>CAJGYO010000004.1:41220197-42420197 GCA_904845875.1 Miscanthus lutarioriparius | reverse complement strand
CCCTCGCAAACTCTGTAGCATCCTTTTCCCCTTCTTGTAGATTCAATGGCCGGCGAGGACAACCGAGGCAAACATGCAACAAAGGAGATTCTGGAGGAGAATATGCCGGTGAACCAGCACCTTCGACGCATGAGGTGAGATCGACATCTTCTGTTCATGATGATGAACTGTTCTGACTTGTCCATAGGTTCATTTTGAATGACAGTCTTCGTCCTCTTCCCAGGGCCGGCGAGCCCTCTGATGCTACATCTTCTATGTCGGCCTCGTCGTCGGATTCTTCCGACTGCTATAACGGCGACGATGCCCGACATTTCCTCCAAGAGTGGAGGGCGGCCCAAGACCACTATTTTGAGGCGAGTCGGGAAAACGACCAGCTTGAGATCCATCTCGAGGTCTCCCAAGCTGCCCTTCATGCCACCGAAGAAGAGGCCAGTGCCGTTCGGGCGTGGCTGGCCGAGTCCGACGCTATGGTGGTGGGTAAGATGAATTCTAGGAACACCTTTATTCTGATTCTCATTGTCTTTATATTGATAGGTCTCCTATTTCTATGATCACCAGCCCTGATGGTGCAGTTGGAGTCCCTTCAACTGGTGGCGAACACGGCCGTGGATGCTGTCAACACTCGGGGGCCCCTCATCAACACCCTCCTCCATGACATTCTGGCCTGCATCCAGGAGATCGCCCTCCACGGCGTCTGTTATGGCATATCGGTGGCGCTGGCTGCGGCATAGGTCCAGACCAGGTACGAGCTCCACACCATGGAGACCAGCTTCTCGATGGGTGACGGCCCTAAGGAGCATGAGGATTTGATCAAAGAGTTTGTCATTGCAGCGGAGGCCATTTTGGACATCACATCTGCTCAGGATGTGGTGAACAAGGTCTTCGATTAGTTTGTATTTAGGGCAAACTAATGAATAAAATCTTATGCTCTTCCATGACTGTGTTTCAGTGCAATGTCCTTGTATATGTCATGATTGTCTTTGTTTCCACTTTTGCTCTATAGACGATACATATCGTATCGGCTTTTACATCTTTGGGTTTGTTTTTTGAAGTAGAGGCGATACCTTCTGGTATCGGCTACTAGAGCTGATGACTGAATGAATCAGCTGTCAAGCGTCAATCTAAATGTCTAGATAATACTCCTTCAATCACTTTCCACTGATTGTTTCTTGATAGGTGGCACCGGAATTCTTCAAAATTTAAATAATTGACTGATCCAGGCCAAGCAAAACAATCCTTAAATTTCTTCAATAAATCTACTAACTCTAGCTTGTACTTAGGATTTGACTTAGTGTTCTCATACATTGGTCTGAGCCTATCTCTAGGACCAATGTTTATTTCCTTTAATCCAACGACCAACGTGAAGCCATGATTATCCATTAAAACAAACTCTCAGAGCCGATTGCTTGGATCGGCTGTTGGCCTTCATTACCGATTTTAATGAAGCCTCCTTCCCATAGCTTGCCAAAAAAACACTCGAAGTCTTCTAGCTCCCAATACACTGGATCGACTATTGTGATACTCATGGATTCATTAGCGCGAACCAGCTCAACATCATCTCCATGCCACTGAATCAAACACTAATGCATGGTTGACGACACACAGCAGTTTGCATGAATCCAATCACGACCAAGGAGTGAATTGTATGACCCTTTTCCATCGATGATGAAGAATATGGTGAGCAGGGTCTTACTCCCGATTGTCAGTTCAACGTTCATTGCCCCCCGGGTCTTAGATGCATTACCCCCAAAATCCTTAAGCAACATGTCGGTCTCAATCAAATCTCTTGGTCCCTTGCCATGTTTACGAAAAGTGGTATAAGGTATAAGATTGACAGAAGCACCTCCATCTACCAACATCTTGTTCATTGGCTTCCCATCAACAAAACCTTTTACATATAAAGCCTTTAAGTGTCGATGCTTGACTGGTTTATCGAATATAGCCTGCTGTATAACTGTCAACTTGGCAACTATTTCTTCATACTTTGATTCATCAAAATCTGAATAAATTTCTTGATCCGACAGAGCTCTGAATTCTGATGGCAATAGAAAAGCCATTTGAATATTAGTCGATGGCTGCCCTCTATCGACTGTTTGCTTAGCACGCCACACTTGAGGTTTACTAGATACCTGAGCCTATTCTAGCTCTCTGTTCCTTAGGTGTTGCACTCTTCTTTTCTGGCTTCTTGTCAAACCTCCGGACACCATTGGCCTTCCTACCAAACATATTCTTCCTCATTACTTTCCTCTTCATAATCAACCCAGTTTTGATCAACAACTCATTTTCCAAGCCGATCATGAACACTTCTATTTTTTAAGCGCCAATCCATGTTATTATGATGATACGCATCTTGAGCTTGGATAGACCGGCGATTGGCTTGAGATTGCCTGAACTCCCAATATTGCTCGCTGCATTCCGGACAATTATTTCTGGTAGGCAATTTCAAACCTTCGTTCTAGCAATGTCTAAAGAAAGGACAATTCCAATGTGATTCAGCTTGCTTTCTTTCATACCAATCTTTTTCCTGCTGACGCTGGTATTCTTGTTCTTCTAACCAACGCTGATAATCCTTTTTCTTCTGCCGCTGCCATTTGCTCAACAAAATTCGAGATGTAACACACAGCCTTGTCACCCCATCCTTTGACTTTTCTCCTTGCTCATATCGGCTCTTTTGTTGGTCAGGACGTCTTCTAATTTCTTTGTATTCATCAGCTGATATTTGCATCTCGGGATCGATTGTTCTAGTTTCTTTAGATCTAACTTATGTTAGGACTTTAGTCTTTCCTTTGGGCAGCCTGGCATCGACCATATTTTGATCTCTTGGGAAAGGATTATCATCAACTTTCATCTTCCGAGGCATATCAAATTTGAGTCTTCCTTGCTGAATAGCCCTCTGTATATGCTGCCAGAAAACTCTACACTCATTAGTAGAATGAGAAGTGGCGTTGTGAAATTTGCAGAACTTCTTATTCTTTAACTGATCGGGAGGCAACATAACATGATTATCGGGTAGCTCGATCTATCCCTTCTCAAGCAAGAAATCGAAGAGCTTGTCTGACTTTGTAACATTGAAATTGTAGCTCTCTTCGACTCCTCTTCCCCAAGGATTTGGCACCATTACCGTCTTCTTACCCCAATTCCATTCAGCCATAGCAACCTCTTCTTCTTCATTGCCCTCATAGTATTCATCGACTGAATATGGATTATAGGCTTCGGCCATTGTGGTACTTTTCTAGAATCGGGTATCTCTGCGCATACTCTAGAATTGGCTATTGAGCGTTGCCACTCATTGAGCCAATTGACCCAAGTTGTTAAACTCTTGTCCCAGCAGCTTCTCTCTCCATGTCAGCAATATTCCTTGAACGGCCAAAACAGCTAGTTGATCATTAGTTAAGTTTAGTGAGAAACACAAATTTCTAGTCTCTCGGAATCTCTGAAGAAATTTGGTGCCCGATTCATTAGTTCTCTGCCTTATAGTTGTCAAATCAATAATCTTCTTTTCCCCTATCCCAGTGTAAAAATATGTATAAAACTTCTTCTCTAGGTCAGCCCAATTGGCAATGGAGTTAACTAGTAGTGATGAAAACCAAGTGAAGGCTGGCCTTGACAGGGACAAGGAGAAGAAACGATCTCGATGGGCCTCTTCAATGGATGCTTCGCCCAACTATGTAAGATATCGACTGACATGTTCTATTGTGCTTGTGCTGTCTTGGCCAGTGAACTTAGCAAACTCTAGGAGCCTGTTATTTATAGGAAGAGCGACCAAATCATACCATTCTAGATATGGGCATTTGTACGAGAAGGTCTGCTCTTTTAGTTTCAAACCGAACTAACTCTTCATCATCTCGGTCACTCTCAGCAACAACTCATCAGCATTTGAATTTGAATTTCTCTACAACTGCTGACCCACCTGTGGATTAAAATTCCGGGTACCTTGGTACCCTGGATTCGGAATCATGTGAAGAGTATTATAATCTATGCCATAATGATATTCTTGTGGAATCTCTATCTGCTAGGTCCTTTGCTGGCTAGCTGCTTGAAGTCTCTGATTATAGATGTTATGATATATATCTCTACAAATCCTTTGAATTGATGGTGCTATCCTTTGAGCCGACGACGGTATTTTGTCTGATGTGCCAAAATTGACCATTTGATTCTGACTTTGCCCTGTCGGCTATTGCACATGCTACACTGACAATCCAGGATTATTCTATATCCAATTCATAATAGCACCTTGAACTTGCTCAAATGAACTCTGAACTACCAGGGCATCATCATTACCAGCTGGTGCTGCTTCTTGATGGCTAGTATCGGCTTGATTCGTCCCTTGAGTCGACGGATGTGGAATGTTGTAATAAGCAAGCCCAACCTGATCAACTAGAAACCCATGAAACACCTCCTTCGTGGTGTTGTGGAATGTGTTCAAGAAAACTTCATTATAGTTCGATATGGCATCATGAACAGATTTGTTTACAGCTTCCGTGAAGAAACACCTGTCTTCTGCTTCATCTGCATCTATCTGCCCATGCATCAGAACTCTTGGTAGTGGATATTTCTGAACAATTGTATTGTCACATGTCTTGGTGTAGGACAACAAACACTTGTTCTGAAATTCTTCTATAGCTTTGCTGATGACATCTTTATCTCCATCAGGTAGGTCTTCATAAGGCACCATGAGGATGTCGTTGTTGTTGTAAGCTACCATGACAATTGTGGGGTCCCACCGAGTGTGCCAGAACGTGTGTCGGCACGAAAAGTGCATCTCATGCCGGGCACACGAGCAAGCCGGAAGGGTCTGCTCGATAGAGCTAGAGATCCACCTGGCTTCAATGCAGGGATAATCGATCCTGTGTATTCCTCCCGAGACGTGCCAGTCAATTTAACCCTACAATTGACAAGGAGAGAAAGTTTATTAATAATTTAAGGTGGAACATGCCGGTCTATGCCCAGATAGTTCTAAGTGTGCCGCTTCGGGAGCAACCATGCGGGAAGAACGATTAAAAAGCCGATATGCACAAAAATCGACTGTTACGGACTGTAAAGCTTGTGGGTAGCGTTTGACTTTATGTTGATAGGTACAATACAAGTAGATGTAAATGAGATCATCAGCTAGACAGATATTACCAGTATAAAACATTAAGCCGATGAATCTAACGATAAAGGATATAGCATGCGAACAAATCGACTATCTGATACGAATGGTCCTACAAACGCTCTGAATCTAATCTGTTACCACCAACAGTGAGGTTCGACTGGATCGATGGCATCTATGATGATAGTAACAAACTAAAACCTAAGAATTCATAAAAACATGCATACCTCGATAAACTTTCCGAAAGAGATGCTATACGTGAAGGCTCGGATGAATCGACTAAAATAGCTGATTCAGGTGGAGAGAACTACAGCGTGTAAACAATCGACTATTTCACATGGACAGACCTATGGACTCATCAGACCTAACCTGCTATCTCTAACAGTGGGGTTCGACCGGATTGATGCAGCCGTGATAAAGACAACAAATCAAACCTTTAAAGTAAACAGATCTATTCACGCTTAACAGAATCATGCAAAGACACTATAGGCGTTAAAGCATAGGCAATCGGCTATTTAGCCAATGCAGGCATTGCAAATAGTTAAGGTCACGCCTGATCGAGAACAAATCTACCAACTAGCATCCTCCAATCTACAATGCTATCAGTGGGGATCGACCTGATCGTTACAGCCATAATAGTGAATCATAGACCAGATTTAACTAGCCATCAAACCTCTTCAAGATCATTCGTGCATTAACCGCGTACTATGCATGATCAAGGTCGAAGTAGAAACAACCGATGAAACATAAACCGTCGCTCAAGGTAAACATTATCGTGTTTTAACAAAGCGAACGACGAACTAAAAGGATATGAGGCTGATCTAAATCGATCTCAATCGGGCAGGTTGATATTGCTACGAGCTAATAACGATAAAAACATCAGCAATATCGGTAACTTAATGAATCTACCTATCGGGTTCATAAACTCGGGGTCCCTCGTGGACTGGCTTCCCTCCGACCGGAGAGTTCGCTTTGGTCTCCAGCCCGCCTCCGGACGGCCTCTTCGACTAGAAGGCCTGGCCTAACACCACTTTCGACTCCGACCCGCTTCTTCGACCGGATGCACCAAACCCCTGCTTACAAATCTGCTCCGGCTGACACAATCAGAGCCGACTGGGACCAACCGACCGAAGAGGCCCGCTCGGTAGGGACCAGGAAACAAGCGGAGAAGGTAAGATGGGGCACCCAAGTCAACTACAATACCAAGGACCGTACCCTGTACACCTATAGGACAGTACCCTACAAGCACCCTGGCATGACAGAGCCCAAGCAGTGTTGTAGGCGCCGACATTTTCCCCTACAGTGTTGTGGGCGCCATCAACTCTCATACCAGACAAATACGATAAGGCTCCCCGACGTGCCTCTAAGGCATCGATAGTGTTGTGGGCGCCGGCATTTACCGTAGCAGGCAAACACGGTAAAACCCCTCACATGCCTCTAGCATCAACAGTATGGCAGGTACCGACATCTGCCATACCTGAAGAAAATGACACAACCTCCCACGTGCATCTGACATTCAACAGTGTTGTGGGCGCCTACCATCATCTTGTACCTACCGGCATGGGAAGCAAGACTTAGCAGCGAACGTACTCTCTCTCTCACTTGTAAGGCCATCCCCTTCATCTATAAAAGGGGGTGCACTCTCTTCCAATAGATAGGTTGATTCAGATCGATTAAGTTCACTAGTACACAATAGCCGAACCACCAGGTTCAAACCACGACCACACGCTCGAACACTTAGCACATATCGGAGCTCCTATCGCTTTCGGTCCCTCTGACCAGAGTCCGACCGGACCTCTTGTACCCCCATCTCTCTCCTTCTCGTTTGTAACCCCACTGCAAACTTCGAGCACCTAGGCTTAGGAATAAAGTCACCAACTGACTCAAACTGGGCGTAGGGCACGTTGCCTGAACCAGTATAAACCCTGTGTCATTGAGTGCTAGGCCACCTCCGATCACAACGTATGGCAAAACTACAAATATTTACTTGTTGGTCACTTTCTGCACCGACAGTTGGCGCCATCTGTGGGGAAGACGATGTACGTTCAACACTTTTTGGTCATCGGATGGCCCACTTTTCTGCCACCTTCGCCATGGTGGGCTCAAGCGATACGACTCGCTTTGGCTCATTGGAGTCTCCCGCACTCCCACCTATTGCGATGTGGGTTCCACCCATCTTCGAGCCATCCCAGGCCTTCCTCTTTGGAAGCCTGGACTTTGTTGCCGATCGGCTCGGTGTATTACACCTCCGTGAGGAGGCACTCGTTCCGGCGCCCGTCGGAGGGGCACCTGCCATCGGCCTCGGGACACACGATGACTTCAATGACGAGGTGCCCACGCTTCATTCCGAGTAAACTCTCTGCTCAAACCCCACTATGAGTAATATACATGTTGTTATTTACTTACTATTCTCTATCTTCCGCCGATTATCCGGAGGGACCCCGTTGTCCCCGCCGCGACCGCCATGCGACCGGCTCCCCTATGGCCTCGTGTCCCCCGCGGATGCGTATGCCCAAGGGCTCCAAAGGATGCCGGCGCCGCCCCCTCTCATGTCTGAATTCGTGGGGATGGCGAGCTATGCTCCCACCTATTTTCTTAACCGCATGGATGACGATGTTGAGAGTGACGGCTCCAGCATCGACAACGTGGCGCCTAGCCACCGTCCATCCTGGGAGTGCGCTATGGCGGATGCTCCATGACAACCACCAGTGGTAACAGAGTCCTTGGAGACTCACACCCCTCTAGACCCTCATGCGGAGACCCCCGCGCTCACACGAGAGCACGGAGAGGAGCTACGACAACAACGGCTGAACCAGCAGCACCAACCAAGCTGCATATCACGCATAAACACTATGCCGTGGCGGCGCTGGGTCGCGCTTCGTTGGGTCGGCGCATAACACCATGGACAGGGGGAATGATCCCCCATAGTTCGCTCGGGCCAATCAGAACATCGCCGCTGTGGCGATGCTTCTGCGCGGCCTTCCCAAGCCGAACGACCCTCGGGAACAGGTGATCCACCGGAACCTATGGGCACTAGTGGAGATGCCGCCGTTTAACAGGCGGAGAGCTCCGCATCGCGACACCAACTCACAGCCTCTCTCCCCACCAGGGGAGTGGGGACGCACCAGATGAATCGCTCCACCCGCTCACCGCCATAGCCACCTAGCGTGGCACAGGAGGCTGCATCTGCGCCTTGTCTTAACTTGGTGACCGCTCCACACCAACCACCTGTACATGAGCGGCTCAAGCCGAACCGAGATGCTCGTAGCAGCAACCGGAGTCCCAGCCCGGATGGCCCAGGACCACAGGCCTTTGTGCGACGCATCCAGAGAGTGCCACTCCCGTAGCGCTCCAACGGAGGCCAAGGCAAAGGGAAGGCCAAGCGCTAGGATTAGGATGAGGGCCCCTCCATGCAGAGGGGGAAAAAGAATAGAAAAGACTGCCACCGATCGGCCAACTCCACGTTGGTTGCCATGGCTGATCACATGGGCAAGCAGCCCTAGCAGGACCTTCCAGGCCACTTTCACGAGCTCATGGAGAGCCTGTGCACCAACCACACCTACCCCGTCAAACACCTCTACAAGGATTGTGAGCTCCTCAAGCGCCTTCTACGACAGGCCGGTGGGCCGAAGGAAGAAAAAGGCGAAGAAGCAGCGGCTAAGAAAGGGGGCGTAGTGGGCAAGGATCTGGATGACTGAAGGTCGAGGTGATCCGACCAGACGCCTACCGACTGAAGGACGACAATGACGACATTCTCACCAACGCTTGGAACAGCTATGTCGTTTCTTCAACTAAAATTCAGTCTTACCATTGTTTACTTAATATTTGCTCCTATAAAAACGCCCCGACCCGAACACTTTCAGCCAAGGTCACTCGGGGGCTCCACGGGGGTGCAGTTTTACCTCTCTTTTCATTTACTATCATATGGTGAAGCTCCTTCCTACCCGAACAAAAGGGTAGTATGTTCCTTTAAATTACCTTATGTAGCTTTGCTTTAAAATATTTCGACCAATCGCACCCCGCCTCTACCTACGGTTACGAGCAGCTGAGCCTCACGGGCCACGCCCCAGGCTCCTAAGGTTACAGCCTACGGGATGAATGGGCAAGTACGAAAAAGAAAGAATAAAAAACAAAATTATGCTAAGGTAAAACTAAGGAACGAATGGGACAAACTTCCCCGAACGGAGTGACTCCGTCATAAAAAACAAAACCAATTGTGGTCATTGAGTACACAAGAACGTTTACGCGGGGGCTCCCCCATGAACTTAACTTTTTACATCCGGTAAACTACTTATACTTTACAAGCTATTGGGACTGCCCGGTGGCATCTACGGTCGGTGCGACCGGTGAAGGCACGGACTGCTCACTCCCCGGCGGGACAACATTTGGCTCAGTTGAAGGCAGGGCGATGTCCACTTCAGACCTAGGCTCCGTACCATACGCCAGCTGGGCGATGTCCCCCCGATGCACGCTTCCAGCCATGTCCTCACGGCGAGTATCCATCACCCACTGACGAGAGACTTGCTCTGCCACCAACCTTGCATGCGGCAGCAAGCTGTCCCCGAGCGATTGGATGTCCTCGTGCTCAAGCCGTCGGCATACCCGCTGTAGATAGTGGCAAAGTCCAGGTTCGGGTGGTACGTCGCCACCAAAGTCAACACCCCCGACGCTCCATAGAACAGCCCATGTGTGATAAGGGCCCGAACCTCATCCGGGACCTCCGCCAGCTGGATGGCGGGCGCGCTAGTACTTGGCGCCGACCCAAAGACCTCTGAGACGATGAGCTGGGCAACATTGTAGATTTGGTCAAGTTCCCCCTTGAGAGCATGTTGCTCCTCAAGGGACTTGGCCAGTGCCTCCACATTTGGACCAAATGTCACCTTGACCGTCTCCAGGTCTCGCTCCAACGACTTCACCTTTTCGCCCAGCTCTGGAAGAAGGGTGACAAGCTCAGAAACAAGCTAAAAGAAGAAACCAACACAACGAAAAATAGAGAAGGTACGTAACGAGGTGGAAGTTCTCGAGGGTGGAGAGTCCCTCCGCCTAGCCGGGCCACCTGCTCGCCAGCAGTCGTGCGTTCGCCTCCTCCGTCCCCATCACCCGGCCCCGGAGCGCAAGCATTTCCTAGTCTACCTCTGACCGGGCCTTTCGCTCTGACTCCAGGGCCTTTCGCGCCAACTCCAGGGCGTTCTGCTCCGACTCCAGGGCATTCCGTTCCAACTCAAGGGTCTCTAGGGATTTTTGAGCGCCGCCTCGGTGTCCGCCAGGGACTTCCGTAGCTCCACCTCGATCTCCACCTGGCGGGCCTTCACCGCCTCAAGCCCCCACTTGGCGTGGCGATTGGACTCCGCCACCTCTCCCCCCACGAGCTGCTCCGTCCCGTTCGCGCCTCCTTGCTGGTCCTAGGACTCATGGCCGGCTCCACCAGGCGGACTCGAGATCTCCACCACCTAGCTAACGCTCAAGCTCGGCCATAAGCCCTAACTCGGCGTGCTCCATCCGGAGGAGGAATTGGGACTTCGTAGCCGGCATGAGGAGGGGTCGCAAGGGTTGGCAGACATCTCCTCTGAGACCTGCAAAAAAACAAGAAGCAAGCTTGCTGAGGCAACCAACAAGAGACCAAAGACAAGCGCGGGAAACTCACCTCCGTTGAGACGATTCCAAGTGATGAAGCGACCTTGACAATGGTGCTGCTGAAAAGAAGAAAGAGACTTAACTCAAGGCTGCTCTGGGCGTCCTCAAGCTTCTTAGTGAGTGTGATAGCTTGGCAAGATTGGACTCCATGGCGAGTCCTCTCCCCCCAAGGATGTCCCAGAGCTGGCACTCTAGCAAATCCCAAAGATTGAACCAAACCTTCGTCGGGTCCTCAGGACAGGGCCACACTAGGTCACTCTCCTCCAGCCCGCTGGAGGGTCCGGCCCCTGACGAGACCATTGCCAGCTCCCGTGACGGCACCGGCAACTCCACCACCTCATCTGCCACGTCGTCAGAGGAGAACTCCACCACCTCATCTTCACGGGACACCGGTAGATGTTCTGATTCCGACCCGGCCGTGTCTCCTGGCATCTTCAGCGCTAACCGGGAGGGTGAGTCATGCAGCCCTCCGCCTAGCAAGGTAGCGAACCCGGTCTCCCTCTCCTCTTCCATCGTAGCCAGTGGAGGAGGGGCCACAAGGGTTACCTCCGCCGTCACCACCGGGATCGCCGCCAATGCCGACGCCACCGCTGCCACCGTACTAGCAACTGACCCAGGGAGCACCACCCTCGGAAGGGAAGGGTTGACCGCCACTACCGAACTGCTCTCTCCCGGCCGTAAGCGTGTCGTCAAGCAGACGCGCTTCTGAGGTGGGCCTTGAAACCTCCTTCATTGGGGAGTCTTGGGTAAACTCAACCCGTCAATGTCTACTCACCATTTACATTCTTGTAAAAAAACACAAGTCAGTCATACTCCAAAAAGACTCAACAGCAAGATAAAAAAGAAACAAAAAAAGACATATCGGGAGTTAAGCGGCACGATTCTAAAACCAAGACCCGACATCGATGGGCCCGCAGGGCGAGGACCGCTCTCGGGCTGTGACCCGCGCCCCCCACTTCAGCCAGGGGCGAAGTCATCCCAACCGGCTCCTGCTCGGCCTACAGGTCACCACGCCCTTTGACTCAGGACACGCCGACCGGAGCAGCAGGTGGGGCATCCTCCCGCTGTGAGTCCCACACTGGCACCGGTCCTGGCGATGCGCGGGTGCAAGCCTGCTCCTCAGACTGCCTGGCTTGCTCAGCCATGTCCATAGCAGGTGGGGACGAAACCAGTGACGCCATCGAAGGGCGCGGTGACCGCGTCTGCTTCGCCTCCCGTTCGCCAGCTGTGTCCATGCTCGCCGCATGCTTCCTCAGCACGGGAACCACGGCGCGCCTCTACGCCTCCTGCTCATTGCCAGCAGACATCACCACAAGGTCGTGATGCTCCGCCAAGGTCACAATGACCTCCTGGCTTTCCTCCTCGGAGAAAATCATGTCTTCCACCTCTGTGGGATCCTCCGACTCGAGCTCTGACTCGACGTCGCTCTTATTTTCCCCAGCCTTCACGCGCCGGGTGATCTTCTCCTTCTCATACTTCCATCGAGCCACCTCGGCTTTCTTCTTCTTCTTGGCATCCGTCGCCTCCTTCTGGGCGGCCTACCGAGTCGCGCCCTCCGGCCCCTTCGGGAGGTGCGGCCGGGACTTGTAAGCATCAAGTCCCTACAAAACAGGCGACTCAAAATCAAAAAAGCAGAAAAGCAAAGGGGAAAAGAACACGAAGTAAGGAGAAGGGAGCATACTAGTTTGGACACCACCGAGGCATTGAGAGGTCTAGGCTTTCCATCGACCTTCTCTTTGGGCTTCAGCTGCAGCACCCGGTCAAGGCGACTCCAGACCTCATCATCCGGTAGCTCCTCCGGCGACGCATGATCAAGGTCTGACGGGCCACCGTACCTCCACATCGGCCGTGCCCTCTCCGCCAACGGAGCAACCCGGCAGCGGTAAAGGGTGTGGAACACCCGCACCCCATCAAGGCCGCACCACACGAGCTTCGAGAGCTCCTCCTCGATGATCTCCACCTTCTTCTTTTCCCAATGGGAAGGGCCCCATGACCAACTATCCTGCCTCTCCGGCCTCCCACCGGTGAATGCCAAGAACGGCGCCTCCACTGGGTTCCTGATATAAAACCACTCCCCGTGCCACCCCTAGTTGGAGTCATAGGGATGTACGCAGGATATGAGCCCCCCGCTCTCGGTTTTCTCTATAGGGCAAAGCCCCCCATCGACGCGGCCTTGGGCGGATTCCCCACCGGCAAACCTCACTCAAAGAATAGCCGCTAGAAGAAATCCACGTGCGGCTCCATCTCGAGGAAGGCCTCACAGACGGTGGTGAAGCCGGCGATATGCAGCACCCCTATCGGATTGAGGTGCTATAGCTCCAGACCCCACTCATTGAGGAGCCCACGTAGGAACCAGTGCGTGGGGTATCCTAACCCATGCACATGGAAGGCGAGAAAGGAAACCACCTCGCTGGGCCGAGGTTGTGGGAACTCCTCCCTCCCGGGAGCCCTCCAGTGCACCACCTACTTCGGCGGCAGAAACCCCTTCACGGCGAAGGCCTTCAGCATCGACTCCCACACTGTGGATGACCTCCAGTCGACATTTCGCTCCGGGTTCGCAAAAGGATTTGTGAGTTTTTTCCTCTCCCTCGCTCTCTCCCATTTCTTTCCTAGGAACCACCGTGGCTCTCAAAGACGCTCTCGGCAAGAAGGAAAATGAGAAGAGGCGGTAGATGAAGAATAGGCAAAGGAACAGGGCAAAAACCTTCTCCCTCTCCTACTTAAGGAAAAGGGCACAGCAGTTGGGGAAGGCACGCCGATCAGGAAAGTCAAAACGATGGAGCGAAAAACCCTCTCCCTTCCCCATTTAATGTAGATGGGATATGATGGGACGTGCCCTGACCGATGAGACGCGCCTTGCTCGACGGAAAGGTGCCTGATCAGACAAGACATGGCTTGGGTATGGCCCACCACTACCGCACGCCGGGCATGATAACCAAAGTGCCACCACGCGTAGGCAGCTCTCCGCCTCCCTAGGCGGGACTTGGAAAAAACCCGAACAATAGGATCTCTGCCGGGAGAGACCATCAGGCTTCCTAAGTCGATCAAACAGCTTAGAAAAACACACCAAGAGATAGGTAAGGAGCAAAGGGATGCCCTATGTAGGCTACGCCAACTCTATCATGATCAACGAGCACGAGTCCCGGACGGACATTTCCGATTGGAGCTCTTCAAACCCCATCACTCGAGTCACCAAGGTAACACTACCGACCCTAGCTATTTCTTTATATAATCATTCATACTTTCCTATGCGCATTCATTCCATACGCCCGTGCCCCCCGGACGATTCGAGCCCTGAATCGCCTGGGGGCTCGGGAACTAAGCCATCGCACATGCAGTGAAATGCATCACAACGCAATGTGTTGCATCACTAAGCGGCAGCTGCCTCATTCAACATGAGCAACGACCAACCAGGGTTTGAAGGCTGGACCACGAAGGGCTCGAGTCCGCCCCATGTCAAATAGAGCCATGGGAAAAATGTAGATGAGCCCCATGTGGCCCTCTCCCAGTCTGCCCCAAAGCAGACAGGGTCATCTCAACCTTCTCGTTCGATCCTAAACCTCTCACCAAACCCACAGAATCTCCATCAAGGGGAGGCCAGCAGGCCACCCGGGTCAATCTCTAGAACGACCTAGCCATCTGTCGGGTTGTAGGTAAAGCCTACAGTGGAATGTCACAAGAGGGCTATGCCGACCCCATCATGAACAATGGACCCGGATTCCACTCGATCACACTTGTTAGCGAGCTCACCGAGCGCGTCACTCAAGCCCGAGCGATCGAGGCAAGCGACAAAACTCAGCCCCTCTGGCTGTGAGAAACTAAGGATGGGGTGATGCACAAAACTCAAAACCGACCCCTACCAGGCCCAACGAGGCTCGTGGGCTCAAGACACCAAAAAACACACGGGTCTACGACCCCGAACTCACCCCATTCCTTGGCTACACCTACACACTAACACATGGGTCTGCGACTCTGAACTCACCCCATTCCTGGTTACGCGGGCTGCACCAAGGCTAGGATCCATGACTCCGACTCACCCGATCCCACGGCGCACACCGACGCCAGGATCCACGAGCTCCGTCTCGTTCGATCCCTAAAACTAACTGCCTTAGCTATGCAGGCTGCATCAACGCCAGGATCCACGACTCTGACTTGCCCGATCGCACGACGCACGCGCCAACGCCAAGACCCACGAGCTCCGTCTCGTCCGATCCCTAAACTAACTAAACTAACTGCCGTAGCTGCGCGGGTTGCACCGAGGCCAGGATCCATGACTCGACTCGCCCAATCCCCATGGCACGCACCGACGCCAGGATCCGCGTGCTCCATCTTCGTCCGATCCCTAAAACTAACTGCCTCAGCTGCACGGACTACACCGAGACCAGGATCGCCGACTTCGACTCACCCGATCCCATGGCGCGCACCGACGCCAGGATCCGCGAGCTCCATCTTGTCCGATCCCTAAAACTAATTGCCTCGGCTACATGGACGGCACCGAGACCAGGATCCCCGATTCGACTCTTCCGATCCCACAGTGCGCACCGACGCCAAGATTCATGAGCTCTGACTCGACCAATCCCTAAAAGTAACTAACTCAACTGAAATACATGCACACACGCCCACTAACAAAACCCCTCAGATGATTCTTCCCAAATCGCCCAAGGGCTCGGGGGCTACTGGTGGGTGCACGCTTGCACTCCTGCGACAAAACGAAAAACTTTCCCGGCGGCAAACACAGAAAAACGCAAAACTCGCCGAATCACAGGGGCTCGACAACATGGAAACGCCCCCCCTGCGTCAGACAAAAATCCCCCAGACAATTCTGCCCGAATCGCCCGGGGACTCGAGGGCTCCTGTCGGTTTCATAAACCCGGGGTCCCTCATGGACTAGCTTCCGAGCAAAGGCTCGGCCCAGCAGACGAACGCTGCGAACAACACGCAGCTCTTGGGCCGGCCCAAGTACCTAAACAAAAGGCCAGAAGGGCGATGCAAATCTCCGACCGGAAGGCCTGGCCAATGTAACACCCTAAAAATTGCCTCTTTTGAAATAGAGTTAAAATGATTCAAATTGGAATTTTTTTGTGCACATGAAATATAGGAAAATAAAAATTTTGCATTAAATTAAAATTCATCATAAGGTAGTAACATGTTTGAGCATACATGCCATTGCATATGATTTTATTGGTTGAGTGATTTTAATTAAAAAGTCAAAATGGTTAAAATGCTTTTGAAATGAAATTAAAAATGGCTTTGAAATAAAAGAAAAAAGAAAATTTGAAAATAAGAGGATTTAAAAAATGGTAAAATTTATTTTTGAAAACTTATCAAAATTTCTCATTTATATTTGAGATGAAAAGTATGTTGAAAACATATTCGGATTTGATATGATTTACATAGAATTTGGCTTGGATTTGGAAACTCAAAGTAGAAAAAGGATTTTGAAAAAAATAAAAAAAGGAAGAAAACCTCTCCTCTCATTTGGCCCGAAGGCCCACCCTTCTTTTCCCTCGGCTCGCTCTTTTCCTTCTCTTCCTGGATTGGCCTGCCCGGTGGCCCCACTCCTCCCCCTCCTTCTCCTTTTCTAGCCTTGACTGCTCCACCCAGTCCACTCGGATGCTGCGCCCAAGCGCCTCTCCCTCCTTTCCTTGTCTCCCTTCCCTTGGCCGCTGCTCACGGCCTCCTCGCATTTAAACCCATTGGCGCCTTGTAGCTCGGCAGCCCACTACCCATGCTTGACCTGGCTTGGCATCATGCCCATAGCTGTCGTGCTCGTCCGCTCCCTCTTCTCTCTCTCACTGTGCCGCTGGCCCCGCATGTTAGCGCCTGCCTACTTCCTTTCCTTTCTTCTCTCTCGGTGCCCTTTCCTTCTTCGATGCCTGGCGATGGCATGGCCATGTATGGCAAGCAGCCGCGACATTCATGCAAGGCAGGTGGCCAATCCTACCCGCGCGCCCCGCTCGCCTTCCATCCACCGCGCCTTGCCCCGCCTATAAAGCACCAAGCTTGACGCCCTCCTTCTCTCTTTTCTTCCGACCACCACTCGCTCACCACTGCCACCCTGTAGCCGCTGCTCGGTGCCTCATCAACGACTCCGACGCCACCCGGAGCTCCGCCGTGACCTAACGCAGCCTTAGGTACCTCCATCTCCATCCTCACCCGCCCTCTCTCTCTCTATCCAGATCGCCACCGCCGTCGAACCATCTCTCCGGAGCCTTCCCGGACGCCGCGCATCCTTCTTCCCGACTCGCGGTGAGCTCCTCGTCCTTCCTATACCCTCCATTCGTCGATTCACGCACTGGAATGCCGTATCGGCGAGAGCCAGTTAAGTCGGCCATGGCACCACCACGGATCGCCGCTCCGGCGCGTTCCCGCCCTCGGTAGCGCATTTGTTAAGTTCGCAGGGGTCCGCGCTTCACGTCAGTGGGTTCAGATTGGGTTGGGATGGACGAAATCGCCATACCGGCGTCTGCCGTCGTGCTACCTCGCCGCCGGTAATGGCAGGCTCGCTGGAGCCGCGTTGTGCTGCCACCGGAGTTCATCCCGATCGCACAGCGCCGTCAGATCTATTTTGCATGGCTGGGATTAGATCATACCGTGTGTGAGTGTAACTGGTCCATCACGAGCCGTGGACTCGGTCCACAGTGCCGGTCAGCACGCGTCCACCATACGCGTGGTTCACCGCGCCAACAGTGTGCTGCCACGTGGCTGGCAGTTAGCAGCCGAGTCAACCTTTGGTCAGCCGCGCCCATTTTTGCAGAATAGCACCCTGTTTTCGGTGAATCAACCCGCAATCCAAATCAATTCAAAATAATTTCTTTTAGGCCCTATTTTCTTCTATTTTAGCCCCTGTAGTTTTGAGTATTAGTGCCCGCAGTTCAGTTAGCATTTAAAATTCATAATTAATTAATTTTAGTTCAATTGATTATAGAAATGCCACTTAATCTTATTTCATGCGTAACTTTTGCGTTTTAAGTCCGATTTGACCCGTTCGAATTGCGTTAGGACCGTATTTACGTTTTCTACGTGTTTATAGTTCTGTTAGGCATGTTTTCAATATTTGAAATTCATGGATAGATTTAATTTATTATTTAACTAAATGAAAACTTGTTTAAATCATAACTTATTCATTTTAACTCCGAAATAGTCAGGTCAAGTTGCGTTAGATTCGTAGCGATGGGATTTAAGCATTAGTAATAGTGTTTACTATATTGTTATTTCTGAAATAACATGGTTTAAATCATATCTTGATTAATGATTATACAACTGGATTTTATAAATAAAATATGATTTGTTTTACTTTAGTTTTATAATTCAAATCTAAAATTGACTTAATTTAATCTATATTATTTATAAAATATCTTATATATAAGAATTTATATAGATAAAATAAATGAAGCCTATAGTTTTTTTTTCCATGTGTAAAACAAATCTCTCGGTAGTTGTAACTTTTCCATAGCTCCGATTAGTAGCTTCTCGCGATTGTGTGTTCGTAGCGATGCGTAGAATCGTATTTCAATCTCTTTACTTATTTTTCTATGATTGGTGTACTATTCTGATATAGATGCAACTGTGTGCTATGCATGTATGTGTATGGATGTTTGTGTGGTGTTCTACGATTACGTCCTAGTCGGTGAGATATACATGGTGATCCAAAAGAAGAAGAAGGACGTTGAAGATTAAAGCTTACCGAAGGATCGGTGTCTAAGGCAAGTATAGCATGGGACCATCCTTGTTACATATTCACCTTTAATCACTTAATTCATATTGCATATGTCTACCTTGTTGCCAATAAGAATATCCTAGATATTTGATATCTTATACCCTGATACCTTTGGGTTATTGCATTGGGTAGTTTTTGCTAGCGCTTAATCAAAACCATGATCTTGTAACTTGATTAATGGTATATGCAATAAACATTAAAACATGACTTTTTAGTAACATGGAAACAGGAGGCTGAAGTGTTTAGCTACTTTCTAAATGCTTCAGATTTCTCTCCCTAAGGACTTATCTGTAATCGATCATCCGGGACTTACAGTACAACTATGAGGGCTATATGGCTCTGGCTTTAGCTCAGTATGAGGACCTTTTCTAGCTCGTTAGTGGTTACCTTTATGGCGCAAGAGGGTATGTTTCCTTTCCTGCTAGGATGTGTGTACCGTGCTGCGTGCCCACGCGTGCCACTCCTGGAGAACCTTTGAAAGGCTTCATAGTGAATCATGCCTGCCTTCCTTGGTAGTGGGTTAAGAGGCTGATCACCTTAGGCGAAAGGGTAAATCATGACTCATAGTGAAAGTGTACAACCTCTGCAGAGTGTAAAACTGTTATAACAGCCGTGCTCACGGTCATGAGCGGCCTTGGACCCTTATGGAATAGAGATGATCACTAATGGATAATTGTACTAATGATCAATTGTTTATGCTATTCATTAATCATGTTTACCTGATCATGTGTTTATGGGAATGATAAATTCTTTGCCACTCAATTGCTTAAAAAGATGATCTATTAAAGCTAATCGCAGTAAACCAGTGTTAGCCTTTTGAGCCTCATGAACCCCATGATATAATTGTTAAGTACGACATGTACTTATGCTTCCTTTACTTTTCTATACTTTGGATAAAAATCCCGGATGGGTACTAGATTACTGGTTTGGAGAAGTTAGGCTTGTGGTCAACCAGTCAGTCGTCCCTGTGGATTTAGAGTCTTCACCAGAAGATCGGAGTCGACTTTCCGCTGTCTAAACTCTGAGGTTATATTCCTTTTACTAATACATTATGTAATAAGTATTGTCTCTTGATTTTACCCTTATTTGTGGCTATATGTGAGATTTGACTTCTTGGGCTCACATATAGTGTGTATCTGGTTTTGTTCTTAAAACCGGGTGCTACAGCCAAGGAGGAACGGCATCCGCTTTCGACTCTGGCCCGCCTCTCCGACCGAAGAGTTCACTTCGGTCTCCAGCCTGCCTCCGGACGGCCTCTCTGACCGGAAGGCCTGGCCTAACACCACGTCCGACTCCGACCCACTTCTCTGATTAGATGCGCCAAACCCCTATTTACAACTCCGCTCTAGCTGACACAATTAGAGCCGACTAGGACCAACCGACCAAAGATGCCCGCTCGGTAGGGACCAGGAAACAAGCGGAGAAGGTAAGATAGGGCACCCAAATCAACTATAATACCAAGGACCGTACCCTGTACTCCTACAGGACAGTACCCTACAAGGTCCCTAGCATGACAGAGCCCAAGCAGTGTTGTAGGCGCCGACATTTTCCCCTACAGTGTTGTGGGCGCCATCAACTCCCATACCAGACAAATATGGTAAGTCTCCCCCATGTGCCTCTGAGGCACCGACAATGTTGTGGGCACCGGCATTTATTGTAGCAGGCAAACACAGTAAAACCCCTCACATGCCTCTAGCATCAATAGTATGGCAGGTATTGACATCTGCCATACCTGAAGAAAACGACACAACCTCCCACGTGCATCTGACATTCAACAGTGTTGTGGGCGCCTATCATCATCTTGTACCTACCGGGGTGGGAAGCAAGACTTAGCAGCGAACGTACTCCCTCCCTCTCACTTGTAAGGCCATCCCCTTCATCTATAAAAGGGGATGTGCTCTCTTCAATAGATAGGTTGATTCAGATCGATCAAGTTCACTAGTACACAGCAGCCAAACCACCGGGTTTCAAACCATGAGCACACGCTCGAACACTTAGCACATAGCGGAGCTCCCGTCGCTTTCGATCCCTCTGACCAGAGTCCGACCGGACCTCTTGTACACCCCCATCTCTCTTCTTCTTGTTTGTAACCCCATTGCAAACTTCGAGCACCTAGGCTCAGGAATAAAGTCACCAACCGACTCAAACTGGACGTAGGGCATGTTGCCTGAACCAGTATAAACCCTGTGTCATTGAGTGTTAGTCCACCTCCGATCACAACGTACGACAAAACTACAAATATTTACTTGTTGGTCACTTTCTGCACCGACACTACCCAAAGGTTGCCACTCTTAGGTAGAGCCGATAACTTGACCTTAATCTAATTCAAGAAGTGGAGGTTGACCGGATCGATGCAGCCATACTTGAACTAGATAAGAATCGATAACTAGCTTATACCAGAGTCATAGTGGAGGTCGATCGGATCGATGTAGCCGTATGACACAGAAGTATAAGCCATGATGGTACTTACGGACAAGCCGGAGGTTGGCTGGACCGATGCACCCCTACTCGCTGAAGAACTCGCTGAATCTACTCTACTCCTACTCCTAAGGGGTGGCCGGAGCCAAAAAAGTAAGTAACTTGTATTTGATTGATTGTGTGTCCTTTACAATAACCGGGGTCCAATATTTATACCCGGAACCTAAGCATAAATCCTACTCGAGTATGACTCATTACAATTTTTAGCATATAAGAAAACATTCCTAACTTTAAGATAACTTAGACCCTAATTTTTCCCTTTTTGTAGAGTCCGATATGTATTTCCGATGCCAACCATGCTCATTGTCATTATCTGCTGACATCATCTGAAGAAAGTTGATTCTAGTGTTGCATTTGAATAAGCTAATATCAATCCTCATGCAATCGATTCCTTGAGTGATACAATCTTGGAAGCATTGAGTTCCTGCGTTCTTCTTCCCAAATTTTGGTGTAAACACATTTGTTAGTCCTAGGAATTCCTAGGACCTCAAGAGCTGCCAGTCAGGAGCCTAACGAGTCCCTATGGGATTACATCCATAGGTTCTTAAAGCGGTGCAACTCCTTTCCTGATGTCGTCGATGTGGACATCATCAACGCGTTCCTCTTTGGGACAACTTGTGAGTCCTTGATCTACAAGCTTGGCTGTCTGAAGCCCCGTACCACGCGTGACCTGCTCAACATCGCCACGAACCATGCCTCCGGCAAGGAGGAGGTGGTCGGGCGGTCTTCAGCGGTGGTCGGGACAGGGGCAAGGCCAAGCGTGAGGACCAAGGCAAGGGCCCCTCCACGCAAAAGGGAAAGAAGACCAAGAAGGATCGGTGCCGACCGGCCAACCTAGCTTTAGTCACCGCAGTCGATCGTGTAGGCAAGTAGCCCAGCAGGGCTAGCCCAACCACTTCACAAGTTCATGGAGAGTCCATGCACCAACCACGCCTACCCCGTCAAGCACCTGTACAAGGACTACAAGCCCCTCAAGCACTTTCTGCGATAGACTGGCAAGCCGAAGGAAGGGAAGGGCAAGGAGGAGGCGGCCAAGAAAGGATGCACGATGGGCAAGGATGATGATGGCTTCCCTAACCCCGAGGAATACCTCATGATCTTTGGGGGATCCGATGCCATCCACTCCTAGCGCCAACACAAGGTACGCTATAGAGAGGCATGTGCTGCTGAGTCGGATGTCCCCTCTTTCCTTAGTTGGTTGGACTCCCCAATCACTTTTGATCAGAGAGACCATCCTTCCCATGTCGCCCGACCAGGTCGCCACGCTCATCATTGACCCCATCATCTACAAGAAGCGCCTCACCAAGGTGCTGATGGATGGAGGCAGCGGGCACAACATTCTCTACGTCGACACCCTCAACAACATGTGCATCCCCCGGTCGGAGCTCCGCCTAGTGAGCTCTCCCTTCCACGGCATGATCCTAGGGGACAAGGCGTACCCACTCGGGCAGATCAACATGCCCGTCATGTTTGGCGACCGAGCCAACTTCCACTCGGAGGTCCTCACCTTCGAGGTGGTGGACTTTCTAGGGTCCTACCATGCCATCTTGGGCAGCCATGCTACACCAAGTTCATGGCGATCCCCAATTACACCTACCTCTAGTTGAAGTTGCTGAGACCGAATGGCATCATCACCGTGGCCAACACCTTTTTGCACACCTACATGTGCGACTGCGAGCATTACGAGCTTGCCGCCATAGCCGTTATCAACTCCGCCGAGCTCCTAGAGCTTGGGAACTCATCGACTCCAAGCAGTCCCAGACTGCAACGAGCCGACCTCCTTGAGTGCCTTCCACCCAACCGAGGAAACCAAGATGGTGGGGATCGACCCCGCCGACCCGACCAAGATGGTGCGGATCGGGACCAAGCTCCCAGCCAAATAGGAAATTGAGCTCACCGACTTTCTACGCGTCAATCGCGATGTCTTCGTGAGGAAACCTTCTGACATGCAGGGCATACCAAGGGAGGTCGCCGAGCATGCATTATGCCTCGTCCTAGGCTCGAAGCCCGCCAAGCAATGCTTGCGTCGCTTTAACGACGAGAGGCGCAAGGCCATAGGCGAGGAGATCGCCAAACTCCTAGCAGCCGGGTTCATCAAAGAGGTATACCACTCCGAATGGCTAGCTAATACTGTTCTTGTGAAAAAGAAGACTGGGAAATGGAGAATATGTGTTGATTATACTAGCCTCAACAAGGCATGTCCAAAGGACTATTTTCCTTTGCCACGCATAGACCAGATAGTCGACTCCACCTCAGGATGTGAAATCCTCTCCTTTTTGGATGCCTACTTAGGCTACCACTAGATCACGATGAAAGAGTCCGACCAGGTCGCGACTTCATTCATCACCCCGTATGGTTCGTACTGCTACATAACCATGCTGTTTGGTCTGAAGAACGCCGGCGCCACCTATCAACGGTGCATGTAGCGATGCTTCGCCAACCAAATTGACCCGCCCGACCAGCCTGACCAAGTCGAGCGGCCAAAACCAACAATTGTCATCTATGTAGATGATGTAGTGGTGAAAACAGCCCAAGCTAGTGACCTGATCGCAAATTTGGCCGCAACATTCGCAAACCTCCGAAGGTTCAATATCAAATTGAATCCTGAAAAATGTGTTTTCAGATTTCTAAAGGGGAAGCTCCTTGGATACATTGTATCTGAGCACGACATCAAAGCCAACCCCAAAAAAATCACGGCCATCTCCAACATGGGCCCTATATGCAACGTCAAGGGCGTACAGAGGCTCATAGGCTGTTTGGCCACCCTAATCTGGTTCATCTCTTGACTAGGGGAACGGGGGATGCCTCTCTATAAACTTCTCAAGAAGACAGACGCATTCGTCTGGATAGAGGAGGCACAACAGGCTTTAGAAAGCCTCAAAGCATCACTAACATTGGCCCCAGTCCTCGTCGCTCCCGAACGGGGAGAACCCCTCCTCCTCTACATCATGGCAAACAACCACATTGTGTGCGCCACCCTCGTCGTCGAAAGGGAGGAGCCAGGATGCCCCCTTGAAGGTTCAATGACCGGTGTACTTCATTGATGAGGTACTCACTGATGCCAAGGCTCGATACCCCTAGGTGTAAAAGCTTGTGTACACCGTGTTGATGGTGACCCAGAAGCTCCTACACTACTTCACTGACCACAAAGTCATGGTCGTCACCTCGTACCCGCTGGGAGACATCATCCACAACCGTGATGCCATGGGACGAATCTCTAAGTGGGCTCTCGAGCTCATAGGTCATGACATCAGGTATGTCCCTCACACTGCTATCAAGTCTCAGGCTCTCGCTGACTTCATCGCCGAATGGATGGAAGTCCGGCTCCCAACCTCGAACATCACCCATGAGTACTGGACAATGTACTTCGATGGGTCACTTTGATGGGTCAGTTATGGCGCCTGGCTCGGGGGTTAGAGTGGTTCTGATCTCCTCGAATGGGAGCAGGCTCCTCTACGAGATTCGTCTCCATTTTTTAGCCTCAAACAATGCCACGGAGTATGAGGCCCTCATCAACGGACTGCGCATCGCCGTCGAGCTCGAGGACATCGCTGTACGTCCACGGCGACTCGAAGTTGGTCATCCACCAAGTCATGAAGGAGTCCTCCTGCAAGAGCCCTCTAATGGCAACATACTGCCAGTAGGTGTGCAAGCTCGAGGACAAGTTCTGAGGGATCGTACTGCATAATGTCCCCCAAAAGGACAACGATGGGGTCGATTTCCTCACAAAATTGGCTGCCACGTGGGTTTTGTCTCTAGATGGGGTCTTCATCAACGATCTCCATGAGCCATCTGCTCGCATTCTAGAGGATCCAATCTAGACACACTCCGACACCAATCTGGCACTCGGGGGCTCTGACCTCTCGACGTGCCCTGACCCCGACCAAGTGCTTGGGGGCTCTGACCTTGGTGCCTCCATGACAATGCTGCCCACCGATGTCTCCGTGGTGACACTTGATCAGGCTGACTCGAGAGCACCACTACTCGCCTACCTCATCGAGGAGGTTCTCCCAATGGAAAGGACTGAAGCGCGACGAATCACTCGACGCGTCAAGATGTTCATTACCATCGGGGACGAACTTTACAAGCGAAGTCCGTCGAGAGTACTCATGAAGTGCGTTCTCGACCGACTAAGGGAAATAGCTCCTCCTTGAGGTCCATGCCAGAATCTATGGATATCACATGACCACGAGGTCGCTGGTTAGGAAAGCCTTTCGCCAAGGTTTTTACTGGCCCACTACGCTGCGCTACAGAGATGCAGAGGAGGTTGTCCGCAGGTGTGAAGGATGCTAGTTCTATGCTCGGCAAACTCATCTGCCAGCACGGGAGCTTCAGACCATCCCCATCACCTGGCCATTCGCAGTCTAGGGCCTCGACATGGTTGGACCCCTCAAAAAGGCCCTAGGCGGCTTCACTCACCTGCTCGTAGTAGTGGACAAATTCACCAAGTGGATAGAGGCGAAGCCCATCACCAATATCCGCTCGGAAGAGGCGGTCAAGTTCTTCCTCGACATCATCTATCGATTTGGTGTTTCAAACTGTATCATCATTGACCACGAAACAAACTTCACCGGGAAGAAGTTCCTAGACTTCTGTGATGGATACGACAATAGGATCGATTAGGCCTCGGTTGAGCACCCATGTACCAACGGTTAGGTCAAGCGGGCCAATGGCGTGGTCCCCCAAGGACTCAAGCCCCGCATCGTCGACCAACTCAACAAGTATGCCGGGCGATGGGTTGTAGAGGTTCTAGCAATCCTCTAGAGCCTAAGAACGACGCCAAACCGGTCCATAGGGTTCACCCCTTTCTTCCTCGCATATGGAGCCAAAGCAGTGTTGCCCTCCAACCTCGATCACGGTGCCCCAAGAGTAAAGGCCTTCGACCAAGACCGAGCCATGGAGGCTCAGCAGGATGTGGTTGACCTACTCGAGGAGGCTCATGAGATGACCATCATCTGCTCCGCTCGTTACTAGCAAACTCTCCGTAGGTACCATGAAAGAAAAATCAGGGGGAGGATCCTCGAGGTCGGTGACCTTGTACTCCGAAGGACCCAGTCAACCAAAAGAAACATAAACTCTCTCCACCATGGGAAGGACCCTACACGGTGACCGAGGTGATCCGGCCAGGCACCTACCGATTAAAGGATGACAACGGCAATGTTTTCACTAATACATGGAACATCGAGCAGTTATGTCGTTTCTTCCCTTAAAACTCGGTCTTACTGTTCTCTTTCCATTCAACGTTTGCTCCTACAGCACCCCAGCCCAAGCACTCTTGGCCTAGGTAGCTTGGGGGCTCCATGGGGGTGCGATACCACCCTCCTCTTTTACTATCATATAGTAATACTTTCCGCCCAAACAAAAGGGCGCCGCCCAAACAAAAGCGCATTTTGTTCCTTTGATTACCCTACGTAACTTACGTTTTAACCTCCCGACCAATCACACCCCGCCACGACCTATGGTTACGAGCAGCTGAGCCTCACGGGCCACACCTAGGTTCTTAAGGTTGCAGCCTATGGGTCAACGGGTAGGTGCAAAGAAGAAAGTTCAAAAAACAAAGCTACGCTAGGGTAAAAACAAGGGCAGATGGGACAAGCTTCCCCTCACGAGTGATTTCATCACAAAACAAACTTAGAATATTCATGAATGTAAAGCTATTCACATTGGGGCTCCCCCACAAACTTATCTCTTACATGAACTAACTATTTCTACTATAAACTCTATTATGTCCTCTCGGCGACATCGGCTGACATTATGGTCGACAAGGACGAAGGCAGCTCGCTTCTGGTCAGGACGACATTTGGCTCTGTTGGGGGTGGGATGATGCTCGCCTCCGACCCAGTCTCCACTCCCTCCATAGGCTGGATGACATCTTCCCGGCACACGTCTTCAACCATGAATGAATGGCAAGCCTCCATCACCCATAGCACGGTGACCTACTCGGCAACCATCTGTGCATGTGGCACCAAACTCTCCCCCAGCGCATGGATTTTGTCTACGCTCCACCCATCGGCGTATCCTCTGCAGATGGCCATGAAGTCCAAATCGGGGTGATGGGTCACCACCGAGGTCAGCATCTCCATCATTTTGTAGAACATGCCATCAGAGATGAGCGCCTGAACTTCATTTAGGACCTCCGCTAGCTGGACGACGGGCGTACTGGTGCTTGGTCCTGACCCAAACACCTCAGAGATGACCACCTGCGCTAAGTTGCAAATCTAGTCAACCTCCTCCTCGAGAGAGCGCCACTCATCAAGGGACTGGGCTAGTGCCTCCGCACCCCGACCGACCACCCCTTTGACCATCTCTAGCTCTTGCTCCAGAGAGCCGATCTTTCCACCCAGTTCTAGAAAAAGACAACAAATTTAGAAGCAAAGGAAAGGAAAAATCAAGGTATCAACCGAGGACAGAATAGATACGTACTAAGGCAGGCGCTTTTGAGAATGTAGAGCCCTTCCTCTTGCTGGGTCACCCTCTCGAGTAGTCGAGTGTTTGACTCCTCTACCCCGAGCATCTACCCCCAGAGCGCAACCACTTCTTGTTCGGAGTCCAACCGGGCCTTCTACTCCACCTCTAGAGCCTCCAATGACTTCTGAAGCACGGCCTCGGTCTCCGCCAAGTGGACCTTCACCGTGTCAAGTTCCCGCTCGGTAGGAGTTGCTCGCTTGACCACACGTAGCTCCACTACACATGCTGCCATCGCCTCCGCTGCCCGGTCTTGGGACTCACGGCAGGTAAACTCCAGTTGGAGCCTGAGCTCATCGATGTGCCACGACACCGTTGTTTTATGCTCCATCCGACCGTGCTCCTCCCGAAGAAATCAGGACTTACGGATCGACATCATCTCCAGATCCTATGAGATAAGAAGCAGGCAAGCTAAGACAACCATTGAAAGGCCAAGGAGTCAAGGACAACACAAAAAACACAGAGAACTTACCTCTACAATGCATGGTAGGTCGACTATCACGGCCTGATGGACGAGCTCAACCCTCCCCAAGGCCTCCTTGATCCTTGCCTTGGTAAGGGTGAGATCGGACTCCATCAATAGTACTCTCTCCCCGAGCAGGTGCTAGAGCTTCACCTCCTCCTCATCATGAAGGATGAACTAGGCCTTTCTCGGCTCGTCGAGGCAAGGCCACACCAGCTCGCGGGTCACCCCCGACCTGTTGGAAGATCCAGCCATCGCAGTATCATGCAACGACCGGATAATCACCAGCTAGTAGGATGGCGGGATGGCTGGCTGCTCTACCCTGGTATCTTCCTCACTAGAGAAGGGGATGTCCACCGCTTGGACTCCATAGCTCACCGGCGGATGCACTACCTCTGGCCTAGCCACGGTTCCTCCCGACCCCTCTAGCTCTGACTAGGAGGGCGAACCGTGCAGTCCTCCGCCGGGCGAGGCAGGGAGCCCAGTTTCCCTCCTCTCCTCCTCCTCAACTGTTGGGGGAGGGAGCGCGAGAGTCACCTCTGACCCGACCTCCACCGTCACCACGGGGATCGCCGCCATCATAGCCACCATTGCTGCTGCCGTTCTCGTAGACGGCCGAGAAGACGCAACCCCTAGTAGGGAAGGTCGCGCTGCCGCCAACCTACTTCCCCCACCGCTCATTGTGACCCGCTATAGGCTGGGTCTCCACTCTTCGCATGGGAGGTGGGGAGATTCCTAGCCCCACCAGCCCATGGCTGCTGTCAAACAAGCACAAGTTAGTCACACTCAAAAACTCAACTATGAGAACAAAAAGGAGCATGAATGCATACCTAGATGAAAGCAGTAGAGCCCTAGAGCCCCGACCGGCTAACGATGAGCCAACCGGACAAGGATCACTCGCAGGTCATGACCCATGCCCCCTCGCATTGGCCGAGGGAGGGGCTGACCCGGCCGGTCCTCAATCGGCCCATGAATGGCCATGACCGCCAGCTCGTGGCGAAACCACTAGAGCAACTGGTGGGGCATCCCCCCATTAGATGCGGGGAACGATCACGTCCCCCCGACTGACCGATGTGCTCTACCACACTCGGAGTAGGGGGACATGAAGCCGACGATGCCTCCAAAGGCGCGAACGACCGCGCTCTCTTCGCCTCTCATTCGAAGGCAGTCTCTTGGCTTGTAGCGTGCTTCCTTGACTCAAGAATGTCACCGCGCATCTCCACATCACGCCCGCCGCCGACGGACGCAGCCATAGGCTCACGGTGCTCCACTGAGGTCATAATAGCGCCCCTAACTCCTTCATCCTCCGAGACACTTGTGTCATCACCCATCTCCGTGGGCTCCTCTGACTCGAGCTCTGCCTCCACATGACTCCGGCTCTCACCCCACCCGGACCCACCAGTTGATCTCCTTCTCCTTATCGAGCCTCCACCATGCCTTTTTGGCTTTCTTCTTCTTCTTGGCAAGCACCGCCTCCCTCTGGGCAGCTTGCCGAGCCACGCCTTCCGGCCCTCTCGAAAGATGCAGCCAGGATTTATAGCCCGCGAGTCCCTTCAAAATGGGCAACTCAGAATCAATCAAAACTTCAAAATAAGAAGGAAAATGTCACAAAAACGGGGGCATACCAAATTGGACAGCTTCACGGCATGAAGAGGATCGGGAGTCCCTTCGAGGGAGTCTTTATCCCTCAACTATAGCACCCGATCGAGATGACTTCAAACTTCATCCTTTGACAACTCTCTCGGTGACATGAGGTAGAGATCCATTGAGCTAGAGTATTCCCACATTGGCCTTGTTCTTTCCACCAATGAGGTGACCCGACGGTGGAAGAAGGTATGGAAGACCCACAACCCATTGAGGCCATGCTGCACAAGCCGCTAAAGCTCCATCTCGATAACCTCCAACTTGTTCTGCCAACCGGCGGGACCCCATGACCAGCTTTCCCTCCTCTCCGGCCTTTTTCCGATCAACGTCGGGAATGGTGCTTCCACAGGTTCCTAATGTAGAACCACTCACTGTGCCACCCCCGGTTGGAGTCACAGGGGGAGTACGTAGGGTAGGGCACCGATGGCTTTGGCTTCTTCTACAAGGCAAATCCCCCAACCGATGTGATTCTGGGTGGCTTCCCCTCGGACAGGGCTCGCCCACTAAAGATCCACCGAAAGAGGTCCATGTGCGGCTCCATCACGAGGAAGGCCTCGTAGACGGTGATAAAGCCGGTGATATGCAGTACCCTAGTCGGGGCGAGGTGTTGTAGCTCCAGGCCCCACTCATTGAGGAGCCCACATAGGAACCAGTACGTGGGATACCCGGGCCCACGCTTGTGGAAGGCGAGGAAGGAGACAACCTCATCGGCCCGGAGTTGCGGAACAACTTCCCCCAACGCAGGAGCCCTCCAATGCACCACCTCCTTTGATGGGAGCAACCCCTTCTCGGTGAAGGCGGCTAGCACCTCCTCATCCATGTTGGAAGGCCTCCAGTTTGACATCGTGCCTCAGATTTACGAATGAATCTATGAGTTCTCCTCTCCCTCACTCTACCCTGCTCTCTCCTAGAAACCACCATGGCACATGAATAGACTTGGCAAAAAGGAGGAAGGAGGAATGGCAGTGGTTGAAGGAAGGTGAAAGAACAGGAGGAAAATCCTCTCCCTTCCCCCTATTTAATGCGAAAAGGTGTGCGGCGGGACGTGGCCCTAGCTGATGGGATGTGCCCTACCTGATGAAACATCGCCCGGTTAGTGGGACGTGGCTTAGGTAGGGCCCACCACTACCACAACCTGAGTATGGGAAATAAGGCGCAAGCGCACACAAACGATCCTCAACCTTCTTAGGCAGGGTTTAGAAGGGCCCACCAACGGAATATCCATCGAGGAGAGGCCAACGGGTCACCCAAGTCGATCGGACGGCTCGGGCGGTTGCCAGAGAGACAGGTAAGGAGCAGCGGGATGCCTCATACGGGTTATGCCAACCCCGTCATGAACGACGAACATGGATCCCATTCGGACATATCCGATAGGAGCTCCCTAGACCCATTACTCGAGCCATCAAGGTAACCTTACCAAACCCCCTTTTTTGTTTTCTAGTGCATAATCATTCATTCATCCATTCTCATGCATGCATTCATACATTCATCCATACATTCATCCCATACATCCAAGTATTGCATATGCTTCATGTTGCATCATGAAGTGGTAGTCGCCTCATTTGATATGAGCGACGACCGACCGAGGTTCGAAGGCCGACCCACAAAGGGCTCGAGGCCGCCTCACGTCAAACAGAGAAAGGGGAGAAAATGCATATGAGCCCTAGTAGCCCCCCTCGCCTAATCCGCTCAAAAGCAAACAGGGTCATCTCAACCTTCTCGTTCGATCCTGACCTCGAGCCATGCCCATAGAATCTCCATCGAGGGGAGGCCAGTGAGCCACTTGAGTCGGTCTCTAGAATGGCTCATGCATCTGCTAGGAGGCGGGTTAAGGAGTAGTGGAATGCCACCTGATGGCTCACTTATGAATGATGGACCCGGATTCCACTTGGACGTACCCGTTATTAAGCTCACCGAGCACGTCACTCGAGCCATCAAGGCAAGCGACGTTAGCTCAACCCCTCCGATGGCGGAAACCGCAGACGGGGTAACGCACGTAACTAGACCGACCCCTCGACCGCGCCCAACACTTGGGTTGGTGCTCCATCTTGCCCGACCCCTCGGCCGCGCCCAACACTTGGGTTGGCACTCCATCTCGCCCGACCCCTCGGCCGCACACGACACTTGGGTTAGCGCCGACACTTGGGTTGGCGCTCCATCCTCGGCAGCACATGACACTTCAGGTTTATGCTCCGTCTTGTCCGATGGTGACCCATGATCTTACACCCACTGGGTGCTCAAGTGAAACGAGTGTAAACAACCCCTTCATGACATCATAGAAGTCCCAAAAGGGCATAGGGGCTCCTGTCGGGTTCATAAAGCTAGGGTCCCCAATGGACCCACTTCCCTGCAAAAACTCAGCCCAACAGACGGCGTAGCGACAACGCGCGCCTACCGGGCCAGCCCAGATACATAATGATAGGCCAAGAGAACGATCTAGTCCCTGACCAGAAGGCCTAGCCAAGGTGGGGACACAGTCCGCCTTCAACCTCCTTTTCTAATTGGGGATACGCCGGACCTCTGCTCATGGTTCTTCCCCGACAGACATGGTCGAGGCCGACTGGGAACGACCGATGGAGACACCCGCTCAGTGAGGGCCCGGGGATCAAGCGAAGCAGATAAGGTAAGGCGCTCAAGTCAAACCGCAATATCGAGGACCGTACTCTACCATACCCTATACACCTGCAGGACGGTGCCACCAGGATATGCCAGATGGGCACTATGCAACCTTCCAGGCATGTCAAAACACAAACAGTATTCTAGGCACCGACGTTTGCCATACCAGGTGAACATGGTAGAGCCTGCCACATGCATTTGGATATAAGCAGTATTGTGGGCGCCGATGACCATCTCGTACCTAATAGCATGGGCAACAAGACTAGGTAGCACACATATATATTATCTCTCTTTCTCTGACTTGTAAGTCCATCCCCTTTGACTATAAAAGGGGATGAGCTCTCTCCTAAAAAGCTCTCTGGCTCTCTGGCTATCCTCAAAAAAGAGAAGCTAGATGATTTGAGCACTCGAGGACATGATAATTCAAATAGCTCAATAGCTCTAGAACTCTAAAGCTACATAGAGCATTCGCTCTAATACTTAGCGCACGTTAGAGCCCCCGTCACTCTTGGCCCTTTGGTTCAAAGTCTGATCGGGCCTTTAACACCCCCTTCTTATTCCTACTCGTTTGTAATCCCACAGCAAACTTCAAGCACCTAGGCTTAGGAATAAAGTCAATGACCGACTGAAAGTGGATGTAGGGCACACTGCCTAAACCAGTATAAATCCTATGTCATTGAGTGCTAGGCCACATCCGATCACAACGCACGGCAAAACTACAAATATTTACTTGTTGGTCACTTTTTTCACCAACAGTACCACTTGCTGAACACCAACCAAAGTTGAGGTTTACTGTCATGCATGACAACATTCCGCCCACTATGGTGAACCGATGTGCATTCCCGCATCAAGATACGACGATAGCGGACAAAGTCAAGGTCGATGGACAAATGAGCCAACTCTCTCTCATCACTGCTATGGCTGGCCGACGCGCATTATAGCATTAGGATTCAACGACAACAAAGGCAAGGATGTGCAATATAGGCCTCTATGTTGGCCCAGAAGCTCAGACCCGAAGGCTTGAACCTTAGGGGCAACAGACACGATTACCTATGTGTCGAGGAAATTAGTGTTTCACCAATGAAATCTTTTTTTATCCGAGCTCCCTTTTTATAGGGTACGATTACACATATTTTCTAGTAAAAACGCTCTTTACCTACTATAGAATATACTAGAATATTTCTAGGGCTTTTATAGTTGCAGCCATAAGGGCATAAGGAGGCATTCCCCCTTCAAACCACCTTGTCTAATGGGCTCCCTGGCAGCCCCAATTGGGCAATTGAGCTTCTTGGGTCATCTTCTTTTAGCTGGGGACATGGGCTCTCCTCAAATCATCTTCCTGAAGGCTTCCTAAAATCTTTGCGATAGTAGCCTAAAGGTTCTCACCATAGCCTTCATGGATGATCCCTGAAGGCTCCTCCCAAGGCTTCATAGTGCTCCTCGAGACATTGGTCCTTTGAGATCTTCGTGGTGGGCCTTCGTGGGTGCTTCCAAGAGCCTTCACAGTCTTGCCTATTGGAAATTAGCCCTCACAGCGACTAGCTGACTGCTAATCTTCATGCGTGAAAGTGTCAATTGAATCTACCAAAATGAATATACAAGATCATAGACGACACCAGAGACATGTTATTTGTTAATGAGGTTTAGATGAAGCCTACATCCCTAGGGATGACTATAGATGCTCCTCCTAATACCAGCAGCAATGGCCAATCTAGGGTCCTGGCAAAAATGTTGCCGCCCTCCCGTGAACCTGCCGCTATGTTGTCATGGTTACAACAATCCTCCTCTCATATTTATGAGGTCAGGTTATAGAGTCCTATTCCAACTCTACCCTATACTGCCAAATACAACTCAGAGTCCTACCGTAACCATGTCACTTGCTGGCATCACCATTAATACTTCATGGCCAGGGGGCCAAGGGTACAATATGATGAGAGCGATAATGGGAGTGATAGTGAGAATGAGGAGCCCTCTAAGGAGGGACTCATATAGGTATAGCAAGGGGCCCATTCTCCTGTGAATAAGAAGAGGGAAGAATTGAAGTAGTTGCGCAAAAGGCATAAAGCTCTTGAGCAAATCCTTGATGAGTATTTGGATACTCATGAGACTCTAATTGGAACTCATGAGAAATTGAAGGAATGTCACTCCTCATTGCTCAAAGGAAGGAGCTTATTGAAACAGCCAACATAGGAGTGATTTGTAATATAACTAATGAATCATCCTATGCTTCTTTTGTTGTTGCGGCCACTAACCCTACTATCACCATGTCTTTCAGACTGTGCTTGGTCCTGATACATGCCAATTCAGGTTCTTTCTCGAAGATACACTTCCATTTCCTAAGGTTGCTGTGGGGGGGGTACAACCCCGGATACCCACGGCAGACTACATGGGCTGCGCCCTAGGGCCGGCCTAGCCCACAAGACGAAGCCTTGCGGACCATGGCGCTGCTCGGCGTGTCCCGCAAGACACTGGGAAGATATCCTAAAGATACTATGAGATCTGTTAGGATATGTATAATCCCATGATTCCTGTAATCTATTATTACTTTCGGTTATCTCCTAGATCTAACCGACTTGTAACCCCGCCCCGGACTATATAAGGTGGGCAGGGACCCCTCCAAACACACGCAATATCATACGATAGCCAATACAATCCAACAGACCACAGGAGTAGGGTATTACATCATGCTGATGGCCCAAACCTGTCTAACTCGTGTGTCTCTGTTGCCTTCTTGTTCTCAATTACATGCATCTCTGTCGATCAATCTACCTTTGTGGGATACCCCTTAGAGGACTACCGATGATATTCTATTGATAGTTGGGGCGCCAAGTAGGGGTGTGCGTGCTGTTTCCATGTCGAACAAGATGGTACATTTTGTAGGCTCTTCGTCCCTCCCACAGATCAGCCAGATCTTCATGGTCGGATCGATCTCGTGGATCATCAACGCTGACAGAGTCGGAGAGCTCATCGAGCCGGTGCAGATCAATACTGTGCCGATCAACCCAATACTTACGACTATAGATCTGATCTCGGAACCACCTCTAAGGTCGCTTTCGCTGACAATTCACCGCCCGCTCCCCCGTTACCCAAGGAGGAAAATCAACAATGATGATCTGATCGCATCTATCGATCAGGTTAGTTAGAAGCTCGCCGATTGCCTCTCCGGACCACCACCACCCCTTTGATCCAAATCTAGGGGTTATGGCCCTACCCTTCGGGCTCACCAGCATCACCGCCGCCTATCAAGACGCCCTAAGGGGCAAATTCGTCGACCAGGTTAGAGATATCCATCCTCTCACCAACTAGATTGCCAACTAGCTCCTGCCGGCTATTAACATGCTACATGTCGGCCGACGCCCCGAAGCATCCCTCCAAACCATCCTCGAGGAGAATCTAGGCTCCAAGTCCTTGCAAACCAGGAACAACAACTATGGGGGCGCAATCTTCAACATCAACGTCGATGTTTGCGGGAGGGGAAACCTAGGAGGACCGTGCCACCCACGTCAATAGGAATGTCAACTATGCACAGCGCCTTGCAAACGAAGCTGCCCTTGTGCTAGCCGAGGCTGCTTGCAACAATCAGCTCGACTCACAAGGAAGGCCACGCCAACTCCAATGCAACCTCAACGACAAATTTGTCTGTGTTGATGGCCACGACATCTACAAGACCCCAAGCGCCAACTTGGCCATGGCCACCAATGAGCTCGCTCGGCTCCCGCAGACACTGGAAGTCACCAAGGTCGCCACCATGCTTAAAGCGGCGCACTGCCAGGTCAACAAGATTCGCTAGAATCAGAGACCTTCCTACTCGACGAGCTTGATTCGCCGATCAGCCACGCCAAGATCTAATATCCGACCCTAGCCAAAGTCGTTTCGCCGACCAGCAACATGATGATGGACAACCCCTTTAGGTGGGAACCAGGGGTAACCGCATCGACCACCCTCGCCAACACGCCAGGAAGTCGACTAGGACATCCAAGAACACCTCAACAATCTCCAGGATGCGCGATGACGTATCGACAAGCGCCGTTTTTCTCGCCATGAAGAAGAAGTACACCATCGTCAAGAGTATGAGCAAGAGTTTGGTAATCCGGACTCAGCCCTCCATCCACTCACACGTTGGCAACACCACAAATCACGACGATGATGATCCCGAAGGGCCTCGAGCATTCACAAGGGCACTTCGGACACTCCAGTGGCCCCGTGGTTTCAAAATCACTAGGGTCGAGCCCTATGAAGGACAAATGAACCCCACACAGTGGCTACATGCTTATGCCACTATGCAGTGCGTAACGCCGAGGGAGATACCAGCATCATGGCAAACTATCTTCCCATCATGCTCACGCCAACTGCGATGAACTGGTTCACAAGCCTCGCCCCGGACTCCATCAGATCCTAGGAAGAGCTAAAGAAGGTCTTCACCGACAACTATATGGCTACGTGTACTCGGTTGGGCACCAAGCATGATTTGAACCACATCTACTAGAAGTTGTTCGAGCTCCTTCGTAGTTACATTATATGCTTTTTCAAGATGAGGAATTCTATTCCCAACATCATAGAAGTAGAGGTCATTACCACCTTCGTCCAAGGACTCCATCACCGTGACCTCCGCTCCAAGTTCAATCGCAAGCCGCCTAAGGGAATCGGCAAGATGATAACAATTGACGATCAGTACGCGATGTCGAAGAGGCCAAAGTACGCTTCAACGATGGATGTGGGCAGTCATCACCCAACTCAACGTAGCGACGAGCGACCTGACGACCGATGCCACAGCGACCGCCGCTACGATGACCGTAGTCACCATCGGGGCAGTGGTCGTGATTGGCCAGAAGGGTCCAAATCTGGTCAATATCGTCGCCGCCGACCAGACCACATCGTCGCCGCCTTTGATGAACCTCATGCTAAGTGCAACTATGACGAGCAGTACAAGAAGATCCTTGAAGGCCCGTGCCCTCTCCACAAGAACAGCAAGCACAAGATGAAGGACTACCTCGACTTGGCTAAGGAGTTCCAGGCTAAAAAGCTAGACGACGACAACAACGATAGAGCTAGAGGCCACCGACCACCTGGGGGCAACAACAATGCCTTCTAGGATCACAACAACATGGTCGCCACCATCTTTGGGGGCCTCGCTACCACCGAGAACAGAAGTGATCGAAAGCTCATCGCCCGTCAGGTGCTCGTCATCAACGCAGAAGACGTCGTCACCAACCCTAGCTATCATCCCTGGTCCGAGGTCCCCATCACCTTCAGCAGAGCTGACTAGTGAGTGGACATCCCCTATACAGGGCGTTTGCCCCTCATTCTTGATGCAACCATCTAGAAAGTGCTTTTTAGGAAAGTACTCGTCGATGGAGGAAGCACTCTGAACCTCCTCTTCGCTAGAGCCCTAAAGGAGCTGGGCCTTGGGATAGGAGACCTCACACCCTCCGACTCCTCCTTCTGGGGTCTGGTACCAGGCAGGGCACCCAAACCACTTGGAGAGATCACCCTCCCAGTATAGTTCAGCATGGCCAGCAACTACCGCGTCGAGCACATCAACTTCTACGTTGCTGACTTCAACACCGCCTACCACGCCATACTTGGTCGGCCAGCTCTGGCCAAGTTCATGGCCATACCACACTATGCCTATCTGGTGCTAAAGATGCCTTTGCATGTAGGAGTTCTAGCCCTTTGGGCCAACCTCTCCATCACCTATGCCTATGAGACAGAGAGCCTCACCCTCGTCGAAGCCATTGACCTCTCCATTCAGATGGCTAGTGTGGTCATCGATGCTAAGACGGTGCCCGCCGACGACATGGAGATCCCATCGCTGGAGCCTCCTAGCGCCTCCGCCAAGTCCAAGAAAACAAAGGAGGTCGACCTCGGCCTCGATGACCCCTCCAAGACCGGGAAGATTGGGGCTCACCTCAACCCCAAATAGGAAAGCGCACTCATCTTCCCACGTGCCAACGCCGACATGTTTGCTTGGAAACCTGCAGACATGCCAGGGGTACCATGGGAGAAGATCGAGCACTCCTTAAATGTCTTGTCGGCCACCAAACCGATCAAGCAGAAACTCTAACGATTCACGCCAGACAAGAAGGCTATTAGGGTAGAAATAAAACGGCTCCTAGTTGCGGATTTATTAAAGAAGTGTATCATCCTGAGTGGTTAGCAAACCCTACTCTCATTCAAAAAAAGAATAAAGAATGGAGAATGTGCATTGATTACACTAATCTCAACAAACACTACCCTAAAGACCCCTTTGGTCTGCCTTAGATAGACGAGGTTGTAGATTCCACCGTCGGCTATGAAATGCTCTCCTTCCTCGATTGTTACTCCGGCTATCACTAGATATCCCTCAAGGAAGACAACCAGATCAAGACATCATTCATCATGCCTTTTGGTGCGTATTGCTATACCACCATGTCCTTCGGCCTCAAGAACGGTGGGGCAACCTACCAAAGGGCCATCTAGATGTGCCTTGATCAACAAAGATCGGCTGCAACATCGAAGCATACATTGACGATGTGGTCGTCAAGTCCAAGATCGCCGATAATTGCATTGCCGACCTAGAAGAAACGTTCGCCAACCTAAAAAGATATAGATGGAAGTTGAACCCTTCAAAGTGCATCTTTGGAGTTCCATCCGGCATACTCATGTGCTATATCGTCAGCGCCCGTGGTATCGAGCCCAACCCCAACAAGGTCTCTGCCATCACCAACATGAAACGGCCAACTTGCGTAAAGGACATACAGAAGCTTACAGGCTGCATGGCTGCTCTCGACCGCTTTATATCGTGCCTCGGCGAAAAGGGACTACCATTCTTCAAACTCCTCAAGGCCTCCGAGCGCTTCTCCTGGTCGGATAAGGCAGACACAGCTTTCGAGCAGCTCAAGTTGTTTTTAACAAAGCCTCCGATCATGATGGCGCCTCGACCAGATGAAACTCTACTGATCTACATCGCCGCCACTTCTTGTGTCGTTAGAACAGCTATCATTGTCGAACGTGAGGAGGACAGGCACGCATATAAGGTGCAACGTCCGATCTACTTCATCAGTGACATCCTTAATGATCCTAAAACTCGTTATCCTCAAGTTCAAAAACTACTATACGCTATTCTGATCACGTCACGCAAGCTCGCCATTACTTCGAGTATTACAAGATCACCGTGGTCACCGAGTTCCCTTTGGGGGACATTCTTCGCAACAAAGAGGCCAATGGTCGCATCATCAAATGGGTTATTGAGCTTGGCACTTACTCCATTAAATTCAGAAGCAGGCCTACCATCAAGTCACAGGCGCTCGTTGACTTTGTCGCTGAGTGGACCAAGATCCAAGAGCCCATCCCCGCTACTTGCCTTGAGCATTGGGTGATGTACTTCAACGGCGCCCTTAACATCAACGGTGCTAGTGCTAGTATTTTGTTCATTATGCCGACCAAAGACAAGCTCCGATATGTTCTCCGCATACATTTTCCAGCCTCCAACAACGCCGCCGAATATGAACCATGTCTCCACGAACTCCGTATAGCTATCAATCTCGGCATCAAATGCCTCATGGTATACGGAGACTCCGCTGTAACACCCCGGTGTTATGATCTTATTTAGCATCGCGATTCAGGCCTAAGTAAAACTTTCAAAACGAGTTTCTCGAATTTTTGGTTTAAAACATACTTGAAGCGATAAGCGAATGCTGTGTGACTTAGTTTCGTGGACTCAATTAAGTGCTCAAGTTAAATTACACAGTGCGTAGAAATATTTAGGAATATTGAACGACAATTCTGGCCAATCGATAGTAAACAGTTCGTTCTATTAGATTAAGCATGAAAAGCAACATTTATAAATAAAATAAAATCCATTAATAAATAGAACGATATACATATATATATATATAGCTTTTGAATTAAATTTAAATTCGAGCTTTGCTGAAATTTTCCTGTGCCTAGACGTTGTAAATTATCTAAATTAGTAAATCGTTAAAGATCTATATATATATAGGTATATATACGTTACGACGGTACTCTAAAACAAAGAATTAGAAGAAAAGAGCAAACATATACTTGTAGCGATCGACTATACAAGTTGACCGATTGCTCCTCGATATTTCTTTTCTCCGCTCGTCTGCTTGCTGGTTACTGCTGCCGTACTAGACGTTGCTTCCTCGTGACCTCGCGTGCGTGGGCCTGCCGGCCTGGCTGCTTGCTTCGATTTGATGCATCGCGCAGTCCTTCCTTGTTTGTTCGCCTACTGCGCCACGTGCTCGTGGTCGCTGCCGGTTGGTCTGCTCACTCCCGCTGGCGAGCTCGCTCTCAGCTCTTTCGCGTGCCTGCTTTTTTTCTTTGCCCCGTCCATCCTAGCTCTACTCGTCCTCCTCGCCTTCCTCTCGCGCGCCTAAGCTGCTTCCCCTCCTCTGCTTGCCTCACACCAGCACCGCCGTAGCCGCTCCTTCCCAGCAGCATGAAAGCAGCCACCCCTAAGCCCCTAGTGCGGTTTGGACCATAGTGTTGTCATGCGCTGCCCTTTCCCCACCGTGTAGCGCCGCCGCTCTTCCCGGTCCGCTCTAAGCCGCTGCCCTTCCATGCGTCCTACGCTGGACCACAGCCGCAGCGCCTCGCCGGCGTCCACGCCACCCCCACCTCCGAGCGCAAGCTCCACGCCGCACATGGAGCACCGTCTCTTTGCTTCCCCCACTCCGGACCGCGTTGCCCGCGTCGCGTCACCGCAGCACGCCGTGGCCGTGACCCGCCCGCCACCACTGGGCGCGTCACGCCCGCCCACCGTGCCCCACAGCCGCCGAGCCGAGCTGCCACTGCCGCTTTGCCTCCTCCATCTCGGTCCACGCCGTGGCTAGGCGCGCGTGCCCCTCGGTCCGCTGCTGCCGCGCTCGTGTGCCGCAGCACCCGCCTGGGCCGGGTGGCTGCGCCGTTCCATCTTCGCAGCACCTCACCGCCGCCGAGATGTTGTGTTGCATCCGTCCGCCCGCGCCCTTGTCCTGCACGCTCACCGTGCCGTGCCAACCGCCGCCGGTGCCGGCCCTCCCCAGCGCGAGCTCCACCATGCTACAGTTCCGAGAGCCTCCCCCGCAGTTGCCGTCCATCCTGCCTGCTGCCCGGGGCCGGTGATGTGCCCCATCGCCGCAATAGCCCATACCTATGGCCATGATGGCCACAGCACCATGACCCCGTCATGGGCCAGCCGCTCCACCGCCGTGTCACAGTCGCTGCTCGCCGTGCCCCTCCCCTGCGGTGCTCTGCTTTTGGGAAGAGAGAGCAAGGTGAGGAGGGTATAAGTCCAAGCTGAAATACTATATAGGGTTCTCAATGCTAAATACGTCACTTGGGGTGAATAGTGCTGATTTACTACATGAGGAATTGTGGGGAACTCGGGGGCCTCTTCGTGAAGTTATGTCTTTTGTCTCTCGGGCTGTCATGCCGCTAACCTTTGGGCAATGAGTCCGCCGTCTTTGGGCTGACCTACCTTGGGCTGTGTGGGTTTGGTGGTGGTGGCCACTCGCACGGCTTGCCAGGGCAGCCGCCCAGCGCCGCTGACCACGGGCACGGGGGGCCTTGGCGCCCGTTGGGCTAGTCAATCCCTGCTAAGCGCTTTGGCAGCAGCATGCACGCCCGTCTGGGCTGGTTTTGTGCTTTCGCCTAGTTGGGCAGCGCATGCGCGCCCCTTTGGCTGCTCGGCCATTGGGCGATTTAAGGGCTCTTTGGACCTTTAGTTTCTAAAGCGGGTGCTAAAATTAGTTTCGGGAATAAATTTATAAAATCAATATAAATTTGTGTAGTTGTCCATAAATAGTGAAACCAGTTTTGTTGAGATCCTAAAATCATGATCTACCTAGTAGTGTATTTTTTTCATATAGACTCGGTACATTTTTAGGGTTGCTCTAATTATTTTAAAATGCTTAATATTGTTAAAAGGAGAACTTATAGGAATTTCCATGGTAAATTGGTAATAGTGTTGAGTCTAAAGTTTTCATAGTAGGTTCCTAGCAATATTAGGTACTCACTAAAATTTTTGTAGCTGCAGAATAATTAGTTTGCTAAATAGATAATGATATCCTATTTCAAATAATGATTAAATCGATAGAATGAAATAAAAAAACAAGTTGGATTTATATAACTAAAATAATTGTTGGAAATAACGCCTAATTCGACAACATGGATATGTAGCCTAAGTACGATCGTCGTTAAAACTAGCTCATTAACTTGAGAGGCGTAAATCGTATTTTATGAGTCACGATTGTCAGTCGATTAATTACGTCTTTGCATTGCATCGCATTGCATCTCATATAGGTATGATGATGGATCAACGGATCAATTGAAGAATGGTTGGGAATCCAAAGATGGTGTAATGGTATTCTCTCAAGCAGATGATTCAATGGGTTTTCTATTCAGTTGATGGTGGATGATCGGAAGATGCAGATAATAACTTTTTAATATATCTTACCCAGGCAAGCCCCGGTGCAAAACCCCTACTTTTCTGTAGTTTAAATTATATTTTTGCATTAAGTTCTAAGGAGTTGAATGAAACCCATTTGCATATATATATCTTTATCCTATGAGTCTTACTAGTATGACAAGAACGTGTAGATTGCTATGCTTTAGGACTCCGGTAGAAGTTGAGTGATTGCCTGTCACTCGTGAGAGATAGGAAATATATTACTGTATTATTATCACTTGAAAGATATAAATGATGGAAAGGAAAAATGGTGACCAAGCAGGGATATGGTTTGGGTATTGGTGAGTGTAAGAGGTTGTGTCGCCGTGGACGCGGGGCATGGCTTAGTTACACTGCTTTCCCTGTCTGTGTCGGTTAAGGACCGATCATTGCATAAGCCATCGAGGCAAGTCACAGACTTATTATCCTGAGCACATACTTGGGTATGGGCGCTTGGAAGACTTGTTGCTCTCTTGTCGTGGGTTCTGGCTCTTTCCGAACCGACTGTCAGGGTTTCTTTTTGGTGGAGCAGGTCCTTGCACCGCACTGAGTCCGGGACTCAGGGGCGGGGGCTTGGAGTCCCAGTTTAAACGGGGACCTGGGACCCCAGGATAGGAGGGTGATGGGTTGGTCCTGCTTGTGCCTTGGGTATAAGCGAGGCGTGTGTCTTTGGGGTACCCAGCTGGGGGCATTGATTCGTGAATCGTCGGGCAATCCGGTAGGGCTTGTTTCGTGTCTAGCACCATAGTAAGAAATGAAAGATGAAAGATGGAAAAGGAAATCTTATTGCTTACCACCTGCTTGAAAGTAGCACAGGTGCTTACATAGAATGGTTAGTTAATGAACTAATATGGCTATTAATAAAAATCGAATATAAGGACGCACGCTTAGTAATGCTTCCTACAAAAGCAATAAACCCACAAGCCAGATAGCCTTGCATATCCTTAGAGTCTTTTCTTTCCTCCTATCGGGTAAGTCTTGCTGAGTATAATTGAGTACTCAGGGTTTTATTCCCCCTGTTGCAGGTGACAGGTGGATGCTAGAGCTGACCCTTGTGTGTGGATACCTTCTGGTGGGCTCAGCGTGAATTCTTTTATGCTACGATCATAGTTTTTATTTACAACTCTCACCAAATGTTTTTATAAATGAAAGTTTATAATCTATTGTCATAGTTGTTATATATCAATACTTCAACATGTCATGAATAGATATTTATTTCCGCTGTAATCATGATCACATGTTTACATTCCGCTGTTAACTTAAATTGTCATAACTCTGTTAACATATTTATATTCCGCTGTTACATTAAGTTATTCATAACTCGCATAATATAATTACATTCCGTTGTTATAGTAAATAAATATTATACTCTAATGTATTAAAAGTGATGTAAGAAATGGTTAAGAATGTTGTAAGCTTTATTCTCTCATTTGTGATCCTGATGGCAAAAATATAGATTTTCGGGTTCTCCCTGGGTGTGCCTGATAGAACCGAGTAATTTAGTGTTCTCCCTCGAGTGCTTAGTGTCTAATGGAAGACAAGCACTCCTATGAGGTATTAGATTAGGCGGTTCTGCCACAGGTGGTATTAGAGCGCAAATGAGGAAATAAGGCTTCGAAAACCTTTTCTAAACTAAAATTTGACAACAAATTCTTTCCAAAAAGTTAGGGCATTCAACTACGAAGTTATATAAGTAGCCCAATTACTATGGTTATGTATCTAGGATAGATGACACTCTGCTAACTTAGGTAGGCTTAATCAATTTTTTTGCAGGTACACTGACTCGAGCATAGTCCGATAGTATCGACTAGCTACAGGGAGAGAACGATGTGCCAAAAATTTGAAAATGGTTGCCCTATATGTTGGCAACAGTGAAAGGGCGTATAGGACATGCATTCATGCATATCCTATTTGTGCATTGTAGTGCCGTATTACTTCGTAGATACGCCATCCATAGGTGTCGCGCGTATCATATTATGCACGACTGACTCATTTCTGTTCTAGAGTTAGGTCTGCACTGTGGCTTTGTGCTCCATGTTCGCCCGTGGTTCACGCCGGTCGTGACCCACGTCTCCCCGTACCCCTTTTCTATGCTCTTGTCGGACCCTTACCCTGTAGTCGTACTAGTCAGCAATGGCATCGCACGTCGCTCCCCTCGAACATGTGGAATTTGATCGATTCGCTCGTAGTGATCCCACGACGGGAACCTGGCGGACCGCGCTAGGAGCACTAAACGCTCCACCTTTATAAGCAGAGCCTGACTTAGCCCTTGGTACCACCACTCGACGCACTTTAATTCGCTTAGCTTTTCCTTTGAGCTAGCTTTTCACTCAGCCTTCCTCACCACCACCGCTAGAAATGGCAGGAGCCTGGGTTAGTAGTTACTACCTAAATGTTGAGGGTTTTCCCAGAATCCTGCATGCCACCCTGCAAAAGCTCGAAGTCAAAGATCGTCCCGAGTATGAGGGCCGTGAGTATGAGAAGCATGGCACTGATCGGTGTGAGGTTACCATCTACATTGGGAAGAGTGAAGAGTTCCCCGACCTCACTGAAGCCTAGAGTGTGACCGCAACCGGGTATAGCTTCACCGACACCTACCAGGTTATGGCCCGCAAAGCCTTTTGGTATCTCTGCTAGATCTATGAGGTGCCCATTGCCCGTACCCCCATGAGGTTCTTTCCACCTTTGGACAAGAATCGATGGGCATGGAGGGCTCGCATGGAGGCCTTGCAAGGGAGAGATGCGCAAGAGGACAGTCCAACCGTGGTGCACTTGACCACATACCTTCTTGCTCTAGATGAGCAGTATGACCGGCAAGCCTTGGAACTGAGGAGCTACCTCCATCGAGCCGAGGAAGCCGAGATCTTCACCTAGATGCTCTAGGTGCAGCTTGCCGAAGTGCATGCCTGTGCTGCAGCTACTGAGAGCCGAGAGACTACCATGTCAGAAGCCCTAAAGGAGGCTAAAGATCAACATGTTCATCAACTGGGTGAGGCCTATCTAATCACTAGGGCCAAGCGGAGGACACTGGTTGATGAAAGGTAGGATGCCCCGATCTTGGAAGGGATCCCTATCCACCCGCCTGATAGAAGGAGAACCGATGATGTAGAACCGCCAGCACCTCCACCTTCTGAAGTGTTAGAAGCAAAACCCTTGATTCCTCTCACTCGGCCATTGCCACGAGAAGATGCAGATCCATAGCCAGAGCAGTAGAAGAATCGTCGAGGCCGGGAATGAAGATGCATGGTTTCGAAGTAGATTAATCGCCTTGGGATGTTGTACCCATAGTCATAGTGCTTTTCATCGCTGTCCCCTATATTGTACTCTTGCCATTGTTGGTCCATAGTTGAGATCATCCATTGTAGGGAAGGTGAATGCCATGTCGTGCATGGGAGCCTGAATGTTTGTATGATGTACCCGTATCAGACCATTGGAATACGTATTTTGTTATTTCATTGTGTTTATTGGTTCATCTATCTTAAGTTTCTTTAGACGTGCTTAAAGTTTTCAAGGGTGATGCTAAGCGGGTTACAAGAGAAGTTGGCATTCAGATACCAGCAGATCAGCCATGATTGGATAATATAGGACACTATCGACTAATTGTGGATGTCCCAGCAGAACACTTGAATCTCTTTAAACCAAATCTACTATTGGATTTGAATTCCTTGTCCCTTGTTGTGAAGGGAACCCTTGTTGTTTGAATCTTCCCTTGCAATACTTCCTTTACTCTATGGTCTAGGACCCCAAAGCCTTCATGGCGTGTAAGTTGGTAATGGTTGCCTGGTTAAAAGCTTATGGTGCCGTGACGAAACCGAGGGCTCCCTGTGGAACAGCTGCCACATGGTGACGCTTCTCGGCATGCGCTGGTATCGAGGTTGTTGATCAAGTACCTTTACCAAGTTACACCGCCATACCACTTTTGCTACAAATAATTTCCTTGGAAATGTTCAGGTGTTCAAAAGGGAAATCCACAACGGGTTGATGCAGAAGTGTTCTCTCAAGGTAAGCAAGAGGAGGTGGTTTTGGAGGAAGAAAGTATGACATGGTCTCAGCCTACTTGAAAGACGGATGTGGTCGAGTAAAGGAAAGCAAAAGAAGAGTAGTAAGGAAAGCTAGCCTTGAGTAGTCGGGAGTAATAGAAAAGTCTGAGTGGACGTCATGTCCCAAACCCTGTGCTTAGTTGACCGCGCTATGCATGCTGGGTCATTTCACTGCGTGCCCTGTGAACACCGCCTGTGTCGGGACCTGTAGCACCCCGTTTTCGCATGGCCGCGGCATCGTGCCGCACTCGCCGTCCTTGTGCACTGTGTGCTTTTCCGTTTCCTAGCATCCGGTCGGCTCTCGACCCCCGCACCCTCGTTCCCCGTACCAGACCCTTCCCCCCCCCCATTTCCCCTTCCCTCTCCTTTCTTTCTTCTTTTGGTGACACGACCGCCCGCAGGCCTGCCTCGTCAAGCGAACCCCCTCTCCTCTCCTTTATTTTCCCCTCTGCCACTTGCGTAGGAAGCGCACCATGTCTCTGACCTTATCTCCATAGCATGCACCGTCTGTGTATCCCATCCACGCCGCATCCGCTTCTGGTGTGTTGCGCCCCACCCCCGTTCGCCTCTATAAAATACCCTTGGTCCTTGTTCTTCTTCTTCATCCCCATTCCCCTCGCATTCGGAGCAGAGCTATCAGATCCAGTTGCCATTGTGAAGCGAGATTTGTCAGTCTGAGGTGATGGTGTAATCTGAGAAGAAAGAAGAATTTGATCCGTCGAAAAAGTTCAAGTTCCCTTTGGTTGGTTTGATCTTAGGGTTCCTGATGTTTGACTTGTCAGTCGACTGTTTCTGGATCTATTGGTGCTACGTCATGTTTTGGATAATCATTATCTTGTTGTTTCTTCATTGCCCTCGTCTATCTTGACTTCTAGATTAAGTCTCGGTTGTACTAGGTTGGTCTTAACCATGTATCCCTGAATCCCTGTGTGAATTAGTATTCAAGTTCGTGTAATCTTTCGTGTAATCCCTGATCTACGGAATAGAATCGTGTTTCCCCTCTTTTGGTTCATGCTTCAAATCTCGAGACGAGATTCTTTTTAAGGGGGTTTGGTTGTAACACCCCGGTGTTACGATCTTATTTAGCACCGCGATTTAGGCCTAAGTAAAACTTTCAAAATGAGTTTCTTGAATTTTTGGTTTAAAACATACTTGAAGCGATAAGCGAATCCTGTGTGACTTAGTTTCGTGGACTCAATTAAGCGCTCAAGTTAAATTACGCAGTGCGTAGAAATATTTAGGAATGTTGAACGATAATTCTGGCCAATCGATAGTAAATGGTTCGTTATATTAGATTAAGCATGAAAAGCAACGTTTATAAATAAAATAAAATCCATTAATAAATAAAACGATATATATATATATATATAGCTTTTGAATCAAATTTAAATTCGAGCTTTGCTGAAATATTCCTGTGCCTAGACGTTGTAAATTATCTAAATTAGTAAACCGTTAAAGATCTATATATATAGGTATATATACGTTACGACGGTACTCTAAAACAAAGAATTAGAAGAAAGGGCAAACATATACTTATAGTGATATTTCTTTTCTCCGCTCATCTGCTTGCTGGTTACTGCTGTCGTACTGGACGTTGCTTCCTTGTGACCTCGCGCGCATGAGCCTACTGGCCTGGCTACGCTGGCTACTTGCTTTGATTTGATGCATCGCGCAGTCCTTCCTTGTTTGTTCGCCTGCTGCGCCAGTGCTCGTGGTCGCTGCTGGTAGGTCTGCTCCGCTCTCAGCTGGCGAGCTCGCTCTCAGCTCTTTCTGCGTGCCTGCTTTTTTTCTTTGCCCCATTCGTCCTAGCTCTGCTCGTCCTCCTCGCCTTCCTCTCGTGCGCCTGAGCTGCTTCCCCTCCTCTGCTTTCCTAGAACCAGTGCCACCATAGCCGCTCCTTCCCAACACGCGCGAGCAGCCACCCCCGAGCCCCTGGTCCGCTTCAGACCGCAGCTGTCGGGGCTGCCCCTCTCCCACCTGCAGCAGCGCCGCCGCCCTTTCCTGGTCCTCTTCAAGCCGCTGCCCTTCCATGCGTCCCGCGCTGGACCGCAGCCGCAGCGCCTCGCCGGCGTCCGCGCCGCCCCCACCTCTGAGCGCAAGCTCCACGCCGCGCCTGGAGCGCAGTCCCTTTGCTTCCCCTGCTCCGGACCGCGTTGCCCGCATCGCGTCACCTCAGCATGCCGTGGTCGTGACCCGCACGCCACCACTGGGTGCGTCACACCGCCCACCGTGCCCCACAGCCGCCGAGCCGAGCTGCCACTACCGCTTCGCCTCCTCGGTCTCGGTCCGCTGCTGCCGCGCCGTGTCTGCAACACCGCCTGGGCCGAGTGGCCGCGCCGTTCCATCTCGCAGCACCTCATTGCCGCCGGGATGTCGTGTTGCATCCGACCGCCTGCGCCCTTGTCCTGCACGCTCGCCGTCGTGCGTGCCAACCGCCACCACCGGTGCCGGCCCTCCCTCAGCGCGAGCTCCACCACGCTGTAGTTTCGAGAGCCTCCCCAGCAGCCGTCCCTCCCGCCTGCTGCCCGGGGCTGGTGATGCGCCCCATCACCACAACAGCCCGCACCTGCGTGGCCGTGATGGCCACAGCACCACTCCGTAACACCACGACGTCATCACGGGCTAGCCGCTCCACCGTCGTGTCGCAGTCGCCGCTCGCCGTGCCCCTCCCCTGCGGTGCTCTACTTTTGGGAAGAGAGAGCAAGGTGAGGAGGTATAAGTCCAAGCTAAAATACTATACAGGGTTCTCAATGCTAAATCCGTCACTTGGGTGAATAGTGCTGATTTACTACGTGAGGAATTATGGGGAACTCAGGGGCCTCTTCGCGAAGTTGTGTTGCTGTCTTTTGGGTTGTCATGGCAAACCTTTTTGGGTTGTGTCGTCCTTGTGTATTTGGCCGACCTGCCTTAGCCACGCGGGTGGTGGGGTGGTGGGCCACTCTGTGCGCTCACTTTGCTGCTTATTGCCGCGCCTTCGACTTTAGGCTCTGGTGTCGCGCGCCCGTTGGGCCGGTCAGTCCCTGCCAGCGCCTGGGCCGTGCGTGCACCTCCCCGTCTGGGCTGGTTCTGCACTCGCCTAGCTAGGCCACGCATGCCATGCCCCACCTAGGCTGCTCTGGCGCTGGGCCAATTTAAGGAATGCTTGCCCTTTAGTTTCTAAAGCGGGTGCTAAAATTAGTTTCAGGAATATATTTATAAAATCAATATAAATTTGTGTAGTTGTCCATAAATAGTGAAACTAATTTTGTTGAGATCCTAAAATCATGATCTACCTAGTAGTGTATTTTGTTCCCATAGACTCGGTATGTTTTTAAGGTTGCTCTAATTATTATAAAATGCGTAATATTGTTAAAAGGAGTACTTGTAGGAATTTCCATGGTAAATTGGTAATAGTGTTGAGTCTGAAGTTTTCACAGTAGGTTCCTATCAATATTAGGTACTCACTTAGATTTTTGTAGCTCTAGAATAATTAGTTTGCCAAATAGATAATGATGTCCTATTTCGAATAATGATTAAATCGATAGACCGAAATAAAGAAACTACTTGGATTTATATAACTAAAATAACTGTTGGGAAATAACACCAGATTCGACAACATGTATATGTAGCCTAAGTACGATCGTCGTTAAAACTAGCTCGTTAACTTGAGAGGCGTAAATCGTATTTTACGAGTCACGATTGCAGTCGATTAATTATGTCTTTGCATTGCATCACATTGCATCTCATATAGGTACGATGACGGATCAACGGATCAATTGAAGGATGGTTGGGAATCCAAAGATGGTGTAAAAGTATTCTCTCCAGGAGATGATGCAATGGGTTTTCTATTCAGTTGATGGTGGATGATCTGAAGATGCAGATACTAACTTTTTAATATATCTTACCCAGGCAAGCCCCAGTGCATAACCCCTACTTTTCTGCAGTTTAAATTATATTTGTGCATTAAGTTTTCTAAGGAGTTGAATGAAACCCATTTGCATATATATATATATTTATCCTATGAGTCTTACTAGTATGACAGGATCGTGTAGATTGCTATGCTTGAGGACTTCGGTAGAAGTCGAGTGATTGCCTGTCACTCGCGAGAGATAGGAAATATATTACTGTATTATTATCACTTAAAAGATATAAATGATGGAAAGGAAAAATGGTGACCGGACAGGGATATGGTTTGGGTATTGGTGAGTGTAAGAGGTTGTGTCACCATGGACGCGGGGCATGGCTTGGTTACACTGTTTTTCCTGTCTGTTTCGGTTAAGGACCGATCATTACATAAGCCATCGAGGTAAGTCACAGACTTATTATCCCGAGCACATACTTGGGTATAGGCGCTTGGAAGACTTGTTGCTCTCTTGTCGTGGGTTCCGGCTCGTTCCAGACCGACTGTCAGGGCTTCTTTTTGGTGGAGGAGGTCCTTGCACCGCACTGAGTCCGGGACTCAAGGGCGGAGGCTTGGAGTCCCAGTTTGGACGGGGACCTAGGACCCCAGGATAGGAGGGTGATGGGTTGGTCCTACTTGAGCCTTGGGTACAAGCGGGGCGTGTGTTTTCGGGGTACCCAGCTGGGGGCATTGATTTGTGAATCACCGGGCAATTCGGTACGGCTTGTTTCGTGTCTAGCACCGTAGTAAGAACTAAAAGATGGAAAAGAAAATCTGATTGCTTACCACTTGCTTGAAAGTAGCACAGGTGCTTACATAGAATGGTTAGTTAATAAACCAATACGGCTATTAATAAAAATCGAATATAAGGACGCACGCTTAGTAATGCTTCATGCAAAAGCAATAAACCCACAAGCCAGATAGCCTTGCATATCCTTGGAGTCTTTTCTTTCCTCCTATCGGGTAAGTCTTGCTGAGTACAATTGAGTACTCAGGGTTTTATTCCCCCTATTGCAGGTGATAGGTGGATGCTAGAGCTGACCCTTGTGTGTGGATACCTCCTGGTGGGCTCAGCGAGGATTCCTTTATGCTGCGATTGTAGTTTTTATTTACAACTCTCACCAAATATTTTTATAAATAAAAGTTTATAATCTGTTGTCATAGTTGTTATATATCAATACTTCAACATGTCATGAATAGATATTTATTTCCGCTGTAATCCTGATCACATGTTTATATTCCGCTGTTAACTTAAATTGTCATAACTCTGTTAACATGTTTATATTCCACTGTTACATTAAGTTATTCATAACTCGGATAATATATTTACATTCCGCTGTTATAGTAAATAAATATTATACTCTGATGTTGTACTAAAAGTGATGTAAGAAATGGTTAAGAATGTTGTAAGCTTTATTCTCTAATTTGTGATTCTGATGGCAAAAATGTGGATTTTCGGGTTCTCCCCTGGGGTGTGCCCAACGGAACCGAGTAATTTAGTGTTCTCCCTTGAGTGCTTAGTGTCTAATGGAAGACAAGCACTCCTATGAGGCATTAGATTAGGCGGTTCTACCACATCCGCGTTGGTCATCAACCAGCTTAACAAAGACTGGTCCTACTCCAGTGAGAAGTTGGACGCATATTGCGCCGAAATCAAGAAACTTGAACGGAAATTCTATGGTATCGAGTACCATCACATCGTACGAGATCAAAATCAGCTTGCCGACCACCTATCTAAGATAGGCTCTTCTCACGCCATGATTCCACCTAGGGTTTTCGTTCAAGATCTCTTTACGTCGTCTATTAAGGAAGAGAAGGAAGTTTAAGAAATCCCCCCGAGCAGTTGGTACTTACAGTACCTTCGCTGGCCGCCGACTGAAGGGAACTGTTCATCAAGTACCTCACCAGCGCCGATGTACCCGGTGACAAGACTGAAACCGAACGCCTAATCCATCACAGAAAGCACTACGTGCTGGTAGAGGGAACTTAATGAGGAAAAGTGTCAAAGAAGGGATACTACAAAAATGCATCACCCAAGAAGAGGGAGTAAAACTACTTCTCAAAATTCACTCTAGTTCATATGGCAACCATGTGGCCTCGAGAAACCTGGTCGGCAAAGCTTTTCGAGCTAGTTTTTACTGGCCACGACCATCACCGATGCAGAAGACCTCGTCCGACGTTGTGAAGGATGCCATTTTTTTGCCAAGCAAATACACATGTCCGGCACAAGAACTACAGACCATCCTAGCTTCCTGGCCTTTTGCATACTAGGGGACTGGACATGATCGGGCCTTTCAAGCTAGCGCCAGGTGGTTTCCGGATGTGTACGTCGCCATCGACAAGTTCTCCAAGTGGATCGAATACAAACCGCTTGTTTTGGCTAGTGCAAAGAAGGCAATCGAGCTCTTCAAAGATATCATCCATAGATTCGGTTTCTCGAACAGCATTATCATCGACCTCAGAACTACATTCACTGGTCATCATTTTTGGGACTTCTACGAAGACCGATGCATCTCCATCAAATACGTCTCCGTTGCCCATTCTAGAGCCAACGACTAGGTCGAACGACATGATCCTTGATGCCCTCAAAAAAGAGGCTATATTAGAAAGAGGAAAAGCATCCGGGCAGATGGCTTAAAGAGCTCCTAGATATGGTCTGGGGACTGCACACTCAAACTAGTCGTAGCACCGGTGTATCTCCATACTTTTTGGTCTATGGCTCTAAGGCCATACTTCCAGCGGACATTGCCTTTCGAGCACCTAGGGTGGAACATTACGATGAAGAGCAAGCCACATCTGTTTGGACAAAGGACATCGATAGGGCCGAAGAAGAATGCCTGATCACTTGCATCCGCACAGCCAAATACCTAGAAGGCTTGCGAAGACACTACAACCACAACATCAAAGGTTGTTCATTTACTGTCGACGACCTCGTTCTCCATAGAAAGCAGAAAACCAAAGGGATGCACAAGCTCTCCTCCCCCTGGGAAGGGCCTTACGTGGTTAAAGAGGTTACCCGACTAGGGTCTTACCAGCTATATGACTTGGACGGAATCGATATCCCCAATTCATGGCACATCGAGCACCTTATACGTTTCTATCCTTGAAATGCTCCAGATATGTATTCTCCACTCCATAATGAATGAAGTTTTGGTCACCACAATTTGTCTCCATTATTTCTCCATTACGATTTAATCTCCATTTTGCGGTCGCCAACTCTAAGTTACTCCTTAACAAACTCCAACACGAGATCTCCATAAACGCTCCGCCATGTTTCTCCATATCTCTAAGATATTTCTCCAACCACCGAGCAGCACACATTTCGCTCTGTGTTCTTTGGAGAAGACCCAGTCTCCGATCTCTCCCTACACGTGCTACGGGCTCCGCGCTCTGTGTTATGGGTGGTCGGCTATGGTTTCTTGGTCACGCCTGTTCCTCCTACACGTGCACGGGCTCCGCGCTCCACGTTATGGACTATGGGCTAGCCAAGGCCAAGAGTTTAGTAATGAACTAATTACTTGGACGCTACTTATACTACGTATAATTGCGTTAGGGTTAACACTACAATGATTTCCCAACAAAATACTAGCAAACTGCATAAAGATGCACATGTCACTTTACAACATTTATACATATACCAAAATGATTGTTTGCGCCCTCGCGCACTTTAACTACCCTCTCCAGTTGTTACAGCACACTCTCCGAGCAGGTCATTAGGCTTGGCCATCGCCGTCCATCTCGCCGAACAGGTTGACATCGTCGGCCAGTTTCTTCGCTGTGTCCTCCACCTCATCTTCCAGCTGCTGATGCTCCATCGCGCCCGTCCCTCTGGCGAATCCGGCCCTTATCGCTTGAAGGTTAATGACAGGGTAGTGGGACCGGACCATCGCAAGGACGTGTGTAACGGCGGTGACGGTGGCATCGTGGTTGAAGCTTTTGAAGTTCTCCCATGCCGCCTTGCACCTGTCAATGATGGTGTCTGAACGTGGTGGCCTACCGTCGGGCTAAGGAGCCACCTCCATATCGATGCAGTCGAGTATCGGCTTGACTCCAGCAACCACGGCGTCGAGTTTGTTCCTCTAGGTTCTGGCCTCCTGCTCTAGCACATTGAACTACGCCTTGGCCCTCCGACGATAGTCTGCAAGCATCACAAGGGTCCGTCAAGCAAAGAAATTACTCTAGCAGTAACGCCGACCACGAAGTACTCACCTTTCAGCTTCTCCGCCCACCTAGCCGTCTTCTTCTCCTCCTCCTAGAGTTCACTGATGACTTGGCGCAACTGGCCGAGCTCTGTGTCTCGCTCTACAAGCATAACGGTCGTCAGCAACAATAAGGCTTTAGCAATGCAAAGCAAATTTGCCGATCCACCATACCTTTTCTCTGCTCGAATTTCTCAGCTGCTTAGTTTTCTGCTCTAGCTGCTCGGAAACACTCGTCAGCTGCTCGAAGATGGTGGCCAGCTACTCGGACATGCCCTGCAACTGCTCGAACACGGTCGCTAGCTACTCGGATAGAGCCCCCTTTTGGTATTCTAGATCCCACGCTTGAGACTCAGCAAGATCCCGCTCGCGCTGGGCCCTCTGGACGTTTTTCTCCATAAGCTTCATCGCCTCCTTTAGCTTTGAGTTCTCCTGGCGAGGGGCTCCATCCTCTTGATCAGCTATCGCCGTTGTTCGGTAGTCCGAGCTATCCCCTGCAAAAGCACCAAGACTATGAAGAACTCCAATCTCCAACGTCAAACACGAACATTGATGACACAATGATAACCTTGATCTGGTTCATCACTATCAAAAGGGTGGACTACAACCTCCTGAGCTCCTTGGTGGTGTCCTCCTCAATGACCACCACTTTGTTGCCCCACTTACGGAGGATTCGGACGGCTTGGGGTCATGATTCCTCATGCTCAATCTCTTCCATCTCGTCCTCTTCCTCCACAGCTGGGGGCACCACCAGGGGGCTCGGTGGCCGCACAGCGTGTCCAACCATGCCCTCCGATGCCTCAGGGAGCACCGTCTGCTCCTCTAGCACCACCGGCTTCTCCGCTCTAGGCTTCGGTGCGGCGTCGGCAACTCTAGCCTCCACCACCGAAGACCCGGCGGCTCCCGTTGTTGCCCCGGGCACCGCTACTAGTTCATTCGACGTCGACGCCAACCGTTCTCCGCCGCCAAGTTCATCAACAACGGAGGTTGACTCCTTTGTAGGCCGCCGAGCCCCCGGGGACTCTAGGATAGGGTCTGCTGGCATTGCTTCTATGTTGGGACCAGCCCCTAGCTGCTCATCGGTCTAGACGGATGGATTCCAATCCTCCATATGCCTCGCTCTACATCAGATTAGTTCATCAATCACCAAAAGAGATAAAGATACGATAGCAAAATAAGTCCAAGGCAAGGATACTTACGTGTCGGCCTCCGGTACACTTTTTTGAACCGCGATGCCTACTCGAGCCCCCAGGCGCGGCCCTAGGGGTCGACCCACGTGCCCTGGGGTGGAGGTCTCGTGGTCTCCACCATCGGCCTCTCCTTCGCCTATCGCTCTGGGACTCCCTTCGCCTGTTGCTCTGGGGACTCCTTTTCGCCTGCTGCTCGGGGTCTCCCTCCCCTCCCTTCGATTTCTCCTCCACGCGCGTGTTGCGCAGAGGTGCTTTAGTGCTCGGAGGAGCTACTGGAGCCCCATCGTCATCCGACCACTCGGACATCGCCACACTCTGCGTCCGAGTGGTCTAGTCACCACCAAGCGAGATGTCACCCGGCTTGCGGGGAGCGGCACCCGCCGTCTTCCTATTCTTCTAGGATGGCTCATCTATCGCTGCCCTCTTCCCCGAACTATTTTTCGACACTATGAGGGGACTCTCCATCCGACCAGCGTCTGCGCCTCTAGACTCCGACGAGGTGCTTACGACACCTTCCCCATGCTGCATTGTTGGCCGGGCATCCACTGCCCTCAGCCAATCACCCCTCGGCACATTCGAGAAGTACGCCGCTCGTTCCTGAATGGATCTTTCCATAAGTGAATCAGTTCACTGCTCGGCAACGGTAAAGGATAAAAAGCATCAAGAACAAACAATTGAGATGTTTACCTGAGGAGGCGGATTCGTGCAGTTAAAGGCTCTCGTCTGCCCCAACACGCTGAACGAGGCATTTGGAACAAATAGCCCTGGCGCCCGCTCTAGCACATCATCCTTTGTCAGCCTCTCCGTCCTCTCCTAGGTACCGTCGGTGTCCCCCTTGACGTCAAAGCTCATGTGGGCCCTCTCCTTATAGGGCAAGACACGGCGCACTATGAAGCTCGCCGCCACCAATCCGCCATTCATCCTCACGCCCTTTATTAGGCCGAGGAGCTCCCTCACCTACTCCATGTCAGCACTGCTCGGCATCTCCGACCAGCTCCTCTGGTTCTCTGGAACGTGGTCGACGTCGCAGCGGATGGCGGGGTGGCTCTGATTCATGTAGAACCACCTAGTGTTCCACCCCTTCAGCGAGGTGTTCAGCAATATAGTGATGTACTCGCCCGCCATTCCATCGCGGAGCTAAAGATAAATGCCACCGACCACTTTGGATCCGTCGGCACCTTTCTTCGTCAGCCAAAATAGATGACGGAAGAGGTTGAAGTCGGGAAGAACTCGAGAAACGCCTCATAGAATTGGATAAAAATGGAGATGTGCAAGATAGTGTTTGGGTGGAGATTACACAGACTCACTCTCCAGAACTCCAACAGGTCCCTCAAGAAAGGATAAATGGGAAACCCAAACCCGCGCCAGAAATAATCTTCAAAAACTACTATTTCATCAGTATGCGGCATCTGGAAGGGCTCACCGCTGGTTGGCCACCATCCGGTAGTGACACAGTCAGAAAGAACGCCCGCCTCTACCATCCTGTTGATCTCCGCCTCCCCCATGTTCGACGCCGCCCACTCATTGTCATGGCTGGCTTTGGCGATCGCCTTCTTCGGGTTTCTAGCTCCCCTCTTCGGCGCCATCTCTCAGATCTGGTTTGAGATTGGCGGCGGAAGCGCGTGTGAATGAGAATCTAGAAGCATGAGAGCTGAGGAGGAAGCTGAAGGGGCAAAGTGGCAAAGGTGGGAGCGCTGGGTGCGACGATGCAGTTATAAAGCACTCTCCCAGCTTTCGCATTCGAGGGTTTTTGGGAAACCGCTCCACGATTTGTGCCTCTCCGAATTCTCCGCAACAGCGTGGCGGGCCGTTACCTGGGCTTTCGCGCAACTGTAGCCTGTATCGCCCATTTATCGCCACAATTTGTTACTGGCCACCGAATATTCGCCGACTTCTCCGCTATCTGTTATGGCTCAGTAATTACTACTGTACAGCCATTACTGCGGTTTTTTATCCATGATTTGTTTTCTCCAAGATTTCTACTTATGGCTCGGGGACTGTGTCAGCAATACGACTTGGTTCCTCACCACACTGGGGACTTTCTTCTGTTGACTGCTGTTTCTGACCCTAGCACCACGTGACTACGTCACCTACTGTCAGGCTCGGGGACTAAGTGGGCACACTTTACCTTGCGGTGAATGTGCTTTTCTCATCTCGGGGCTACGCCCGGGGACTGGCTGCCTACTCGGCTGGTCTTCTGCTTTTCTTCTACTTTGGACCCTGGCACCACGTGACTACGTCACCTACTGTTAGGCTCCGGGACTAAGTGGGCACACTTCACCTACCGGTGAGTGTGTTTGCTTTAATCTAGATGACTCCGCGCCTCCTGAAGTTGAAGAAGACTATCTCCCTTTAACCTGACGCGGTGAAGGCCACTACGTAGCTTCCTTACGCTTCTGAGCCGCTCTATTTAGCCTTGGCCGTCACCGTTTGCCTCAGTCGCGTTTGGGGTGAGCTGCTGATGCTTCCTGGGCCATCTGTTTAAGCTTTACAAGTCTCACATCGCCAGCGTAGCGTAGCCGCACCGTCGTGGCTGCCATGGCCGGCGTAGTGCTCGGTCCAGTCTGTAGCTGGTCCAGGTTGTGCCCCAAATCGATGCGCCTAGTCGAGGGTAGTGTTTTCGTACCTTGGTCGTCACCGTTGGTCTCGCCGTCGGCGAGATATCACCGGTCAGTGCGCGTGTCGCCATAGTCAAAGCCTGAGGTTGAAGATGACATGTGGGGTCAGGATGTCAGTGACTGTATAGTTCAAAAATGGATTTTTCTATTTTCTAGAATGAGTGAATAGTGTCTATTTTTGTTATTTTTGTGTAGATTTATTTAGAGCTCCAAAAATTATGAAAATTTTTGTGTGACCTATCTGTGATGTATATTATTTAGGAAAAATATGAAATATTGTTTTTCAGTACTTTTTGAATGTGATAAAAATTGCTCAATTAATTAATAAATGAGTTTTCAGGATTTTTCTAGGCTTATTTATGTTTCCAAAAATTATGAAAATTGTTTTGTCACTTAGTTATCATGTGATGAACATTTACAAAAATTTTGAGGCCAATTGGAACAAGTTGATTTATTTCATAATTCTTAATTCATTAATTAATTAATTCATAAAAGCAAATAGTAACATTTAGTGATTTAGGTTTTGTTTGAGTTTTTGATTGAGTGATGTCCTTGGGTCATTAGTTGGTGATGATCCTTGGTAATTGATGTGAGTGTTGCGAAAATGGTTTAGTTAGTTTAACTTGTAACTGTACCGCGAAGGAAAGTTGTATTCAAGTTGTTAATTTTGCATCCATCATCGAGCATCATATTTCATATTCCGCGTCATGTTAAACATGGCATTGTTACTACGTGTATTGAACGAAGGTGAACACGTGGTAGTTAATCAGTTAGTTGAGGAGATTGAGCCGTCTGTGGAGGTTGGTGTTGATATCGGTGGAACGACTCCGAACCCAGACTTTTTCATCAACAAAGGCAAGCCCCAGATGCATACAACCCTACCTTGTATTTTACAAATTGATTTCGCTTTTACTTGTTTTACTGCATTAAGTGATTAGGAGTCAAGTAAAAATCAAATTGGTAAATTACCAACCTTGTTATTCCATATTTACCATATTACCAGTTTTAAATTCGTATATGCCTAGTTTTGCTTAGCTATGCTTAGAACGATGAAAGTCGGGTGATTACCTATCACCTGCAAGTTTTAAATGGAACTTTGGTTACTTATGTTATCATGTGATATGGGAATGTGGAGTAATAAATCTAGACCGGACGGACTCGGTGTATGGGAGCCGCAAGACATGGAGCTCTTGTGAGCGGGTTCTTTCCGCCTGTGTCGATTAAGGTCCGTCCGTTGTTGAATTGCATGAGGTGAGACTTTGTAGTACTAACCACATACTCCGGTAAGCCTTAACTTGGCTATTCTATTACGAGAATGGCTACTCTTGCACTGTGAGTGGAGAGATGGCGGGAATAGCGTGTACCCACGTGGCAATGGGCTGGATTGGTGGAGTACTATATTCTCGGGTGGCGCGGATCCGTTCTTGTTTAGAGGATCTGAGGGTAGGTTGATATATGTAAGTCGAGGGCCTGCATATGTCGTGTGGTCTAGAATTCCCAGCTGGGTTTTTAATCGGTTCGAATCGTCGTCGCTCCTCGGTTATAGAGACTCAACTCACTGTTTATCATCGTAGTAATAAATAACTGGAACTTGAGGATGGCCTGCGAAGGTGTTGGTTATGAAGTTTCATGATCTCATTACGGATCATGTCAGCTTTGTATATGATCTTATGAAGTTTTAATGTTGATATAAAGAATTTTATTAAAAAGCTTTTACGTAAAAGAACTTTGATTATTGCTAAAGCCATACCTTAAATCCCATGAGTCTGTATTCCTGAGTTTTATTAGTTTTATTTCGGTTAAGTCTTGTTGAGTACTTTTGTACTCAGGGTTCGTTGACCCTTGTTGTAGGTGAGGTTCATGAGCAGGTCTGTTTTGGATCATGCTGCATGACTATTATTCAGTGCGATGACGATAAGTAAATGTGTGGCCCTTGGGCAGGGCAGCTTATTTGTGTGCTCTGTAATATGTTATAATGCCACTCCACTACTTTGGTTTGTATTATTTTCAAACTTAGTTGTATGGTTTGAAACAAATGGTTTGTAAAGTATGTTATTGTAAGACTTTCGCTGTTTTTACTCTAGTGTATCTATTTGAATAAACTGTTGTAATACTGCAATGACTCTGTAATGTGATCCTGCTCGGAAATCGTGGATGATTTGGGAATCCTCGAGGACACCCGACAGTCTTCTTAAGTTACCGGTAACGTATGCATAGATGTCAAAGGTCGTTGGACAGTGATAGGTGTATGTGGGCCCTATAATTTAGGAGGTTCTACCACAGAATGGTATCAGAGCGATCGTTACAAAGTTTTTGTTGTATTGGTTTACGAAAACTTCAAAATGATTTGGGACGACTAAATTTAACTTGATTAATTTGGTCCAAATTGCTTCTGACTTATCTTATTTCTTTCTCACCATTCCTTATTTGATTAAAAAGGTTTTGTGTGGTGGAGTAGTAATCTTATTATGCCCTAAATAAAAACAAATGGTATTTATGTTCGTTATAAGCTTTGGTGGTTTTGTTCGTAAGAACGATTCATGCATCATAATTAATTCACTTGTTACTTCCTTCGTCTCTGAGTCTGGATGAGTAGTGTGTTTGGGTTGAGTTGTGTAGTCCATCCTTACTGCTCTTGAGACTGTTGTCAGATTATTTTACTTGAATTAATCCTGTTTGTACAGTATGGCTCGTACCAAGAAGACACCCCGTAAGTCCACCGGACCCAAAGGAGTTCCTCGTCACCAACTAGCCCCTAGGAATGACGGTGCTAGTAGTAGCAGCTCTAGGTCTGATCCTCAGGCGGAGATACAGAGGATTTCTGCAGAGTTAGCCCAAGCTACTAGAGATAGGGCTATGGACGCCATTCAGGTGGGCAGATTATAGGAGCAATTAAGACGTCTCACCACCGCTCACAGGAACTACGAACGTATGTTAGTTCGTACGGTGGAAGGAAGGAATGAAGCTTGGCATAGGAAAAATGTAGCTAGAGCTAGAACTCATGAGTTAGAATTTTATGTAGACGACTTAGAAGAGCATAATACCTATCTGCATGAGGAAGTTCATAGGTTAAGCAATCTCCTAGATCCAAATCATGAACCCCAAGCTGATGCAATGGATCCCGGTGTTATCCTTGCCGATGGTAGTGAATCGGAAGAAGAAGAAGAAGAAGATCCCGAAGAATTAGTAATGATCGATGAAAGTGACAATGAAGGCGGTAATATTTCTGGAATTGATACCGAGCCTAAAGTTTGATGTAATCGCAAAAAGGAGTAGAGTTGTATAATAGTTAGTTCTAGTTTAAGTTAAGTAGTCTTGTTTAAATGCGGTCTTGTGTTTAAATAAGTGAAACTAGTGTAATAAGATGTAGTCTGCTCTTTTACCAATCAATAAAGGCTTGTGAGTAAAGTTTGGTTTGTTGTGAACAGAGATGCGTCAGACGCTTGGGGTTCATATATTCTTGGTACTTCACAAAATGAGAATGATATTCCAGATCCACCACCAGTTCCAACAAATCTAGCGGATGCTATAGCCGCACTTGTCAATGTGACGGTTGAAAATTCTCGTTTGCTTCATGAGATGGCTCAAAGTAATTAGAATCAGATGCATGGAAACCGTGGTCGCCATCATAACAGGCAGGAGGCTACATATGTGGACTTCACAGATACAAAACCCCCAGTGTTCACTAAGGCAGATGAACCATTAGAGGCTGATGATTGGCATAGGACCATGGAGCAGAAATTTGATCTTATACCATGCACAAAGTTTCAGAAACCAGTTTTTGCTGCTCAGCAACTTAGAGGTGCAGTTGGTGCTTAGTATGCAAATCTTATGGCCATGCAACCCGTAGGTGTTCCGTTAACTTAGATGGAGTTTCGTACTGCTTTCAAAGCCCATTATATCCCGGAGAGAGTTATGGCTATGAAGCTGGATAAATTCCTTGCTTTGAAGCAAGGGGACCAAACCGTGGTGCAGTATGTGAGAAGATTCAATCACCTGTCACAATATGCACCTAAACATGTCAATACTAATGTCAAGAAAAAGAAATGGTTCATGAGAGGTTTGAATACCAAATTGCAAACTATGATGACAACTTGTACCAATGTCACTTATCATGAGGCAGTGAATATTGCAATTGCTTCATACGCAAAGTATCGACAGCATAAGGAGCTCAAGAAGAAAAAGAGTATGCCGTCTGGATCTTTTGGGGGAAATCCAAAGAGGCAAAGAGTGATTTATCATCCAGTAAATCATAATCGTCCTCCTTATCGTCCGCCGTAGTTTCAAGCCGGTCAGCAATCAAATGTTTGTCTTGTTACAACTTATCAGAATCCACAACCGACAAATGCTTCTGGGGTTTCTGCTTCAACACCTAGGGTCATAAGTATCCCTGTTTCAATTGTGGCAAGCCTGGTCATTTCTCGAGAGAATGTCCGTATCCAAGGTAGTCTAATCCCAATTATCAGAAGGCCCCTGCAAATCAACAACAGGGTCAGGCATAGAATAAGAGCAACAATCATAATGTTCAGAAAAGCAAAGATGAAAGGAAGATAGGACGAGTGTTCTACATTCAAGCTGGGGAAATTTCGGAAGGGGAGCCAGTGATGATGGGTATGTTTCCTGTCGCCAACCATCCTGCAGTTATACTTTTTGATTCTGGCGCATCGCATTCATTCATCAATAGAACATTTGTGGTGAAGTATGAAATTTCAATTGGGGCAACAAAGGAAAGTTTCTTTATACAGTCGCCCGGGGGACGTCTGTGTACTAAGAAAATGGTATACCAGGTACCCATAAACCTAGGTGGGCATATTTTTCCCACTACCATGATTATCCTTAAGGATCAGGATATAGATGTAATCTTATGAATGAATTGGATGTATCAGCATAAGGCTGTTATGGATGCTTTGAATAGAACTATAAGGGTGAGTTTGCCAGATAATACTTCTCAACTTCTCATCCAACTTCCAACCTTAAGAAGATCAGTGGGCAAAGTTTGTGCAACTGCCATCAAAGAGATTAGAGATATCCCGGTAGTATGTGAATTTCCTGATATGTTTCCTGAAGATTTACCTAGGCTACCACCTGATAGGGATGTCCAGTTTAACATAGAATTGCAACCTGTAACAGCTCTGATTTCTCGGACAGCTTATAGGATGCCACCTAAGGAGTTAGCCGAGTTAAAAACTCAGTTGCAAGAATTGATTGAGAAGGGGTTTATACAACCTAGTTCACCGCCTTGAGGGTGTCCGGTAATTTTTGTGAAAAAGAAAGATGAGACCCTGAGGTTATGTGTTGACTATCATCCGTTGAATGAAGTGACCATCAAGAATAAGTATCCATTACCTCGGATAGATTTGCTTTTTGATCAACTGGTCGGAGCCAAAGTTTTCTCCAAGATAGATTTGAGGTCAGGATATCACCAAATCAAGATAAAGCCTGAAGATATTCCCAAAACGACATTTACCATAAGATATGGATTATATGAATACTTGGTAATGTCTTTTGGTTTGACAAATGCTCCAGCTCATTTCATGTATTTAATGAATTCAGTATTCATGCATGAGCTAGATAAATTTGTAGTGGTGTTTATTGATGATATTCTAGTATATTCCAAGAATAAGGAAGAACATGCGAAACACCTTAGAATTGTTCTGACTCGCTTGAGGGAACATCAACTATATGCCAAGTTCAGCAAGTGTGATTTTTGGTTTAAGAAAGTACAATTTCTTGGACACATCTTGTCAGCGAAAGGAGTTGCTGTTGATCCAAACAAAATGAAGGATGTGCTTGATTGGAAACCGCCAACCACAGTTCATCAAGTTCGGAGTTTTCTAGGATTGGCGGGGTATTACCGGATTTCTTTAAAGTATCAAAGTCCATAACTGAGTTACTGAAGAACCAAGTCAAGTTTGCCTGGTCATCTGATTGTGAAGAGGCTTTCCAGACTTTGAAGAGACTGTTGACCACTGCACCAGTATTAGACCAACCTGATATCGAGAAGCCGTTTGATGTTTATTGTGATGCTTCAGGTATTGGTATTGGATGTGTGTTGATGCAAGAAGGCCGAGTCATTGCTTATGCATCCAGGCAACTTAAGCAACATGAAGAACACTATCTGACTCATGATCTGGAGTTAGCAGCTGTGGTCCATGCTCTGAAGATTTGGTGGCACTACCTACTTGGTAATACGTGCCATATTTATACAGACCATAAGAGCTTAAAGTATATTTTTACTCAGACAGAATTGAATATGCGACAAAGAAGATGGTTAGAGCTGATTAAACATTATGACTTGGAAGTACATTATCACCCTGGTAAAGCAAATGTGGTGGCAGATGTTCTCAGTCGCAAAAGTTATTGCAATTGCCTGACAGTAAGAACAATGGGTCTGACCTTATGTCAAGAGATGGAGAAATTGAATGTAGAGGTAATTCAACAAGATAGTTTGACCAACATAATTGTTGAAGCCACTATTTGAGATCAAGTTATTGCTGCTCAGAAGGAAAACAAGGGTGTAGCCCATATCAAGGAAAGAGTCAGGAATGGAAAGGCGGAATGTTTCAGCATAGATAATGAAGGTGTGCTATGGTTCAAGGATCGTCTGGTAGTACCAAAGGTTCTCGAGTTGCGACAGTCAATTCTTGAAGAAGCACATACTACTAGGTTATCTATCCATCCGGGAAGCAACAAGATGTACTATGACTTAAAACAAAGATTTTGGTGGACCAAAATAAAGATAGAAATTGCAAGATATATAGCAAAGTGTGATACTTGTCAGAAAGTGAAAGCTATACATTTGAGATATGCTGGAGAATTACAACCATTGCCTATTCCAGCTTGGAAGTAGGAGGACGTAAGTATGGACTTTATTGTTGGTCTACCCAAGACATCAAAGGGACTTGACTCAATATGGGTAATTGTAGATCGACTCAGTAAGTCAGCATATTTTCTTCCTATCAAGACTATATACCCCACTGTCCAATATGCCAAGATATATTTAGCAAGAATTATGAGTCTCCATGGAATACCAAAGACCATAGTGTCCGATAGGGGTACACAGTTTGTCTCCAGTTTTTGGAAACAATTGCATTCTTTATTGGGTACCAAGCTCCTGTATAGTACAGCTTATCATCCACAGACTAATGGACAGACTGAAAGAGTCAATCAAGTGCTTGAAGATATGTTAAGGTGTTGTGTCCTTAATTATTCCAACAAGTGGGACGAATGCTTACCTTTGGCCAAGTTTTTATATAACAATAGTTATCAGGAAAGCATTAGAATGGCTCTATTTGAAGCACTCTATGGTCGTAGATGTAGAACATCGTTGAGTTGGTCTGAGCCCGGAGAAAGAAGATTCTTTGGAGTTGACCTTGTGAAAGAAACAGAAGACAAGGTTAGGCAAATACAGAGTAATTTGAAGATAGCTTAGTCCCGCCAAAAGAGTTATGCGGATAGACGACGGAGATCATTGGTGTTTAGCAAAGGAGATTTTGTATATTTGAAAGTATCACCAATGAAGGGAGTTACCCGTTTTGGTGTTAAAGACAAGTTGGCACCTCGATATATTGGACCATTTCAAATTCTGGAGAGATATGGAAAAGTGGCCTATCGCTTGAAATTACCAGAACATTTATCAGCTGTACATGATGTGTTCTATATGTCTCAGTTGAAGAAGTGTCTTCGAGTGCCTGAGCAAAATGTTGAAGTTGAAGGAGTGGAACTTGAACCAGATCTGACCTATTCATAATATCCTATCCGAGTGTTGGATCAGAAAGATCGTGTTACTCGAAGGAGGATAATAAAGTTCTATAAGATAAAATGGAATCAACATTCCGAAGAGGAGGCTACTTGGGAATCAGAAGATTACTTGTTAGAAAAGTTTCCAAAGTTTCTTGCGTCATTATAAAATAGAGTACTGTTAGTTGAGCTCGGTTGTTACAAATTGTATTTTGTAAAGGAACCTTAGTTGTTTTATGGATGAGAATTGGATGTTTTTGGATTGACACATTTTCTTTTCCATTACTTACCCTATGGCTTTGAATCTCGGGGCGAGATTTCTTTTAGGGTGAAGGATTGTAACACCCCAGGTGTTTAAGTATTAAAAACTGGACATATCATCATATATATTGCAAGGCATTGGTCATATTGCAAACTTTGATATGCATTCACTAAAATAAGTTTACATTTATGTTATAAGTATTGCTTGGTATTGTTTGAATCAAGTTTGAAATCTTTGTATTGATTTGAAATTCCGAAAACCACGATTTTCAATATTTAAATTTAAATCCGAAAACCCATTTCAAAATCGAAGCACATTTTAGGGTTGAGTCTAAAAGCAAAAGAGCTTGTCGAAGTTGTACAAAGTTTGTTTTAGAGGTTGTTTAGTAAAATTTGAGTTATTTGAAAAAAAGCCTTAAATGTCCCCTATTTGAATTCAAAAGTTCATTTCAAAATGTAGACCGAATTAGGGGTTGGTTATAAAATCAAAGTTTAGAACTTTTGATTTTGAACAACTTTGTTTTTGGAGATTTTGAGTTGTTACAAAAATTTGGGAGTAATTTGAGTTTCTAACTAGATTTAGTAAAATTTGAAGTTATTTGCTTCTAGGTGCGGTCGTGGCCGTCTTTGGCGCGAAATTAGGCCTTAAATGCTTCCTTGCACCCTATTTTGAATTTAAAAGTTCATTTTAAAATGTTCCCGACGCCACGACCATAATTAGCTCTCACCGTCACTTGGCATACTTGCAAAGCTTGTATAGCTCCGCTTACTCCTTGCGCACCCAACCAAAGTTGTAGAAACTCGCGGTGCGCGCTTCTTCTTTTAATTTTGAACCCAACTTTTGTTTTGTGAGTCTCTTTTGCCAAGCCGTGATTTGCTACAAAAATTTGGGAGTAATTTGATGCTTGTTTCCACCGCAACCACCCCGGGCGATCGACAATTGCTTTTGCTCGCTGCGTGATCCATTTCAAGCATTATGCTCTACTATGCTCAATCGCGTTTGGGTGTTGATGCTTCATAGGCCATCTGTTTAAGCTTTACAAGTCTCACGTCGCCCGGTAGAAGCGTAAGCGCAAATCATGACCGCCATGGGCCATGGTTTGCCTGAGTGCTTGGTCCAAACCAGAGTTGGTCGAATTTTGTGCCCCAAATCGATGCGTCTAGTCGAGGATAGTCACTGCGTTGGTCTCGCCAGAGGCGAAGATATCATCGTCGCGCACGCGTCGTCGCCGGAGTCAAAGCCTGAGGTTGAAGATGACATGTGGGGTCGGGATGTCGTTGATCGTGTGTAGTTCAAAAATAGATTTTTCTATTTTCTAGAATGAATGAATAGTGTCTGTTTTTGTTATTTTTGTGTAAATTTATTTAGAGCTCCAAAAACTATGAAAATTTTTGTGTGACCTCTCTATGATGTATATTATTTAGGAAAAATATTAAATGTTGTTTTTCATTACTTTTTGAATGTGATAAAAATTGCTCAATTAATTAATAAATGAGTTTTCAGGATTTTTCTAGGTTTATTTATGTATCCAAAAATTATGAAAATTGTTTTGTCACTTAGTTATCATGTGATGAACATTTACAAAAATTTTGAGGCCAATTGAAACAAGTTGATTTATTTCATAATTCTTAATTAATTAATTAATTTATAAAAGCAAATAGTAACCTTTAGTGATTTAGGTTTTGTTTAAGTTTTTGATTGAGTGATGTCCTTGGGTCATTAGTTGGTGATGATCCTTGGTAATTGATGTGAGTGTTGCAAAAATGGTTTAATTAGTTTAACTTGTAACTGTACCACGAAGGAAAGTTGTATTCAAGTTGTTAATTGTGCATCCATCATCGAGCATCATATTTCGTATTCCGCATCATGTTAAACATGACATTGTTACTATGTGTAGTGAATGAAGGTGAACACGTGGTAGTTAATCAAGTAGTTGAGAAGGTTGAGCCGTCTGTGGAGGTTGGTGTTGATATCGGTGGAACGACTCCGGACCTGGACTTTTCCGTCAATGAAGGCAAGCCCCGGATGCATACAACCCTACCATGTATTTTACAAATTGATTTCGCTTTTGCTTCTTTTACTGCATTAAGTGATTAGGAGTCAAGTGAAAATCAAATTGGTACATTACCAACCTTGTTATTCCATATTTACCATATTACCAGTTTTAAATTCGTATATGCCTAGTTTTGCTTAGCTATGCATAAAACGATGAAAGTCAGGTGATTACGTGTCACCTGCAAGTTTTAAATGGAACTTTGGTTACTTATGTTATCATGTGATATGGGAATGTGGAGTAATAAATCTAGACCGTACGGACTCGGTGTATGAGAACCGCAAGACATGGAGGTCTTATGAGCGGGTTCTTTCCGCCTGTGTCGATTAAGGTCCGTCCGTTGTTGAATTGCATGAGGTGAGACTTTGTAGTACTAACCACATACTCCGGTAAGACTTAACTTGGCTATTCTATTACGAGAATGGCTACTCGCACACTGGGAGTGGAGACATGACGGGAATAGCGTGTACTCACGTGGCAATGGGCTGGATTGGTGAAGTACTGTATTCTCGGGTGGCGTGGACCCGTTCTTGTTTAGAGGATCCGAGGGTAGGTTGATATATGTAAGTCGGGGACCTGCATATGTCGTGTGGTCTGAAATTCCTAGCTGGGTTTTTAATCGGTTCGAATCGTCGTTGCTCCTCGGTTATGGAGACTCAACTCACTGTTCATCATCATAGTAATAAATAACTGGAACTTGAGGATGACCTATGAAGGTGTTTATTATGAAGTTTTATGATCTCATTGCGGATCGTGTCAGCTTTGTATATGATCTTATGAAGTTTTAATGTTGATATAAAGAATTTTATTAAAAAGCTTTTACACAAAAGAACTTTGATTATTGCTAAAGCCATATCTTAAATCTCATGAGTCTGTATTCCTGAGTTTTATTAGTTTTATTTTGGTTAAGTCTTGTTGAGTACTTTTATACTCAGGGTTCGTTGACCCTTGTTGCAGGTGAGGTTCATGAGCAGGTCTGTTTTGGATCGTGCTGTATGACTGTTGTTCAGTGCGATGACGATAAGTAAATGTGTGGCCCTTGGGCAGGGCAGCTTATTTGTGTGTTCTGTAATATGTTATAATGCCACCCACTACTTTGGTTTGTATTATTTTCAAACTTAGTTGTATGGTTTGAAATAAATGGTTTGTAAATTATGTTATTGTAAGACTTCCGCCATTTTTACTCTGGTGTATATATTTGAATAAAATGTTGTAATACTGCAATGACTCTGTAATGTGATTCTGCTCGGAAATCGTGGATGATTCGGGGTTCTCCGAGGACACCCGACAATCTTCTTAAGTTACCGGGAATGTATGCATAGATGTCAAAGGTCGTTGGACAGTGACAGATGCATGTGGACTCTATAATTTAGGAGGTTCTGCCACACTCGGCGACGGTTCACACTGTTCGGCGACGGTTCACACTGCTCGGCGATGGTTCACACTGCTCGGCGATGGTTCACAACTACTCGGCAACTCATCACAGTGGTCGAACCATGAGTTTGACTGCTCGGCTTTGTTCGCACTTGCTCGGACAAGCTCAAGACGGTATTGCACAACGGATGCAAGGCGCTCGAGGACTAGCTGTGGGGTTACAACCTCGGATACCCACGGCAGATCACATGGGCTGTGCCCCTAGGGCGGCCCAGCCCACGAGACGAAGCCTTGCGGAGCACGACGTTGCTCGGCGTGTCTCACAAGACACCGGGAAGATATCCTGAAGATACTACGAGATCTGTTAGGATACGTATGATCCTATGATTTCTATAATCTGTTATTACTTTCCGGTTATCTCCTAGATCTAACTGACTTGTAACCCTACCTCCCAGACTATATAAGTCGGGCAGGGACCCCCTCCAAACACACGTAATATCATACGATAGCCAATACAATCCAACAGACCACACATGAGTAGGGTATTACGTCGTGCTGACGGCCCGAACCTGTCTAACTCGTATGTCTCTGTTGCATTCTTGTTCTCGATTACACGTATCCGTCGATCAATCTACCTTCGTGAAATACACCTCGGAGGACTGTCAACGATATTCTGTCGACAGTTATATAATTTGTTGTCAAAGATAATTTCATTTGTTGGTTTCCAAATAATCCAAATAGATATAGATATAAATATAAATATCATAATAATTTAGAGGCATAAATAAAAAAAAGCTATCACATTTTTAAAAATAAAATGAAATAAAAATAGAATATTCAAAAAAAAAAAAAACACCCATAAGCTCCCGACTTTCCGAGCGCCTCGCCGCCTGTTGCGTTCGCCCCTTCTTTTACCTTCTCCCATTCACGCCCCCGTCTGTCTCGTGGCCTTCCTTTCCTGGCGGCCACAACTGGGCGAGCGGCGCCGCCCTTCACCAGGTCTTCGTCGGGCCCATCGCCGGCGACGAGCACCCACCAGGTATGCCCGCCCCTTCGATTCCATTCCTCTGTGCGAAACGGAGCACCCCCAACCTTAACCTAAGCTTTTGGTTTCGGATCTGACCCCAAGTACGTGTATTGTGCCTGCTAACTTCGATTTAGAGGCAGCCATGTTGCTTGCTTTGCACTTCTAGTATTATTTAGTTTTCCCTGTTTGTAGCTTGTCGTGGGAATTTAATCGTGCCGAGATTAGGAACAGGCAAATGATCAAATTTACGAATGTGCATTTTGGATAAAATTTTGTATTGAAGGTATGTATTCCTTCTGTTGATTATCATTGTGGATGAAATTGTGAGGGGCATCTTAGAATGCTAGATTTATATTCTCTGAGGAAACAAACTTATTGCTTGAAATGTCCAGATTGAAGTAGTTTCATGGGAATTGGGAGGAACATTACTGTTTGCAGAACAAATTATTTATTCATATCCATTCGACTTGTCTCATCTAGGATGTTAGTTTTCAAATGCCTTCAACGTTGAAGAAAAAAATTGTGAAGTTGTTTTGTAATGATAAATAATTTATTGGGCAGAAACGTGGAGCTCAGAGTAGTGGTGCCTCTTTCCTCTTTCACCAAGGATTCTGGTGCCTCTTTTCACAAGGTTAGGCAAATTTCTTCTGCTGCTTCAGTTATTCTATGACCCTGTTTGGCAGTTTTCTAGCTCCAAGATTTCATGGAGTTGGGTATTCCTAGCTCCAGAAATTTGTGAATCTGGAGCTATGGGTACACGCACACCTGAATGGTTTTCTTTCTATTCTAGACAAAAAAAATAGAGTCTCAAGGTTCTTGATTCTAGTACAAACTCCAGATTTAAGGTGGACCTCGGAGCTGGACTGTGCCAAGCAGGGTGTATATGTCTTTCTAATTAATAATGTCATCAGCTGACCTGTCCTTTTTTTTCAGCGGGATGCTAAGCCTGGTCTAGCTACTAGATTATGAACTCTCTGCTGATCTAGCATTTCTACAAGAATTCTTTTGCTGGAAGGTTTATTAGTTATTTGCAACAATGAAGGAACATCTAATGCTCAATATTGATGACCTAAGCATTCCTGAGCCAAATGCGGTCACTGGGGCAGTCATCAAGAATAAATCATCTGGGGAAACCATTGCACATCCACCCTCCATGGCTCATGCCATTTTAGCAGTGGGAGAAAGCATGGTTTCTGAAGAGGAACCTCTTCTGCAGGTGGTGGAGTGTCGCATTTGTCAGGAGGAAGATAGTATTAAAAATCTAGAGAGTCCATGTGCTTGCACTGGCAGTCTAAAGGTTCGTGTTACTCCATTTGTCTTATTCATATATTGTGGATAGATCATTATACTTCATATCTAATTATTATCTGAACTGTCAAGTGTTTCTCCTTCTGTCCTATATATGCCCATACAACACTGTATTGCTTACAGAATTACTGCATTAGTCTCCCCCTAACTCAGGGCTATACCTGATTAGTCGCTCAGCTATACTGTACATTATGTCCTCAAATCCTCAATGGTACACTTCTGTTCTGCCATTAGTAAGTTGTGGATGGGAATCTTGTGGTGTTATACTCTTATATACCTTGCTTGGCGTATTCTCTTTCCCTCCTTAATTCATTTTGTGCATTGAGCATTGACAATTATTGTCTATTGATTAGGTCCCAGATTCAACAAATTAGATTGAATACTAATCTTATATAGTAGATGCTGTACCAAGAATCAAAACATATCACAGGCAATATCTAGGGACTAATGGACATGAGATTAGATCAAGATATTTTGTCAGCAGTGTATCTTTTTTTTTTTCTGAACATGCAGAAGACCTGCATGTCATTGCATTAAGAGAGAAGAATGTCCAAAATTGCCAAGTAGCAACCACCTCACACGACCACAACGACCGAAACAACCACCTTACACGGCCTTACGATCAAGACAACAACCTTACATGACCAAAGCAACCACTAAAAGATGCCCGCAAGGCAACACACGAAAACGACAATACTCAAACCGTGATGGGATTCAGATCCCAACGGATGTGGTGTCACAGCCACAATCCTGGGCTACCAACAAAGGTGCTACATATAGATGCTTCCAGGATCATTGAATCCCACCCATTTGTGATGCGAAACTCAACCATTGAATTCAAGCCCCAATCATCAATGGATTCAAGGTGAGACCATGAATCCAGCACCGAGGTGGTCAGTGGTCACACATGTTGGAGCCTCATCATTGGATGACAATTCAACAAGACCTTTTGTCTTTGGCGACAACGATGGGCAAGAAACCAAGATGATGGCGACCCAAGCCTGTGATAGAACATCCTTGCACTCCATTTTTTTTTGAACCGAGGATAACCCATTTCCATTGTATCAACAGAAATACAACAATATGGATATAGATGCGAGCAAAGATAGTTTAGATAGACATAAGTGTTAGAATTAATTTCTCCTTTACTGTAATCTCCTAGCTACCCGTGTAATCCCCTAGCTACTGCTTGCACCGCCAGTCAATTTGGCCCTTTCGGTATCTCTCCAATCTCTCTATATAAGTGTAAACCCTCTGTAATCTATTGATTAAGGAATACTAAGCCAGTTTGGCCTTCCTCTAATATGGTATCAGACTAATTACGTTCCCCTATTTTCCGCTCCACCTGCCGCTACCGACTCCTCAAGATCATCGCGCAAAGCGCGAGCGAGCCAGCGCCCGCTAGCATCTGCTCGCGCCCGCCCGCCATGGCCATGCGCCGCCCTTCCGGCGGCTCGTGCTCGGCGCATCATCCGCCATGGCCACCGCGACGAAGCTCCGTGATGAGGCCCTTGTCGCCGCCCAGAAGCTCGAGACCGAGGCTGCTTCTCTACGCACCACCAACGAGGAGCGCAGCCTGCAAATCCAAGCGGAGGTCGACCTCCTCAAGTCCGCCGCCCGCCGCCGCCGCGCCTTGAGCGAGTCCGCCACAGTGCCGCCTTGACAAGGAGCGCGCAGAAGTGACGCTCTTCGAGAGAAGAGCCGCCGCTTCTCCGGATCGCCGCATGACCGACTCGATTAGCGGCGACGACGACGCGTCCGCCTCTGTCACCTCCGAGGTCGCGGCCATCGCTTTCACCCGCTGCAGCCAGCAGCCGGGGTCCGAACATCAAGAATTTGATTCCAATCGTTTTGATCTCCGGTCATCCAATTATTCCAAATGGCGCGGCTACGCCCTCCTCTCCCCTCGGCCGCCGCCGAAGGACCACGTCCTCAACGATGTCTCCCGCCTCTACGATCCGGCGTGGGCTCGCATGGATTGCGTCGTCGTTTCCTGGATATTCAACACCATCTCCCCCGACCTCCTGGACGTCGTCCATGAACATGATGGCATCACCGCTCGGGCGGTGTGGCTAGGGATTGAACAGCAGTTCCTGAACAACCGCGAGTCCCGCGCCATGCTCCTCGACGCCGAAGTTCGCACCCTCTGCCAGGGCGCCCTCTCCATCGACAACTATTGCCGGAAGATGAAGACCATGGCGGATGCCCTTGCTGATCTTGGCAAGCCCGTTCTGGACCGTACCCTTGTACTGAACGTCCTGCGCGGCCTCAACGACCGTTTCAGTTCATGTCGCAGCTCGTCACTTCGATGAAGCCGTTGCCCTTCCTTTCTTTGATGTCCGGCTGATCTGCGCTGGCCGAAGCTCAACATGGCACCTCCTCGGGTCCCTCGTCGCCTCGTCGTCAAGCAAGACCCTACCCCCTGGCCCTCTGTTCGCCTCTCCCACGCCTCACCAGCAGCGAGGGGGCCTCATCCGCAAAGGTCATGGCGGGCGGCGCCGCCTTGTGGCGGGCGCTGAGAGGTAGCACGAGGGCGTTGCACATGGCGGCGGCGCAGCAGTGGCCCTCCCTCCTCAACCCGTGGACCGGGTCCATTCACATGTGGCCCGGCTCCACCCCTGGAGGTCCGCGCGGCCCCCACTCGCGGCCCCTCCGCCGCCACAAGACGCTCTGGCAGCCTACTACGCTCCTCCTCCGGCTCCTGGGGCATACTACCCGGCGCCGCCAGTAACCTCCCGGCTTGGTCGCCTGGACCCCTGAGTCCTCGCCCGCGCGCCAAGACACCGTCGCCCTCACTCCGCCGCCCAGCTCCTCTGAGTGGGTCTTCGACTCGGGCGCTTCCTCTCACATAGCCGGCAATCCTGGTATGGTCACCATGTCACCAACCTCCTCTTTTCCTTCCTCCATTGTTGTGGGCAATGGCGCCACCCTTCCGGTTGTTGGCACTGGCTACTCAAACCTCACTGGCCCATTTCGCCTCAACAATGTTCTCATTGCCCCTGACATCATTAAAAATCTTTTGTCAATTCGGCAATTCACCACTAATAATCTTGTCTCTGTTGAGTTTGACCCTCTCGGTGTTTCTGTGAAGGATCTCCGCACCAGGAACCTCCTCCTTCGCTGTGACAGCTCGGGACCCCTATACACCTTGCAGCTCCCGTCGTCACCATCCGGTTCCTGCGCTCTGGTGGCCACTCCTTCCTTAACTATTTGGCATCGTCGTCTCGGCCATCCCGGGAAGGCCACTCTTCAGACCCTTGCCAAGTCGTCCTCCATCATCTGCAGCCAGCCCAATGCTGACACCCTCTGCCATGCTTGTCAGCTTGGGCGCCATGTTCGCTTGCCTTTTACCAATTCCTTGTCGCGCGCAACTAAAAATTTCGACTTGATACATTGTGATTTGTGGACATCCCCGATCGTCAGTGTATCCGGTTTTAAATATTATTTAGTAATTATCGATGATTGCTCGCATTTTCTCTGGACTTTCCCTCTTAAGCTAAAGTCCGACACCTTTTCTGCTCTCTCGAATTTTTTCACCTTTGTGCTCACTCAGTTTGGTTGCACCATCAAGTCTGTGCAGTGTGACAACAGGCGTGAGTTTGACAACTCCTCGTCTCGCGCTTTCTTCTCTGCCAAAGGTGTCACCCTTCGCATGTCATGCCCCTACACCTCGCAGCAAAATGGCAAAGCCGAGCGCATGCTTCGCACCGTCAACAATGTCACTCGCACCTTGCTCTTCCAAGCATCCATGCCCCCCACCTACTGGGCCGATGCCCTTGCCACCGCCACCCTCCTCATCAATCGTCTCCCAACCAAGACCCTGAACATGAGCACTCCTTTTCTCGCTCTCCATGGCACTCTCCCCTCCTACCATGACCTTCGGGCTTTCGGGTGCACCTGCTACCCCAACCTCACTGCCACCACTCCTCACAAGCTCGCTCCACGATCTTCCTTGTGCGCCTTTATTGGCTATTCTCCTGACCACAAGGGCTACAGGTGCCTCGACCTCGCCACAAACCGCGTCATCATCTCCCGTCACGTTGTCTTCGACGAAACAACGTTCCCTTTCTCCCTTCGTCGACCTTCGCCACCCACACACGAGCTTGATTTTCTAACTAACGACGATTCTTCGTCAGTTTCGTTTCCACCTACAGGTACACCGGGGGCTGCTGGCACCCTGCCAGCACCTATGCCCTCCCAGCCGGTGCCCAACTTGGGCACACCGGCGTTCAGGCCGCCCCCGCCGGGCTTCTTCGTGCCCCGGCCGCCAGGCACCCTCCAGCCTTCTCCAGCTCGGTCTTTACATCGCCGCCATGGCGCGTACCGGCGCCCCTCGCGTCAGCCAGGCGCCATGGCGCCCAATGGCGCAGCCAAAGCGCCTCCGTTCACTTTCATGGCGCCGGCGCCCTCTCAGCATAAGTGCCCACGGCACCCTCTGTACAGGCGCCCATGGCGGCGCCTCCCATACAGCCGCCTCCGGCGCCCACCTTCGGCAAACCACCAGTCGTCCATGTCTACACCCGGTGTCCACCCGCCCCTAGCTCGCCACCTGAGTCCACTGTTGGACCACCTCCTCGACGCTCCAGCATGATTCCCTCCCCGCCTCGCTACATCAAGAGTGACCCTCCTCTTCCAACAGGAGCTATCTCCATCCCGCCGGTCGCCAACACTCATGGCATGGCGACCCATGGAAGTCGATGCATCGGATACCGCGCCGCTCGCACACTGCGAGGGCCTGTCACCACTACCAGCGCTCTGTCGTGGACGCCTCGCCAACCCTCATGGCGTCGAAAGCCATGGAAGACGAGTATGCTGCCCTACTGGACAACAACACTTGGAATCTCGTTCCCCGTCCTGCCAAGGCGAATGTGGTCACCGGCAAATGGATCTTCAAGCATAAGTTTCATGCGGATGGTTCCCTGGACAGATACAAGGCTCGCTGGGTGCTTCGCGGGTTCACCCAACGTCCCGGCATTAATTACGACGAGACGTTTAGCCCCGTCGTCAAGCCTGCTACCGTTCGTACTGTTCTCACCTTGGCTCACTCCCAAGACTGGCCAATCCATCAACTTGATGTGAAAAACGCCTTCCTTCACGGGACCTTGTCAAAAAAAGGTATCTTGCTCTCAACCCTTTGGATTTGCCGATCCCGCACTTCACGGACATGTATGCGAGGCTCAACAGATCCTCTATGGTCAAAGCAGCTCATGAGCATGGTACACAATTTGGTTTGCCTCTCCTTCCTGCTCTCTCTGGGTTTCAGTGAAGCACGATCAGACACATCTCTCTTTATACACCGCCGTGGCACTGAAACAATCTACTTGCTCCTCTATGTCGATGACATTGTTCTCACTGCCTCCTCCAAGCAGCTCTTACCGTGTGATTGGGCGCTCAAGAAAGAGTTTGCCATGAAGGACCTTGGCCCTCTTCATCATTTTCTTGGTGTGGCAGTTCAGCGCCACAGGGATCATCTCACTCTGTCACAGCGTCAGTACATCCTGGACATTCTTGCTCGCCATGGGATGAGCGACTGCAAGCCTTGTTCCACTCCTGTCGACACGTGTGCCAAAGTTCCTGCAGATGCCGGTCCTCCTGTTGCTGATCCCACAGCCTACCGCAGTCTTGCAGGTGCTCTTCACTACCTGACATTCACCCGGCCTGACATTGCGTACGCCGTTCAGCAAATCTGCCTTCACATGCATGATCCCCGGGAAGTTCATCTTGTGGCTGCCAAGCGGATCCTTCGGTACCTTCAGGGCACCCTCAGCTTCGGTCTGATCATTCCCCGGTCTGCTCCAACACAGCTTGTCGTGTACACTGATGCGGATTGGGCCGGTTGCCCTGTATTGATTAAGGAATACTAAGCCAGTTTGGCCTTCCTCTAATAATAAGTTTCAATCCTATGAAGTGGGATTGAAAAGTCTGCTTCAGACCTTCAACCCCGACATAGAAAGGAAAGTCAAGCAACAAACAATTTAAGGCTAATAAACTCGCTATTACACAGATCATAGACCATGATTCAAAAGACATAAGGCCAACTCCAGGCACATCAGCCACTACCACAAAAAATCCTCATATCACAGCTCGACTTCAAGCATTATCTTCCTCTTCATCCTGGCTCTTGTCGTCCTTAAGCTGGAGTTGTCCTCTGTTCTTGGAGTCAGCAAGTAACTTTGTCGCCACCTGAAGCATGATGTTAATGCCTTCAAACAAGCTTCTCCTGAGTCTTTGTTGGGTATAAACCTGTCCGGTAATTCATTAGATCATAGGCATAACATATTATTTTCAACGGGTTCTTGATCAATTTGTTCTCAAAGCAAGCTTTATTCCTAGTTTTCCAGATAGACCAACATATGGCAGCAATACCAAAAGTGTAGAACATAGCCCCATGGGGTAACCATTTCTTAATCTATAACCCACATTGGGTTAAATTGGAGGGAATATCAGAGGTGCCAATAACCTGAGCAACCACTGACCATACCACCTTAGCAATGGGACAATAGAACTAGAGAAGAATGAGAAATATATTCATCTTGCTCACAGAAATAACATTTTGGGTCACCTGATCAGTTTCTTTTGATCATGTTGTCCTTGGTGAGGCTGTGTTGTTCTTGATAAGCCACATAAAGATTTTTATTTTAGCAGGGACTTTCTTTCCAGATCAACTTATGATTAAAAGTTTAGAATCCACATCACCAGCTCTTAAAGCATTGTATAAAGATTTTACTGAGAACTTGCCACTTTTTTTTTCAAGTCTACAGGAGATAGTCTCCCTCCTGTAAAACAAAATTCCTGCTTGTGATTGAGTCTGGGATCAAACAGAGCTAAGTTCCCAAGGCAACTAACATCTAAAATTCAACTGAAAATCCTTCTAACTTGCGCCACTGATAAATCTTGCTCTTCACATAAACAGAAAAGAACAGGATATCTCTGAATCATTGGTTCACTGAAAGCAAGGGTTTCCAAAACTGGTTGTTTTTGCCATTTCTAATTTTTACTTTCCTACCCTGGAGATACAGCGATCTGACCTTGAGTAGGTCAGCCCAAACAGGACAATTATTATGATTGTGTGTTATCAGAGGAATAAGCTTCCCTTTTATATATTTGGATTGATAATGTCTTGCCAGATCCCAGTTTCCTGTTCTAATTTCCACCACCATTTAGCAAGAAGACTTAGATTTAACCTTCTGATATCTTTAATGCCCAATCCTCCTTTCTTTGTACCAGAACATACTTTTCTAGATACATAACTTTCGCATGCATTATTGCATTTAGATACACACTATGTCTAGATACATGGTAAAAACAATTGTATCTAGAAAAGCCAAAACGTCTTATAATTTGGAACTGAGGGAGTATTTTTTTTTCACACTCCCACCTTGCCAAAAGAAGGTTCTTCTTACTTTATGCATATCATTAATCACTGTTTTGTGAGGGAGATACATAGACATGTGATAAATGGGCGAGTTGGTCAAACTAGTATTTATCTTCTGTTTATTGTAGCGTGGAATGGCAATTCCAGCTCATGTAAAACGCCAGCTGCATCATGGACAGGCAGAATTGAAGGCGTAGCAGCAGCATCTAAAGGAACTGAAGATGGAGAATCAAGTGATGGGGGTGGCTCAGGGAGGAGCAACTTTTGACAGCCCCTCAACTGAGGACCTATTTGGGGACTCTTAGGTGACTGAGGCTGCTTGCAATGCCTAGCTTCGTGACCTTCCTGCTTACAGTGGAAGCAGTGAGATGCATTCTTGTAGTTCGCAGCATGAAGCATCGACCAATCAGATCAGTAGGCACCAAGCATGCACCTTGATGCTGAGATTTTGGTGGCAATGGAGAAGCGCGATGCTAGAGGATACACTTGTTGATGCGATGATCGGCGAGGAAGAGATAGTGATGGCGCTGAACTAGAATGTGATAGCCTATTCCTCGAGGAGGCCACCTCACCTCCCTGCACACTCTCAAAGGAATTGGTGCTGAGGGCGACAACCGATGTGGGAGGTCTGATACTAGTTGCCGCAGCGGTGGAGTGAGAGGTGACCAGCGAGCTGACAACCGATGGGGGAGTTGTCCCCGTGGTGGTGGAGAGGGTGGTGACCAGCAGCGTGGAGTCCAGTGACCACCTCACCTCCCTGCACACACCCTCATCTTCATGGATGGTGTGGGCATCGACTGATGTTGGAGGTCCGCTGCCAATACCAACAGCGGTGGAGAGGTATATGACTGTCTTGGTGGTTACTGACGAGGGGGAGCGGCAGCTTGTCCCCACGGTGATGGAGAGGGAGGCAACCAGTGGCGATCTCTTGAGCACCAGCGGCATCTGATTCAGCTGGTTGGGGAGTGGCGACCAGAGGAGATGTAGGGGCATGGGAGATGGAATTGGTGGAGGACTGTGTGAAGTGAAAGGGGAGAGGCGTGGAGGAGGTTTCGCTGGTGGATCAATTGCCGGAGCTGCGATGTCGGCGGCGGTAGCGGGGGAAACCCTAGACAGGTTGCCCCCACGTCGCTGCATGGGACCGAGTGACCATCCCACACACAGCTCGTTTCAGTATCAGCACAAAATGAGTCCAACATTATATGTACAATTTCATAATTTTATCAACTGAAGATAATAGTTGCCCGTTCCGGAGTGAAATGTGTGCTATTTCAACGCATCAAGATATCACAATCTTTCATCCAGCAATTTGCCAATATTGCACTTTGCGTAAACCCACTAGCCATGGAATAAAAAACTGCTTGTTATGGAAGACAGGGTCAACTTTACAATATGTTATTAGCATTTTAATTTAAGACAGCCTAAAAATACCCAAACATTTTGGTATAAAACTTAAATATAATTTCCCTATTATCATAGTACCCAAACATTTTAATTTGAAGGGCAGGCCTGGTGCAGTGGTGAGAGCTGTCTCACTGAGTCATCAGGTCGTGGGTTCGAAGCAGCCTCTCCGCAGATTTTGCGGGGGAAAGGCTTGTCTCGGTTTATCCCTTCCCTAGACCCCACTCATGTGGGAGCCTCCGGCACTGGGTCTGCCCTTTATCATAGTACCTTATCTCGAGTTGTGGGCAGTACTTGGTTGGATAAAGCTAATTTTATGATATGACTAACTGTGATTTTGTAACAAGTATGTGGGATAGACTGGATTTGAAGTTACCAGGATAATTCGATCTGTGAACCGCCTCCCAATAATTTTGGCCGTACCTTTTCTTACATCTAGCTGAATAGGTTTAAACTTTGAGTTGGTTGTTTTTGTCACGCTTCCCTGATTTGTCAGACAATAATATGTTAAATAGATGTACCATGATTTTTTTATGCGATTACTTTTAAGAGCGTTTTCTGTATTCTCTAACTTGCTTTTAGTTTTTGCTATGCAGTATGCTCATCGGGCATGTGTACAACGATGGTGCAATGAGAAAGGAGATGTAACATGTGAAATATGTCATGAGGTGATTTAAGTTATGAACAACTAATTGTTATGCCATTTTCACGGATGTCATTTAATACTAAATTGTGTTGAAAAATACTATCTGCAGCCTTATGAACATGGGTACACTGCACCTCCGAGAGCTCATCCTGATGAAACTACCATTGATATAACGTAGGGCATAATGCCCTTTTTATTCTTAAGTTGTTCTATACTCATGTAATAAATTTTCTTCTAACTGTTTGTCATCACCTCTCATTTCTCCGTGGTTCCTAGTGGTGGGTGGACTATTACTGGTACTGCATTTGACTTGCGTGATCCTAGGATACTTGCAGTGGCACAAAACCACATCATGGAAGCTGAATATGATGATTATTCTGCCACAAATGCCAGCACTGCTGCCTTTTGCCGCTCTGCTGCTCTTGTTGTGAGTAACTACAAAACAGATGTATTTATATTGTTGCCACTTAAAACAACAGGGTTTTCTTATTTATATGTAACATCCAATTTACCCTTTTTTTATGTTCAGTTAATGGCTCTCTTATTGTTGAGACACGCACTGACTCTAACTGATGAAGATGACGACGACACTTCAGCAATGTTTTCAGTAAGTGAAATAATCATCTTGAAAATATATACAGTTCATATCATATATTAACATTTGGTATTTTGATGGTTTGCAATTGATAGCTTTTTCTATTGCGTGCTGCTGGTTTCCTGCTACCATTCTACATTATGGCTTGGGCAATTAGTATCTTACAGCACCGCAGGCAGAGACAGGTCAGTTACAATTTCTAAAGTGAATATCTGCATCTTCCTTTTCTTATTTTTTAGAAGGTTTTGGGAACACCTAACATATTCCTTGCCATACTCTAAATGCATTGAAATTGAGTTGACATTTAATACCCCCTCCATTCCAAATACATTGCTTTTATTATGCATCTAGACATAGTGTATATCTAAATACATAGCAAAAAATATGTATCTAGAAAAGTCAAAACGTCTTATAATTTGGAATAGAGTACTTTACTAGTTGTTTGAATTTGACTTGTCACTTGTCATGCACATCATGAAAATCAAGATCAGGAACTAAGCTATGCAACCTAATCAGTCTTTACTACTCCCTCCGTTCTAAATTATAAGTCGTTTTGACTTTTTTGGTTCATCTATTTTGCTATGTATCTTGACATATTATTATATCTTGATGCATAGCAAAATGGATGTACCAAAAAAGTCAAAGCGACTTATAATTTGGAACGGAGGGAGTACTGATTATAATTGACTAAACATGGTTGAAATTGAAACTGACAGTTGTGACCTGTGCGACCAAAAAATTGGTAAACTGATTTGATGAAAATTCAGTTTTAGAATGAAAATCTGCATCGCCTTTTGTGCTTCCTTGTTAATTTGGCTATTTGCTGCATCCAGTGCAGCTCTAGGGCCTTCTGTAAATCCCTAATTGCCTATTGTGTCTGTCCAGGAGGCAGCTGCTCTTGCTGCAACGGAGGTGGCATTCATCCTGCAGTCGGGGCAAGGAAGGGGAGTGCACTTCACCATCGCACCAGACTCCCCGGCCACACCACAGCATGAACCACCGCAGCCATAATTATATCTATCTATGGAGTGGCTGGCTGCGGCAGCGGGCCGCAGATCGCTTATTTCGATAGGTTCCCCAAGGATTTCTTTATGGCTGCTGTCTAGTGCAGAACCAGATAATTTCTGCCCAAGTTTCCTGTCATCAATGTACTTGAGTGTGAAGATGCGTGTTCTGCGAGTTGGCCAGTGCATTTTGCATGTCGGCCCGGGAGTAATGGGGTGTGTGTGTATATAACTTAACAGACATCTGGGTTGTATGATCTACACAATTGTCCAAAATTGAATTCTGATCGCCTGAATTGTCAAAATTTTATAAAGTCTGTTTGAGGTGGTGTCTGAAAGTCAGCCAGAGCTGCCCATCTAGGAGAGCGGAACATGGTGGATCGGGAGAAGAATGTAGCAAGGTAAAACATGTCGCGCGCGCTATAAAATACAATATTGTTTTTGTTCACACAATGTTCCCTCCGCTTGATCCTCGGCCCCATACGGCCTATGAGCGGTCGTCTTCAACTTCTGGCCGTCAGGCGGCAAGGAACCACCGATGGTGATGGCGAGTGAGCAAGGCAACAAGGTGGCAGGACGTTGGCTATTGGTGACGAAGTTCGGGGCGTCATTGGAGAAACCAGGCAGAGAGCTTGAAGGTGATTGATGTGAGAAACGAGACGAAGACGTAGGCCACATCGTGTTCGTGTAGAACGAAGCGGAAAACTTGCATTCGATCTGTAGCCAACAGTGTTTTTCTTCCTCGTTATAGTTATTGCGACTTGTGCATCAAGTACTATGCAAAGAAAGTAGAACTGAAAGCATGGTCACGAGATGCCATTCTCACATTTGCATTTTGCAGGGAATTAGGTCCGAAAGGTACCATTGCATATGTAGTTGGATGGGGAACATAGCAACTTTACAGGCTGTTTCATGTTTTCTTTTTACCTCACCATGATTTTGCTTAAGTAAAGGCTCAGTCAAAATCCGGGGAGCATTCAACATCATCCCCTTCACGTGCCTGACCGAAGGAACTGTAAGCCAGGTGATCACCCTTCTTCACCTTGCCACTCAGAATGCTCTCCATGTCCTTGTCATCATGCTGCAGCCGTCCGGTTACCTCCAGGCACAGACCATTCTTGGCACGTCTCTTGCTCTGTTTTGCTCGGTCGGTTTTTGGCTTAACTGGACCTGTTTCGACAAACACCGGTTGCTCTCTGATTGTGGGGTTGGGCTGTATGCGGTGGCTCTGATCCTTCTCTTCAGACGGTCGCATGATCGGGTGCTCTGTTTCCAGCTCAGTAGTTCCATCCTTGTTCAAAATCACCTGAAAAAAATATTTTCAAATTACGTCTACATCCAAATGTTCTGCCAGAGCTTCTAGACAAAAATTCAACTAAGCACAGATATTTTGAGGTTAGGTTGGAAGAAAACAGAGGTTGCAAAGTACTGCTGTCCAGCAGGAACAACTAGTTACCTTACGGCCCACCAAATCAAATGTAACAATCACTTTCTCCTTTTGGCTTTTAGCTGCTTCCTCAGCTTCCTCTTGCTGCTGCTTTAGGACTGACCTCTCCTGGAGTGTGAAAAATGGGTAGCTACAGTTAGCATTTTTGAATGTATCTCAAATGGGACATGTCTATATCTAAAAAAACGCACAATAACTTCTTGTCTTGTCCTTGAAGTTACATGTTCTTACATTTTTTTTAGGGAGAACAAGTATGAGTTCGCTATGGAAACAAAGCTAGCTCTGGAAATCATTAAAACTAACTAGAAGGAATACTCTGCCATTATAAATCTTATAATAAAGTAATTCTCATATCAGGATTCGATGTACTTCGCGCATAATATATCAAGCTCTAGGTATGAAATGTCCGTAGGCGTTAAGGCTTAGCATAGACATAACAAAGAAAAAAAAAATCAATGGGTGGAGGCGTGGAGCAGAATATGAGCATGTATGATCCACAAGGGATGGAATAGAACTATCAAGTACAGAGAATCGAATGTGGCTTACCTTTGAAGACAGCCAACTGTTTCCTTCCATTTCATAATAGTCACTTTGGTCATCATAAACTTTAGTCCTTGCTGCAGCATTTCTATCATAGTCAACAAGCCTCTTTGCATAAGCTTCAGCTGCAGCTTCTGCTTCTGAAAGAGGTAGCCCGGCATCACTTAAACCAGCATAAGTGCTACCTTCCTTCAAGACAAGTGCACCACAGAAACTACAGGGTCCCTCGCCCTCTTGTTCGCACACAATCTTGCCACATGATAAGCAGTTGCTGACAAGGTTATGTTGTCGTGCTTGGCATGAACAAGGTTTCCCCTGCTTGAAGACAATAGAACCTTTTGCTGCCTCAGCGAGGGAAATAGCCTTTGCTCCTTTCTTTTTTGAACCTCTCTTGGAAGGAAGTTGTGATTCTGCAGTTTCTGATTGACTCTTGGAACTCTGACTAGAAGAAGATGCTGAATCTTTTTGCGTGCGTGTTTGTTTCTTTGTCTGTGTAGTTGCTGCATCAGCCGATGGCTTAACATAAGGCTGAAGGTTAGATGATTGAAAGCTCTCAGTTCCATTTGAGGAACCAATGTGACCCCTCCTCCTCAAGTACTCTTGAATGATGTCCTGAGCAGCTTCTTTTCCAATAAAATTCTGCACCATTAAAAAGTACAAACGATGATAAATGTTTATGTCAACTAAGCTACAGTGGTCTCAACATTTGTGCCTGATGTAAATATGACGTGACAAGAAAACAAGTGGTACAAAACACATACAACAAAACAAAAGAATTAATGCAAGGAGAGACTGAGCAACATCGGTACTAATGAAGTAATGCAAACTGGCCAACTGAGGAACTTAGTTTCAAGAAAAAGATAAATGTCTGCTCAATTATTTGCCAACCTAAGGAACAGGGGGGCCTTGGCATCCAGAACCTAGAAATCCAAAATAAATGTCTGCTCAGTAAATGGTTGTTCAAGCTTTTGAATGAAGATGGTATTTGGCAAGAACTTATTAGAAACAAGTATATTAAAAATAAGACTTTATCTCAAGTGACTAAGAAACCGGGGGACTCTCACTTCTGGATGGGTCTTATGGGGGTAAAAGAGCAGTTTCTGAGATTAGGAAGATTCAAGGTCTCGGATTGCTCTCAAATCAGGTTTTGGGAGGATCGTTGGCTAGGGGGAGCTCCTTTGAAAGAGGTTTATCCATCCCTATACAATATTGCCCGTAGGAAGCAGTCTACAGTTGCTGAGGTTCTACGATCGGTACCAATTAACATCACCTTCAGAAGAGCGTTAGTGGGAAACAAGTTGTTGGATTGGCAAGACCTAATTGGTAGGATTGCGAGTATTAATTTACAGGATGGCAGGGACTCCTTTTGCTGGGACTTGCATTCTAGTGGAATGTTCTCAGTCAAATCCATGTATGCGTACCTAATAAACAATGGCCTCAAAGTCTCTCAGGACATTTGGCGTCTTAGAATTCCATTAAAAGTTAAGATCTTTATATGGTTTCTAAGGAGAGGGGTAATTCTAACAAAGGATAATTTAGCTAAACGAAATTGGAGGGGAAACCGAAATTGTTGTTATTGCTCTAAACTAGAGAGTATTCAACATTTGTTTTTCAATTGTGTGATGGCCAAGGCCTTGTGGCGTGCTATCCATATGGTGCTTGGTTTAAAACCACCAACGAGTACACGAAATATTTTTGGTGCTTGGCACAAACAAAGTGGGAGAGAATTTAGAAGCTTGTTGCTTATAGGAGCTGCTGCATTTTGCTGGTCGCTTTGGCTTACAAGAAATGAATTGGTATTTGACAAATGCAGTCCAAAATCTATTTTGCAGGTCGTGTTCAGAGCTACACACTGGCTGCGGCAGTGGGGGCTGTTACAAAGGAGTGAAGACATGAAGAAGTTTATTGTCCAAGGATGCCAGAAGCTAGAGACTGCGGCTCTGCAGTGCTCTGCTTTCTTCAGATGGCCTTATGCTCTTAGACTTAGTGCTTAGTTTTTGGTTAAAAACTGATTTTGTGCTGCCGTCGATGTTTTGGTCAGCTGGTATGTTGATGTTCTTCTGTATTGAACTCGTGGCCTGATTCCTTCTCGAAGGAAGAAGCCGGTTGTTTAATCTACCATTATCTAAAAAGAAAAAGATAAATGAGAAAGAAAGGGGAAAAAAATGCTAAGGGCACAAATTAACATGGCCTCATGGGTATTTGGGCTGAGCGTGTGTAGTAGTAGTTCACCCTTTCAACTTCGAGATGAACGTAAAGAGACATATAACATATTACACTGAGAAACATGTTGATTTTGAAGAGAATAATAATACACACGTGCCAATCAGAGAAATGACAAACAGCACATGATTTTGCATCAGCATGAGAAGGCAATGGAAAAATGGCAGTGGAAATAGTAATCTACCTCCATATCAAGCCTTAAAGAAACCAGATAGTTTTGACCAAAATTCACAATGAGTAACAGACCATGATCAACATCTCGTTATGCCCTGGACACTACATGACACCCAATGGCGCTTACAATACTGCATTAGGATATATAAATTTCACTCATGACGGGACATTTAATTGATGCACTTGAATTTTGTACCCATTATAGAAAATTAGACTCCCAGTAACATGAAGCTGAGGCACTTCAGATCAATCAATCAACTCAAACCCCACCAGCACAGCAGTCTGGGAGGGATGCAGCGCAGCAAACATCCTAGACAATCACAATAAACTGGCGATCATGCTATTTAAAACTACTTTTTTCTTCAGCAAGCTCAAATCAAGCAAACCCTAATCCGAGAACGACATAGTACCGGCGATCCGATCAGGCCGTTGCGCCAGGTACGAGCACTCTAGACAAACTCCGATCAGAATGACCACGCCAGAGTAGTAAGCGCCCAATACACAAGCCGTCCTAATGGATGGACACTGGCGAACGAACCTCGAGATAGTTGGTGGCGTCGGAGGGAGGCGCGAGCTCGCAGAAGGACACGAGGCCCGAGATGAGATCCGAGTCGAACTCCAGCGAGCTGCCCTTACGTTCCCGAAGTCCCTGCAGGGCGCCCTTCAGCCACTCGCCGGACGTGCTCGCTGACGTCGCCATCGCCGCCGCCGCCAACACGAGGGCCGGGCAAGAAGGGTTAACTTCTTTTTTGCTATTCGGACTCTCGATCTATAGGATATTACACGAATAGCCTTTACAACTTCTATTTTTCACCTTGTAATGTGCGTGATTTTCGAAAGACTCCTCAATCTTATCCCCGCAAAGCCGCGAGATAGACTTCACCGTGCGTGGTACGCGGCTTCTCTTCACCTCGGTGAGCACAGCAGAGAGAGCAGAAGGCATGTTTCCGATGGCGTCGTCGTCGCCGCCGCTCTCACTTATCCTCCTCCGGCCGCTCCCGTGCAGACCCGTCCTCCTCTCGAGGCAAAGGAAACCATCCCCAACTGTCCGCGTAGAAGCAAGGTCTGAGCAGCGGTTGCAGCGGCGGCCGGTGACCGGCCGGTGGAGGAGGAGCTGGAGGAGGGGCGGAGGCTTCGCGTGTTTCTCCAACAATGCCAAGAACAAGACGCCCTCGCCTTCAGATAAGGTGATGCTCAAACGTTCCATTTCTTTATAACCTCCTGAATTGAACACACAACAAGTACATGCTCCGGTAGTAAATAACAAAGCAGGGAATTATGGATGCAGAATGTTAAGTGCATAATTTAGCTTCCGGAACTAGCTTGGAAAATATATTGTTTAAATGGATGCACCAGAGTAAGCGTTCAGGAATCCATATAAGACTATAAGAGCAATGTGTGTAGTTGAATCTTGGACATTTCTGGAGTTTAAATGCATTTCGCCTATTCCAACTTTCATCCTGTTTTTGTGGTGATTGGCGTGGATCTTGTGACATTATCTGGGCCTAAGCAGAGTTCGGACGAGTGGGCGATCGTTCGACGATGGGATGTGCCATGGGAGTGGCAAACCGTTGTGCTCAGCATGGTAGGCTGTGGAGTAAGGTAAGCCATCACCTTTGCACACCAGGTATTTGAATTTTATGTTGTATACAGTGAGCTTCGCAAGTTTGATTTTACTGTACAGGTGTATTGAATAAAGCATTCTGAGTGTTCTTTAGACAGCTTTGTTCTGACAGGATTGGTTGAGCAATCGGCTTTGCAATACCTGGGATTTAAAGCTGTGGAGGCAACTATAGATGAGAAGGCAGAAATACTCTTTTTTGGGCAACTGTATGATACATGTTTTTATGCTTATGTGCACGATACCTTTAAATTCCCTTGATGGCAAGCTGATTATCTTCCACCAATAAATGACATCACAAATTGCCAAAAGACTTACATTTTGCTTTTGTACTGTTCTGTGCAGGAGCGTGACAGTAGTAGTGCTTGGCGTTATATTTGGCATCACCAACACTTTTCGACCATTCCCAGATGATGTGTTTCGTTATGGTCAGGACTCAGTCTTGTTACCTTGGTCACTGAATAAAGTTGTTTTCATGCAAGTAGAGAACCATTTTTTATCATGGAAGCTATTTTGTCAGGTGGAAAGTATAGTGTGATATTTTTATGGAACATGAATTGCTTTCTAAATTGTAATTAACAGTCTACATTTATTCTCTTTTTCATGGGTGATGCTTCTCAAAGTTTAATACCTGACGAATAGTTGCTTTTATAACATCTTTATCCAAGAATACAATTATATTTATACAAGAATGTTGTTGAACTTTCAGATATTAATGAACCATTCAAGCTGCAGAATGGATGGCTTTTGTGGGCTGGAGTTGGCCTCTTTGGGGCAATAATTTCTATTGCTTTAGCCGGAGCTGCTATGACTTATCTGAATGGTGAAACTCCGGAGAGAGAGGTCAGACAAATATTTGCTTTAGCAACTAGACCTTTCTGGTGCACTGCCATTTGTTGGTTATTATTTCTCACACTTTATTTGCCACCTCAATTCCATTCCAAACTCTTTGTCATTCAATTTATTTAGAACAAAAATAAGTTATGTGTTGAATCACACATTTTTTCATATTTTGTTTGACTTCTTAGTGTATGTGGAACGTTCAGTTCTTCTTGTAATTCATTAGTTTTTTGAGGCATTGTGATTTACTATTATGTACTCATGAAAATGTTCCTTTCATTGACTCAGACTGATTCACTAGTCCTTTTGTTGCCCCTGATTGGCTCATCCACTACCAGGTATCATGTGTCCTGCCTTTGTGTTTTAGTGGATTAATGCCTGTTACCAGGAAACCCAAACTTGATCTTGTTTATTTTCTGTTGCTAGCACTGCATTTTTGGTGGGAATCACTGGAGTTCTAGCACCACTCCTCGAGGAGACTCTGTTTCGAGGATTTCTAATGGTGTCCTTGACTAAGTGGTAAATCCAAGTATATTGCCCTAGCACTTTCTTTTCTCTTCCTTGCATGTACAAACTTGGTGCATTACAAGTTTGCATGTTTCTGTATTCACCAGTTACCTCTGGGTACAGGTTTCCTACTCCAGTTTGTGTACTTGTCAGTGCTGCTGTATTTGCCCTTGCTCATCTGACTCCTGGACAATTTCCACAGCTGTTTATACTTGGTAATTCTCTATAGTTTATTCAGATATAACTAAATAGAAAACTATATGAATTCAATATTTGTTAAGGGTGCATTAGGGCACCCACAATGCAGAAACCATCATAGTTTTTATGTGCATTAATTACTCTGCCACCTAAGCATTTTGATGTTGTGGCAAGTGATTTAATGAGGAGAGAGAGGAGGAAATGGTCTTAATAAGAAACTATGTCTACACAGGAACCAATACATGAAGAGATGTGATAGGTAGATGAGGGAGAAAGAAGACGTGATTGGAGAAAAGATTATTCTGTAGAAACTATCCATTTGGAACATAGTTTCTATGTATAGTGTCTACGTAAATTAATAGACAGAGAAACTATATGTGGTTTCTAGCATTGGGACTGCCCTTAGTTGGTAGCCAATTTGGCCATATCCAAATGCACAACACAGCATTTGTCTTGTTACATCATTTTGGGCTTTTTTCGATGTGTCATAATTGTGACCTTTTCACTGAAGAAAGAAGTTAAAATCTTCCTCAAATATATGACAGTCAGAGCTGCAAATTGTGGGCAAAAATACCACAGGCAGGCACAATGCCTAAATGCAGTTAAACCTGACATCCACAAAACCATACAGAATCACAACCATTGTCATATCCAATACATTGTCAATTACAGGAATTGCTAATTTGGTCATATAAGTTTTTGCCATGCCATCGTTTGTGCGCATGTCATATGTATGGCCTGTTTTTAGAAGAAAGGAGTTAAAATTTGCTGCACGGATACTGAGATATGACAGCCATGGCTGCAAATTGTAGCCAAGGGGTTACAACCAGACAGTTACAATACAACATTTGCATATACAACCGGTTGTAATTACTGGAGTTGCTATTCTATTTGTATCAATGTTTGGCATGCCATCGTCATTCAGTAACCTAGTTGAGTATTATGCAGGTGTTGCATTGGGGTTTTCATATGCTCAGACCCGCAATCTTCTAACTCCGATCACAATACATGCATTTTGGAACTCAGGAGTAATACTTCTGCTAACCTTTCTTCAGGTAGGTCTTGTCAATCTCTATGTGGCTACCAGTAACTTTCCTGGTGAAAATTCTCGAAATTATAAGTTGGCTAACATGCATAGAATTGCGCAAGAGTAGGAACATCTAGTTTCTGTTTTGAGTAGTAAGAGGTAAGCAATTCACAGTGTTTTTTCGACTGTTTTAGCTGCAAGGATATGATATCAAGGAGCTCTTGGGAGCATCGTGAAGGTTTGAACAAACCAGGCACATTTTGTGCATAATATGATATCAAGGATATCTGTTGGTTATGTGCTCTTGCACACCTGATGGCAGCAAAACCACGTGAAAAAGAAATATGAGTCTTCAAGTTAGCTGATGCTTGCGTTCCCAGAAGTGTTACGAGGCATCACTAGTCTGTAAAGCTGTTTATACAGTATAAGATGGCAGGTTGACCTTAATGTAAGAACACAGCTGCCCTTTTTGAGAGTGTTTCTTACAACTGGAGTACTCAATTAAATTGTACTGATATTGTTTATTAAAGAAAGGTGTAATGACAATTGACATCATGTTTTATGTGTACAAGTATGTGTGACGGAATCATTTATCCTCGCATATCTGGCTTTCTATAGTGTAGATAAGATACCATTAGGAAACAATAAAATAAAATAAAAATCGATAAATATACTTATCTGCTTTGTGTTGTGTTAGATGGGCGTATGCACAAGCTACTGGTTTGTGCATCGAATCAATAGAAAATATTTGAATGGCAAGATCCCTAGAATTACTCTAAAGTTTTATCATTGTTTATTAAACTTTTTCATATTTTTGCCACTCTTGATGTGTAACGAATTTTAACTTCACAAGTCAAATGTGAGTTTCACAAAGGAAATCTACAGTCATTTTTTACCACAATTTGATCGACAGACGGAAACGTCCAGGAATTGCAGTATATAGTATACTCCACTAACCCCCAAGAGCGTATCAGTTCTGCTAAGAGTAGTGGTTTTTTTTCCCTGTATAAGAGAGCCAATGCGAAGTGCTGCCTAACATGGGGACAGTCGGACAGGGCTCTAGCGTCTACTACCTCCAATCTCAATATAGGTCTGATTAGTTTCTTACAGAGGTCACTAGCATGGCTATGAACATGGTGGAACTGAGGATTTTTCGCTGTTTTTTCCTTGGATCATCTGTGTGAATGGAGGGGGCCGCAATAACGACATCAAGATCCGTTGATTGTTAATTGTTCTCTTCTTGATACATGATTGATCTGCAGTCTGGTTTTGGTTGTCCTATCTAGTAATTTCATTCAAGGAACAAATGAAGTTAGGCGTCGCTTTCTGGCCAGTCCATTTCCATCTTGTTACAGTCATGACAAGATGCATGTAGGATCTGTAATTGCCGTGAATTGTGAGATGCAAGGTCAGTATGTGTAAATGGGCAAAGAAATGAAATGATAGGGAAGTATGAAGCCTGCTCCCTTGTCGGATGGACTAGATAGTAACCATGTTGTAGTTTCTTGTGAATGTATCTGAGTTATTATCAGGGTCACCATGTAAACGAGATGGAAGCCACACATTTCATCAGAAATATTTCTTTCAAAAAAAAAATCATCAGAGATACGATGCCGAGAAACTTATATGGACAAAATAAAGTCCCCAGACCCCTGCTGCACACCGTGCACAGCACAGGAAAGGTGAGATGTAGCATGTGTGAATGTGTCTATTTGTTGCCTTGTTGGATTTCAGTTTTCAGATATTCAACGAATGTCATTGACTAGTTCCTAATAGATGCATTTCAATTTGAAATATTTCATACTGTAGGGGGCACAGGAGCTTCCGATATGAAATATTGAGTGGGATTTGTTTGCATCGGTTGAAGATAAAAGAAAATTCTAAAGCGCTTTCAAGGGTTAAGAAATCGTATGATAAATTTGTCTTGCGACGGCATGAGGAATGAATGGTGCGTATTGTATTCGTTCATCTCAATTCGTAATGCTATTTTGTTTTGTGAAGAACTATAACATTGTATTCTTATGTAGAACTATAACATTTTTATCTAAAATGGTATATGTTTTGCTTGAGCACTTTGAATTGATATCATCAATTGTGCTCTTTGTTATATCTATTAATGTACGGCTAGTAAGATTTTTAGCCTTAAATTATTTAGCCTCCTCCTTGTCCTGTTTCTGTATTTAAAAGAAACTCGATCCACAATGCCGGTACTTAAATGCTGTTCGTGCATAATTCTCTTGACAGCAGATTAGAAGGCGATGAGCCCATGAATCACATAAAACTAAACATTTGAAACTAATCGTACGTATTAGCTTCACACTCAGCTGGTGTGAGCTGGTAAATTAGAAATCTAGATTAGGAGTATATTTAATCAAACAGTAGCGTATATGACATCAGAAGCACAGGTACATTGCACATATGTTCTATATTACAATAATAAAGCAATGAGCGACATAGAGGTGCATGCAAATTATGACGGCAGACAAAGCTCATATGTACACCCCACTATATATAAACAAATCTATTAGACAAGCAGTTTCACACAGGGCATGCAAGGTTGCTAGACATACTGAAAGCAAGCACACATATATATTGCCGCAATCTCCTCTGTCGTCCTAGAGTAGCTCTTGATACCTTCACCACGTACCGAATAACATGGATGTCTTCATCTGAGGTAGCTCTTGATGACGAAGCGCTCGTGGACGAAGGTGAAAGCTGGAGGCAGGCTGGGCTTGTATATACTGCGGTGGTGGTGCGCACCGTCACCTTGGTCGTCCCAGAGTAGCTTCGCCCACCAGGCCTGCTCCCCACTCACCTTCACGGCCTTGTCTGGTTGTTGGTGGAGGCGAGGGAGACGACGCAAGCTCCAGCACCCATGGACCTGGAACTCCTCCCACTTGGGCGCGGTGAGGATGGCGTCGCCGACGTAGAGATGCTCCAGCAGTGGCAACTCGTGGAGGCGTATCTTTTGGAGGCAAGGGAGCTGGTAGTGACGAGGAGAAGAATGATGGCCATTGTTGTAAAATATTGCCTTCAGGTTGTAGCAGAAGAGGATGTCAAGCGTCACGAGGCTTGGCAGCTCACAGTCTCTTGGCATGAAGCCCTCCAACCTCGGGCAGTGCTCCAGACGGACGTTCTTGAGTGCACGGAAGGTAGCACCACTGCCAGATGGCCTGTAGAAATGGGTGAGACTTTTGATATAGGAGACCCATGCATTCTTCAGATTGTTCCCTAGATATGTCGCCACCTCAAATACATTCACCATGCGATGGCACCACACCTGAGCTGGCATTCCTCCAGATCATCGAAATTACTCAGGTGGTCGCTGAGGCAGGTGACGTGAGTATCATCCATCATGCAGACCGACTTGGTGACCTCTAGAAGATGTGTTAGACCAGCGGGATACCGATCCACTGCTGAGATCTCCACATGACGCTCGGTCACTCGGAAGGGAAGCATGTCATCCATTGACACCATAGAGACTCCCCCTGTTAGATACTGATGGTTTACATCAGCATAGGTTGACTCAGATACCTGAAGCATGTTGTTGGTCACCATGTCATCTTCGTCATTGGTCTTCATAAATCTGGCCTTACATGATTTAACTTGAATGTAGAAAGACTTGAAAAGTTGTCCACTCCTTACTAAATTCACAGTGCTCTTGTTGAACCTATAAAACAATCTGGAATCGTTGGTGCTCACCACCTGAGCAACTTGTGGACTGGAATGAACTCCATTTCCCTCCAAGCTCTGATCCAAGCAAAACATATCTGGGAGTCGCTTCAGATCATGCCAAGGAAAGCGCCTTAGAGCAGGAACACCTATGAGAAGCAATCGTCCAAGCCGGGGTAGATTAAGGATGTCGATTGGGATCTCCTTGATACCTGTAGCAGAAAGATCAAGCTCCTCTAAAGCATCAAGCTCCTTGAGATTGTCCACAGACTCCAGCTTTCTACATCCATTAAAGGACAATCTCCTTATATAGGGTGCGGCAACCAATGAGAATGATCTCAGGGTAGGATGCCCTTCTAGTTTTAGCTCTTCCTCAGTTCGAAACTTGCAATTGTTAATTAGCTCAAATGATAGGAGCTCCTTCATGTTGTTAAACATCTCCCAGTAATGGAAAGATTTTATCCGAGTCCTTGTGAGCTTGAGTGTTGTTAGGCTAGACAGCTTAGCAATGGAGGGCGGCAACTCCACAAGGTCGGAGCAACCGACAAGCAAGTGCTCTTGTAGATTGGGCATGTTATGGAAGAAGTCGCTATCAAAAGTTTCTACATTTGAGTAGGAGAGATCTAGGTAGAGCAAGTTAATCCTATTGTTGCTATTTTTTTCCTGGGAGAGTAGTTCTTTTGGTACATGGGAAGCTGAATGGATTTGTGAGTTTACGGCATCCCTTGAGGAAAAGCAACTGGAGTTTTTGGAGATAGCAGACTGAAGGAGGGAGTGATTCTACTTCAGTATATGAGAGATCAAGAACATGAAGATCAAGGAGCTTGGGCAAGTACAGTTGATCAAGCAGTGGAAAAAAGCTTGGTAAGCAACGCCTTATAATAAGTGTGGTTGGGCCCCGAGGCCCGTGGCTCAACCTTTTTCTGCTTATTTGCCACACTCGGCTGTCCACATGTGAGATCCACCTGATGGGCTCCAACGTAGGATGCAGGAAATACCGAGGTTCGTCTTTAGCTAGTGGCTCTGCAATGATCTACCTCATGTGCTCCAACCTAGGATGCTGGAAATCCCAAACTTCATCTATAGCTAGTTGCTCTGCAATGAGGCTGTGATATGATAAGAAGTGTGCAGCTGTCTTGTCGGCCTCACCGGCTTCAAAAACTTGAGAAGAAAAGGGTAGCTGCAGCAATGAGTACTCCCGAAAAGTCTCAATGATGACACTTCCAACTTGATATGCACTGTCATCATTGGATTTGCCATGGTAGCTGTCCGTCACCGTCACCTCCCCTATTCTTTCTCGGACAGCTCCTTTGGTGGCAAGTAGGATGCCATGGGAGGCCCATTGCCATATTAACTCATGCTTATCTGAGCCTGAGGTAATATCTTCTTCCAGTGCACCACGACTCCTGAGCGCTTGATGCATAGCAGATAGTACATTAGATAGCACAGCAGCAGTTTCATACCTTGTACTGAGTTGGCTCCTGAGCAATTGCATAAAGAGAGTTGCTTCTTTTTAGAAAAAAGTGTGTGTTACGAGGAGAACGAAGAAGCTTGGAAGTAAAAGAATTGAACCAAGTGCAATTTTGCAAGAGGGAACCTGGTAACTTACCGGTCCATTGTATCAGCATCATCGAGCACTTCCTGGATGTACTTGTTGTGGTAGTGCTGGCAGAAACTCTTCATTTCTCGAGGGTCATTGCGTTTGACCCTTGCCATAAGTGGGGAATGTATGTCGCATTGAACCTCCCATATGCGGAGTCTCTCTTTGTACGGGTCATACTCACGTGGAAGCCATGGATCCGGGGATCTCAGCCGATCAGGAAGAATCTTGTCCACGGCATAGAGTCGACCTGATGATCGACATATAGATAGTATCAAGTACGTACGCCGCATGCATGAAGGAATTAGTCAATTTATTACACAGGAGGAAGGGAAGGAATTGGATATAAAGCAAATTTGGAGAGACTGGTCCGACTTATACAGAGGTAGGCAACGCGTGGGTTGATGTCCTCCACCTCACGGGCAGCACGTAGGATGGCCAAGGTGGGGATGTCCTCGAGGTGTTCTTTGAGACCACTAATATTATAGACATAAAGGCCCTTTTGCTTCCAAAGAAACTCTTCATATTCATGGAAGAACGAGGTTGAAGGGAGTTCGACATCACTGTTCAAGGACTCGCCGATGCCACCTAAGGGATTGAGAAATATTAGAGCGTAGTGGAAGCACCAAAGGGCCACAAGGTGCCAATGCTGCTCGTCTTTGTTGCCGATCACATTAGATGTGTGCTTAGCCGCTCGATGTAACGAGTAGGCAGTAAGGATCAATATATCATCCCCACTAAAGGATTGGATGGCACACTGATCATTATCTGATGACTTGCTATCATCATAGACATCTATGGAGGTGGTGGACATGAGCCAGAAAGAGCCTTCCCACGCAGGAGCAGGAAAACCTGCCCCCCGTGTTAAAACATCAACATTGATGGGCTCGTCTAGGTTCTGAACCACAAGCATGTATCTCTTCCCCAACAACTTTTGGAGGATGTGAGGAACCATTGACCTTGACAAGATTTGTAGCGAGTGTGAGTCTGTGCCACTGCCATCCATCGTCCCGTATGTATAGTACCGCAGCTCATCATTCTCTTCCTTGAGCCTTCTGTATTCTTGGTTGAGAGAGAGCAGACCGAGCTGCTCTGCCACTTCGATGGCCAGTCTGTCATTAATGTTGAGCATCGTCCTTGACCATGATGCTTGCTTCATATCCACCTCTATTACGTGATCAAAGGGACCATCCGACCTCATCTTTTCCTCCCGAATGATGCTTGATATAGCTTGTGTGAAACTTGCTGTGGGTCCGACCCCGACATTCCACTGTATGTGCTTATAGGCAACCAATTTTTTCAGCAGGCTGTTAGAGGGTATGCATCGCTGTTGAGATATCCTTTTAGCCTGACCACACAAATAGAAAAGGGGGAATACTAATTTAATTAGTCCTTCGAATAAATTAGTATGCATCTCGCTCATCATTGTTGAGTAGTTAGTTATGATGATCATCTACTCTGTTTTCCCCTTCCTCGCGTTTATTATTTCTTATTATTTGACACTTCTTTTTAAATAAAATAAAGTAGTCTAAGAATCAACATGGGTGCTGGATGAACATGTAATACCACCTTTTTCTGCATGTTTACAAACAAATGGACACCACCTTTTTGTTTATGCTTCCCAGCATGAATATTGGGATACCATAGGGAGGGAGGGGGGAGTTCATGGCTAGAATTCTCTCTGTAAATCTAAACTAAAAATTCAGATGGTTTAAAAAATATACCAGAGGTCGATATCTCGTAGACGATCACGCCATTTGTCCAACATCGATTCGTCCAAGAGAAATGATTCTGCCATGACTTATGTTTACTATTTTCCTTAAATTCTCAATATGCACAGAACCTGCGAGCGATCAAAGTGATTTCTTGAACTAGCTATAAACACAGCATCACATAGTTGTTTGCACAAAGGGGAAATAAAGTAGTTTAGTATTTCATAAATTGCATCCCATCATTACCAGAGATGAGGTTTTTCCTCGATTATTCCTGACGATTTCTGTAGAACCGTCAGGAACGCAGAGTACTCCTGTTGGTCATAAAAAAACCGTCAAGAGAGATCCTGAATATTCCTATCGGTTCTTTAAAGCCCACAGGAAACATAAACACCGTCAGGAATGCTTTGATGACTCCTGATGGCCAACCCCAAACCGACAGGAGTTCTATCCCGCCCTCGACTCGGGACAAAAACTTGCAGAACACGCCTTACCGGCCACCGTGGGTCCCACATCGGGACATAAAAAGCGCGAAACCCTATCCTCACCCGCCCGCGGCCAGCCCCAACTCCCCAACGCCCGCGCCGCTGCAGCCCCAAGCGACTCCCCGATGCCTGCCCCGAGGGGCTCCCCGCTGCCCGCTTCACTACTGCCCGAGGGGCCTCTCCCACGCCCACGCCCACGCCGCCGCCGAGGGGCCCTATCCAGAAGGCTCCTCCGATGGGCCTCTTGACGCCCGCGCCGCCGTCGCCCCGAGGGGCCCTATCCGAAAGGCGTGCCACCACAGCACGTATGGTCGCCTCCCAGCACGAGGTGCCCCCTCTCTCTCAACCTCCTCAGATCCGTACCCCCTTCCCCTCATGGCGTGCGGTGAGGTGCCCTCTCTCTCTCGCACTCAACCCCCTCAAATCTGCGGTTGGAAGGCTTTGTCTTCCCATGGTAAGGAGCATGTGTTCCATGTATGCATTGGATCTGGCCTTTTTCGGGGGGGGGGGGATATTGGATCTGGTGTTTCACCCAATGCTAGTAGGGTAGCAATTGCAGACCGTCATTTTCTATAAATTAATCATGTTTTGCTTGTGTATGCAGTGTAAATGTTCGATGGTATTCCACCAAGAAGGCATAGGTTCAGTCCTGTCTGCATCTTAGAGGTATGATCTGTAGAATTGAGTCTCTTTTTGTCTTTAATTGATTCCTTAGAATTGAATACTCATGCAATCTCTATTTGTTGAAATAGATATTGAGTGCTACTGCTAAATATTTTAGTCACCACAAGAAAATATTTCAGTATTTCCTGATGATCTTTTCCTGACGGTTTGGGCGACAGGAAATGGATACGGGGATTCCTGTCGCTTATAGTTCCTGACGGGGATTCCTGTCGGCCACACTGACAGGAGAAACGATTTCAATGGTCAATCTAGAACCGTCAGGAATTGCCGTCAGAAAAAGTTTATGTTGATCTTTTCCTGATGGTTTGGGCGACAGGAAATGGATACGGGGATTCCTGTCGGCCACACCGACAGGAGAAATGATTTCAATGGTCAATCTAGAACCGTCAGGAATTGCCGTCAGGAAAAGTTTCCTGTCGGCCAGCCGTCAGGAGAAACCAGTCTTTCCTGTCGCGCTGTACCTGACGGCCTTTTCCTGACGGTTTTCAGCTCATTCCTGACGGTTTTTGGCCGTCAGAAAATTTCCTGTCTCTAGTAGTGCATATAATTCGGGTTGTGCTTTGGGGGTATTTGTGTTAATTTTTGAAGTTTTTTTGTCATGTCTACATGTATGCTCAGAAGAATTACTATGTGTGGCTTTGTTTAAGTAATGGAGCATGAGGAAGAAGTCCCACAGTGCAATTCCACCCACATACATATAGAAAGAAAATAGTTAGATATGTGGCATGCTAAGTGGTGCTTTTTTTTTTTGCCTCCTTGCATTGCTTGGCCTATTTTGGTTGTTATTTTATGAGAAAATTTCAAGGTGTAACTTCGTGTGATTCACAAGAGTATATAAGTTTGGTACTGATACCTCCTTGCTTGAACTGAAGGTGGCCAATATATGTTTCTCTCACAAACTCTGCTCCGCAAGCACACGTACTCTATATGATCATGATAAAAAGATGAGCAATTCAGAGTGCATATAGTACTAACTCATAAGCAAATACTTCCCCATTCCAAATTATACAATGTTTTGACTTTTTTAATATATTATTTTTACTATGTATCTAAACATACATAGCAAAAGTTATGTATCTATAAAAGTCAGAACGTTTTATAATTTAGAATGGAGAAAGTACCAAAGAATGGCAATAGTACCTAGTGGTGGTAAAATTTTGCGTTGTTATGTAGATGACAAGAAACGACCGGGTGGACTTGCTGCGCGCTTGAAAGGTCGAAGGGAATTGAGATAATATGATTATTTAGGGGGTATGCCAATTTGTCATTTGAGAAAAAGGCAAACAGCTACTTTTTGTAAGAATAAACATAATGAATGAAGTAGTTTGCTAGGATCAACATATAAGGAATAAAGGGCTCAGAAGAACAGTTGCAAGAAAGACGAGAGGAAACAAAATGGCATTTTTTTTTATCTTTAAAACCCTCCATCTTCAAAATAGAAGGCGCGATTTGACTTGGTGCGGTCTTTAAAATTATACTTTAACAACTAATTTCTTATATAATGCATAATTTATAAAAACAAGAGTTTGATCTTTGGAAGTTGCTTATAAACACAAATCTATTGTAGTCACTTTTGTACTACAAACTTTTTATATGATTAGACTAATTGTTGTTCAAACATAACAAAGTTTAAATTTTAAAAGATGCACATGTCTTATATTTTAGGACAGATGTAGTAATTGATTAGACAAAAAACGATAGGCCAAGAAAGACTTACAGGACGGAACCAACATATAAATTGTATGACTTTTTGTCTACATTTGCTGATCTGAAGGCTTAATTGTAGGTACGAAAGAACACATTTGGAGATTTAGTTAGCATGGAAATGATGGAACAAGAACCGGCTGAAGGGTGGTGGCAGAGGGAAACAAATGGCCGGGAACTGGGAAGAGAACGGCTCTTCCCCATTGCAGCGCTCTGTTTTTATACGAGAATGGAGGGACAATATTCTCAGCTTATAGTGACACGCAAATGGTACATCTCTCGGTCTGAAAGCCAAAGACGAGATTCTCAGGTTATAGTGACACGCAAATTATACCTCTCTCTGAAAGCCAAAGTGTAAAGTTGAGAATACGGATGGGATGAATAGTACCATGTTCAAAGAAGATAGGGCATGCAAAGTTGATTCGTGCTGGAGGAGCATGTTCCTCAAGGAAAAAGGAAAGATAGACGAGAGAGAAAATAAGAAGGCAATGAATATGATGTTAACGCAGGATCATTGTGTCTGAAATCTTGTATCCATCATTTTTCTAGGCTAGCAAATACGATTATTACAAGCAGTTCTAGCAAAATAAAAGAAAAGAAATAGAGCTAGAGCAAAATAAAAGAAGTTTGAGCAAGAAAGCTGCATTGGGGTGTGACGAAACGAAGTTTGAGCAATACAGCTTCTGTAGTTCTGGTGACCATATCATGCCAGAGAGCATCCAGTCCGTACAGAGCAGATACATCTCCGCAGACCGCATCACTACATCTGATTATAGTTTTTTCAAGTATACAAAAAGAAATATTTCTAAAATCTACAAAACGAAAATGTACAGAGCATCATTCTATGACATGAGTTCTGTTATGGCTTATGGTATGATAGTCAAAACAATAATGATTTGCACAATGAAATACGAACCAAACATGAAGCAGGAAATCATCAAAATGATGGTTGAGAAAACAGAGCCAAATCTGTTCTCTGCTTTGCAGTCCATACAAGCTTACCATTTTGCTTTGGAAAGGTCCTCTTGCTCAGGAAATTGATTCATAATCAACAGTCTCTGCAGGGGGCGGCGTAGCAAAAGCCCAACAGTTCACAAAAATACAAGATGGCACTTCGTGCAATAAAGTAATAAACTTCAACCACGGAGTCTTCAGCTCTGTCAGAGAATGGCCATTTGCCATCAGACGCCACATTGATGCTTCTGAGAATGGCCCCTGGAATATACTGACTGAAGCTTTGCCGAACACAGTTTGGACAGCTTGAACCGTCCAATGAAAAGGTACCTGGTTCATCAGGCTATAGACACGAATGGAGGTACTGGAATAAAACCTGGTGATGGATACAGTTCCAGCAATGTGTGGAATTCCACAAAGAATATGTTCTCCATCTGATTTACGAATAGATTCACCAGATGATTAGAAAACTAATATACCATGTGATTCTCTCCATTGCCCCCCACCTCCCATAGAATGTCCAATAGCAGTTGTACTGAAAAATATTGTACATAGTTAGATATATAACACGAAGAGACCCCCACTAAACATTTTCAGCTAGCTTTATATCACATGAACTGTACCCACATTAGCAGAAAATCTATCAGAGAGAACAGCTCAGTAAAAAATATATATTCAGTTTTTCAGTATTACGAATACCTTATAATTTCACTGAGAATTAGAAGTGTGACCTCATGTCAAGTATGCAAATTCCATATTAAGGAAACAGTGAATAAATTAGTACAGAACGAATTCTGCAAAAGCTGATCCATCATCAATGGGAACTTTTGATAACTGCCAATTCTTCTTCATGTAGAGAGAAATGACTTGAGAATTATTTAATATGCGTAAGATTCAGTAAAATTGCTAGTGCAAAGTACAGTTAACAGTGGAAGAGGCTCAACAGTTTTATCTAGTATCACTAATATCAATTCTTATATATAACCAGGACCAGCTGATGCACTTTTCTAGTTTCTCTAAGATAATAGGCAAGGTTTTAAGTCAGACAGTATATTGTTGGGTGTTAGGTATGAGGAATTGTATGGTATAAACCTAGTTGCTCTGGATTTGAAAAATATGGTGTCATGTGACCAAATCATTACCTGTTACAACAAAATATGTAGAAAGTCAGGAAATATACCTAAATATTCATGGAATGGCCCCATAAGGCCATAACAAAGTGATCAACCAAACAATCCTACATGAGTTGGTCCCTCAACCAAACACATCTGTAATACATTCACTAATTAGAAAGCAGATCACAGAAGTTTTTCAAAAATCTTTTAGAGATATGAAGTTTCTTCAGTACATAGTTACATTCGCTGCAATATGTTTTGGTGAGTTTCTATAGCCAATTTATGCCAATGCATCGAACATGTTTCGAAGTTCTGTGTAGTATTCACCCTTTTTCTACATATCTAAAAGGGCGTACCCAGTGCAGAGAGCTCTCACTCTGTGCGGGGTCTGGGGAAGGGTGTTAGTGGCAAGCCTTACCCTCGCCTGTGCAATGCGAGGAGACCGCGACTCGAACCCGGGACCTTCTGCTTTTTTTACATATCTATTGAAGCATATTTATTCTTCCAATAAACTCCATCCAGGTTCTTTCTTCACATCCTTGACTGATTTTCTTATTTCCATTACACCTTCCCAGTCTCCAGAATTTGCTCGAATGTTTGACATAGTAGCAAAACACCCCGAATCACAATTTTCTTCATGGATCTTATTTTCTACAAAACGTCCAAGTACAACATCATCATGAACTCTGCAAGCAGCAAGCAGTGTGCTCCACACCATCGAATCAGGTTTCACAGGCATACTCTCAATAAATTTTTTTGCCTCTACAAGCCTCCCAGATCTACCAAGTAAATCAACCATACAGCAATAGTGGTGCAACACTGGCTCAACCCCATACACAGTTCTCATTGAATTAAAATGTCTGAAGCCTTCTTCAACCAAACCATTTCGGCCACAAGCAGACAAAACACTCACGAGTATGACAGTGTCTGGTTTTACCCCATATCTAATCATCAAATCGAACATCGCCAAAGCATCCTGACTGCTTCCGTGCTGAGCATATCCATCAACTATCGCTGTCCATGTAACTAAATCCGGAACATCTATTTCATCAAAAACTTTACGAGAATCATCCAGGTTGCCACTTTTGGAATATAACTTCACAAGTGAACTGCTCACTGATAGATCAGACAGTATGCCTACTTTGGTTGCATACCCATGTAACAGTTTACCATACAATGGCTTTGCCATGTTAGCACAGATGCTAATAATAGATGAGCATAAAAACCTATCTATATGAAAACCAGCAGCCAACATAAGCTGAAACAATGAGATTGCCTCCTCACTATAACCATTCATAGCATATCCAGATATCATTGAAGATAACATGATCTGGTCTTTGCATGGAGTTGCATCAAAAAGTCTTCGAGCTGTGTGTACATCTTTACATTTGGAATACATGGAAATAAGGCAATGGTTAATGGACGTGGTTGCTCCGTAGGCACGATGGACATGTCCATGAACTTCCTTCCCTTTGAGCAAACACTCCGGTACATTGCAGGCTGAAAGAATGGCACTTAACGACACATCATCTGGTGTAAAACCTTCAACAATCATATTCCTTAACACCTGGAATGCCTCAACTGAATGGCCATGTGTTGCAAAACCAGCAACCATTGATGTCCATGACACTTCATCCCGTTCGTGCATCTCTTCAAAAACCTTGTAGCTATCCTTCAAATCCTTACATCTGGAGTACATGGTGGAGAGCGCACTTGCCACAAGAACAGCATGAATAAACCCGTCTTTTATGACCAATGAATGCAGCAGTCTGCCAAGCTCAGATGAGTCAACAGAACTGAAAACAGAAGCGTAGCATTTGTCATTCGGTCTTAGGCCCTGACATAACATCCTCCTTAACAGCTGAATTGATCTTTGTAGGCTATGCCTGCTAACCCCAGATATGAAAGCCGACCAGATGCTTCTGTTGCTAACTGTGCCAACTTCTTGAAAGATCTTCTCACACAGCTGAACAGCCCCAACATTTGCATATGTGGAAATCAAAGCCTCCTTGACAACATGATCCAAGTACAGCTCAGTCTTCATAATCATGCCGTGAACCTGGTTAGCCTCCCGTATCATGGACATCTGAGAGCAGGCAAGCAATATGCTCGTAGCCGTGTACTTGTTAATTGCCACACCACTCCGCAACATTTCCGTAAGCAGCAGCATTGCACTTACTGGGTCCTCCTCTTGCACGAAACCAGCAATCGCAGTTGTCCAGGAAACCACATTCCGGATTGGCATCCTCCAGAACTCACTCATGGCAGCTCCCATCTGACCACATTTCACATACATGTTAACGATGGATGTCCCAACGAAGACATCGTACTCGGGATCACGCCGGAGCACCATCCCATGCACCGCCCTCCCAACCCCCAACTCTGCACCAGCCGCGCACGCGCTGAGCGCCCCAGAATACGTGAACGAATTGGGCTCGCAGGAGGAACCCCTCACCATGTCGCGGAACATCTCGACTCCGAGCGCGTGTTCACCGTTGCGCGCCGCCCCGGAGATAGCTGTGTTCCAGCAGACCGCGCTTCCGCGATCCCCGTCCTCGAACGCCCGCAGCGCGTCGCCCAGGCGGCCGTGCTTGGCGAGCAGGTCCACCACGGTGCTGCAGATGTACGCGTCCCGCGAGAGCCCATCCTTCCAGGCTGCGCAGTAGAGCTGCTCCGCGAAGGCCAACGGCGCGGAGGCGGCGGCACAGGCGGCCAGCGCGTTGCCGTAAGAGAACCGGCCCCACGCGGAGGCAGACCCCGCGGCGCGCGCACGGACGAAGCCTGCGAGCGCGGCGGGGAGGTGCGCGAGGCGGTCCGCGGCGGGGCGGCGCGGCATTACGTCGAGCGGGTAGTGGGCGCGCGAAGCGGGGGCGGAGGACGCATAGAGGCAGCCAGGCTGGGGTCGAGGCGGGGACTTGTGCGGGCATCGATCACAGCCGCAGCCCGCAGCCGTCTAAAATCGGACGCAGTGGAATTGTGGAAACGTGTACGAAGAGGTTATGCTAGCCTGCTACACATGATTCGTTTGGTTTTTTCTTTTAAAGGTTATGATTTGTTTGGTGACACAGTGAGATACCGTGAGATAGGGTGGTTTTCTGAACATACGTGACATACGAAGATTATATTCCCCATTTGATTTTGGAAATGCTTAAATGAAAACGCGCAAGATATCATGCTACTATCTGGCCCGCACACCCCACCCCCACCCGCCCGTTGCTGCCCCGCACACCTCTTCCTCCCTTCCCTCTCTCTCTCCAGCGACAACCTCACCCACGAGCACCTCCCTGGCGACCTCCTCTCCGTGCCCGCGGCCCACCGCCTCCCCAGCGCGTGGCCATGGCGGATGCGGCGACATCGCCAGGTTAGCTTCCTCATCCTGTCTCTCTCTCCTCTCTCCTCCTGGATCTCTGAGCTATGGTTCCGACGAGCTCTCCCTTCTTGTCTCCCAACTCCGGCGGGTATAGAAGGGACTAACCGGGGGAGGTAGGCCGGCCAAGCAGTGGGGCCGGTGGGCAGTTTAGGGGCCTTGGCGGCGGTGGAGGCGGTTGGACCAGGTCGGTGCGGGGGAGCTCCGGCCATGGTGGCGGCGATGGGGGAGGGGAAGAAGGTGGCGCAGCGGACAATCTAGGGTTTTGCCGGAGCTTCTGGGCCGCGGCCGCAACCGCGGAGCTCTGACGAAACCCTAGCTCGTCGCGGCGGGGTGGTGCCGGCGGTGGGGGCAAGGGCGCCAGAGTCAGGGAAGAAGATCTGTCGGCATTTTTTTCGCGACTAAAAACTACGTGCTAGAAAGGTGTGCACGCTGAAACACCAAATCGTGCGCATGCACGCTCTAGCAACGCCTTTCATATTTGGTTAGAGAACACTAAAAAGTAGAATGAGGTATTATTGACATATAAGAGTCATTTATCTTTCTTCTTCTTTTTTTCTTGTGCCTCTCTGCACCCGCTCTGCCCCCATCCTCATTAATCTTATTTGTTAATGGCTTTTTGCAGCTAAGGATGACAATGGATACTCATGAAAATCCGATGGATTTTTATCTTATTATTAAGGTATGTGTGTAAGCTAATTTACTTATCCATAGATATGTTAATATGTGTCGGTGTTTTCGGACCACCGACGAGTAAATTTGTATTTGCGCGTCTGGCTCGGATAGTGTGCTCGGAGGACACAAGGGTTTATACTGGTTCGGGCGGAACATCCCTACGTTCAGTTCGCTGTTGCTCGTGTTACCGACACTTGGTTTGCAGTAGGGGTTACAAACAAATGAGAGAGGGAGAGGATCCCAAGTCTCTGATGAAAGAAGTAAACGAGTGCTGAGATCTCACTTGCCGCTCAGCCCTCTGCTCGTGTTGTGCTCTTGTGTTTTTATCTCGTATGTCGATCCCCCTGGTAGGGGCGCCCTACTTTCCCTTTTATAGGCGAAGGGAAAGCGCGGGTTACAACGGAGAAAAAGAAGAAGAACGAGAGAGAAGAAGGCTTCCAGGATCACCGGGTCCTTCTTCTCCTTCATGCGGATCCCGCCGATCCTGTAGATGTCAATAGGGATGGCTCCACGTCACGGCCTTGTTCATCACTGGCGCCATGCGCAGGCATCATCCGTCGGTCATGGCGTTCCATTCCGTCCCAGCGGACGTCGTGGTGAACTGACGTGCCTGTCAGCCTTCGTACGAGGGTTAGGCAGAACAACACCGGCACGACCGATACTGTTCTTGATGTGAATCCTCGGGTATGGCCCGTCATAGCCATGGGTTACATCGAGGCGTGTCAATCTCTTCTCTAGTGTCAGAGTTTTGACCCAGGCCCATACGGTTGGACCTAGAGTGGTTGGCGGCGGTATGGATCCCTATCAGACGAGACGGAGCCCGCAGCCTTGGGTGAGACCCCCGCGGCCTCGAGGTCGAGCAAGATGGAAACCGCGTCCTTAGGGTCGGACGAGACAGAGCCCGCACCCAAGGGGTCGAGCGAGACGAAACCCGCGACCTTAGGGGTCGGGCGAGATGGAGCCCGTGACCTTAGGGGTCGGGCAAGACAGGACCCGCACCCAAGGGGTCGGGCGAGACGGGACCCGTACCCAAGAGGTCGGGTGAGGCAGATCCCGTGACCTTGGGATCGAGCGAGACAGAGCCTGTACCCAAGGGGTTGGGCGAGACGAAGCCCGCACCCAAGAGGTTGGGCGAGATGGATCCGCGACCTTGGGATCAAGCGAGACGAAGCCCGTACCCAAGGGGTCGGGCGAGACGGAGCCCGCTGCCTTAGGGTCGGGCGAGATCTTTTAATACGTCTCGGGCCATCCGGGGGAGTCAGCGTGGGCGCTAACCTCCTTTCTTTGGGTATCCCTACTATCGATACCCGACAGTAACCCCCGAGCCTGTGGAGGAGTAGAATACTCCTTTGGAGGTTTTTTTCGGACGAGAGGACTCTGAGGACCTTGGCCATCTTTTTGTAGACCGTGGCGTGTTCTAGATGGGTGGAGGTTCCCTTTTGTCATGATCGGTCTCCTTGGGGGCATGTAACTGTAGGTTTCGAGAGGTCGGAAAGATTTTTCTAGATTCTGGTCCCCTAGGATCCGATCAGTCCGCCGTCGTACTGTGACTGCACGTTTGGTCTCCTTGCGAGTCCAACTTTCCTCGAGCCCCCACGCATAGCAGTGGTCCAGTCGAGGGTCAGCTCGTCTTTGTGATCGTCGTCCCTCAAGCGTTTTTTTCGATACAACAGAGGGGCTGAGCCGTGCCATGTTTTTCCTTGATGAACGCAACATGGTGCTCGGTGAGCTATTAACGGACTTGTCCGAGTGGGGCCCCAGCCTCCCGTTCACGAGGGTCCGGCATGGGTCAGCTGGTGACCGACTCCAGACTCTTAGCGGTCAGTCCATATAGTTCTTGGGTCCGTTCGGCCGATTCCAAGGGCTCGTTGCCTTTCTTTGAGGAAAAACCATGGATTAGGAACCAACCAAGACTCGAACGTGGGCCGGGATGCCCGCGGCGCTCGTGCTCCTGGGTACTGGCCACTAGTGGGCCCATCCCTTTCCATCCCTCGCTCTAAGGGTGCCCCGGAGCGGCTGTGAGCCCATCGGTGGGCCAGCCTTCGAACTCCTGGTCCTGAATGGGCCGTAGGAGCGTTTTCAGCTCTAGATCCCTTCTTACCTGCAATGGTTCTTGGCCCATTGAATGGGCGAACCATCATCCAGGGTATCCTTCGAGGGCGTTGTAATAGAACCATCCAATTTATAAGAGCACAAGTACAATAGCAATCACCGAAGTGATCAAACCATCATACTTGAACCTGTATAAATCCTGTAGTCTGATGAAATCATGAAGGATCTCAAACAAACCAACATACAAACCAAGATCGTACATAATTCAACACAACCAGTCATATGTTACAACAGGTTCACAAATAGTTCTCATACATCGGAGTTTCAACAAAGTTATTACAACTCAAATTTAAAAGTAGCGGAAGCAACATAGTTTTGAAACAACATCAAGATAGTTCAAATACATAGCCAGTTTAAGATCATCTCCAACAAAAGCACATAGAGGAGATGATATAGAATGACCATGCCCTTGGTCTTACTCTCCATCAACTGCAGGAGTTATGCAATGCTTGTAGTAACCATGGTACATCACGTCATCTGCAACAAATGGGAATAAACCCTAAGTACAAGAATGTACTCAGCTAGACTTACCCGTCATAAACCAAAATAATAAGACACCAAGGAGTATGCATGGCTTTAAAAGGTGGAGTTAGCTTGACAACATTTTGCATAAAAGCTTAAGTAACATAATTTGGAGATTTATTACCTTTAGCATCAATTTGAATACATATTCAATTAAGCATCTCTAGATTAGCACCTATATTAGATCAATCACTTGATTAAGCTAACAAGCATTAGTAACCATATCCGGTATAAGAATAATTTGAGCATCATCATAACCATCAAGTTTTAATTAGTGCTTCTACGTTGCCGCTGCTCAGTCAAGTTCTCACTGTCCGGGAGAGACAACGATTCAAATTGATTCCTACCCAGCTGGGGAATTTATTCCTAACACAAACCAAGGCACACCTCGCAAATGTAGCCTCAGGTCACCTTTGGTACAATTCAGGACTAACTCACGGGTCCAACCAGCGCCGCACCCTCAGAGATTCTACTAATCTGCTAGGAAGATCGAGACCCAGTCCCATCCTTGGACTCACGCCATTGGCTCTTCACACATCCTTACTGTCTCTAGTGTGCGCACTTTCACTTATCGGGGCCTAGCCTGAATTGAGCTACTCGGCTTCATGGGCGTATCACCAGATACGGCCAACTAAGTGCTAGGCACGCGTTCAACATGACATGAGGACGTACAGCGAATCGGTCCTTAATCGACATAGACGGGGATAGATAGGCACCCAAGACCTCCATGCCTTGTTGCTTCTCTATCACGATCCCGCCCGGTCTCCTTTATTCATTAACACATGGTTATATTCCATGCTAGCACATATAGCCAACCGTGATTAGTTATCAGCCTATATCATGCAGGTGACAGGTAATCACCCGACTTCTACCAACTAAGCATGGCTAAGCATATATTCGATCCTAGACTTACATAGGATTTAAGATGTGTATATATCTAGACAAGGAAGATATATGCAGCAAGTGGTTACAATCAATTCCTAATACTTAATGCATCAACATAAAGGACTCAAGTTGATAGTTCAAAAATATAGGAGGCTTAGAATGCTCTGGGGCTTGCCTTTCACAAAGGTTGAGGGCTGATGATCTAAGCACTTAGGCAACTGTTCACCATCGGGCTCACCTTCTCCTAGGGCCTCCTATTGCTGCACTTCCTAATGCTCTTCCTGGGGATCGACCTCGTACTCCAATATGGTGATTTCTTTTGTCGCACCTATTGCATGCATAAGAAGGATCATGGATGACATGTCATGATAATGTGCATGGTTAAATGGTGACTATCATATTAGGTCATTAGGATGATAACAAGGTTAAATTCTTATTTACTGAGTAGGTGCATATCTCTTCTCTAGAAATTTCAAGAATCCACACTAAGTCTATTTCTGGACCACAACACAATAGCTACAAGTTTAGATCATAACTGAAGTTCTACTCAACCAAATGCTATGATCCTAGACTTTCTGGAAAGCTTATAAATTTTTCTACAACTTTCATTTAATCATCAAAACCTGATTCGACTACTATCCTAGCCAAAATAGGTAAACATCTCATGTCTGTCCAGAAATTCTAAAGAGTAAGCATTTCGAAAGACCAACTTCTAACAGCTATAACTCTCAAACCATTTGTCCTATTGCCCTGAAATTTTGAAACAAGCTAGATAAAGAAATTCCCTACAACTTTGTTATTAACCATTTTTACAACAAACTCCATTTTGCCAACGCAAAACACCTAGCAACAGAATCTGTCCAAAACAACTTCTATAATTTAATTTTAGAGCCATAATATTTTACTGCATACAAAAAATAAAAATTGGGCACAACCAAAGGTACCAACAGTTCATAGACATTATACACACTCTAGAAAATATGATGGTAAAGCCCAAATAATTTATTTAAATGCCTTTATTAATTCATTTGGACACTAAGATGAAATAAAGAAAATATATCAAAAGTATACAATAAATTCTAAGAAAATTACAGTGGTTCATATATGATCCCAATAGGCTACTGTAATAATTTCATGATAAAAAGACAAGTACAACAACCTCTACATAAATGACAAGTTATAAGGGCTGATTTTAGTGAAAATAGTTATTCCTATTGAAAAGTGTCAAACAATAGATTTCATATTTTTCTTAGCTTTCCTAAAACCCATTAACACTCTACAAAAATTTGCATGGCAATATGTTACTTATTTTTATCCTTATGAATTTCCTCAGAAAACACTATTTATTAAAAGATAAATAGAAAGACCATACTCCAACCAAGTTTACTACAAGTTCAACATTTTTTCTAACTAGATCAAGTCAACATAAGATCAGCAAAACTGGAATCATAATTTTATCACTTTCCTAGCTCACGTTATGCATTTTACAAGATTGCAAACCATTTAAAAGCACTTATCTAGCTCCATTTAATTCTCCTAGAAAAACATCCCAAAAAGTAGGTTTCATATTTTTATCAAATACTACACTTCATGATGAATCCAAAAAAATTTGGTTCACTCCATTTGGACACTCCTAGCTCTAGATCTGAATTTTTGAAACATGCATTCAAATCTGTGAAAACAAATAAGGAAATTAATCAATACACAGACTGACAGATGGAGCCCGTTGGTCAGGAGGACCCGCTGGTCAGTGTCACTGAGGCACAGGAGGCGCTCCGGCCAGCCCTATCTCGCCAGTGGCAAGATCACCGGCGACGACGGTGACACCAAAGTGTTCCCCTAACCAAGCCGCATCTGTTGGTGGCGAATACGCTACCAAGGGTTCACCGGAGACGACTCGCCGGCGGCAATGGCGCACGGCGGAGGTAGCGCAGTGGTACACTGGCATTCTCCATCCACCACGTGCTCTGGTGAGGTGTGCTATGGCTTCACGGGAACCAAATGAAGCTATCTAGGGTGGATGGGTTTCCGGTGAGGCAGTGGTGAGCTCTGCTCATGTGCATGGCCGCGCGGTGGCGATGGCACGGCGGTGCGTGGCCATGTTCCGGCGTCGTTAGGATGGTAGCATCTAAAAGGTCACTGGCGTGAGTTCCTATGACCTACAAAGGTGACAAGACAAGAGAGTGTTAATAACAAAGCTCGAGCTTGCGTTGGCCACGACGAGCATGGAGCTCGGCAGCACTCCAGTGAGATCATCAACGCCAGAAATGGCAAAATGCACTCCTACCTAGACTCAAAGTTCTTAGCAAAGGGGTGGAGGTTGAAGCACGGAACCAGGTGGAGCTGTTGGCATGATCGATTGGAAAATGGTGTGGCAACAGTGGCACTACACGGTGATTAAGCTGGCGGTGGCAATGGCGAGCTCGGCGTCGCCTGGCAAGTGCGAGAGCGAGCGAGGGAGAGGAAATGAGCGAGAGAGAGAGAGAGAGCAGATGGGCGTGTCGTGGTGATGTTGACGCCTTCCCCATCAAGACTGGTGGGGCATGCGCCGGCGTACGGCCGCCAGATGGCGAGCGCAGCCTGACGACAGTCGACCACCACTGGCCTGCTCTGACTTGGCTTATGCCGTTTCAAAATGACTGAAACTGCCTCCTTCCTCACTCTCTAACTCTCAAACCAGCGTGATTCAGTGAAAACTGTAATAATCAAAGTTGTAGAGCTACATGTAAACTCCAACTTTGCTTTAGGGAGCAACATCTAATTTGCCACAGTTTTCAAAATACAAAGCTCCAAAGTATGGTACATTAAAACTAAAAATCAGTCCCAGACTTAGAAAACTTTCAAAGTTTGAAAACAGTATTTTATTGCTACTTGTGAGCTATTTTTGAGCATGCCATGCACCGAATTAGGTCTTGACCCAAAGCTAAAAGGTGTTACTCTTATCAAGTACTACAACTTTGCTTAAGGGTGCACTGCCATGCAAACACTCTATGCTATAGTTCAACTTAGGTCAAGCATACAACTTGAAAATGGTAACTTACACTATAACCATGACTTAGAGGCCCAATTGGTCCAAGTCATGAATACCAAAGTTGTTCCATGTGACATTCTAAACATGTTTAAGGTACCCCTAAGGTCCCACAAGCATTTTATACATTGGTCACATGTATACCCTAGCATATGTAAAGCATTTAGTGACAACACATGTAATATAAGCAATCATAGAGATAAAATTTGAGATGCTCATGCTCATAAATGATCAATGATGCTTGTGCTTGTGCAATGCCAATGCCAAATGCATGCTTAACACCAGGGTGTTACAGGCGTGGCCAGAGATAGCGTGCGCGCGATGAGGGAGGTGACATGACGTGGCGCTGCGGGCGCGCGAATCTAGGCGGACGGTTCGCCTTCTCGCCCCGCTCCACCCTATAAATAGCGGCCTCCCCCTTTGCGGCGATAGAGAGACGGAGAAGGACGCACCCGTAGAGCCAGCAGAGTCAAGTCGCCCCGCCCCGTCCGGACCTTCGACGGTGGCCTCGGAACCGGTGGAGTCAAGCCGCCTCACCTCGTCCGGGCCTTTGACGGCGGCCCCAAAGTGTCGCACCCAATTTTGCATAGCAAAACCAAGTACTCATATATGTGCACCCAGGATGTCCAAACACACACATATATCACAAATTGTAATAGCATCAAAGTAAAGTACTTATTACATCGCATATCTCATCACAATGTTAATACAAAGTTTGCTCAATGGCAATATTATTACATACACAGTGGAATAACTAGCCCAATCTACCATAGGGACTCCAACTGCTGAACATCTCCCTAGTAGTCCTGGACATCCTTCAGAAACTCTTCATGTCCATTATCTGTTACCCATCCGAGATTTTCATTGGATGTAAAGCAAGTGTAAGCTCACCATGCTTAGCAAATATATCAAAGGGGTCTATGAGGCTCAAAGGCTTAACACTGTTTGACTGCGGTTCGCAATTTTAGTTGATCAAATTTTAGCATCCTGAATCACTACTTTAGTGGACAATCCCAAATCCCAAGTTATATTTAAAGTATCATCAAATTTATATCAATTCTCAACCATCCATAGTAACCACTAATCTTGAAGGATCCAGACCGCACGTATCCGTGAGCACGGCTGTTATAACAGGTCAAATATTTTTGCAGAAATTGTACAACTTTACCCACCGAGCCATGATTCCTAATGCCGAGGTTTGCAAAGCCCACTACACCTCTACCTAGGAAGTGTGGTAGGGTGTGGCAGAACCTCCTAAATTATAGGGCCCACATGCACCTGTCACTGTCCAACGATCTTTGACATCTATGCATATGTTCCCGGTAACTTAAGAAGACTGTCGGGTGTCCTCGGGGAACCCCGAATCATCCACGATTTCTGAGTAGGATCACATTACAGAGTCATTGCAGTATTACAACAGTTTATTCAAATAGATACATCAGAGTAAAAGTAGCGGAAGACTTACAATAACATAGTTTACAAACCATTTGTTTCAAACCATACAACTAAGTTCGATAATAAAACAAACCAAAGTAGTGGAGTGGCATGATAATATATTACAAAACACACAACATAAGCTACCCTGCCCAAGGGCCACACATTTAATTATCATCATCGCACTGAACAACAGTCATGCAGCACGATCCAAAACAGATCTGCTCATGAGCCTCACCTGCAACAAGGGTCAACGAACCCTGAGTACAAAAGTACTCAACAAGACTTAACTAAAATAAGAATTTAAAAGAACACAGGAATGCAGGCTCATGGGATTCAAGGTATGGCTTTAGCAATAATCAAGGTTCTTTTTGCGTAAAAGCGTTTTTAACAAAATTCTTTATATCAACGTTTAAAACTTCATAAAGATCATATACAAAGCTGACACGATCCGTATTGAGATCATGAAACTTCATAACCAACACCTTCTCAAACCATCCTCAAGTTCCAGTTATTAATACTACGATGATGAACAGTGAGTTGAGTCTCCATAACCGAGGAGCAACGACGATTCGAACCGATTATAACCCAGCTGGGAATTCCAGACCACACGACATATGTAGGTCCCCGACCTACATATACCAACCTACCCTCGGATCCTCTAAAACAAGAATGGGTCCGCGCCACCCGAGAATACAGTACTCCACCAATCCAGCCCATTACCACGTGGGTACACGCTATTCCCGCCATCTCTCCACTCCTAGTGCGCGAGTAGCCATTCTCATAATAGAATAACCAAGTTAAGGCTTACCGAAGTATGTGGTTAGTACTACAAAGTCTCATCTCATGCAATTCAACAACGGACGGACCTTAATTGACACAGGCGGAAAGAACCTGCTCATAAGACCTCCATGTCTTGTGGCTCACACACACCGAATCCGCCCGGTCTAGATTTATTACTCCACATTTCCATATCACATGTTAATATATTTAACCAAAGTTCCATTTAAAACTTGCAAATGATAGGTAATCACCCAACTTTCACCGTTCTAAGTATAGCTAAGCAAAACTGGTATATACGAATTTAAAACTGGTAATATGGTAAATATGGAATAACAAGGTTGGTAAGGTACCAATTTGATTTTCACTTGACTCCTAATCACTTAATGCAGTAAAAAGAAACAAAAGCGAAATCAATTTGTAAAATACAAGGTAGGGTTGTATGCATCCGGGGCTTGCCTTCGTTGACGGAAAAGTCCGGGTCCGAAGTCGCTCCACCGATATCAACTCCAACCTCCACAGACGGATCAACCTCCTCAACTACTTGATTAACTACCACGTGTTCACCTTCGTTCACTACACGTAGTAACAATGCCATGTTTAACATGATGCGGATACAAAATATGATGTTCGATGATGGATGCAAAACTTAACAACTTGAATACAACTTTCCTTCGCGGTACAGTTATAAGTTAAACCAACTAAACCATTTTCGCAACACTCACAACAATTGCCAAGGATCATTACCAACTAATGACCCAAGGACATCACTTAATCAAAAACTCAAACAAAACCTAAATCACTAAAGGTTACTATTTGCTTTTATGAATTAATTAACTAATTAATAATTATGAAATAAATCAACTTGTTCCAATTGACCTCAAAATTTTCGTATATGTTCATCATATGATAACTAAGTGACAAAACAATTTTCATAATTTTTGGATACATAAATAAGTCTAGAAAAATCCTGGAAACTCATTTATTAATTAATTGAGCAATTTTTATCACATTCAAAAAGTACTGAAAGTCAACATTTCATATTTTTCCTAAATAATACACATCACGGAGAAGTCACACAAAACTTTTCATAATTTTTGGAGGTCTAAATAAATCTATACAAAAATAACAAAAATAGACACTATTCATTTAAATCTGAAAAACAGAAAATTCATTTTGAACGCTGAGTCACTGACAACCGGGTCCCACTTGTCATCTTCAACCTCCGACGTTGACCACAGCAGCGACGGCTCTGACCGGCGATTCCTCGCCGACGGTGAGTCAAACGGCGACGACCAAGGTACTAAAATGATCACCAAGACCAAAGCGCATCGATTTACATCCCTATCTCATGCGACACGGCCCTATACTAGCTCGGCGGCGGCCATGGCGGCCATGGCGGACGCGGTGGCACAGCGATGCTACGCCGGCGACGTGAAACCGAGAGAGCTCAAACAAAGGATCCAGAAACACCAAGTAGCTCACCCCAAAGCGCGTTGAAGCAAGGAGCGAGGTCGGAGAAGCAGCGAGAGGCGTGGCGGCGACCACGGTGATCACGGCGGAGCAAAGATCGTCGGTGAGGAAGAACCGCGGTATGTAGTGATCAAAACTAGCAAGCAACACAGGATTAAGCACCACAAAGATCGAGACGAAGTCGTAGGTACACCGATCAAGGCCAGCGGCTCACCGGAGTAGGCTAGCCACGGTGAAGCGGAATCTCGGGTGAGGTTGCCGATCGCGAGGAAGAAAAGCGATGAGCGGCGAGTTCATAGCGAAATCAGCGACTAGAGCTAGGCTGGTGGGTGCGCAAGGAACTAGCGGAGCTGGGACACGATCGCTGCGACAGTAGCAGACGGTTCGATTCGACGGCGAGGCTCAACGGAGAATGGCGGTGTGGCGGGAGAAAAGCGAGAGCAAGAGAAAAGAACGATGACGACGGCGCCTCGGTCCAAATAACACGGCTCGAAGCTCAAGGAAGCTGCTTTGTGGCCTTCACCACCGCGCCAATGACGCCTAAAAACGGCCACGGCAGAAGGCTCGGAAGTAAACCAAGATCGCCGGCGATGAGTTGGCTTCATGATTCTTTGTTCATCGAAATTACAGAATTGCCATCCGCCAAAATTCCGAAATTACTCCCAAATTTTCATAACAACTCAAAAATCTCCAAAAACAAAAGTTGTTCAAAATCAAAAGTTCTACCACTTTGCTTTTGAAACCATACACAAATTCAGCCTACATTTTGAAATGAACTTTTGAATTTAAAGCGGGGATATTTAAGGAATTTCGCCTTTTTAAATAACTTCAAATTTTACTAAACAACTTGAAAAACTCCAAAAATAAACTTTGTACAACTCGACAAGCTCTACAACTTTGCTTTAAGACTCAACCCCAAAATGTGCTTCGATTTTGAAATGGATTTTCAGGGTCGGTTTTAAATATTGAAAATCAGGGTTTTCGGAATTTCAAATCAATACAACGAGTTCAAACTTGATTCAAACAATACCAAGCAATACTTATAACATAAATGTAAACTTGTTTTAGTGAATGCATAACAAAATTTGCAACATGACCAATGCCTGGCAATGCATATGATGATATGTCCGGTTTTTAATATTTAAACACCCGAGGTGTTACACAGGGTTTCACTACGTAACCCTTAGCTAGTCGCACTAACAAGTCATAGCTGCTAAGGTTTCAGCCGTCTAGTCGTATGTGGCCCTCCTCTAATAGTGGCACGCAGCATGGTACACACACCCTAGCAGGTAAGGACACATACCAACTAGTGCCCCCCTCTTGCCCTTACGAAAAGCTACAGACGAGCTAGTACAATCTAGTTAACAGGTTAAAGTCAGAGCCATATGACACTCAGAGTTATACAAAACCTCCTGGGTGGCCGCTTCAGGATTAAGTCCTTATGGGGAGGCACTAGAGTACTCAACCTCGTACTCTAGCCCCCTAACTGTTGCTAAAAAGCTTTATGTTATCACATTTCATAATGTCTTTAGTCATGTTTAACTATTATTCTATGTTAAGAGCTGCAGCATCTATCCAAAATGTATACCCAAACCCTAGGTAACAAGGATATGTGGTACAAGTAATCATCTAGGTAAAGTCCTTAAGGGTATATCAAATTAGACACATGCATGAATATGAAGTGTAATAATTCATAGGTATAAGGGGCCTTTGGTACACTTTCCTTCTTCAAAGTTGTCTTGGGAGTACTGTTGATCCTATTGTGGGTCCTCAGTCACCTCAAATAGCTCACCCTCTAATCGTATTCCAAATCACCAATCAAGCGTCATTCCAATCATTACATGCATACAAATAAACTTGTATTAGAATAGTACATCAAACAGTAAAAACATAGCTTAAAATGTTTATAAAACTATTCTACGTACTGCTACCAACACGTGAGCGAAAGAATCACTCAAATCAGATTTAAAACGCGAAAGTTATGCATGAAATAAGGTTTAATGGCATTTCTATAAATAAACTGAACTTATTTTTGAATTAAAACAATAAAAATATGAATACTGAACTGTGCGTACTATTTCTAGAAAATATAGGGACCAAAATGAATATAAACAGGACTGATATACATTTATTTTGAATTAATCTAGACTGCGGGTTGATTCTCCAAAAACAGAAGGGCTTTTCTAAAAAATGCGCATGGCTGACCGGATGTTTGACCGCAGCTGCTGACTGGGTGACATGTGGCACGCGGGGCCTGGCTCGGTGCACCACGTGGCGTGGTGGACTTGCTCACGCGGCACCGGGGCCGGGTCTATGGGTCCACGGTGGACCCGTTATGTACCGAACCGGTACGCTCGAATCATGGCCATTCAACACAGATCTGAGGGCACTAGATGCTCGGGAGAGTCTCCGCCGGCCGCACTGTACCGCCGGTGAGCATGCGCGAACACGTCGGGATGGTGTTCTGGACCGCCATGGCGGACATCGGGATGGTGTTCTGGACCTCCCCAATCAAAACCGAACCTACTGGGATGATCTACAGGCGTGCGCGAACACGTTGGAAGCACTACCGAGGCAGGGAACGCGCCGGAGCGTCGGTTCCACGGTGGTGCCATGGCCGGCGATGTCTAGAGGTCACTGGTACGGCGTTCTAGTGCGCAAATTGATGAATGGAGAGCATGGGAAGGATGGGGAGCTCACCGTGAGTCGGGAAGAAGAGAGCGCGGCATCCGGGATGGGCTCTAGAGGCAGGTCATCGATGGCGGCGGTGGCTGGAGAGAGAACCACGGTGCGGTTAGGGGAAATCTGAGCAATGGTGACCAAAACGATGAAATTCGTGATACCTACGACTACGAGAGAACACGGTGGAGCCTCGGGTCGCGTCGGTGTCGAGGTTCGAGGCGCGGGTGAGGGTGAATCACGACAGCGGTGAGTGCTTGAGTGCGAGCAGAGGAAAGGGGAGAAGGAGGGCGTTGGCTCGGAGCTTTATAGGCAGGGCGAGGCGCGGTAGAAGGAAGGAGAGCGGGGCACTCGGGCGGGATTGACCGCCGGCCTTGCATGAGCGACGTCGGTTGCTTGCCAAACTTGGCCGCGCCATCGGCGGGCGGCGAAGGAAGGAAAGAGCGCCGGGGAAGAAAGGAAAGGGAAGGGGAGGGTGTTGACATGCGGGGCCAGCGGCGCAGTGAGAGAGAGAAGAGAGCGGACGGGCGCGGGCACTGCGGGCCGTGGTGCCAAGCCAGGCCACGCGGTACTGGGCTACCGAGCGCGCGCGTACAGGCGAAGCTGAAATGCGAGCAGGCCATGAGCAGTGGGCTGGTGCAGGAGAAAGCGGGAAGGAGGGGGAGGTGCGCAGAGCAGGCCACCGAGTGGGCTAGAACGAGCAGGCCGAGCACAGGAGAAAGAAAGGGAGAAGAAGGGAGGGCTGCCAGGCAGGCTGAGCCAGGAAGGGGAAGGAAGTGAAGGGCCGGGCTGGTTCTAGGGCTGGGCTGAAAAGGAAGAAAGGAAGGATTTTTCAAAAACAAATCCTTTTCTATTTCTAATTTTGAAAACTAAGTCAAATTCAAATGAAATTTGAATTTAACTTCAAACCATCTAGCCCTACACTCAACCAAAAATAATATGCTTCAGCATAAATGCAACAAACATGTTTCTAAATCTTATAGTTAATTTTATTTAACCAAAATTTATTATTTGGCCTAAGTTAAAAATACATAGAAAATTAAATAGATGCTCAAAATTAATTGCCAATTTATAGTTGAAATTTTTGGGTGTTACACGAAGCCGGCGGAAATAGGCCTCCCTGCTCCGTCTGAGCCCTTGGCGACACCTCCGGAGTCGGTAAGAGGCGTCCGCTCTGATTCGTCCGAGCCCTTCGAGTCGAGGGAGCTATCGGGGTCGGGTAAGCCAGCCCTAAAGCGTCCTCGTATGATGGCGTCAAGGTGAGTCAGGAGTTTTTGTCATCCTTTCGTCCTAACGAATTTTTACCATGAACTGACCGCCATGTCCCTTGTAGCGTCGGAGGACGTGGGACTCTCCTGTGGCTCACCCCAAAAAAGATCCTCCTCCGGCAGACGTGCCCGGAGCCGGCTAGCGCCGCACCGGTGGAGGGCGTGAGTGGCGGCAGGGCAGCCATGGCATAGACCAGGGAGGCGCAGCCGATGGCTGCGTTCGTGGGAGAGCAGGAGGAGGAGGGCGCATCCGGGGCACCCATGGTGGGTGCGACACGGCCGGTCGTGTCCTCGATGTCACCAACGGAGGTGGCACAGCCAGAGCCATCGTCCGTGCAGGTGGTCATGTCCATGGTGGGGTGGACAGTAGGGGACGCACCCGAGGCATCCTTTGTTGATGTGGCGATAGGGTAGGCCTCCGTGTCCATGTCTCCAGCACCCTCTATCACTAGAGGAGCCACTCTAGAGGAGCTTCCAACACCAGAGAGGTTGGTGTCGCTTGAGGTCACCGCGGGGACATCCTGGTCTTTGGTCTAGGTGACTGCCCTCGATGAAGCGGTAGAGGAGAGGTAATGAGGGAGCGTCCACACAAAGGTTGGGGACGCAGTTCATGCTTTGGCCACCATGCTGAACTCAATGCACGATATTGTCGCCCCGGTTGGCCAGGTATCATATGATCGTGCTTCCGACCCTTATGTTCTCTTTCTACGCCTCTAAGTCTTGTCTTCTTCACAAATCCTTATGGACTATAGCTAGGAGAAGTCCTAGTTCCTTGCTGAGGAGATATGGTGGAGTGAGGGGCTAGCCATACAGCTTGCTACCGCCCGTCAGGAGGTGGCTGAGCTTGCCCCTGCCGCCTAGGAGGTGGCCGACCTCCGAGTCAGGGAGAAGGACGCTCGCGATGACACCTGTGAGGCTGAGGGGGAGCTCATGGCCCTAATCGAGAGGGCGCTCATGGACGCCATGGAGGCCGAACGGCTATGGAAGGAGCAAGGCGATTTGCTCTAGGCCGTAAAGGGGCTCCACACAGGGGCCGAGCTGGCTCGCTAGGAGCGCGCCGATGCTCAGTAGCGGACTGACTACCATGAGGGTGAGGTTCAGAGGGAGAGGGACCTGAAGGTTGTAGCCGAGGGCGTGTCCGCCGGGCTCTCCACAGAGGTCAGTCAGCGCCAAGAAGAGGTCCAACGCTTGGAGGCTGAGGTGACTCGGTAGCGCGATGAGGTGCGCAGGCTTTGGGCAAACATGGAAGGTAAGTCTCCGATTTCCCTTGTTGTCTTCCTCCCTGGAATCTATGGTAAGCCCTTTTGACATGGTCAGTACATGACTTGGGCAGGTCTCGATGACAAGCTCGGGGCGGAGGCGGTGAAGAGCCATGGCCTAGACAAAGGGCTCAGTGAGGTGAAGGATACCCTCCAGAAGGAGAGCGACGAACATGAAAACCTATGAGTCATCATCCAGCTGGTCTGCGATGAGCTCGAGCTGGCCCTAGAGCAGGAGACAAGTTGGCTCATGGTTCATGCCACCCGGATCACGGACCAGACATGTCATATGGCAAGGGGCACGCTTTGCTTTGGTGTTCACTGCTCGTTCGCGATTGCTCGTTCTCATTATGAGAACATTGATCTGGCGACGATGAGCCAAGGCTTCGCACCCGTCTATACCGACGCCGAGCTGGACGACATTGAGATGGAGGTGGCCCCACTGGCGCATGACCTTTCTGCCAAGATAGAAGATGAAATCATCCCCCAAGGGGTTAGCTTAGTCAGATAGGTCAAGTGGTGCATTTGTAATAAGCGGACAAGTTCCAACCCTTCTGTTTTGTTTAAACAAGCTTATCCTTTTGTTTTGTTTGAACAAATTTATTATTTCTCCCTTTCTATATGTAAAAAGGGTTAACGTGTTTTGACCCTTCCTATTGTTAAGACCATAGAGCTCGAGGTGTGGGCGGGAAACTCCGGTCACGCTGGTAAGCAAGAGTGCCGTAGCCGCTGGGGCGTAGGTTTCTTGCAGTCCAACCAATTTTTACTCAGCATTTGCTTCCGCAAACCTTGTCTTTAGGTTTTTAACATGAGAGAGGGTCGGGCACAATGACTATTTTAGAAAGGGTATATATATACCCTTATCAGCCCCTGAGTGAGACTCGACCCCTTGTCGTTGCCGGGGTCGGGTTTCACAAAAGATCAAGGAGACGATAGCGAATCTGGTAGGGGAAAGCGTTTTTTGTTTTAGAAACATTATTCTTAGTTTTTGTACATACCCCCTCCCTAGGATCTAAGCCATCATTCTACGACCACGCATTCGGTCTCCTTGCGAGTCCAACTTCCCTCAAGCCCCCGCGTGTTGTAGGGGTCCGGTCGAGGGGTCAGCTCGTCTTTGTGATCGTCACCCCGTCTATGGTTTCTGCAACCGGAGGGTTGAGCTAACGTCACTTGCATTGATGGCTCGAGTGTCACGCTCGGTGAGCTCACTAACGGGCATGTCCGAGTGGAATCTGGGTCCGTTGTTCGTAATAGGGTAGGTATAGCCCTCATGTGGCATTCCACTGCTCCTTAACCTGCCTCCCGATAGATGCCTGAGCCATTCCGAAGACCGACCCAGGTGACCCGCTGGCCTCCCCCTGATGGAGATTTTATAGGCATGGCTCGAGGTTAGGATCGAACAAGAAAGTCAAGATGACCATGTCCACTTCTGAGCGGGTCGAGCAAAGGCCGTTGGGGCTCATCTACGTTTTCTCCCCTGGCTCTGTTCGACGTGAGGCGGCCTTGAGCCCTTTGCGGGCCAGCCTTTGAACCTCGGTTGGTCGTCGCTCATGTTTAATGAGATGACTACCGCTTTTGTGACACGATGTGAAGCGTTGTGATGCAATAATTGCATATGCAATGCTTGGATATATGAGAATGGATAAATGAATGCTCATGCACTAAAAAAGTAAAGTGAGGGTTGGTAAAGTTACCTCGATGGCTCGAGTGACGGGTTTGGGGAGCTCATATCGGATATGTCCGAGTGGAATCCGGGTCCGTCATTCATGATGGAGTTGGCATAACCCGCATGGGGCATCCTACTACTCCTTACCAATCTCTTGGCAGCGGCCCAAGCCGTCCGATCGACTTGGGTGACCCGCTGGCCTCTCTTCGATAGAGATTCTACCGGTGGGCCCCTCCAAACCCTTCCAAGGAAGGTGGAGGCTAAAGCTCGGGGTGCGGGCAAAAAACTCACATCACGCTGGTGAGCAAGAACGCCGTAGCCGCTGGAGCATAGGTTTCTTGCGGTCCGACTAGTTTTACTCAGCGTTTGTTTCCACAAACCTTGCCTTTACGTTTTTAACATGAGAAAGGGTCGGGCACAGAGAATGTCTACCGAATAGATATACTCTTTAATGCATTCCAACTCTTTTCGTAGTTAAGGCTAAAAAGCTCAGGGTGAGGGCAACAAACTCTGATCACGCTGGTGAGCAAGAACGCCATAGCCGTTGGAGCGTAGGTGTAACACCCTCGGTGTTACATTGTACAATCTTTTGCTAAAACACTGCATGGGCATCATACTTATGTGTAAATGTATGAAATATAATGCGTAAATAAATTCCTATGACTTGAAACGTTTATCGAAAATGCAAAACAAATGTTATATATTATGTCGCGTTATATCGATTAGAGTTCTAAACGAATTTTTATTGAACGAAAATGCTATAGAACGCATGCCTGGCACTTTAATAAAGTTTGTAGTACAAACTTCGTAGGTGGCAATCAAATACTTGTGGTCGAGAATGGGATTCGCTAGATAGCTTGCTTAATAGCTTGGAAATCGAAGATGACGCGAATCCGGCTATTTTCCTGAGTCAGAGAATGGGTCGACGAAGCTAAGTTCGGCAATTTTTGTAGAAGAATCGGGCTAAGTAGTGGCATGGTCTTAGGGTTTATTTTAGTAGCTTGATATACAATCTCGAGCATAAAATAGTTGGTTTAGCAATTGAAGCATTGAGGTGGGTTTTTTGGATGCTTTAAAAAGCGTGCATGACACGTTGATCGGTGCCAGCGTCTGGACGCGGTCACCGGGTTCGGTTTGGCTTGGGCGCTGCACTGGCCTACCCCTGGCATGCACGCACGCACCATCGTGTGGGTCCACACCACCGTTGCCGTGCCCTGGCACACGCTCACGCACCCACGTGCACCGCACCAGCGAGCCTGGCTACTCTGCCCGCTGTCGTGTCCGCCTGAGCCACGCTGCTCACCGTCGCATCGAGCTGCGCACCCGGTTGCACTGTGCTCTGACCATCACTGCCGCGCGGTCACTACTGCCATTGACCCTTCACGACTGCATGCGCGTGGCCTACCCGCCTACCCTCACCATCACGTCCACGCGTGATGCGTCGCCACGCTACTGCCTCCCCGAAACGGCGTCAGTCTCTGCGGCGCGCTATGCCGAGCCACCGTCGTCTTGTGAGTCATGGCACTGTGATTGCATGTCATTGTGCCAGGCTCATACGTGCATGTGGAGCCATCGCCGTCGCGCTGCCGTCCTCTCTCAATTAGAAAATGCGCCACGCCAAGCTTCCTGTCTTGTCACCTTGAATCGCGTCGGTCGAGTCGTGTCAAGGCAAACCCGTAGAGCTAGCCCATCCCCGTATTTGTGCATGTCTAGAGGTCGAGTTGGTGTCTAGCTTTGTGCCAAGCTTGCCACTGTTGCAGCCGTACAATGTATGGGATTCAATTGGAGTCCCCCCCCCCGCCGTCGATCCCTTAAGTCTGAACGTCGTCGCCCATCCAATTAGCCTTGCGTAGTCCACCTCCTTCCAATTAACCATGCACCCAACTAGCCCTATGAGTCAGCCAGCGATTGGAGTCGTCCCGGTGAGCTTCCATCCTATAGTGAGGTAATGTGGGGCATTCTCCTCGCGGCGGTCTGCCATGGCCGTCGAGGTGGGTGCTCGGCCAGGGCGTCGCTCCTTGATCCTTTGTCTCAATTGAGCGGTGCAATTATGTCTCCTTGACTTGGTTGACTTGCCCATGCAGCGGTTTCACCGATGGAGCAGTTGGTCGCCGGGAATGCCTTCGCCGCAGTCGGCGTGAATCGGAGCCACCCCGCGCTCATGGCCAACCATCTTGCCGAGCCCCGCGACATCTTCTAGTCTATGATACACGTATCTGGTGAGGTCCTCTTGCTCGTAGGGTAGGTGATTGAGCCGATTAGGGCCAAGGCTCATCGGAGCACGTGGTCACCTCCGACAAACGTAGTGTAGATGCGGTGTACGTGGCCGGCTCGTTTGGGAGTAGAACGGGTATGTCTAGGACCTCTAGGATGTTACTAGTACGCTAGGCATGGAGTCTAGGTAGTGATGGTAGCATGGTGTTAGGTGATTTTGTTGGCGTCGGTGTTGCCGCGGCCAGACCCCACCGCGGTGCATGGCCACACCTATGCGCTGTGCCATTTTTAGTGTATGATACCTCTATCGATGGTGCTTCGCTCGTAGAGTGCTAGGGAGGTGTTGGTTGAGGCCGAGGAGGCCCGTGCTCGCCGGCGTTTGGCCGGAGATGCCACGGCCTCTGTTGAGTTCCGGCCAGGGACTTTGTAACGCGAAATCGAAGTGAGCCGGGGGGGTTAAGTGCGAGAGTCAGTGAGAGAGGGGAATAGTGGAAAGGACTGCGGTTCCATTTGATTGGTAGCCGAGGGCTCTTTTGCATAACGCGGCACGTGCGCGGGTCTTCCCTCCGTGGGCCGCTTTCGCGCGTGGGCCGTGCCGTGCTGGGCTGCGCCAGTGTGCTACATGTGTGCGCGCGTGGGCGTTGCGCTGGAGTGGGCCGAGCCGCTCACTCGTGGGCCGCGCGGGTAGAAATCGGGTTTTCATTTTCCAGTGACTTAACAAATATATATTCAATTTAGTTTTGAGCTGAAGTTTGAAAAATGATAGTAAATTCCATAGATGTCCAAAAATAGTGAAACAAAATTTGTTAGGTTCATAAAAATGCTATCTATCTGTTAGTGTAGTTAGTTTACAGTTAGTTGTGTTAATGATAGGTTCATAAATTCGATTTAGATAGCTTTGCATTACTTAGCTTAATATTTGTAGGAATTTTTATGGCAAATTAATGATATCTTTAGCCATGAAATTTTTACAGTAAGATCATTAGATTATTATGTACTCACTGTAATTTTTGTAGCCCTAGAGTAGGTTGATAAATAGAGTAGCTAGTACCCCTTGTTTCATCATATATAGAGTAAATCGGTATTAAGAGTAAGAATACCTTTAGTTGCTAAGATAATATATGTCATGCATCATACTTGTTAGTGGTAACAGTAGGTAACTTAGCACCTTAGTCAGTAGGACTAGCTTAGTTGCTTGATAGATGTATTATATTTTAAGAGCTGCTGTTGCCGTATTACTAAGTGTTGCATCATCATTTCATGCATGTAGATCACGAGTTGGTAGAGTTCATGCTCGTGGACAAATAGGATTATGAGGAGGTCATTGAGGAGTACGAGGAGGAGATCCTCATGCAAGAGGGAGCCCCAGAGCCTTTTGGTGTTGACTTTGTTGACCCACCGCTTGCCCAAGGCAAGCCCGGTGCATAACCCATACTTTTAATGATCACTGAATATATATATATATATGATGTGCATTTACATTACAGGCATTGTATGGAAACTACATGCATAAATATATCTACCTATGAGTCCTACTAGTATAGGTCGAGTAGCTGCTATGCTCAGGATTTCAGTAGCGTGAGTAACCTGCCGTTACTCACAATAGGTGATATTTATGATTACTCATGATAAAATGGTGGAAAGGAAAAATGGTGACCGGGCAGGGATATGGTTTGGGTACTGGTGGGTGTAAGAGGTTGTGTCCTATGGCCAACAGGGCATAGCTTGGTTACACTTTTTCCATATTTGTGTTGGTTAAGGACCGGCCATTGCATAAGTCTCGAGGCAAGTCACAGATTTATTATCCCGAGCATATACTTGGGTATGGGCGTAGGAAAGACTTGTTGCTCTCTTGTCGTGGGTTCTGGCTCTTTTTGGACCGACTAATTAGAGGCAGGGATGGTGGAGGTCCTTGCACCGCACTAAGTCTAGGACATAGGAGCGGGGGCTTGGAGTCCAAGTTTGGACGGGGACCTGGACTCTATGACAGGAGGGTGATGGGTTGGTCCGGCTTGTGCCTGGGGTACAAGCGGGGCATGTGTTTTTGGGGTACCCAGCTAGGGGCATTGATTCACGAATCGCTAGGCAATCTAGTATGGCTTCTTTTGGGTCTAGCAGTACTGTAGTAAGAATTGAAAGATGAAAGGTGAAGAAATAGAACTGATTGCTCAACTCTTGCTTGAAAGTAGAACATGTGCTTACATAGAATGGCTAGATAATAAATTAATCATGGCTGCTAATAATAACATAAATAAGGACTCACTATTAGTTTTGCTTTCTGCAAATGAAATCCAGCAAACCATAAAGCTTTGCATATCCCTTAGAGTCAGGAATTTATTCCCACTAGTCGGATAAGTCTTGCAAGTACATTGTGTACTCAGGGTTTATTTACCCCTGTTGTAGGTAATGCTTGAGGAGTACCATTATGTGAAGGATTCTTCTGGTGGGCACAGACGGATCCTTGTTCATTATCGCTAGATGTTTTTAATTCCGCTGTTTAATATTCCGCACTCGGACATTTGGCAATGTAATAATGAATTTCTAAGAACTCTGGATGTATGTAAGGGATTAAGTATTGTAACTCGTTCTCATTATTGGATCCTTGGGGGAAAATGTGGATCTTTCAGGTTCTCCCTCGGGGTGTGCCCGATGGATACCACCCACTGTAGCTTGCTTTTCGCGGTGCTTAGTGTCTGGTGGAAGACGAGCACCTCCGTAAGTGTGTTATTTTGGGTGGTTCTGCCATAGTAGGTTTCTTACGGTCTGACTAGTTTTACTCAGTGTTTGTTTCCGCAACTCTTGCTTCTAGATCTTAACGTGAGAAAGGGTCAAGCATAGAGAATGTCTACCAAATAGATATACTCTTATCAGCCCCCGAGTGAGGCCCGACCCCTTGTCGTTGCTGGGGTCGGGCGTCACTAAAGATCGAGGAGTCGATATCGAAACCGATAAGAGAAAGCATGCGTAGATTTAAGGGTAAAAGCGACGTAGCCGTTCGATGTTCCAGGCGTTGATAGAGACTTCACCATCGATGGTCCTGAGCCCCTTGCCGTTGCTGGGGTCGGGTGTCACTAAAGATCGAGGAGTTGATAGCAAAACCGGTAAGAGAAATTATGTGTAGATTTAAGGGTAAAAGCGACGTAGCTATTCGATGTTCCAGACATTGACGAAGACTTCACCTTTGATGGTCCTAAGCTTATAGGTGCCTAGTCAGAGCACCTCCATGATGACGTACGGTCCCTCCCATGGTAGAGAGAGCTTGTGGTGGTTCTTGTTGCTTTAGACGAGGCGGAGTACCAGGTCCCCGATGTTGAAGGCCTGACCCCGCACTCGACCGCTGTGGTACCGGCGCAACGCTTGCTGGTACTTGGCTGAGCGGAGGAGGGCAACGTCATGCGCTTCATCTAGCTGGTCCATGGCATCCTCGAGGGATGCCTTGGCTCATTGTTCGTCATATGCCCTGGCCCTCGATGCTCCATAATCGAGGTCGGTTGGGAGGATAGCCTTGGACCCGTAGACCATGAAGAATGGCATGTAGCCGGTGGCTCAGCTGGGGGTCGTCCTCAGGCTCCAGAGCATCATAGGAAGCTCCACGACCTATCTTCTACCAAACTTGTTCAATCGATTGAAGATCCTAGGTTTGAGGCCTTGTAGGACCTTGCCGTTCATGCGCTCGACCTGCTCGTTCGTGCGGGGGTGCGCCATGGTGGCCCAATCGATGCGGATGTGGTATTCATCATAGAATCGGAGGAACTTTTTCCTGGTGAATTGCGTGCCATTGTTCATGATAATGGATTTTGGAACCCCAAAGCGATGGACGATGTCAAGGAAGAACAACATGGCTTGCTCAGACTTGATCGCGGAGATCGGTCGAGCCTCTATCCACTTCATAAACTTGTCTATGGTAACAAGCAAGTGCGTATATCCGTCGGGCACCCTCTTGAGAGGTCCGACCAGATCAAGCCCCCAGACTACGAACGGACATGTGATGGGGATCGTTTGGAGTGCTTGGGCCGACAGGTGGGTCTATCGAGCATAGTATTGACACCCTTCATAGGTGTGCACAATCTATTCAGCGTCGGCTACTATGGTCGGCCAGTAGAAGCCTTGTTAGAACACGTTTCCGACCAGGGTCCTACGCGTGGCATGGTGCCCGCAGACTCCACCGTGGATATCACCCAGCAACTACTTCCCTTGTTCGATGGGGATACAACGCTACAGGATACTGGTATGGCTTCACCTGTAAAGCTCGCCCCCAATAAGGACAAAGGACTTGGCATGATGCGCAAGCCGCCGAGCCTCTGTTTTGTCCATCGGTAGTGCCTCACGGAGAAGGTAATCGAGGTAAGGTGTCCTCTAGTCGGTCAGAGGGTCAGGCTCTGTCGCTGGATCCTCGTCAAGCTCCATGACTTCAGGGTCAGATGGAGCTGATGGCTGGTTAGCCCCCGAGCCCAGGGCAGGTGGCCCATCACTAGTATGTTCTAGACCCAGTAGCGGACCGAGGGCTTGTATTGATCGCTGGCGAAGACACCCATCGGTACCGGCTCTTGGCTGAACGACGTTTTCGCTAGCGTGTCAGCCGCCTCATTGAGATGCCTCGGGATGTGATTGAGCTCGAGACCATCGAATTTGTCCTCCAGCTAGCGGACTTCTTGGCAATACACAGCCATCTCGGCATTGTGGCAGCTTGATTCCTTCATGACTTAGTCAATAACTAGCTGGGAGTCACCCCGGACGTCAATCCATCGGATACCCAACTCGATGGTGATGCATAGGCTGTTGATGAGTGCCTCATACTCGGTCACATTGTTGGAGGAGGGGAAATGGATATGAACCATGTACCTCATGCATACCCCGAGGGGCGAAACAAAGACCAGCCCTGTGCCAGCGCCTTTCTTCATCAGCGATCCATCGAAGTACATCATCTAGTACTCTTGGTCGACGACTACTTGTGGCATTTGGACCTCGGTCCACTCTGCAATGAAATCATCTAGCACTTCGGACTTGATGGCCATCCGAGGGGCATATGAAATGCCTTGACAGATCAGCTCGAGTGCCCACTTCATGATTCTTCCTGTGGTATCCCGGTTTTGGATGACCTCACCAAGAGGGAAGGACGTCATGACCATCACTGGATGTGACTCAAAGTAGTGACGCAACTTCCTCTTGGCGATAAGGACGGCGTACAGGAGTTTCTAGATTTGGGGGTAGCAAGTCTTAGAATTGAACAAGACCTCACTAATGAAGTACACGGTACGCTGCACTTTGAGGGCGTGTCCCTCTTCTTCTCGCTTTATCACCGGGGCGGCGCTGAATACTTGCGTGGTGGCCACAATGTAGAGCAAAAGCGGTTCCCTATCGATCGGAGGGACCAGGATTAGGACCTTCATTAGGAGCTGCTTGACCTTGTCAAGTGCCTCCTGGGCCTTGGGCGTCCATTCGAAGCGGTCGTCCTTCCTCAGAAGCCGTTAGAGGGGGAGACCTCATTTGCCGAGGCGTGAGATAAAGCGGTTGAGCACGGTGAGGCACCCTATAACTTGATGTACCACCTTTATGTTCCAAATAGGGCCCATCCTCGTGACGGGCGAGATCTTCTATGGGTTGGCTTCGATGCCACGCTCGGAGACGATAAAACCTAGCAGCATACCCCTTGGGACACTAAAAATGCACTTCTCGGGGTTGAGTTTGATGCCTTTTGCCCAAAGTTTCATGAAGGTCTGCTCTAGGTCAGCTATGACCTGGTCAGCCCATTTGGACTTGACCATGATGTCATCCACATTGGCCTCAATAGTCTGCCCGATGAGATCCCCAAAACACCTGAGCATGCAACGTTGGTACGTAGCCCCCGCGTTCTTTAGGCCGAATGGCATTGTGACGTAGCAGAACGATCTAAAAGGCATGATGAAAGATATCGCGAGCTGGTCAGACTCTCTCATCGTGATTTGATGGTACCCAGAGTACGCATCAAGGAAGCAAAGGGTTTCATACCCTGAGGTCGAGTCGACTACTTGGTCTATTCGTGGCAAAGGAAATAGATCATGTGGACACGCTTTGTTGAGACCCATGTAGTCAACGCGCATTCTCCATTTCCCACTCTTTTCGTACAAGAACAGGATTGGCTAGCCACTCGGGGTGGTATACTTCCTTGATGAACCCGGCCGCTAAAAGCTTCGCAATCTCCTCACCGATGGCCCTGTGTTTTTCCTCATCGAAGCGACGCAGGCGCTGCTTCACCGGCTTGGAGCCTGGCCTGATCTTCATGGCGTGCTCGGCGACTTCTCTCAAAATGCCTGGCATGTCCGAGGGTCTCCATGCAAAGATGTCTCTTTTGGCACAGAGGAAGTCAGCGAGCGTGCTTTCCTATTCGGAGGAAAGCGTGGTGCCGATGTGCACCACTTTGCCCTCGGAGCCATTGGGGTCTATGAGGATCTCCTTGCCGCCCTCTATAGGCTCGAAAGACCCGGTCGACCGCTTGGGGTCGGGCGCTTCTTCGACAACCTCCTCCCTGATGGCCATAAGCTCTTTGGAGACGACGATTGTTGTGGCATGTTCGCAGCACTCGACCTCGCACTCGTAGAGCGCTGGAAGGATGTGTCGATGGTGATGACCCCACATGGACTCGGTATCTTCAACTTTAGATAGGTGTAGTTGGGGATGGCCATGAACTTCGCATTGCATGGATGTCCCAGGATGGCGTGGTAGGTTCCATGGAACCCGACCACCTCGAAGGTAAGGGTCTCCATCCTATAATTGGTCGAATCCCCAAAGGTGATGGGCAGATCGATCTACCCAAGTGGCACGGCGTGCTTTCCTAGCACGATGCCGTGGAAAGGCGCCTCGGTCGGCCGGAGGCAAGCTCGGTCGATGCCCATGGTGTCGAGCGTTTCAGCGTACATGATGTTGAGGCCACTGCCGCTATCCATCAGCACCTTACTGAGCCGCTTCATGCCGATGATCGGGTCAACCATGAGCAGATATCTCCTCGGCTACGAGACACTTTCTGGGTGGTCAGTCTGATCAAAGGTTATGGCGGACTTCGACCATCGGAGGAAGGTAGGCACGGCTGGCTCGGTCGTATAGACCTCACGGCACGCAAGCTTCTGGCCGTGCTTGGAGTCATAGGCCACCGACCCTTCGAAGATCATGAGGCAGCCATCCAGCGTCGAAAATCTACCGTCCTTCCCCTCGGCATCATCTATGGCCAGCTTGGGCTCCTTCCTATGCTCCCCCTTGTTGGAGCCTTCGAACAAGAATCGCTTCATGAGGACACAGTCCTTGTATAGGTGCTTGACGGGGAAAGCATGGTTCGGGTATGGCCTTTCGAGCAGCTTCTCAAAGTGGTTCGGGGTACTCTCGGCGGGCTTCCAACCCCCCTTGCGGTCGGCAGTGGCCATGAACGAGCCCTCACGCCGTTGCTTGTTCTTCTTGTTGGGACGGTTGGAGGCGCCTTCGCCAGCGTCCTCGTCCCGCTTTACCTTGCCTTTGAGGTAGTCGAAAATCACCCCGACCGCCTCCTCACCTGAGGCGTGGCTGGTGGTGATGTCGGGGAGCTCCTTGATGGTTTGCAGGCCCTTACGTCCTAGCTTGTGAACCAGGGACTCACAGGTGGTCCTAGACAGGAAAGCTCCTATGACGTCAGCGTTGGCGACGTTGGCCAGCTCATTACACTGCTAGGAGAAGCACCGGATGTACCCACAAAGAGATTCCCCGAACTTATGTTGATAGTTTTTGTGATCCCATGGGTTCCTAGGACGCGCGTATGTGCCATGGAAGTTTCCCACAAAGATCTCTTTTAGGTCCGCCCAACTTTGGATTCGGTTGGGCGGAAGGTGTTCCAACCACGCTCACTCCGAATCGGCCAGGAACAATGGAAGGTTGTGGATAATGAAATCATCACTATTCGCTCCATCGGCTTGGCAAGCAAGCCAATAATCCTCAAGCCATAGTCCGGAGTTTGTTTCCCTAGAGTATTTCGGGATGTTGGTCGGCGGTCGGTACCACGATGGGAAGATGGCTTGAGGTCCCAACAAGTCATGGCTCGGGCTTCGGTCCTCGCCATTGTCATAGCGTCCGCCATGACGAGGATGGTAGCTGTGGCTAGCCTCCTCCCTCGCATCATCGTGGGCACGCCAGCGAGCATCAAGGGTGTCGCGTATGTCACGACGGAGGCCGAGACCTTGACGCACCGGGACCATGGCGCGTGGCCTGCTACCTTGCTGTGCCTGGTGGACTGACATGTCCCTATCGGCTCACTCTGAGGGCGTGCGCTGGCTGGCATCGAGCTCACGTCATTGGGACAGCGAGCTATTAGCCTGCTGCACCGCCGCACGCTCGAGTAGCTTGCGAATCTCACGATGGACCCAACGATCCTCGGGCGTTGCGGACCCCGAAAGCCCCTAGAGCAAGGCCGCCGTAGCAGCGATGTTCTGGCTTGCTCGGGTGAAGTGTGGGTGGGCTTCGTCATCCTCGATGATCCTTCGGTTCATGTCGCGGGCCACAGCGCGCGCACACCCATTGTCTCCGTGGCGCTCGATATCTCGCTCGAGCTTCACACGTTCCTGCTTGAGCTAGAGTCATGCTTCTTCGAGCTCTTGGTGCCACGCCCTCAGCTGCTCTACCCGCAGGCGAGGTGGGGCCCCTGTGTCCCCTCGACCTTGTCGTCGAGGTCGTCTATTGGGGTAGCCCCTCCCTCATGGATGCTTTTGATGTATCCCTCGGGGGTACCTATCATGAAACATTCACGCGAGGGGTGATGGCTCCCCCTGCTGGAGTCAGAGTCGGAGGGCGACTCTGATTCTCCCACGAGGAGGTCGTGGATAGATTTCACGATATATTCGGTCATCCCCATGAACTCATCGTTCACAGGGGATGAGGGCATGCGTTGCGCCACAAGGTGGCCAACGGTCGCTACGGCGGTGCGCAGACCGAACAAGAGCGCTGTCAGGGCGCTCTAGATAAGGTATTCTTGGGAGAGCGGCTCTCCTCCAGCAAGTTGCGTCATGACGTTGGCGAACGAGAAGGTGAGGCGGCACAGGTCCTCCCAGGATGGTCGGGGTCCTAGGAAGACGCCAAGCTGGCGCTCTAGCCTCCCGTAACCAAAGCCGAGGAGCTGGTCGCTCCCGGGGGCGTGGGCCTGTGGTGCGTGTAGTTGCAGCTCCTCAAGCGCCTCAGCGATCGCATCGAGGCTGGCAGAGTGGAGAGTTTGGACGGCGGCGGGAACTTGCGCCAACTCTCCCTCCATCGAAATGATGAAGTCCAGGTTCCCAAAGCGCACGTGCGCGCCCGGGACCCAACTAACACCATGACTAGCCATCCGAGGCCTGATGTGGAAGTCGAGACGCGCAAAAAGCCCCTACCTAGTGTGCCAACTGTCGGTGTTTTCGGACCACCGACGAGTAATTGTGTGCTCGAAGGACATAAGGGGTGATACTGGTTCAGGCAGAATGTCCCTACGTCCAATTCGCTGCTGCTCGTGTTACTGGCACTTGGTTTGCAGTAGGAGTTACAAATAGGCGAGAGTGGAAGAGGATCCCAAGTCTCTGATGGAAGGAGTGAACGGGTGCTGAGAGCTCGCTTGCCGCTCAACCCTCTGCTCGTGTCGTGCTCTTGTGTTTTTATCTCGTGTGTCGATCCCCGTGGAAGGGGTGCCCTGCTTTCCCTTTTATAGGCGAAGGGAAAGCGTGGGTTACAACAGAGGAAAAGTAGAAGAACAAGAGAGAGAAGAAGGCTTCCAGGATCACCGGGTCCTTCTTCTCCTTCATGTGGGTCTTGCTGATCCTGTAGATGTCAATAGGGATGGCTCCACGTCGTGGCCTTGTTTGTCACTGGCGCCATGCGCAGGTGTCATCCGTCGGTCATGCCGTTCCATTCCGTCTCGGCAAACGTCGTGGTGAATTGACGTGCCTGTCAACGTTTATACAAGGGTTAGGCAGAACAGTACCAGCACGCCCGACACTATTCTTGATGTGAATCCTCAGGTATGGCTTGTTATGACCACGGGTGACATCGAGGCGTGCCAGCCTCTTCCCTGGTGTCAGAGTTTTGACCTAGGCCCATACGCTTGGACCTAAAGTGGTTGGCGGCGGTATAGGTCCCCGTCAGACAAGATGAAGCCCGCAGCCTTGGGCGAGACCCCCGCGGCCTCGAGGTCGAGCGAGACGGAAATCGCGTCCTTAGGGTCGGATGAGGCGGAGCCCGCACCGAAGGGGTCGGGCGAGGCGAAGCCCGTGACCTTGGGGGTCGGGCGAGACGGAGCCCGCGACTTTGGGGCTCGGGCGAGACCGGACCCCGCACCCAAGGGGTCAGGCGAGACGGGACCCGCACCCAAGAGGTCGGGCGAGGCGGATCCCGCGACCTTGGGATCGGGCGAGACGGAGCCCGTACCCAAGGGGTCAGGCGAGACGGAGCCCGCACCCAAGAGATCGGGCGAAGCGAAGCCCGCGACCTTGAGATCGGACGAGACGGAGCCCGTACCCAAGGGGTCGGGCGAGACGGAGCCCACGGCCTTGGGGTCGAGGGAGATCTTTTAATACGTATCGGGCCATCCGGAGGAGACAGCATTGGCGTTAACCTCCTTGTTTTGGGTATCCCTACTATCGATACCCGACAATATGTAAAAAATACTTACCTATTGCATTTGTGGATTTGTGGGCACGAGTATGGTTTATACACCGCCTAAACCCATAAACCCATGGGTATATATGTAATGCAAATCATTCAAAACCATCATCATGTACTCCAAAATGTGATCCAACTAGCACACCTAGTATATCATTTTTTTGTTACATTTGTTACATATATATACTTTATTAGTTGTTTATATAGTTATTATAGTTTAATGCATGTGTTATATTTCTTCTCAAGTATGGATAATCCGTAGATACCCTGCTACCAGCATGAATATGGATAACATTACAAAACTGCACCTGCACATGGTTATGGGTTTCTTCGTGTGTACAAAAAATTCTGATAGGTTTGGATATGGATGAGTGATACCTATTGGGTACAAACTCATGGCCATCACTACCTGTAGCTCCCTATGCTTCTCTTCTTCCATGTGATCGTGTTCCCCATGCAAATCTACGCTCACCTAAAGCAATGGCCGCGTTCTCCGTGCAAATCTACGCTCACCTAAAGGCTAAAGCAATGCCCATTCCTCAAATTTCTAGGGGCAACTCTATCACGAATTAACTAATTGCCTTGAAAACAAACACCATGAGACAGTAACATATTCCACCTTGTATTATTTGTCCCTAGAACTAAACACTAATAGCGTGACAAAAAATCTACTCCAGCAGACAACGTATGAGGGTACCCAAATTTCTTGGCTACCCAAATCCCCCTCCCACTACCTATTCCTAGTGGGCCAATAAGTGACTACCCAAAAATCGATTTGGTCGTTTCCCCTCCACGCTCGCCCGCACACGCGGATCTTCCGCATCGTCGCCGAGCAAGGTTGGCGTTGAGCACATGTCCGTGGCTGAAGCCCGCCTTCTCCTCCGGCCAGCGGCGCCTCCTTGGCCCTCCCGGCGCGGTCGTGCTACCCCAGACGATTCCCGTGGGTGGTGGTCCCGGCGCAACGGGCCTGCCCTAGGCGCGGCGGCCTACTTGCGATGGCTCCCACGCGCGAGCTCTCTGGTGGCTTCCTTGGGCAGTGGTCTCCGTTGTGAGCTCCTCGGCGCAGCGTGGTGCTGCCCCTGGCGCAGCGTGGTGCTCCATCTCTGCTCCATCCATAGCAAGAAGAACATACGAGAGGATGACATTTGGGACCCACATGTCATTCTCTACTGGATTGAGTTTGGTGGCCTTTTTATATAGTATTGTTGGAGACGAGAGCAAAATATGGGTAATACCAAAATAGATGGCTACCCAAATAGATAATTAGGTAGTCTGATTTTGGTAGCATTGCTGGAGATGCTCTAAGGGTGCTTCATGGTGGAGGCGCAACTTCCTTCCAAAATGATAAATAAAATGTGCTCCATCACGGAGGCACAACTTCCTTCCAAAACGGCAAAGGATACAGGACTGTGGGATCGTCCGATGATTGAATCATTAACTATAACTTTTTTTAAGAGAATCATTAACTATAGCTAGTAAGGCTTTCGATGTCGAATTTTACCACTCGAGTGTTTTGAATGTTGAACATGAACTGGTAAGACTTTTGTGCTTGTTAATTTCATCGCAATGAACCACAACGGCATTGTACAATAATGGAAATATATGATTTGACATCCAACTTTAGTATGCCGATATAGATTATGTTATCCGCACGTTAATAATTAAGTCAAGAAGATGGCCGAGTTGTCTAAAGCGCTAGTTTCATGTACTATTTTTTTTTTACATTTTTAAGCAAAAATCCTGAAAATAGTGGTCATGTAAATCAAAGATATTTTTTCCATGTTTTTAGTTAGGCAAAAATGGAGCATATTATCAGGCAAAATGTTACATCTTTAAGCAAACATCCCGAAAAAAGTGGGTCATGAAAAACAATGATATTTTTTCATTTTTTTGGCAAAAAAGGAGCATATTATTATCAATCACAAAATTTTAATTTTTTTCATTTTTAAAACAAAGATATTTTGTGTATGTATGAATCGTAATTTTGCAAAGCATAAACCATTCATGTGGTTCTTGACAATTTTAACATTTTTTAAGAAAAAAGGGATATTGTCATGTCAAACAAAGATCGGAAATGCTAACTAAAGAGCACGCAGGCTCCACTCGTTCCGCCCGCACGACCTCCACGCGCACGCTCCACTCGTTCCTCCCCACCGCACCCCTCTCTCTCCGGAAACCGTCACTGCCAACCAGTCGGACCCAGTCCTCGCGCCGACCCCCCGTGCTGCCTCCGCTCCTCTTAGCGTTTTCATTTATTTCGGCCCAGTCGATTGAAATGCGCAACGGCCCATGCTACGGCCCACGATATCCCGAGCGACGTGCGAGCCACCTGCCTTCCACGCCGCTCTTTGTTTCCGTCGACACCCGAGCGAGTACGTTCCATAGGTAAGTTTTTCTCTTTTTTTCTTTTTCTTTTTTTTCTATTTCTTTTCTTTTCTATTTCTTTTTTCCTATATTTTCTTTTCCTTTCTGCTATTTCTTTTTCCTTTTTTTCTCTTTTATTTTTTGTTGTGTTCTATTATTCTTGTCATCTTTTATTGAAAGGATCAAGATGCTCAAGAGGGGTGTGAATTGGGCTAATTCTAAAATTCTTTGCAATAATTAAATCCTATGGTTAGCCCAATTAACCCCTTGTGCCTAGAAAGTGTTTCTATTGATCTACCGCACAAAAGTTTAGCAACCTATGTTCCAATCCTACTCTAGCATGACAATTCTATAAATGTAAAGACAAGAATTGAATTGCTCAAAGTAAATGCTCAAAGCAAAGAGAGGAAAAGAAACGCGGCCATGTTTTGCCAAGGTATCGGAGAGTCGCCACTCCCCACTAGTCTTCGTTGGAGCACCCGCGCAAGGGTGTAGCTCCCCCTTGATCCGCACAAGGATCAAGTGCCCTCTACAGGTTAATTCTTTGACACTCCGTCGCGGTGAATCACCCACAACCGCTCACAACTTGAGTTGGGTGATCCACAAGCTCCGTCGGATGATCACCAAGCTCCCAATCACCATCAAACCATCTAGGTGATGGCGATCACCAAGAGTAACAAGCACGAACTATTACTTGACCACGACAAGCCTAATGAGAAGGGTGGATGTACACTTTGCTACTCTTGCTTTCACTAATCAGGCATCTCTCTTGGATTCTCAAATCACAATCACCTCACTAGGACCTTGCTCTTCTTGGCACTCTCAAGGGTGTTTCTCGGCTGTTGAAATGAGCAAAAGTACCCCCTCACACGAATGGAGGAAGTATTTATACACCCGTATTCAAAACGAACCGTTATATGCCTCTGCGAGATGACCGGATGCTCCGGTCAAGTTGACCGGACGCTCCGGTCAGTTCACCCCGAAATCCAGTGTTTAAGTTGTGACCGGACGCTGGACAGCGTCCGTTTAGCACTGACCGGACGCGTCCGGTCACGATTTTTCCACTCTGGAACCTTACTGATGTTTACCGGACTCTAGAACCCCAGCGTCCGGTCACTTTGCTGCTCAGCGTCCGGTCAGTAGCCGAAACCTGACCAGCGTCCGGTCAGCACTGACCGGACATGTCCGATCAGGATTCTTCCTCTCTAGGACCTTACTGGAGTCGACCAGACGCTAGGACCCAGCGTCCGGTCACTCACCTCTCAGCGTCCGGTCGCACCAGGCGACTTCACCTTGATCAAATGAACTGATCGGACTCTACGCCAGCGTTCCGTCACATCGGAACCAGCGTCCGGTCAGCATTTGACCCTCCATTCACTTCCAACTCGCAATCATATGTAAATGAGGTTTGCTCCAATTGATCTAAGGGCTTTTTAGGAGCTACCTAGTGCTAGATTTGACAAGTGTGCACCACACCTAACCCACTAGACTCACCTAGGTCAAGCTACCCGTCCATATCCCCCTTAATAGTACGGCCAAAGGAAAAATAAAGTCCTAAACTACTCTAAGTGTCTCTTCAACTCCAAACGACACTTAGAACTAGTCCATCCTTAACCTTGTCGTCCATCCTTTAAAAACCAAAACGATTTCCATCGTAGGGGCATGACAACCATGATTGCCCAATCAATTGTCATTTCCATGACCTAACTTAATTGTAATTGCAAAACACACGTTAGTCATAGTAATCTCGTATTATCATTAATCACCAAAACCCAACTAGAGGCCTAGATGCTTTCAATCTCTCTCTTTTTGGTGATTGATGACAATACCACCTCAAGTATGTGAAAGAGATGAGGTTTTCAACATGCTTGGATCATATAAGCTTTTGACAATAAGAACAAAAGAGTTAGGCAAGCTTATATGACCCAAGCCAACATGATGTACTCAATAGATATAAAATAAGCATGAGTACAAGTAATAAAGCTCATTTGCATCGGAGTAAAACGCGGAAGCAAAGCAAATAAGCACAACACAAGTGATATGACATATAAATAATTCAAAGTAGAGAGCACACGTGTCACATATCACATAAATATCACGATCACATTAATATCACGATTACGATCACACTTATGTAGTTCAATGCATAATAGTAAACATGAATGCATAATGTATCACACATAAAACTCCAAATGTAATAGATAAGCTAATAAATAAACTCCCCCTAAAAGTATCGCTCCCCTAAGGCTAACATACTCGAACCCTCTCCCCCTTTGGTGTGAAACACCAAAACCTACGGGTCGGTCGGCGGGGGTGTAGCGGATGAGTCGGGCGCTGAGGTATGAAGAGCGAGCTAGAACTGTGTGCCATCATCATCTGATCCTGAGCTCTAAGCTATATGACCCTCTGTAGCAGGAAGCGACGCTGAAGCGGTCTGGGTTAGATCAGGGATTGGAGCGGCCTGAGACTCTGCAGGTATGACTGACGCAGGTGGCTCTGATGATGCAACTGACGAAGGGAGCATCTCTGTAGTCCCCGTAATAGGTACAACTGTGGAAGGACCAGAGACATGTAGATATGGTGGAGTAGGCTGCCCTGTCAACTCACTAAAGGTAGCACCAAGGCTCCTAGAGACTGAAGTATCTGGCACAAGTAACGAGGAAGTCTGAGCCAGTGTGAAGCCTGTCTGAAAAGGTGTAAACTACGGGGCTGGCACTGGCGAGGCAAACCACTGGGACACCTGCTCTGTAGGAGAAGGAAACTATGATGGTGGCTGTCCCTGACTCTGAAGCCCACTGGGCTGTAAAGCTGGAGTCGAGAAGTAGTGGCAGGCTGGCCGATCTGGGGTGAAGGCTATGGCGGTGGAGCCCCAATAGCAGTAACTACATGCTGCATAAATCCAAGTAACTGTTGCTGCATGAGGAGCTGCTGCTGATGCATAGCCTGCTGCTGCTGATGTATGGCCTGCTACTGCTGCTGGATCGTCTGTTGCTATCGCTGGAACTCATCCTGCCTAGTCTGGAACTGTGCAAAAGTAGCGGCGGTCTCCTATGCCTGGTGAGCCTGATCCTGCCTCATCCGCTCAAGTATAGCAAGTAGAGCGAGATCTATCTGTGGTGCAGGTGGAGCTGAACTGGAGCTTTCGGCCTCATGGTCATGTCATCATGGAGGCATCTAAGGGATAGCCTGGTAGTCATCATCTGAACTATCACTGGGGTCACTCTCGACCATCCCCTCCTGCTGAGCATCTAACTGCTCCTTCTCAGTAGCTGCAATACCCCTAATAGTCTCATCCTGCTGGGTTGCAGTCCCTGGCACCTCTGGACGACGGCGCGGCTGGCTAGGTGTCCTCACTGCACTATGGCAGAGCATCTGAGTCATGTTGTATGCAGGGAACTCTATACTAGCACCACTATACTCTGCCAGCATCTCAGATGGCCTCACTGTAACTGCTCTGTGAATCTGGAATGTAATCCAGTGAGCATATGGTAGCTACCTGTGACCTCTGAAGCCCTCTACAATAGTATCCTCCATCTCTGATAGTACAAGATCCCAAATATCAAAAACAGTCAGCTGCATCATAGAGCTGAGTAGCCATAACTGTATGCAAGTCAGTCCCTCGCGATATCCCATCCTTGGAAGCAGGGTCCTCCTCATAATAGCTTATGAGGACATGACACTCATGCATATGACCATGTTTGGCGCATGGTATGGAGGGGTAGGAGGCCAGCAAGGGTGTCCAAGTCAAGAAGGAGCCCCGAGGCTAATTCGGTTCGAGTCCCCGAGGTGGAGGCCCAAAGCAACTCAAGTTCGAGTCTGCCTCGGCCTCCAGGACCAGTCTGCCTTAAACTAGTCACCTAGGACGCATCCGGACTCCGTTTTCGACAATCCACATATGGTTGGAAAGCTAATTTGATAAGGAAGCCAATGCAAGTGGTCTAACGTTAAAAGCCCTTCGGAATCAATAGGAATCGTCGAAACAATTCAGCATCCAGAAACTGACAGGGTGCTACGACACCGTCTTTTGGTCCGTTGGACCGTGTATCGTGTTTGGGCCCATTAGGGGGCATGTACAGGGGGTGACGCCCAAGACTCTATAAATAGCAGCCTTCACTCTCCTTAGGATTTGGGTTTTGTTTAGTTCTTGATTTTCTCGTGAAACAGACGTCGTTTTGCTGCAACTGTGCCGCCAAGGCTGCTTGCTGTGAACCAGGGCCCCAGTTCTTGATCTTGTTCGCCTATGGCGATTAGTCCTTTCGAATAAAGACTTGAACTCCTTCTTGTTTTCATAATCCTCATATCTACTTGCAATTTCATATTGCGTTTATTCCATTCTTGCTTGTGTTCTCGATTCGCTTGCAGGAAAGCCTTCTCGGCGAGGTCAATCGCGTTCGCGTGGTTGATAACCAACGGAGCAGTGGTGTAACGGTTGCGGGGGTCCGAATCAGCCTTGGTTCGAAGCCTAGATCATGAACGTCGAGTCTCCACCAATTGACGCTATCATACCTTTCGGAAGATCGGGCCTAGTCTACATCAAGTGGTATCAGAGACTTTGTTGCCCGTTAGGTATACTTTTATTTCCCCTTTTAGATTGCTACTGTTTTTGCATTACCTATAGTCCACAAAAAGCCAAAAAAATATACACTATCACATATCTCTAGTCCTATAGCCCCGTTGTGCCATTGCAATATTTTTTAATTTCAGTTTGCTTTATTGACCGGTCATCCCTCGCGTGTCGTGTTCGTCGTGTCTAGGTCTCCTTCGTGTTCCATGGTACACTAGTTCTATTCTGCTATACGAGCAACAATTTAGAGCATAAACATATTGTAGATCGGTTTTTGTTGTTGGAGGTGCCATCATTTTTCTTTCCAAGAATATATCGTGCCTCAATCAAAATAGTAAAGAGCATAGCAGTTTAGGCGTGATCTGTGGCCGAATATCCTTGTTTATTTATTTCTGGCCAATCAACACAGGAAAGAATTATTTCCCATTTGATTTTCACGTGACCTTTCTTTGCCTTGAAAGAGTCCCTTATGGTCACGTTGATAGTAGCACACCACGTATAGATTATGTCCATATATCTGTCATCTGCTACACTCTATTATTTGTGGAAGATATCTTAGTGCGTTGAAGCTAGAAGATCTGTTATCTTGTGATCACTTTTCTAGTCGTGTATCATTCAGTTCTATTTCTTGTTCCTTACGGCACATTATCTGAGATTAAAAAAAGGAAAAGGCAAAACGTGCAAAAAAAGCCGCACAAAAAAGGCAAAGAGGTGCAAAAAAAAAGAAGAAAAACAAAAGAGCCGCACCAAAAAATAAAGAAAAAAATGAAAAAAAAATCAGAAGTGCTTGCATCCTTTGAGTCCTCATGCCGAGTTGTATTGTTACTTGCTTGAGCTAGGTCCATGACGAGTCTAGGCCGGCGACATAGACTAGCTTGGGATTACTTTTCAATCTTGCAATTTCTAAATTAAATTATTGCTATTCCTTGCTACTATATTGTGCCTGTCCAAGCTCCACTTTCTTCTAACCAAGTACAGGTTCGCCTTGCACCTGTTACACTCAAGCTACAATGGTATCACAGTCACCGACCGATTGCGCCACCTGTTGCTTTGGTAAGAACACTTGTAAGACCGTGGTAAGACGCTTGAGAGTTGAGTGCCTTGTTTTTCCCTGTCCACAACCTAAGTAGTTGATAGGGATAATACTTTTGTGTTGTCTTTTTCTGTCTTCTAACAATGACAAGTTGTTCGTATCCACCGACTTATGATGGTATAGGTGTTGATGAGTACATGGAGTGGGAAATTGACATCGATAACATATTTGTTACTCGCTTTATGTGTCCAAGGAGGAAGGTAAAAATGCAGTTAGTGTTTTGCGACATTCTGCTTTATCTTGGTGGGAGTCTTTAGATCTTTCTGATAAACCTCAAACTTGGAATGATATGAAACTTCTTATGCGAAAAACCTTTGTTAATCCACCTCCTATTTTGACATCATATGATGAGGTGCACTATTTAGAGGAAGAGTATGTTGTTATTTCTCTTGCTATGACTAACCTTCTGCAGGATAATGTACATAAGCGAGAGGATGACTTGGAAGAAAATGAGGAGCTCACAACCTCATATGCAAATTCAGAACCATCACTTCACAATCCACCTATTACTCCTGCTGAGAACACAGGTAATGCCCATGGTGCTACACTCACGGAAGGTGAAAATTGTCTTAATGTACTAAATTTTTCCACAAACCATGCTATCATAGAGCAATTGTTAGTGGAACCCTCTCTTGATTTATCTTTGTCCTATGATAATTTGCTTGATGTTCCGTGTGATAAAGATGAATTGGTTGATGATCTTCAGTTTTACATGTTTTGGATCCAGTCACTTGTGCTAAAAATAAACATATTATTCATATTGCTACTAAAACTGATGAGCTCAAACTATTGTCTTCTTTACATACTTTGGGTTACATTGAATTTGATGTTTTGTGTAACCTAGATTGTTTGGAGGAGAGCCTTTTTAAATATGCTGATTTGCCTTGGTTTTCTAAACACACATATCATGTTATTGGCAAATATAACAACAAAGGACAATATATGATACATCGAGTATACGTTCGTAGTAATATGAATTCTCCTTTTGTTGTACAAGATTGTGATCGTTTAGAGGGCAGCCATAATAATACAAACATTTTCTCATGTTCCTCAAAGAAACAAGTTCACTTCCAAGAAGGGGAGCATTGTTGGTTGCTACCTATGTCTGCTAGACCATCTATTCCTACATTGTCTTTGGTTAGTTCTAATTTTTTGTAGAATAGTGTTGACATACATCATCTGCATTCGGATCATGGAGTCTACATGCTTGCTGAATTTTTTATGTGAGATGATATGCTAGAAACTTGGAAACATGGTCATGTTCCTTCTCACAATTATTTCAGTTCCCTTTGTCTTCGCAATCCCGTTCTCCTTTGTGTTGTGCAGGATCAGTTTCAAGCTCAATCGACGTCGAGGTCGGCTTTTCGTCAAGAAGGGGAGGATGATGAGGACATGACACCCATGCATATGACCATGTTTGGTGCATGGTATGGAGGGGTAGGAGGCCAGCAAGGGTGTCCAAGTCAATAAGGAGACCCGAGGCTAATTCGGTTCGAGTCCCCGAGGTGGAGGCCCAAAACAACTCAAGTTCGACTCTGCCTTGGCCTCCAGAACCAGTCTGCCTTAAACTGGTCACCCAGGACGCATCCAGACTCTATTTTCAACGATCCACATATGGTTGGAAAGCTAATTTGATAAGAAAGCCAATGCAAGTGGTCTCACATCAAAAGCCCTTCGGAATCAACAGGAATCATCGAAACAATTCAGCATCCAGAAACTGCCAGGGTGCTGCGACACCGTCTTTTGGTCCGTTGGACCGTGTATCGTGTTTGGGCCCATTAGGGGGCGCGTCTAGGGGGGTGACGCCCAAGACTCTTTAAATAGCAGCCATCGCTCTCCTTAGGGTTTGTTTTGTTTAGTTCTTGATTTCCTCGTGAAACATACGTCGTTTTGCTGCAACTGTGCCGCCAAGGCTGCTTGCTGTGAACCAGGGCCCTAGTTCTTGATTTTGTTCGCCTGTGGCGATTAGTCCTTTCGAATAAAGACTTTAACTCCTTGTTTTCATAAGCCTCATATCTACTTGCAATTTCAGATTGCGTTTATTCTGTTCTTGCTTGTGTTCTTGATTCGCTTGCATGAAAGCCTTCTCGGCGAGGTCAATCATGTTCGCGTGGTTGAAAACCAACGGAGCAGTGGTGTAACAGTTGCGGGGGTCCAAATCAGCCTTGGTTCGAAGCCTAGATCGTGAACGTCGAGTCTCCACCAATTGACGCTATCATACCTTTTGGAAGATCGAGCCTAGTCTACATCAATAGCATCAAGCACTCTAGCTGTAGGAGTGAGATCCCTAGGTGTCCTGCTTGACCCCTCGCCGAAAGGCTCTATGAAGCAATGGCGGACTAGATCTGTAGGGGGCACAAGACCACCGTGAGGGCATCTGGGAGGCTCTATCTATCCATAGCACACCTCATATAACCGGATAGGCTGCTCCTGAAGCCTGAGTATCTCTTTGACCCTAAAGCTCATCAGCCTTTAATCTTTGCCTCTGAAAGCAAAGTGAATGAATCTGTGCTATGGGTCAATCAAAAGTGTAGCATAGAACTCACGGACCCAAGATAGAACATATAAGCCTGTCTGTCCGAGTAAGTCTGTCAGCCCTGGTAGGTAAGATAGGTAAGGGCGAATGTGCTCTCCAGCTGCTGCTACAATGGACTTAATGTTGCACACTCTCTAAGATTTGAGTACTGCCCCACTGTTAAGATATGCATTATAAAAGTCTTCCTGCAGTGGTGTGTAGAAGCCCTCTAATGTAGCTCATCCCTCCTAGGCGGGAACCAGTCCTCAAACTGAACAAACCTGAGCTGTTGCACCTGCTTGGCCGTGGCGGCCCTCAAGTCGAGATGAGTCACTGGAGGCGGACCCTATGGTCTAGGTGGCGGACGAGAACCCCTCCACTGTGTCTCTGCCCTCAGTGTCACCTGGATACGAGTACGACCAGAGCGGCGTAACTGTGGCTGAGGTGCCTGCTCTGTCTCCTCTGCCTACTCTCCCTCCTGGGTCTGCTCTGCTGGCTGTGGCTCCTGCTGTGACTCCCCCTGAGGCTGACTCTCATCAATAGCGACACGTCGTCCTCCAACCATGGCTGTCACAGCTGGACCACCATGACGATACTCAACCTCCTAGAGAGCAGCCCTCTGAGCTGGTGAAAGCTGATCTGCAATCTGTACTCCACTCCTAGCACCTCCTACCGCAGCAAGCTCTGTGGCGGCTACAACTACGGCCGCTCTCGCTGTATCTGCATCTGGATACTTCCTCTTCTTTGTCGCCAGCCTCTTCATCGCCTTGCCTTTCACATCTGAAGGTAGGCGAGGCAGGGGCCTCGGATCCTCATCACCAGGACCACCTCCAACATTCTTGACATGAGCCATTTGATGGAGCTAAAAAGAACAACTGCACTGACAAGAATTAACTACCAACTGTCACTTCCGAGGCTTGGCCTCTATCCGTACTCGTGAGCTTGGCCCCAAGTTGACTGACAACTGTCGATGAGACCTCAATAACACCAACTCGATGCACGATGGAATAGATCAGATATATGAATAATTACAATATATCTAGAGATACAAAACCCTAAGAAAGCAAGCAATAGATATGAAATTGGAAACGAGGGCTTGCTACCTGACGAACCGACGAACCAAAGAATAAGGAACGGATCACGGAGAACCACCGGGACGGCACTGAAGCTAGGGTTAGGGTTGCGAAGTGCGGTGAGGAATTGGCCATGGATAGGCGATGTGAGCACTGGCGCGTGAAGCCATGAGGATGAGGAGGCACTGGCGCGATCTAGGGCATGGGCACGGCGGCGGCGCTAGAGCACGGCGCGGGCGTGGACGGCACGGGTGCGGTGGTGCTTCACGGTGGCGCGCGGGCGGCGCTGGAGCAGCGGTGCGGTGGCGCGGGAGCAGCGCGGCGAAGCTAGACGGCGGTGTGGACGCGGCGCGGTGGCACAGCTAGGGCATAGGAGCGCAGGGTAGTGGAGGCAAGGCGGTGATGTCGGCGCGGGCGCGGGTTAGGTTATGCAACGCATATGGCGGTTGGCTTATATGGTGGCCCCCCAGACGGAATAGAAAAGGAAACGAGAAGGAGTCCGGATCCCGCACGTTTTCTACTGACCGGACGCTCCGGTGGCAAAGACCGAACGCTGCCACCCAGAGTCCGGTCGACTCCAGAGAGGTCCAAAACCCTTGGAATCACGACCGGACGCGTCCGATCCCAACTGACCGGACGCAGCCAGAGTCTGGTCGATCCTGTCTTCGTCTTCTCCACTTGACCAAATGCAGGAACATCTTCTGACTGGACGCTGAACATCAGAGTTCGGTCACTCCTTCGCAGCTTCTGTTCACCTCCTGTGAACTAACCGGACGCTAGACTTCAGAGTCCGGTGTAGCGTCCGGTCACTCTTTTCTAGCAAATCTTCAAAGTTCCTTCGTGTTGCCTGTTCCCAATCAAGTCCCAACTTCAATAAGACCCAAATAAACACCAATTGGGACTGATGTGAGTGACCTCTCTCAAACCCTCAAAATTTTCAAAAATATTTTGCCTTAGGCTATAGTTCTTTTTAAGAAAATAGGCAATAAAAGGGTTATTGAAGAGAAACGATAAAACAACATTCATGCATATGCAATGTAATACTTAAAAGTAAATCTAGTTGCTTGTCAAGTTTGATCCAAGGTTAAGCTTCTTCACACGCTTTACGGCGGTTATCTTAACCATGTTAGACAAGCCCTATGTGCATTACCATAAAGTAAACATGTTGTATATTACAATGCAATGCAAGGGGCAACACAAGCTCATTTTCTAGTAAGGTTTCTAAAATCAAGAACATTTAGCTCATTCCGCAATCTACAAAATGTTGCCTCATCTAGCGGTTTAGTGAAGATATCCGCCAATTGATCCTCGGTCCTTACACCTTCTAATGAAATATTATTTTTAGCAACATGATCTCTAAGAAAGTGATGGTGGATATCTATATGCTTGGTGCGAGAGTGTTGAACCGGATTACTTGCAAGTTTTACCGCACTTTTGTTGTCGCACAAAAGAGGTACCTTTTCTAGAACTACACCATAGTCTAGCAAAGTTTGTTTCATATAAAGTATTTGTGCACAACAAGCGCCCGCGGCAATGTATTCCGCTTTGGCGGTGGACAAAGCCACACTATTTTGTTTCTTGGAGGACCAAGACACAAGTGATCTACCAAGCAAATGGCACCCTCCGGATGTTCTTTTTCTATCAACTTTGCAACCGGCATAATCCGAATCAGAATAGCCAACTAATTCAAATATAGCTCCTTTGGGATACCAAAGGCTAATGCTTGGTGTGTGCTTAAGATACCTAAGGATTCTTTTAACGGCAATCAAATGAGTTTCCTTAGGATTAGCTTGAAATCTAGCACACAAACACACACTAAATATGATGTCGGGCCTAGATGCGGTTATATATAACAAGCTACCAATCATAGAGCGGTAGAGAGTTTGATCAACTATGTTACCTCCCTCATTAGGTCGAGATGTCCATTAGTTGGCATTGGTGTCTTGATTGGCTTACATTCATCCATCTTGAATCTCTTGAGAAGATCATTTGTATATTTCTCTTGAGAGATGAAAATTCCTTCTCTCATTTGCTTGACTTGGAAACCAAGAAAGAATGTAAGCTCTCCAACCATTGACATCTCGAACTCCTTCGACATCAATTCACCAGACTCTTTACATGAATCTTCATTTGATGATCCGAAGATGATATCATCAACATACACTTGACAAATGAAGATATGTCCATCAAGCTTCTTGGTGAATAGTGTGGTGTCGACCTTCCCAATGGTGAAGCCCTTCTCAATGAGGAAGTCCCGAAGGCGCTCATACCAAGCTCTTGGGGCTTGCTTAAGCCCATATAACGCCTTGGATAACATATAAACATGATTATGATATCTAGGGTCTTCAAACCTAGGAGGTTGATCAACATAGACTAGTTCATCAATAAAGCCATTTAAAAATGCACTTTTCACATCCATTTGATATAGTTTTATTTTATGATGTGATGCATATGCAAGGAGGATACGGATGGCTTCTAGTCTTGCAACCGGTGTAAAGGTCTCTCCAAAATCCAAGCCTTCAACTTGAGAGAACCCTTTGCAACTAGTCTTGCCTTGTTCCTCACAACAACGCCTTGATCATCTTGCTTGTTTCGGAACACCCACTTTGTTCCAATGAGTCTTGCATCTTTTGGTTGCTCTTTAAGAGTCTAGACTTCATTGTAGGTGCAGTTGTTCAACTCTTCATGCATGGCATTTATCCAATCTGGATCTTGAAGAGCTTCTTCTACCTTAGTAGGCTCAAAACAAGAGACAAAAGAGTGATGTTTAATAAACGAAGCAAGCTTTTGAGAGCGAGTCATTACACCCTTTGATGGACTTCCTATGATGAGATCTTGTGGATGAGCTTGTAGTAGAGGTGAGTTTCTTCTATCAACCACTTGAGGGGGAGGTTGTGGAGCATCAACATCTTGTGCTTGGGTCACCATTTGCTCATGGGAGACATGAGTATCTTCATTTTCTACTCTTCCATCTTTATCACCATCTTGTGGTACATTTGATGAAGAAGGTGGATTGATCACTTGTACATCATCTTCATCATCTTGAGCCTTGATGTCTCCAACTGAAATGTTCTTCATAGCCTCCCTCAATGGTTCATCACCTACATCATCAAGATTCTCATGTGCTCCTTGGGAGCCGTTAGATTCATCAAATTCCACATCATATGTTTCTTCAACCAAGCCGGTGGCATGATTAAATACTCTATATGCTTTGAACTTTGATGAGTAACCAACAAGAAAGCCAATATCACAACGTCTTTGAAACTTCCCTAGGTGCTGCCACTTCTTGTAGATGTAGCATTTGCAACCAAATACCCTAAAGAAGGAGACGTCTGGCTTTTTCCCATTGAGCAACTCATAAGGTGTCTTGCCAAGAAACTTTTGAAGGAATAGGCGGTTGGATGCATAACATGCGGTGTTGATAGCTTCCACCCATAGAGCTTTGGGGTGTTGTACTCATCTAGCGTTATTCTTGCAAGAGTGATCAATGTCCGGTTCTTTCTCTCAACTACACCATTTTGTTCAGAAGTATATGTTGCGGAGACCTCATGCTTGATCCCAACTTCATCACAATAGGCTTCAATGTTTGTGTTGTTAAATTCCTTCTCATTGTCACTTCTAATCTTCTTGAGCTTCACTTCAAATTCATTTTGTGCTCTCTTGGCAAACTTCTTGAAGCATGATGCAATTTCGGATTTGTCATGAAGGAAGAATACCCATATGTATCTTGAATAATCATCAACAATCACAAGACAATAAAGATTTCCTCCTAAACTTTTGTATGTTGTTGGTCCAAATAAGTCCATGTGAAGGAGTTCTAGCACTCTTGTGGTTGACATAAAAGCTTTTGTTAGATGAGTATTTGCCACTTGCTTGCTGGCTTAACATGCACTACAAAGCTTGTCATTCTCAAACTTCACATCCTTCAACCCTCTCACCAAATCATTCTTCATTAGCTTCTTGAGTGAGCTCATCCCAATATGAGCAAGTCTTCTATGCCATAGCCACCCAAATGTTGTTTTGGTGAATAGACAAGTCTTCAAATTAGCATCTTCGGAGGTGAAGTCCACTAGATATAGGTTATTATATCTAAATCCATTGAATATCACTTGATCATTATCTTTCTTGGATACAACCACTTCCTTCTCGGTAAATAGGCATAGAAAGCTAAGATCACACAATTGTCCAACAGATAGCAAGTTGAGGCTCAATGAAGCAACATATAAAACATTTGAGATTGAATGATCATTTGATATTGCCACTTTGCCCAATCATTTAACTTTGCCCTTTGAATTATCTCCAAATGTGATTCTTTCTTGTCCATCTACTTCTTCATCTAGTGAGGTGAACATACGAGGATTACCGGTCATATGTTGTGTGCAACCACTATCAATTATCCAATAACTTCCACCGGTCTTGTAGTTCACCTACACACAAGAGATCAAGCTTTAGGAACCCAAACTTGTTGAGGGCCCTTCACCTTCTCAACAAGTGACTTTGCTACCTAAATTTTCTTAGGCCTATTCTTGTTGGGATGTCCTAAGAACATGACTTTCATCTTTCCACTAGAATCCTTTCTAAGCATGTAATGAGCATTAAAAGCAAAAAGTCTAGCATGCTTGGGCAAGAGTTGTGGTGGAGTTTAGCACTCATGGGCAAAGTGGCCTTCTTGTCCACACTCAAAACACTTATTTGGCTTTGGCTTTTGTTGTTGTTGTTGAGCTTGAGCCTTCTTCTCTTTATTTGCCATGTACCCAATGCCACTTCTATCCATCTTCATGACGGTGTTCATTAGTAGCTTACTTTGAAGATGCTTGCCTCTTGTGAACTTGCTCAATCCAATCTTGAGATGCTCTTTCTCCAACTTGAGCTTCTTGTTCTCTTCCTTGAGAGCATCATTATTTTTCTCTTCCTTGAGCTTCTTGTTCTCTTCTTTGGGCTTCTCATTCTCAAGAATCAAATCACCATCATGATCAAGAGTTTCTAGCGCAATAGTGTTGTGGGTTTTCATCTCTTCAAGATCTTTCTTGAGCTTTTCATTGTCATTCTTGAGCTTGACATACTCATCATAATTCTCGGTCTCAACTACTTGCTTGCCCTTGCTACTAGAACTTTGCTCATTGCTCTCAATGATTAAATCATCACATGATGTAGCCATATCAATCTTGACAACATCGTTAGTAGCATCATGTGGCTCATTGGATAAAAATTCTTGAGCAATGACAAGATTATCATGATTAATCTTAAGAGTAGTATATTCTTCTTTTAGCTTGTTGTGGCTAGTTATGACCTCTTTGTGCATCCTCTCAAGTTTATCATGTTTATCTTTAAGCTATTTCTTAGAAGATTTGAGCTCCTTGAGTTTGGATGATATAGCATCATTTGCTTCTCTAAGCTCAACACTAGCTTTTTCCGCTATATCACATTTAGCTAAAAGAGAATCATTCTTAGCTTCTAGCTTTTCATTCTTAGCTCTACTCTTTCTAATGATCTTAGTGTATTGATTTAGCAATTTAACAAGATCATCATAAGAAGGTGATTCATATTCATCATCATCACTATCGCTATCATCATTGCTCGCATGTTCATCACCACTACTATCATCATTTGATACCTTGCGTTCACCCTTGGCCAAAAGGCATAGGTGTGTAGAGGATGATGGCGGTGGTGTCGGTAAAGATGATGAAGAGTCAATAATAATGGCGGCCACCTTCTTGTTGTCACTATCATCATCGGATGAGCCACTAGATGAATCAATGTCCGTAAGCCAATCACCGACGATGTATGCCTTCCCACTTTTCTTCTTCTTGTGGAAGTCCTTCTTCTTGCTATCTCTCTTCTTGTATGGCTTGTTTTTCTTCTTCTCATCTTCTTCTTCATTACTTGAGTTATCTTTCTTGCCCTTATACTTGTTCTTGTACTTGTCTTTCTTGGGCTTTGTGCATTGGTGTGCTAGATGACCAAGTTCTCCACAATTGTAGCAATCCATCTTCGAGATTGGCTTCCTTCTAGAGCTAGTGAAGAACTTCTTTTTCTTGCCATCAAACTTGATGCCACTCTTGTTAAGCTTCTTTAGCATCTTGGTGGTTCTTCTCACCATGAGAGCAAGACTTTCATCATCACTTATCTCATACTCAAGCCTTGCTTTGCCCTTCTCTTCGCTAGCTTTGAATGCAAAGTCCTTGTCTTTCTTCTTAGTAGAGGATGAGCCATCTTGTGGTGTGATGTGCATGTACATCTCATGAGCATTGATCTTTCCTAAGATTTGTGTTGGTGTAGCGGTGGAAAGATCACCTTGATGAAGCACGCTCACAATATGCCCATATTTATCAATGGGGAGGACACTCAAGATTTTTCTTACAACATCGAATGGTTGCATTTGAGTGAGTCCAAGCCCATTGACTTTCTCTACAAGAACATTCAAGCGTGAGTACATCTCATTAGCACATTCTTTAGGAAGCATCTCAAAAGAGTTAAGCTTTTTCATGATGAGATGATAGCGTTCCTCACGCTCACTCTTTGTTCCCTCATGAAGCACATAAACGTTCGACCATAGTGCATGGGCGTCCTTGTGGTTCCTCACCCGGTTAAACACATCTTTACAAAGGCCTCTAAATATGGTGTTTCGAGCCTTTACATTCTATTTCTCGTAATTCACCTCATCGCCTTGTAGGTGTGTGGCATCCCGAGGTTTTGGGAAACCTTGTGAGGCGGCTCTAAGTATTCCAACATCTAGAGCTTCTAAATACGCCTCCATGTGGATTTTTCAATATGGAAAATCATCCCCCTCAAAGATAGGAGGAGGACCATCCCAGTGAGACATCTTTCTCTAGACGGTTAAGTCTAAATACGTAAGCACGAGGCTCTAATACCAATTGAAAGGATCAAGATGCCCAAGAGGGGGTGAATTGGGCTAATTCTAAAATTTTTTGCAATAATTAAATCCTACGGTTAGCCCAACTAACCCCTTGTGCCTAGAAATTGTTTCTATTGATTTACCGCACAAAAGTTTAGCAACCTACTCCCTCCGTATAGGATTTAGAAGTCGTTTAGGACATGATTGTGCTTACCAAGGAGTGATTAATTAGGGGATATTTTTCCCTATCTGCCCCTATTAAATAGGGTTACGGGTGCATTCCATATGAGAAAGTTCCTTAGCTCGGACGGTTAGTGCATCGAACTGGAAGTCCAGCGACTCGAGTTCGAAACCCGACGGGGACGCCTTTTTTGTTGTGGCTTGATTTTGCATGGCACTATTTGTTGCGTGGCGCTTGCGCTTTGGCTGCATGGCTCGGTTTTTTTTCGTGTTTGCGGCTGGGCGTGGAGCTTGCGGCTGGGCGGTTTCAGCGCGATTTTGCCGTTCGCAAGGAAGGCAAGGGAGGCACTCAGCGTTCGATTTTGCCGTTATATGAAGTTCAACCCATGATGAGTAGCGTTAGCCTTGTTAGTTTGGTTTGTTTTTTGCGTTTAAGTGCATGGCGCTCGTTTTTTTTTTCCATCTTGCGGCGTGCTCGCAGAGTCCGACGCTTCAAGTGCTCAGCAGGTCCTTGGTTGATCTATTTAAGTGCTCAGCAGGTCCGACGCTTCAAGTGCTTCATTGTCCCTTGCCTTCCTTGCTTGCTTGCTTAAACGACATGGCTTACCTCTTCTCCACTGCAATAGCTAATCCATTCGATTTGAACGTTCGTGTAGAAGAAGATGATGACGACAATCTTCCATTCGATCTCAATGAGGCAATATTGGAGGATCACACCACATATGGTAATGTACTCCGTTCGTTTGTTCTTTTTTTTATATTCAAAGCAACAACGTGTGCTAATGTTTCTCATTTTCTTTATTCTTTTTTGGACAGGGTTTGATTTGAACTTGACACTAGACGAGTTTGGTGCGGTTGATTTCGATTATCTACAAAACCTGCCCGGTAAGGTTTATAAATGAGTTTGTTTTTTTTCCTATAGCTACAACATGCCGTGTCTAAGTATTGCATGAATGTGCTTGTTTTTTCCCTATAGCTAGAACATGCCGTGACTAATTATAACTATGAATATGGTTTTTTTTCCTATAAATAGAACATGCCGTGGCTAAGCATATTATGAATGTGCTTGTTTTTTTCCTATGAATAGAACATGCCGTGGCTAAGCGTATTATGAATGTGCTTGTTTTTTTCCTATGAATAGAACATGTCGTGGCTAAGCATATTATGAATGTGCTTGTTTTTTCCTATGAATAGAACATGCCGTGGCTAAGCATATTATGAATGTGCTTGTTTTTTCCTATGAATAGAACATGCCGTGGCTAAGCATATTATGAATGTGCTTGTTTTTTCCTATGAATAGAACATGTCGTGGCTAAGCATATTATGAATGTGATTTTTTCCCTATGAATAGAACATGCCGTGGCTAAGCATATTATGAATGTGCTTTTTTTTCCTATGAATAGAACATGCAGTGCCTATTAATAGAACATGCCGTGGCAACTAATGTTTGTTTTCTTTTAACAGAACATGTTGTGGAGGCTCCCGTTGAAGAACAAGTTGAAGAACCCCACCGAAGGAAAGAAATGTCTGAAGAGCTCCGAAAACAAGTTTATCAGGCTTTGTTGGCTAGAAGCAACAATGGGAAATTAGGCAAGAAAGATATTGCATTTGTTGCTGCTCAATTTGGTCTTCATATTCGGTCAGTTCAGCGATTATGGAAGCGAGGTAAAATACAACTTGCAAACTCAGTTCCGGTTGTGGTTTCTAGTTTAAAGAAGGGTAAAGTTGGTCGTAAGACAATCCCTGTTGATTTGGAAGCATTGCGAAACATTCCTCTAAAGGAAAGAATGACTATAGAGGATGTGTGCATGAAAATAAACACGAGCAAATGGAAGATTCAAAAGTATTTGAAAAAAGGTTTGCTTAGGCGCCACTCTAGTAGCATCAAACCATATCTCACTGAAGCTAACAAGAGGTCTAGGTTAAAGTGGTGTGTTGACATGACTAAGAGGGATTTGCTTGATGATCCAAGGTTTAAGGATTTGTTTGACTTTGTGTTCATGGATGAAAAATGGTTCTACCTATCTCAAAAATCTAAAAAATATTATTTGCTTCCCGAAGAAGATGATCCCCATCGGACTTGTAAGAACAAGAATTACATCCCTAGGCTCATGTTCTTGTGTGTTTGTGCTCGGCCAAGGTTTAGGGATGGGAATTGTATTTTTGATGGCAGGATTGGTTGTTTTCCACTTGTTACTTATGAACCGGCTATGAGAGGTAATGAGAGAACCGGTCGTGTCCGTGGAGACTTGGTTATGAAGCCCATAACTTCGATCACTAGAGACGTGATTAGAGATTTTATGATTAACCAAGTGTTGCCTGCCATTCGAGCTAAATGGCCAAGAGAAGATGTGGGCAAACTAATCTTCATTCAACAGGATAATGCACCTTCCCACTTAAAATTGGATGATCCACTTTTTTGTGAGGCTGCTAAGCAAGAAGGATTTGATATTCGCCTAATTTGTCAACCACCCAACTCTCTGGATTTCAACATTCTTGATTTGGGTTTTTTTCGAGCTATTCAAGCAATTCAATACAAGAAGAATGCAAAAACAATAGAAGCTCTAGTTCCAGCAGTACAAGAGGTAATTTGATCAAATTGTTCACACATGTTTCAATGTTTTCTTCAACAATAAATTTGCTCATTCATTCATTTCTTGCATAATTGTTTTGTAGGCATTCTTGGAGTACTCGGCACACAAAGCAAACTGAATGTTTGTAACGCTACAAAGTGTTTTGATGGAAGCTATGAAGGTGAAAGGATGCAACAAGTTCAAGATTCCTCACATGAAAAAAGAAACATTAGAAAGAGAAGATCGGCTGCCATCTTCTAACCCTTGTGATCCATCTTTGCTAGATGAAGCTGAGGCTACTCTTGCTGCATGAAACAATTAGATTGATGCTAGTTAGCTTAATTAGTAGAGATATTCTTGTAACAATTAATTAGAACTTTAGCTAGTTATCTTACCGATGCTTTGGTGTCATCCTTCTCAGCAGCGAGCTCACGCTGATTATCTTTCCTTCCCAGCAGTAGCTCCTTGTAACAGTTAATGAAAAGCTTGCAGTCGAACTTGTCGAGGCCGTGAAGCATGGCATGGATTATGTAATCTGCATGGATGAGACCGCAGTGAGAGCATGGCCACAACCGTGAGTGTGCACGATTCCATGCTTGGTGGCTCCTGTGACTCCGGCGCGACGAGCTCCGCCTTGAACTCCATGGTTTGGAGCGGCGGGAGTGGGAGGCGAGGCGATTAAAAGGGAGGCGAGGTGAGGTGGCGGAAGCTGAATGTGCTGGAGTATTAGCGAGGCAACGACTTAATGATGCACGCCAGTCGAAGCGACGAGGGCAAATCTGTCCAAACTCACGCCCGTGCACCCCCGGCGACTTCCTTTGCTACGCGTGGCTATCTTCCCAGAACGACTTCTAAATCCTATACGAAGGGAGTATGTTCCAATCCTACTCTAGCATGACAATTCTATAAATATAAAGATAAGAATTGAATTGCTCAAAGTAAATGCTCAAAGTAAAGAGAGGAAAAGAAATGCGGCGATGTTTTGCCAAGGTATCGGAGAGTCGCCACTCCCCACTAGTCCTCGTTGGAGCACCCACGCAAGGGTGTAGCTCCCCCTTGATCCGTGCAAGGATCAAGTGCTCTCTATGGGTTGATTCTTTGACACTCTGTCGTAGTGAATCACCCACAACCGCTCACAACTTGAGTTGGGTCATCCATAAGCTCCGCCGGATGATCACTAAGCTCCCAATCACCACCAAGCCGTCTAGGTGATGGCGATCACCAAGAGTAACAAGCATGAACTATTACTTGACCACGACAAGCCTAATGAGAAGGGTGGATGCACACTTTGCTACTCTCGCTTTCACTAATGAGGCCTCTCTCTTGGATTCTCAAATCATAATCACCTCACTAGGACCTTGCTCTTCTTGGCACTCTCAAGGGTGTTTCTCAGCTGTTGAAAAGAGCAAAAATACCCTCTCACACGAATGAAGGAAGTATTTATACACCCGTGTTCAAAACGAACCGTTATATGCCTCTGCGGGGTGACCGGACGCTCCGGTCAAGTTGACCGGACGCTCCGGTCAGTTCACCTCGAAATCCAGTGTTTAAGTTGTGACTGGACGTTGGACAGCATCCGGTCAGCACTGACCGGACGTGTCCGGTCACGATTTTCCCTCTCTGGAACCTTACTGATGTTGACCGGACTCTAGAACCCCAGCGTCCGGTCACTTTGCTGCTCAGCGTCCGGTCAGTAGCCGGAACTTGACCAGCGTCCGGTCAGCACTGACCAGACGCGTCCGATCAGGATTCTCCCTCTCCGGGATCTTACTGGAGTCGACCGGACGCTAGGACCCAACGTCCGGTCACTCACCTCTCAGCGTCCGGTCGCACCAAATGACTTCACCTTGATCAAATGAACTGATCGGACTCTGCGCCAGCGTCCGGTCAGCATTTGACCCTCCATTCACTTTCAACTCGCAATCATATGTGAATGAGGTTTGCTCCAATTGATCTAAGGGCTTTTTAGGAGCTACATAGTGCTAGATTTGACAAGTGTGCACCACACCTAACCCACTAGACTCACCTAAGTCAAGCTACCCGTCCATACCCCCTTAATAGTACGGCCAAAGAAAAAACAAAGTCCTAAACTATTCTAAGTGTCTATTCAACTCCAAATAACACTTAGAACTAGTCCATCCTTAACCTTGTCGTCAATCCTTTGAAAACCGAAACGATTTCCATCGTAGGGGCATGACAACCATGATTGCCTAATCAATTGTCATTACCATGACCTAACTTAATTGCATCTGTAAAATACACGTTAGTCACAGTAATCTCGTATTGTCATTAATCAACGAAACTCAACTAAGGGCCTAGATGCTTTCAATTCTTTTTATTTTTCTTTCTTTTCATCTTTTATTTTTTATTTTTCTTTCTTTTCTTCTATTTCTTTTTTATTTCCTTTCTTTTTCATTTTTGGTGGTCTTTATATTTTTTTTGTTTCCTTTTTCTATTTTCATTTTTCATTGAATGTTTTCCTTTTCTTTTTCCTTTCCTTTCATTCATTTATTTTTTTTCTTTTTTTCATTTTGTTTTCTTTTATTTGTGCTCCCTTTTTATTTCTCTTTTATATGTGGCCCTTTGTCCTTCTTTTCATTTTTTTCTACTTTTTCTTTTTTATTCATTTTCTTTTTTCCCTAATAAATAATTTTTTATTTTATTTTTAGTTTTCATGTTTTTCCTTTTTTCTTTTCTTTTCTTCTATATACTTGTCCTTTCTCTTTTTATGTTTTCATGTAGATTATTCATTTTGGTTTTTATTTTTTATTTTTATTTTACTCTAATTATTTTTTATTCTAACCATTTTCATGCTTCAATTTTTTGTTTTCTTCTTTTCATTTCATATGTTACATGAAATATATTCAATGTTTCATAGTATATATGTGATCTTTTCCAATTTTCTTTATGTTTAGCATTTGTTATTTAAGTTTTTTTATATTTTTGTAACTTTACTCTAATTAATTACTTTAATAATTTTATCTTTTACTTTTTTATTTCCAGATACACGTGATGTTCACGTAGTATACTAGTGATGTTCTATGATTTAAATTGTCATGTTTACGTAGTATACATGCGATGTTCTATGATATATTTTTCTGATGTTCATGTAGTATACATGCGATGTTTTACAATATATTTTGTGATGTTCACGTAATATATATGTGGTGTTCTATGCTTTATTTAGTGATGTTCGTGTAGTGTTAATGTGATGTTCTACGATGTATTCTGTGATGTTCGGTAGCATTTTTCCTCTTTTTACTCGACTATAATTAATTACTTCACTAATTTAATTTTTATTTTTTATATTTTATGATATATATATGATGTTCGTGTAGTATATATAGGATGTTCTATGCTATTTTGCTGCGATGTTCGTGTAGTGTTGATGTCATGTTCGATGATTATCTTTAAATACAGGTTCATTATGAGATAAATGACCATTAAAATTTTTATCGAAATATATCGATGTGGGATCTTGTTTTGAAGAGTTTGTTGCAAGGAACACGATGGTACAATCGGATTTTAATTAGGATACTTGGTTTAGGAGATATGGTTTTTTTAACCTCAAAAAGTATGGAGCAATTTCAACTTTTAGTGCATGTTTGTTGTATGGTCTGCTGTTTGGCCCAACAATACATTTGAATTGGGCCCAATTTTGGTGCATAGGTGGGGGAGGAAATTATTTTTATTGGAGGGGGGGCTTTGGCGGGAGTGCCCCTGCCACCCAGGTCGGCAGCTAGGCCCCCCCACCTCACCGGCGGCCTCCGTGTCCGCGCCCCACCGGCTCCTCCACGCGCGGCCATCGTGGATGCGGTGGCGGCGACAATGAATCTGTCGGATCCGATGGCAGGTAGGCCTTTCCTCCTCCTCCTTCTCTTCTCTCTCCTCTCCTCCTGGATCCGCTTTTCTAGGGTTCCGGCGAGCTCTTCCCTTTCTTCTCTAACTCCGGTGGGGTATAGAAGGGCCAGCTGGGGGGAGGCAAGTAGGCCGGGGAGGTGGGGAAGGTCGACGGGCGGTTTAGGGGAGCTGGCGGCGGTCGTGGCGGCCGGGCCATGTCAGGGCGGGGGAGCTCCGGCGGCGGCGGCGGCGGCGAGGGGAAGAAGGTGGTGCCACAAGCGACCCTAGCTCACCGCTGCGGGGCGACGTAGTTGGGGAAGAGAGTGTTGCTGAGTTGTTTTTTTTTTTACTCAAATCTGTGCAACAGAGGTGTGCGCGCTGGGAGTTGAAATCCTGCGCGCGCACGCTCTAGCAAGTCCAACAAAGATATTTTGTTTTGCTGGATTGTACAAATCATATTCTTGCAAAGTAACCTTTACCACTGAAATTATTTACTTATTATTAACGAAGATATTGTACCTAAATGTGTGACTCCGCAAACTCCCTAGTCCCTACCATGCAAACGTATTCTGGAGACTGGTAAGACAACAAGGACCAAGCGCCAACAATTACCGTCTCAGGCAGGTGCACGATAAAACGTATTGCAAACTTATCCCACAATCAGACGAATTGGAATAAGAGCTATTTGCAACAGGCAGGAAATAAACAACTGAAGCCCAACTCATGTGAACTCAGATTTGCAGTTTAGCAAAGTGAACAAAAGCAACAGGGGGATCATGTCATCTCATAATCTTTGACATCACAATGGTAGACAGATTTCAAGGTACCCTAGAAACAGTTGTCGGCTCAAGACATACTAGAACACAGCTACAAGAGACTAAGCCATTGATCATCACCATCGACAAAAATATCTTCCCTTGTTTACAGAAGAGTGGATCACTTCTGTTTCAGAGTTACTTGGAGGAAGTCTTGTCTTTGGTCTTCTGTAGTTTCAACACCTTCTTGACAATCTTCTGCTCTTCAACCAGGAAAGCACGGATGATCCTGCAAGCATGTGGGGTTACATAGACAAGTTAGGAGGTTTGCAACTTTAGGGTTATCAAATCCAAAGGTACTGAAACTATTTGCTAACCTTTCTCTAACTGCAGTTCCAGAGAGCACACCACCATAGGGACGGTTCACAGTTCTGCGGTTCCTAGACAACCTGGACCTTTTGTACTCAGCAGGCCTCAGATGGGGGATCTGAAAATGGAAACCATCACGGTGTGAGCAATCAAGATGGACTGCCATATCACAGACAAATAATAATAAGGCAAATTGTAGAACATGAGAACACATTCTCCAGAAACAAATCAAGCATAGCATCAAAACATACCATGTTGAAAAAAATTAAGGGTTTCACAATATAGAATTCCAACAAAATATGAATCAGTAACCATTTTCCTAAGAGGAAATTCATGGTAATGCAACAATGTCAACATTGACTTCTTTGCTGCGGTGCATATTTTATTATTTTTTCCATTAGGAACTAGAATGACAATGCCAACCTCACTGGGAGTGCATAATTTGATTAACTGAACTCAAGAAATACTACCAAGATTGCATCCTCAAACGTTTCAGCTGTAAGATCTCACACCAATAAGATAAATACAGAAATCAACATTCAAATTACCACTGTACAAACTATCAAGTGCGCATATGAAATACTTACCTATAAGGTTTGCTGTATAAGAATCACCACTGTACAAACAAACTAGTACTCTCTCCATTCCAAATTATAAGTTCTTTTACTTTTTTGATTCATCAAATTTGCTGTATCTAGACATAACATATGTCTAGATACATAGCAAATTCGATGTGCCAATAATATTATCAAAGCAATGTGAAATTGTTGCTGGACATCTGACACCTTACAATAATAGAATTAGGGCCTGTTCGGCTGCAGCAAACAGAGCTGCAGCAGCCATCTGCTGCTGCTACAATGCCCCACTGAGGAGGCTTGCAGCATATTTCGACCGGATATATATGGTGAGCCACCAATCCATTCCAACTGAAAGGCTCCATTACACAACAAATTACAGAGTTCGGGAAACAAATTCCATTCTATGAATTTCATGCATGTGCAACAAGTATTGCAGGTTGCGCCCAAATTTCACCCGTTTCTATCTACACTAAAAAATGCTAAGCATTCTAAGGTGACCTAAAGATCGAGATGAACAACTAATTCCACTAAATTTTACGAACAGATTACCCACCAACTTCAACACCCCGATTTCCCCACCACCGTACCTACTCCCAACACAAATCGCCCTACCAAAGCCGCAAGACTAACCGAACAATCGTGTTATGCTGAGAAAGTAGTATGTTATGCTGTAAAGAGAAGTTGCAACTCACCCCCTGGATCTTCTTCCCGGTCACAGGGCACTTGGGGCCGCTGGCTCTCTTCTTGGTGTACTGGTACACGAGCTTGCCACCTGCGACCACAAGCCACAAACCGATCTAGCACATCAAAAACACAACCAAAGCAGATATCAAAGGAACCACCAAAAATGGAGTGAAAACAAAAGAGAAAATGATGGGAAGAGGAGGAGATTCGGACCAGGGGTCTTGACGACCCGCGTCTGGTTGGACTTTGTGGCATAGCTGTGCCGCTTGCGGTAGGTCAGACGCTGCACCATCTTGCCGCCGTCGCGCGCGCCGCCGGTGGATAAACCCTAGTGGGAGGCTGGAGCAGAGAGGCTAGGAGAAAGAGAAGCGACGGCGTGGCGGCGGCAAGGGGTATAAATGGATGTGTCGCGAGGGCTGACCTAAATCGGACGGCTGGGATCTGTTTGATGAGATAATGGGCCGGACCGGAGTAACTAGGCTCTACGGGCCACCTTCTCCAGGTTGATGTTCCACGGCGCACCTCTGCCGTCCAGGCCTGCTGTGTATATATATATATATATATATCTCTCTCTCTCTCAGGTAACACATCCTGCATTAAACTTTATTCCTAGGCAAATCGCCCAATACAAGATTCATTACATGCAAAGGCACTTGGCTTATTAACACATCTGAGCCACACTCCACCGCATAAGCTCCATGGTCAGCTAAAGAATCTGCCACCTTATTACATGATCTATTACAATATGAGACATTACAAAAAGAAAACTCTGATAATGTCTCGTATCTGAACCACTAAAGCACCAATTATGCTTCGGTCTAAACTTGGCGACTTGAGGGCATTAGCAAGCACTATGGAATCCGTCTCCAAGATAATTCTTGTCATTCCTAGTTGAGCTGCATGGAGGACAGCCTTGTAGGCCGCAATTGCTTCAGTATGCAAGGCCGATGAAGCATAAGAAATGTTTCCAGCTCCAGCCACGAGCACCTCTCCATTCTTGTTCCTCACCACAAATCCATATCCTCCAATTCTCTTATTTGGATCAAAAGAGCCATCGGAATTGATCTTATAGATATCCTCTTGTGGAGGATTCCATGAACATCCAGCAGCAGCAAGCGTCACTTTCTTTTCAATTTTGTGTAACTTTTCAAACTCCATCAGGAAGAATGATACAGAACTACAAATCTCAGTTGGATTCGCCATTCTCCCACCGTCATTAGCCTTGTTTCTTGCCGACCACCATCTCCAAAGAAAGACAAAAACTTTTATTTGAATGTTCATCTCTAGCTCCCAAATCTTATTAATTAGTTCAGTTCCTGATCGGCAGTTCACCAGCTCAGATCTTATATCCTCCATATTCAAAAGGCGCCAACATATCTTTACATACTTACATTTGAAGAAGATGTGCCCACAGTCTTCATCTAGCCTTCTGCAAACTGGATAAATGGTATCAAATTTTATCCCACGCCTGGCCAAATTTCTTCTAACAAGAAGGCTGTCATGTGCAAAACGCCATATGAACATTTTTACTTTGTTGGGAGCTTTAATTTGCCAAATCTTAATCCATTGGAATTCACTCATGCATCCACCTGCACATCCAGAACTAGAAGCATCCCTTCCTGTACGAGCATCTCTTTTTTCCACAGCAAGCTTATAAGCCGATTTGACTGAAAATACCCCCTTCGCATCAAAATGCTAAGCAGGCCAGTCCTCCATATTCACATTAATTAGAATCCTTAAGATCTCAGCAGCATCCTCGGGCCAAAAAAATATCACAGATTAATTTCTCATCCCATTCACTTGTTGGATCTATAAGCTCACTAACTCTTGTCAGCAAACATGACCTCCTAGGTGTAACCGGTTTTCTTGTTGTACCTCTGGGCAGCCATGGGTCTTCCCATATTTTCACATTTTCCCCATTCCCAGTTCTCCATATGAGCCCATCCTTTAAAAGTTTGGCCCCTCATCCAGGCTCCTGGATCACCAAACAAAGGAAAAAAAGAAACAAAGAAAGAAAGAAAGAAAACGTGGAAACATCGTTCTCGCAACAAAACAGCATCAGCCAGCTTATCAGCCGTAAAAATTCAGCCGAGCAGCTTGAATATAGCTTGGCTACGGTTAGGCGGGCCAACCCTTCCGCGCGCCTTTGACCGCGGAGCGCAGAGCGCAAACAACCCCTAGCGGCTACGAGTGACCACAGACCCTCTTGCTGAGTTGCTGGCCAGCGGGAGGCAACGGTGGCTAGACGGGGATGAGACAGTCGCAACTCGGGAACAGGCGGTGCTTCTATGCCTGGGCCGGTTGGGAGTAGAGAACTTGGCTAAACGTCTAGGGCGCCACTTTAATTTGGACCAGAAACTTACATGTATTACAGTCCTCTATCAATTTAGATTTGGGTGTATATTTTCTTCTTAACTGATGAAAACCCATCTAGTTGCCTCATAGGTCTGGTCACATTTTTTTGGTTAAAATGGAGTTCTTGATTCCTCTCTCTCTCTAGGTGAAATGGGTAAATTCGAAAGCTTTCCGATTGCACCCTACTAAGTGAAAGGTGAATACATTTATGAGAATTAAGCATACCTATTGCATACATCTTCTAGGGTGCGTTTCGTTCGTGGCCAAGCATTAGCACACCACGGGTTAAACGCGCCATCGTTTCTTAGGCTGCTGTTTAGTTCTCTACCATAATTGTAGCTTGATACACTTTTGGCACACCTGTCATTGACCCATTTCGTTACCACATCATAACTAATAAGGTGCCACTAACAAATTGTTAGCCACACATTTAGCAAAGTTTGTCAAAAAAAACGATGTGGCAATGTGTGGTCATTATCAAACACATCCTGAACGCTACCAATCTGTATCCCTACACGTCCGTTGAGGTTTGCCACCCTAAGATCTACTACTGTCATAGCTAGTACTGCTGTCTACTGTTGAGCCTACTCAGCTGCACCTCAGTTTCGTCAGCTTTCAGTTATGAGATGCGTGTTCCTGTTCATGGGTACAGTGCTGTACAGTGTTTGCAGCAAGTACTTGAGTTGTTAGATCAACTAATGTGAGGTGGTCACTATGTGACTCTTATGGTGAACAGAAAGGGCATAAGAACTGCTCGTCCAGGGCCAGGAATGGCAGTGCAGTTAAAAATTGTCTTGCAGCCTTGCAACACAGTTGGGATGGACCAGTGGCAAAAGGCGGTTCCTTCTACTGAAGAGGAAATGGAGTATGTACATTGCGATGACTGTAATTTCTAGGTGATGTAGGTATCATGGAAGCGCCATGCATGGGCTCTGTAAGCTGTGGCCTGTTTATGAAGTTACAATTATAATTATGAACCTACGTATATAAGAAACTGAATTACCAAAAAGTTAAAAAAATTTCCTACACCCGTGGATTGATTACATGGTGAAGATTTTTTTTTTATCGAGCAAAAGGGAGCAAAAGAAAAGAAGAAAACATATATATGTACTCTCTCAACAGGGAAACAACAAAAATGAAGCCTCCCTGTGGATCTTCCTATCTACCAGTATGATCTTGTCGAGCTTCGCCTTGCACCACTGCAGCTGCTCGCTGGTGATCCTCGGCATCCTCAGCACCCGCGCCACCAGTTTCATGTCCACCTGCGAGAAGAAGAGGTTCTGGTTCGATCTGTCCTCCTTGGGCTTCTTAAACTTCTTCACGATGCAGTTGCCGGTCCTGAGGAGGTCCTTGAGCCTCTTCTCTTTCTGCACACCATTCAGATACAACACACACATCGTCACGCAACAGGCACTCCTACACTTACTGCTAGCAACTGTAGCAAAAAAGATATTTTGCCTGCAGCCCTGCACTGTGTCGCAACCTTACCTTCTGTAACGTGGAATTGATGTGCGCCATGAGATCATGATCCATGGGGTCCTGGACTTCGACGTGGGTGCTGGACAGGCCCTTGAGCACCGATGTTGTTGTCGTCTCGACTCTGTCGGCCTTGATGAACTCCCACATGATGTGCATCGCCTCTTCCATGATGTCCTCCAGCTCCTCACTGGTTATCACGTAGTTGCCCTTGCGCTGATCCTCCATCCTGTCCTTCAAGCTGTCCTCTGTAACCCAAAATGCATGCATCAGGGTCAATGTTCCTTTTCATCGAAAATTCAGTACAAACATGGACTACAAACTAATCTCAGCTCTGACTGAAGTCTGAAATGGTCCTAACCTTTAATCACGGGCACTTGCAAGAGATTGCGAAGAACACATCGGTTGTTGATGTAGTTTGGCAGCCTAGGGCCTTTGAACGATTCGTCCTCGACGAACCTCTGCACCACGACCTGAAACTGCTGGAACTCTCCGGCCACCTGGTTGTACTGGTGGCTGTGGTAAGGGTCAGACTCCGGGAGGTCACGGGCCTGCTCATACTGCCACCGGAGGAACTCCCATGACAGGCACATTTGGCCGACGTACACCGTCTCCAGATCATAGCGGAGCTCCTTGAGGAACCGCTCCGATGGGTCCTCGGGAGATCTCCGACGAGATGACCGAAAATTGTGTGACAGGATGGATGCCACCGTAGGCGACAGGGACTTTAGAGAGTTGCTGGACTGCTGGGGCCCTCTGAGCTGTAGGAAATCTGCATCCAAAATTATGTCATTTTGGGTTTTTATATATATGGGTTTTATGTGCATAAAAAAAAATTATGTGCCTGAAAAGCCAAACCAATCTATAATTTGCGACAGAGGAGTACTTAACAAGTCTCAAGGGTTAAGAAGTCTTAAGGGTTAGATGACTAGATGCCTTAAAAAGCTTTCTTTTCTTGATGCATGCATGTATAATTCAAGAAAATAATTGGTACGTAAATCAAGAAGAAGCTGCATCAATACTGAACTAGCTTTAAAAATGTAGGAAGCTTCATTGCCTAATTTAACTATCATAAAGAAACCCACATTTTTTCAGAGTAAATCTAGCTTAACTAGTTGGATGAGATGTGTGGTCATACCCACAATCGCTCATATTCAACTCCTTTATCAGTTTCAATGAGTGCCTATTTTCTTCTAATTGATGAAAACCCACCTAGTGCCTCGTAGGTTGGTCACATTTTTTTTAAATGCAGTTCTTGATTCCTAACTCTGAGTTAAATGGGTAAAATTAGAAAGCTTTCCGATTGCACCCAACTAAATAAGTGCTAAACATTACTGGAATCAGAGATAAACAAAGGTAAATAAGTTTACGTCTGAGAAATTAAGCATACCTATTGCATACATCTTCTGGTAGCACAAAATGTCAAACTTCCTCATCCTCTCCCTGTAACTCTTGTAGAACTTGTTCAGCTCGTCCATCGGGTCTTCACGAAGGAACTTAGCATCGATCCTCCATGGCTTGAGGTCCTCCATCGGAGCCTTTGGTGTCTCCGATTCCTCGAGGATTGTGGGCAGCCCGATCGACCGGACCTTTTTCAGCTCAAGCTTCAGCTGCTCTATCAGGTCTTGGTGCTCCCACAGTGACTCTAGCTCGTCCTCCTCCTCATCTGTCAAATCCTTCCACTTCACTTCTGGATCCTCCCCATCTTCGTCATATACCTTTGCCTTCCCCGTGACTGAAATGTAGGCCTGTCGAGCTGCATTGTCCAAATGATCATTTGCACTGTCTTGTTCCTCATATTCTCTGGTCTCTGAAATGTTTTTGGCGTCAGGAACTACTCCATTTCGATGGTCGGTTAGACTGAATCCTTGCTCTGGAGTCTCTGGGATGCTCTTCTCATCAGAAACTGCAGCATGTGGATGATCATTTGTAGTACTGAAAGTCACTTTCTTCTGATAAGAAATAAGATCGTTTGAACGATCAGTTGTGCCCACATATTCTTCCTCTGCAGTATCCAGGCCTTCCTCATCAGTATGGGCCCCTTGGAGTGGCTGATCGTTTCTACTGACAATCTCTTTCCAAACATCAGAAATAAGCTCATGTGAGTGACCTCTCGTACCAACAAATCCTGCCTCTGGAGGCTCCGGCCTTCTTTTGTCATCAAAAACTATTTCATATAACTGATCGCTTTCGCTGGCAGTTTCCTTCTGGTCGTCAGAACTGTGCTCAAGTGAATGATCAACCATACCAATAAATTCCTGGTCCGATGGCTCCGGACTTCTCTTTGCTGGGCCAGCATCTTGATCTGATGGTACAACAGCTAATTCTCTCACAGAGACTGCCTCTGGACTTCTTTGAGCATCAGAAGCCGCTTCACCTCCTGAGTGGTCATTTAGAGTGATGATTTCCTTCTCCGAATGATCCATACAGTCGTCAGCAACAGGGGGCAGATCATAGGCTGGTGCAGATTCTACCTTCTTTCCGCCCGATGAGTGCTCATCATCATCGCTCATGTCGATGCCCACTTCCTCTTCCGCCGTGCTTCTCTGTTCGATGTCCTCATCATACTGTGCTTCAGCTTCTGTTGTTACCTTCTCCTCGTCCTCTTTGTACTCGACGTCCGGCGAAGGGCTGCGAGACCACATGTCCTCAGGGAACTTGGGAGAACCATCGGGAATGGTGTCTGGTGAGCCCTGCCGGACCGAGCCCGGCGACTCTGTCGTCGCTGAGTCCTGGTAAGACGGCTCCAGCTTGGACGCCGCCTCCAGGGCTTCGATCGCCTTGAGCACCTTGGCCTTGTAGCTTTTGAGGTTGCCGGAGTCGCGGGCAGTCGCCGGGAAGTCCTTCTCCGAGAGGAACCAGTCGCTGTCTGAGTCGACGACGAGATCCTTCACCGAGTAGCCGTCGCTGGCGCTGGACTCGGAGTCGGAGTCGCCGAAACCGGAGAATTCCGACGCGAAGCTCATCCTGGCGCCGACGGCGCCGCCGCCCATGGACGCGATGGACGGGGAGCTCGCCGGCTTCGGCTTCAGCGATGGCGCCCTCTTCCCGGACGACGCCACGCTCTCGCACACGTCGGGCTCGTTCGCCGGCCGGAAGTCCCTCTCCGTGAGGAACCGGCCGCTGCGGGAGGAGACGTCGACCACCCGTCGCTCCTCGGGCTGGTGGTGCGACGGAGGCGGCGACGGCGGCACGAAAGACTCCTGCACGCGCACCGTCATGGCCTCCGGCTCCCTGACGAACCCCCGGAAGTCACGCTCCGTCAAGAACTGATAGTTGTGCGTGGTCGCGACAATCTTCGGTGGCGATGCCTCCTGCACAACCTCTCTGCTCTGCTCTTCTACCTCCTGTTCCTCCACCACGAACTCTGCTTCCTCTGCTTCGCGTGGGCGTTCGTGCTTCTCTGCCGATTGCAACGGAACGGATGGTTCCTTCTCTTCCTCTCGTTCTCCTTCATCCTCTTCTCTTGCTGCTGTGAATTCTCTCGAAACCACCGCCGTCTCTTCTCCTCTTGCTGCTGTGAATTCTCTCGAAACCACCACCGCGGCCTCCGTCGGAATTTCGGGCATCTGGTGCTGAAACTTGAAGCTGAGGCTCGCCGCCGTCAACTCCGGCGACGGCGCAAACGGCTCGGGCGCAGCAGGAGCGTGCGCTGTGCCGCCGGCGTCAAAGCCGTTGTAGTCGTACGCGGTCATACCCTCCATGTAATCCTCCTCGGTCGCCTGCATGAAGCTGAAACTGCGCATCATCTCCAGAACCCGGTCATCTCCCCTGCCTGACGCCTCCCTCTCCTCGGCACGGCGCGCCTTCTCCCTCTCCTTCCTCTCCTCTCCTTCTCATCGGCCCTGCAAGAGCGACAAAGCGCATCAACAATCGACACGATCGATCAGAACCCAGGGTTGAAGAAAGTTTTGAGTTTTACCTGGAGCTGGAGGGCTTGGACGAGCCAGAGACGATGTGGATGACGGCGACGAGCACGACGGTGAGGAACCAGAAGAAGAGGGCGAGGTCGAGTACCCCACCACGGTGCGGACGAGTCCATACGAGCCGTTGGCCGCGGCGGGGCGCTCACGCCCGCACGGCCGCCTCCTCCACCTCCGGCGTCCATGGCTGGACCCGCGACCATACGTCCCCTCACGCCAAACTCGCCATGAACGGAAGCCAGATACGTAGCGGCGAGGCAACGGGACGGGACGAGCTACCGATCGACCCTACTACCGCGCGCCGCTCACTTTCTACACCGCACCGCGGAAGAAGAGGGCGAAGAAAACAACGCGTCACCAGCTGTATCGAGCGGGCAGTGGAGACGAGAGGAGGAGGTGGAAGAAAGATAGAGGGCAGCAGGCCCGGGGGATGGAGAGCGACTGGCTCGATCTCGATGGGGCTCCGACGGCGAGGGCGGGGCAGGGCGGCCGGGCTTCAAAAGAGAGACCGCGTCGCGCTACAGGGGTCGCACCTACACATTGACGTGACGTGACGCGCCGCGCGGAACCGCTACACAGACAGACGGAAGGCGTGCGCGCACGCCGGCCGAACCCGCCCGACCCGCCGTCCGTCGGATCGCACAGATCAGACTGACTCGCGATCAGGAGGCCGGAGAGGCCCTTGCCGGTGTCCTTCGGGGCGGCGGCGGGAGGGACGGCGGGCGCGTGTACGCGAAGGACCGGGCGGGTGGGGCGTCTGCTTCGCGTGCGACCAGGTGTCGCGCGGGGCTTAGGTTAATGTGGTGGAGGCTGACTCGGCCAAATAACAACCTCTGACCGGCCGAACGCCGGTGCGGTGCCGTCCTTATCCTACACCTTCCATTGAACGATTGGTCTTGATGGAATCCACCTCAGGTGCCAAGAAATGCAAGGAGTTTTTTTTTTTTGAGATGTGGAAGGAACTTAATTTTCTACACCTTAAAACTTCCAATGATAACTGGGTATTAATATAAGGCATATTTCAGCATCGCGTCATTGGTTGCCTTTCTTGCCGAGTGATAGCGTCAGCACCTTCCATTAGGAACTAGGATCATTTTATTATTATGATTTGCCTTTTCTTATAGCAGAGAGATTCTTGTCACGCAATAATGAATTGCCCCCCCATCAAATGCGTGTGGGATATGAGATTCGCTTCTTTTTATGGTGCATCCGTGAGGATTTGGAAAAGGATGCTCTGGAGTTCACTCATGTCTCCTTTAGGTCGCCATCAGCGATCCTTAGTCTAGTCATCAATACTCGTAATGCACATAACCTTTTCCCCTAATCTTGGTGTTACACTCCCAAGTTGCTAAGGAATTTGGGTACAAAAAATAACACATCTGTTTAACCTACAGCAAATTATTTCATGATTCCAAGCTATGTTTATGTTACTTACGACATTTACTAATAAATATGCCCATGCGTTGAACGGAAGGAAAACAAAGTTATCAAACATTATTGATGACAAACAACAATGGGAATGGCACTACTTGTGTTTTATTATTTTTATAAAATTTAAAGGCTATAATTTATTTATGATGACCATGACATCCATAATCTAATTTAATTAATATTGACAATAGTATGGCATTGTTCTATCAATTAAATTATGGCATTGATAGATTTTGTTCTCTTATTGTAAAGTACAGAAATATTTACTCATAAATACGTCATAACTTTAATTTTAATACTATCCAACTGTGGACCATCGATTGGTACAAGTTTTATGTTCGGCTGCCTGTTTTTCCAGTAGCAGCGGTGCTCCTGTCAGTGCTGTCCCTGCAATTGCAAGTCACTACAGAAGAAGGACAACCGAACAGTATTAATAAAAATAAGTTTTGTTTTTAATTGTAACTCCATTAACAATTTAGTGGTGGATTTTTTTTCTATTACAGGGAAGGATCAGCGGTTCAAAGATGAAAAAAGCAGAAGAAATCCCAACGTAAGGAAGCAAAGAAAAAAACAAATTCCCATATGGACTGTACTCGCTGACGAAGAAGCAGAAAAAAAAACTCGGACGAACCATAGTCGTAGCCTAGAGGCCGAAAACAAATTGGCAGATAGATTGAAGGACCAAACCTAATCATGGACTTAGAAACTTACTCCCAAACCAAAGGCAAAGCACGTACCATGATGAAGAAACCACTCGCGGATTGATAATTAGGGTAAAATAACTATAATTACATAATCATTTAGAAGCAATTAGTACACTACTATAAATTGATTTATCACCATCGTCACTTTCACTGCTGTAGCGATAAAATCATCGGTGTGATACTTCCACCGTCAGTGGGACCGATAGGGAGGCCTCCTCAGGAAGAAAACCAGCAGTTGAAAACCATCAATGCGGTGGTAGTAGTGGGGTTGAATTCTACCGTCGTTTGGAACGCCGAACCGACTGTGATAGGCGTTATGGCCGCCGGCCCTACATGACCGTTTGGTGTACCGGCGGTAGTAAATTCAGCGTGAGTTATTTCCCCATTTCCCAACTACCCACAATACAGTTGCATCACCATTACTTTCCTATGGAGTATGCCTCATCTTCCCTGATGCTTATATTATCTGCTCCTCTCTGCTTCTCTATCTTCGAGGTTGGCCTATTTAAGCCGGGGCTGGATACGCTTCTTGGCAGTCCACACACTCATTTCTCCTTACATATTAGATACAAATAGATACAGACAAAGCTCTTGAGCCAACCAGCTATATTTTCTTCATCGCCATGGCGCTCCTTCTCTAACTCCTTCGACGGCGGCGGCGGCGTTGGGAGACGGCCTTCAAGATTAGATACTACTGGCATATATGCGCAGCGGGGGCTGCTCGATCTCGGTGCTAGTGGAAGTTTTGTGATTAAGGGGGTTTGCTTATTTGGGCAAGCCAAGGGGTACTCAATACACTTTGGTATCCCTGGTTTGCCCTGCGCATTTCTTGTGCCGATTTACCATCCGGTGCTCTGGCGATCCTCCTTCCTCTAGAGCAGCAGCGATGGCGGCGGCGCTTCTCTTCCCCGCCTGGCACCTCCTCTTCTTCAATGCCTCTATCTCCCTCGTGCTCATGATCATGAGAGGTGCAGCAGGGAAGGTAAAGCACCTCACTGAAATGCTCCTCTTCTTGCCTCTATCTCTCTCGCGCTCGCAACCATGAGAGAGGTGCGAAGAACAGAAAGGTAAAGCACCTCACTGAAATGCTCTTCTTGCCTCTATCTCTCTCGCGCTCTCACTGAGATGCTGGTGGAAGTTTTGCGAGGTGCTGCCTCGTCCTTAGCTTGCAGTGCCTGTCTCCAACTCGACTATGGGATATACCTGTACTCGATAGGTCTTTGTTATTGTACACCCAGTAGTCTTTGATTGGTCTTTGTTATTGTACATCTGTGGAATATAACTGAAGTTATCAATGAAATTACTGTGATGATTGTTACGGTGTCATTTATATATAGTCTTTGTCATAAAAACAATCAATAATTGAATGGTTGTGATGCTTGTTACTCTATTTTTTGAAGTGTCATAGTATTTTTCTTGGCTACACAGACGTGAGCTAAAGCACCTCACTGAGATGGTGCTGGGGTGAAAGTATTTGCTTTGGTTTATTTGTAAATTAGTTTGTTGTGTTTGCAAATTGTCATTATTGCAGCTCTCATCGCCATTTCATACGGTGATTTAGCGTTAGTGTTAGATCGCAAAGTGCAGGGAATCAAATGGTCCGCGTCGTCTTCCCTGCTCCATCGTCCGCGACTCGCATGGGTGGCCGTGGATGTCACGGACCTTGGCTGTTGCCTTCTCCTCTCGTGTTTATTAGTGGAGATGACTTGAATAACTTGTATTAAGAAATTGCAAATATGTGCAAGGGAATCTGAACCACATCATATGAGAAGGAAGGTAACTGTAACGAGTTTAGAAAGAAATCGTACTTGCATATCATTGTATTAAGGAGAATGAAGAGTTTATCATACAAATCCCCGTCATCCAGATATATACATATCAACATTGATCTACACAAAATCTACCACATTGATCTAAAGAACCTATCACACTCATTGCGTATCCTACACTCCTCAATGCAGAACATAGCCCACTCCTCCCAACCTTCACATCCTGCGTGGACGCCGCAGCCTCCGCCTCCGCACTGATGTCTGTCCTAGCGACGCATCGGCATGGCCAGAGGAGGCAGAGGACTAGACTCACCCGGTGCCAGCTGCCCAACCAAGTCCTACAACACAAACATGGCCTGTTGGAGGTAGCGTGTACATATCTCATTCTTCCATGTCACATTCGCTGCTGGGCTCGCTTCATCACCTTCGACCTTCCTCAACCACTGTCGGGCAATGTTGTCGTTGCCAGCACCGCTATTGGACCTATGGAGCACAAGGGAGAGAACAAATACAGCAACATCATGGCATGCCGCGGCGGAGTGCTCAAGCATGTCAAGTCATGGCATGAGCGCGTTGCGATCTTCCATGAAGACGACGCGCATCCCAGCGTAGAAGCAGGCCTCAGGGTTGCTAACGCTAGCAAGCCTGGCGATGAGCTTGGCATGGTACTCATGGTCGTAGAACCGGTTCTAGGTCCCAAGTTGTATCCCACGCAGCAGCACCGCCGCAGTGGTATGCTCCGTCCCTCTACGGCGTCGCCGCACACCCTACGCATCTGTGAATAGGTTGCCCACATGCTGCTAGGATCTTCCATGGGATCCGCTACAGCCACAGCGATGCGGCTAGCAATCTCAATAGCCACATTCGTCGAGAGCTTCTCCATGGCATGAGGACACGCGCATCGGCTACAAAAGATGGATCCTCGGGTCGGGGAGTGATGTCACGGCAGAGCAGAGCACTGGGGAGGGGGATCGGAGCAGAGCAAGGTGAGTTCCAAAAAACCCTCTTGGGATTTTATGATCGATCCATTCTTGAAGGTTCCAGGGCGCGGGGATGTCAAATGTCTCGAGGAAGTCAATCGTCATCCTCCGTGTGAATCACGTAAACCATGTATGAAAATGCAAAAATAATTCAGAATGAAAGAATCTTTTATCTTACTATCTTACGATTACTAATTAGAGGCCCCAACGGTGTAAACCATGTGAACCTTCAATCATCACCGCGGTAGCCTTCATTCATTGCCGCTTTCATCAATTTTCAAGCCCGTGCATGAGTCCTACACGTTACTCCCACGCGTATTTATAAAGTTTTGTAGAAATTTGCATTCCCGCGTCTCATATAGTTGCATACAAAGGACGCTCCCCACCGTATCTTTCTCCTCCTCAGTGATGTTGTTCCTCATCACCACCCCTGCTCCCCAGTGTCAAACTACGCGACTGCCCCTACTCAGCGATGTGCAAGCCACCGGTCCACCGCCGACAAGCTAGTGCTCTGGCACGGTGACGCCTCTCACGGTAGGTAGACAACATAGATCCACCAGTGACCAGGGTGGTACTCATCACCGCCGTCACCGCTCGAGCTCAATGTCGCAAGATCTAAAGGCAATGGTAATGCTTTCACACTTCCCTTATGCATTGTTCTTGGATTTTAATTCCCTTCTTCACTCATCTAAGCACGAATGAACTTTCCATCGATTATTAATGAGCTCATGAACACATCTCCGTAGTCGCCTCCTTCTCTCGATTGAGCGACAAGCACCATCGCTTCCATCATTGTCCCCGCTCCACCAGATCCTCATCATGATGGGAGGAGGCCCCCAACAAGAGGAACAAAGTGGCCATCCTCCTGAGACCATATCTTGGTCCTCATCGTCACCGCCTCACCACCCGCTCCTTGTGTAGCTATAAGTGTATCTATTGCTCTGTAATAGCCTCATCTCGAGATCCGAGTATCGTAAGGAGTTGCCCTAGATTCTCGCCGGATTTTCTACCGCATGATTTGGAAATGCAAACACAACTTTACCAGCTTCAACAGTGAATACCCCTCCTTATCCTTCTTGCCCTTCCCCATTTAGGATGTCATGATCTTAGATTGCTCCTGAGGCCTCATCCTCTTTTGGTACTCTAGGTTTTCTATGTTAGCGTAATCAATTGACTAAGAAATGGTTGCTATTATTAGGGTAGTGACCATTCTTGTGGTTCAGCTCGCTTGAGGTTCGATCCGACAGTCTTCTCGTACTTACATGTGTTTGAATATGGGATCAACGATGATGACTCCTTAGGTGTCAACATCTACTCATCTAAAACTAGAGTATGGATCTTTAAAGAATCTGAATGAGGCGAGGGTATTGTAGTATCCACATATGGGAAAGGTGTGTTTGTTAATGATTTTATGCACATGCTAGAGTTCACCTAGATAGTTGTTGTTCATATGGAGGAAAAGACATGGAGGAAAATTCATAAGCCAACTGGTGATGCAATCTCCATCCATGAAGCTCAGGGTGAGTTGTGTTTATGTACTGCTGACAGTGTTTGCCTAAACGGCTGATTAAACGGTCAGTAAACGGTAAACGGTGGTAAACTGTTTTGTTTAGGGGGTAAACGGAAATTAAACGGTTGACCGTTTAAACAGTCAAAAAACAGGAAAAATGGTCTAAACGGAACGGAGATAAACAACATTAAACGGACTAAACAACTATTTAAATGGCTGTTTAGGCGAACACGAGGTAAATCTAGTTCAGTTTTGTATGGATAAATTTGTATACTTAAGTTTATTATATTTATAAATGTGTACACTTGATATGTTACATGCATAAATATCTATATTTGATTCTTTTCACTTGCATAAATATATATACATACCAAAATAATTGATTTTTACTCGGATAAATATGTATAAATGCTAGAATACTTGATTTTTTACATGCACATATATAATTATATGTATTTTTTTTAAAGTACAAAACCGTTTAACTTCGTTTAAACACCGTGTAAATAGCCTAAACGCTAAACGAAGGGCGACCGTGTAAAGACCGTTTACCGTTTAGGAAAACATTGACTGCTGATACTTTGAATAGGTATGAGCTTTCAATCTGAATTCTTAAAGACTATGGTACTATTAAATGGACATTGAAGCATAAGGTGACCACGCTGGAGCTATTTGGAAAGAAGAATATTAAAATTGATACCGAGGTTTGTGATGCGGCCTACAGAGTGATTGCAGTTCATCCAGAATGGAATTTGATTTTTCTTATTGGGGAGGACAAATCACTGCTTGCATGTGACATGAACCACAGTAAAGTTTATGTCCTCCTTGCCCGGGCATCGGCTATCCTAGAAGTACTTGGAAACTATTATGTATGAGCGGCGGACCTCACTATTTTCTTTATGTTCCCTTGTTCATGAAGTCATTAATAGAGCAGTAAATGTGCATATGCTGTATTTTGTTTGTAATTACATCATGCCTTTGTTCAGGTGGATAATTGTTTTGATTCTATATATAGGCCAATTTGGACTTCGTAACTAAAGGAATGGTGTGTTGAATATTAGCTTACAATCTATGTACCGCTTGTATTAGGACATCAATTGATAAATATATTATGATAAGCGTCCATTGTTATTGTAAGAACATGATTTATGGATGCAATGGTTATATCTGTATGTTTTTTGTTCAGTAAGCTGTTAAGGGCCATTTATTGTTTTGTTATCACCACTGCCATCAGTGGTGTAAACGTGCAACACTGTCGCTATACGTATTATGCGGTAGGGATAAAAGTGTATCACCGATGAATCATTTAGTAACCCGACACCGACTAAACAATCATCATAGATGAATCGTGGTGCAAGGCGACGGTGACCATGACCTTTGTACTGGCGGATCATACGATAAAGCGATGGTGGTATTAACCTCTACACATGCGTCTCGGCCGTCGAACCGACAGTGAACCCACACCGCAGACAGTCGGATCTAAGTACAAGGTGACGGTGCTGGTGACCACTACATAGGCGGTTGATATGCCCACACGACGGTTTTGATAGCCTCGACACAGTCGGATCATGTACCAATACGGCGGTGTTAGTGTACATCCACAGTCGTGTCGTGCTCCAATACAACTGAAGTAAGGACCTAATCAATGATGGATCATAAACCAATCGGCGGTGTTAGTGTACACCGCAGTTAGTCCCAGATGCCGACGGTGAAGGCTATGACCATCACTGTCGATAGCTTATTGCTGAGGCCGAAATTGGACTGCGATGTGGGTTATGACACGGCTATGAAAGGTGCGAGTGTAGTAGTGGTATTTTCTCACAAGTAAAGTACAAACCAACGAGTACATTAAAAAATTTAAGTGCTTTTAAGAAATCACGACAACATTAAAAAAATTACCTTAAACAGGCGGGTATAAGATTGAGTTTGCATATTTCCTGTAGAATTATATGTCATTTTGTTTCGCGAGAAGTGTGAGGCACATTGGTTAGGAAAATTCAGTTTCATTTGACCGTTTTCATTTTGAGCCCCATCACTATCTTAGGATGAGATGGGAGAGGGAGGAGTTATTTGCTGACTTTTTATTTTTAAATACTGTTGCTAAATCAAATTAATAATTCTTTGATTACCATCAATGGGTAGGAAGATACACATTGCTTTTGATGGTTTTACTAGATTGGATCAAATTAGTTATTCTTCCTGCATTAGCTAGGAGGAAGAAGAGGGGTTCCATGGTGCATTGCTGAAAGCTCTAGTTTAGCTTTGGTGAATTGATGAAACCATAAGTGCTAACCTAGTTTATCAAATGATCATGAGATAGGTAGCACACTCCAAGTGATGAAGTAAATGAAGATCATAGCATGATGATGATGATGGCATGGCGATGATCAAGTGCTTCGACTTGGAAAGAAGAAAGAGAAAAACAAAAAGCTCAAGGCAAAGGTATAATTTGTAGGAGCTATTTTGTTTTGGTGATCAAGACACTTAGAGAGTGTGATCACATTTAGGTTTGATAGCCGTACTATTAAGAGGGGTGAAACTCATATCGGAATGCGATTATCAAAGTGCCACTAGATGCTCTAACTCATTGCATGTGCATTTAGGATCTAGTGGAGTGCTAACACCCTTGAAAATGTTTGTGAAAATATACTAACACATGTGCACAAGGTGATACACTTGGTGGTTGGCACATTTGAGCAAGGGTGAAGAAGATAGAAGTGAAAAGGAGTAAGTGTCATTTGGTTATACAATGACCGACGACTGACGGCTCTGGGGACCAGCGTCCGGTCATGTGTAGTGATGAAGACTCAGCGTCGGTTCTGACCGGACATTGGGTCACTCAGCGACGAGACGGCTGGAAGGACGCGTCCGGTCGTATTGTCGACAAAGACATATCTGAAGTCGGCGTCTAACCGGACCAACTGGTAGGGTCCGGTCAAGCATGACCGGACGAGTCCGGTCGGCAAAATCCGTTTCTGGAACCTTACTGGAAACGATCGGACGCTGGAGGCTCAGAGTCTGGTCAGTTGTAGCAGAGCGTCCGGTCAATAGATGACCGTCGAGATCAGACGACTCCTGTCGAACGCAGTGTGACACGTGGCTGACATCGGGTGATCGGACGTGTGGCAGAACCACCCGAAATAGCATACTTACGGAGGCGCTCGTCTACCACCAGACACTAAGCACCCCGAAAGCAACTACAACGAGCGGTATCCGTCGGGCACACCCCGAGGGAGAACCCGAAAGATCCACATTTATCCCAAGGATCCAATAATGAAAACGAGTTACAACACAAGTCCATCTCATACATTAGAGTTTCTTAAAAGTACATTATTACAATACCAAATACAGAGTGCGAAATGATAAACAGTGGAATATTAAAAGATAACATCTAGCGATAAGATAACGATGATTCCGTCTGAGCCCACCAGATGGATCCTCCACACAAGGAACTCCTCAAGCATCACCTGCAACAGGGGTAAATAAACCATGAGTACACAATGTACTCGCAAGACTTATCCGATCAGTGGGAATACTTTCCCGACTCCAAGGAATATGCTAGGCTTTATGGTTTTTGGTTCTCTTTAGCCAAAAGCGTAACTAATAGTGGGTCCTTATTGATACATTATTATCATCACCGTATTAAGTTTTTATCTAGTCAATCTATATAAGCACCTGTGCTACTTTCAAGCAAGAGTTGAGCAATCGTTCATCGTTCCTTCTCCTTTTCCACTTCTAGTTCTTACTACGGTGCTAAACTTGAGACAAGCCGCACTTAGGATAACCCGCGATTCGTGAATCAATGTGCCTAGCTAGGTGCCCCGAAGACACGCCCGCTTGTACCCTAGGCACAAGCAGGACTAACCACCACCACTCTCCTGTCCCCGGTGTCCGGTCCCCCGTCAAACTTGGACTCCAAGCCTCCGCCTCTGAATCCCGGACTCGGGCGGCGCAAGGACCTCCACCACCTCATCTTCCCATCACCGGTCCGGAAAGAGCCGGATCCACGACAAGAGAGCAAACAAGTCTTCCCTGCGCCCATACCCAAGTATGTGCTCGAGACAATGGTCTGTGACTTGCCTAGAGTCATATGCAATGACCGGTCCTTAATCGACCACAGGCGGGGAAAAAGTGTAGCACGGGCTATGCCCTGTTGGCCGCAGGACACAAACCCTCACACACCCCAGCAGTACCAAATCCACATCCACGTCCGGTCACCATTTTTCCTTTCCATTATTTCATCATGATATCATAGTGTAATCACCTATTTGCGTAGTAACGGCAGGTTACTCACGCCACCGACATCCCGAGCATAGCAGACTACTCACCGCACTAGTAGGACTCATGGTGGATATATCTATGCATGTAGTTTCCATAGAATGCCTATAACGTAAATGCATATCATATAAATATATTCGGTGATCATTTAAAAATAGGGGTTATGCACCGGGCTTGCCTTTGAGCAAGCCGGGTCAATTAAAGTCAAAAGCACCAACAGGCTCTGGGCTTCCTCCGTCATGCGAAGATCTCCTCCTCGTACTACTCGATCACCTCATCGTACTCGGCTCGACGACGATGGGCATGAAGTCTACCAGACTCGTGATCTACATGCATGAAATGATGATGCAATGCTTAGGAATATAACAACAATGAGCTCTTAAAATAAAAGTATATTGACTTAGCTACTAAGCTATGGATATCAACCACGGTACTAGGCTACCTATTTTACAAAGCAAGTAAGTAAAGGTCTAAGGACCCTACCGTAACAATTCGAAGCTAAAATTATTACCGGTTTACCACAACAAATCCTGCAATTAAAGATCGATATACCGCTAAGTTCTCTATTTTAATCCTATGAGCCTACCATCCTAACAGTTAATGGTGAACTAAACTGTACTAACGGTAGATGGCATTTTGTGAACCTAACAAACTTGGTTTCACTATTTTTGGACCACCATGCATTTTACTACTAATTATCGAAGTTTAGCTTGGCCCGAATTGAATAAGCGATAGTAAATTATTTGGAAATAAGAAAACGAAACCTCACTCGTGGCCCACATGGTCCAACGTAGCCAAAGAAAGCGGGCGAGCCCAGCTGTGCAAGCAACATGGACTTGGCGCAGCCGAAGTAACGCAGACCTTGCTGACGACGCTGGAAAGCGCGAGCGAGAGGGCACGCTGGAGCGGCAAGCAGTGGCGGGCAAGCGGCAGCAGCCTTGAAGGCATGCAGCAGCCCCCGGCGAGGCAGCGCCAATGGCAGCAGCAATGTGTGCCGGCAATGGCAATGGCGGCGCGAAAGAAATGTGACCTAGCCAACCGGCGGCGGCCCCCAGAGGCGTATTTCAACGTATTATGGCTTTATTTTCCTACATGAAAAGCGGCCACAAACACGTGTGACGTAGGGGTGATGTCATGCTGACGTCAGCAAGCTAATATAAACAGTAACGCACCGCCGGTTGCTGCTCGCTCTGCTCGGGCGAGGTTCCGCCGGCCACGAAGAAGACGCAAAATGGCGGTGGAGCTTTAAATGAAGTGGGCGGTCACGATGAGCGGTGGAGGAGAAGCTAAGGCGGTGGATTGAAAAATGGCAAGCTATGGTTGTGCGGCATGTCGTCTATGCAGACCACCTCGGTCTTATGGAGCAGGCGGAGCGACGAATCCAAAATTGGAGCACAGTGAGACGCTACGATCGGCGAGGTGGTGTCAATCGAGCAACGGGTCTGTCATCTAAGCGAGCCTATGGACGCGACGAATTTCATTAACGCGCCACGGTCACGGCGAATTGAAAACGAGAGGTCCCGTCGGTCATGGCGGCAATGAGAGACAGAGGCGTTAGCACATCCACGGTCATTAACGCAAGGTACGCGTGCACATGACGACGGGAAACATTGAGACGTGCCTAGGCGATTGTCCGCGCGGTCGACCCACGCGAGTGCAGAGCTAAAAGGACTCGTGCGTAGTGGACAAGCGTGTGGTGGCAGGCAACCGAGGCAACAGAGGTGACCGCGGCCAGTCCAACATAGTTCGACATAGGTGACGTGCACGGTTACGCGTCGAATTCAATTCCGAGCTACCTGCTTCATTGTCGACTACTGAGTATGTCCTACAAATTTTATTAAAGTTCACATACACGATCTACATCATTTTTATTTAATAAAAATCCGTTTAGAATACTAAACAATATAAAGCGACATGAAACTTAACATTTATTTCCCGTTTCGGATGAACGTTTCAAATGCCGTATATCGACTTATACTCCAAATCACACACATGTACAAACAAGCATGAGGCTAATGCAGTGTTTTAGCAAAAACATTACAATATAACACCGAGGGTGTTACAAATCTACCCCCCTAAAATAAAATCTCGACCCGAGATTTTATGTGCCTAGTGTGAGAAAGAGATAGGGAGTACATTTGGCGCAACACTAACTATCCGACCCAGAGAGGAGATGGGGGTAATGCTTTGTTAAGTAATTCTCTTGCTCCCAGGTGGCTTCGTCCTCTGAATGGTTTTGCCATTGTACCTTGTAAAACTTTATCACTCTGTTCCTAGTCACTCTCTCCTTCTCATCCAAGATTTTTATAGGATGCTCCACATAAGACAGATCAGGTTGGAGCGGAAGTCCTTCTATTTCCACAGATTCTTCAGGAACTCGTAGGCATTTCTTCAGTTGCGAGACGTGAAATACGTTGTGAACTGCCGAGAGAATTTCTGGGAGTTGGAGACGATAAGCAACGGGACCACACTGCTGCAACACCTTGTATGGACCCACATACCGAGGGGCTAACTTGCCATGAACACCAAACCGATGTATCCCTCTCATAGGAGATACCTTGAGATACACAAAATCTCCAGCTGCAAATTCCAAAGGTCTTCTTCGCTTGTCTGCGTAAGCCTTCTGTCGACTCTGAGCTGATTTCAAGTGTTCACGAATTACATTTACTTTCTCTCGAGCCTCCTTTATGAAATTAGGCCTGAAGTACCCACGGTCTCCTACTTCAACCCAGTTTAGTGGCGTCCTACATTTCTGTCCATATAAAGCTTCAAATGGCGCCATGCGGATACTCTCCTGATAACTATTATTATAAGAAAATTCTGCCAGCTTTAAACAATGATCCCACTTCTCAGGAAAAGAGATGGTACAAGCCCATGACATATCCTCGAGCACTGGTTCACCCTTTCGGTTTGACCATCACGTGGGTGGTATCCGAGCTTACGAGAAGACGCAGTACCCAAACACTCTGGAGTTTCTCCTAGAAGCGAGAGACAAAAACTAACCCTCTATCGAGAGATGATGGTGAGAGGAACTCCATGTAGGGTCACAATCCGATCAAAGTATAACTCCGCATACTTCTTTGCATTGTATCTAGTGTCCACCGGAAGGAAGTGTGCAGACTTGGTGAGACGGTCCACAATGACCCAAATAGAATCAAAGCGGAGGAGGTGCGGGGTAAACCCACAATGAAATCAGGAAATATCCTCCCATTTCCAAGCGGGAATGGGCAAGGGCTGCAGAGATATCGAGAGTACGCATATGACCGCCTTGATTCTACCACAAGTGTCACACTCTGCAAAAGCTGGGTGATATCTTGCTTCATGTAAGACCACCGATCAGATTGGCGTAGATCATGGTACATCTTGTTGCTACCGGGGTGGATAGACTGACTTGGAATGATGGGCTTCTTTTAGAATCTTCCTCTTCAGCTCCTCATTAGACGGAACCACCAATCTATTCTTGTATCTCACGACTCCCATCTCATCAATGCTAAAATGAGGTCCACGTCCTTCAGCTAGCAACTTCTTGATGTGAGGAATCTCTTCGGGGTCTTCCTTCTGCTCCCGAATAATTTGCTCTAGCAATTCTGATGTCAATGCAATATGAGCTAGCACCTCTGTGTGGTGAAGTGACAAGGGTATTTCCTCAACCTAATGCGACTTACGACTTAAGGCATCAGCTACCACATTGGCTTTTCCTGGATGGTAGTGGACTTCCAAATTATAGTCCTTGATTAACTCTAACCATCTCCTTTGTCTCATGTTCAACTCAGACTGAGTGAAAATATACTTAAGGCTCTTGTGGTTAGTGAAGATGTGCACTTTGTTGCCCAACAAATAATGCCTCCAAATCTTCAGAGAGTGAACTACTGACTAGCTCTAAATCATGGGTAGGGTAGTTCACCTCGTGCTTCTTCGATTGGCCTTGAAGCATAAGCTATCACACGCCCCTCTTGCATAAGCACACACCCCAAACCCGTCTTGAGGCATCACAAGTAAACATCAAAGGGCCTCTCAATATCGAGTTGAGCCAATACTGAGCAAGTGGTCAGAAAAGTCTTCAAGGACTGAAAAGCTTCTTCACAAGCTGGACTCCAAACAAACTTAGCTTCTTTCTGGAGCAGCTTAGTCATGGGCTGGGCTATCTTGGAGAAATCAGGGATGAAACGTCGATAGTATCCAGCTAGCCCAAAGAACCCAGCGGATCTGGTGTGCAGAGACCTAGGAGACTTCCAATCTAATACATCTTGCACCTTCTTTGGGATCTCTGAAACACCTTGGTGTCAACACATGTCCCAAAAAAAGCTGCACTCGATCTAACCAAAACTCACACTTTTTGAACTTAGCATACATTTGGTGCTCCCTTAGCCGAAGTCGGTATGATCCAGGAGGTGACGGGCATGCTCTTCCTCATTCTTGGAATAGATTAAGATGTCATCAATGAAAACTACCACAAACTTATCCAGCTCGGCATGGCTGAGTTCATCGGTACATAAAGAAAGCCGGGGCATTGGTGAGACCGAGAGACATCACTAGGTACTCATACAACCCATACCTAGTAGAGAAAGTTGTCCTTGGTATATCCTGTGGCTTTGATCTTGATCTCGATGGTAGCCCGATCGAAATCTATCTTGAGAACACCATGGCACCGACTAAGCGATCAAACAAAGTATCTATGCGGGGCAAGGGATACTTGTTCTTAATCATTACCGCATTGAGAGGCGGTAATCCACACACATCCATGAGAGTACCATCCTTCTTCTTCACAAAAATTGCGAGGCAACCCCAAGGTGAAGAACTTGGGCGGATGAAACCCTTGTCCATCAACTCCTCCGATTGTTTCTTCATTTTGCCGGTTCTCTCGGAGCCATGCAGTGCAGGGACGCCTAGAGATAGGAGTAGTACCAGGCTCAAGCTCAATGGAGAATTCTACCTCACGATCCGGTGGCAATCCGGAAGATCTTGAGGAAAACATCCGGGAACTCACATACTCTTTGGAATGGAGGTAAGATCAGAACGACTTCAAGCATGGGGCAAAGAATAGGTAAGACCGGTTACGAGGGTATGATGAGAGACATCCTATCCTCGGAAGATGGAAGCCGTAACTCTACACTTCTTCTCTTCATATCCAATACTACCCCATACGCCCATAACGGTTCATTCCTAGAATAACATCAATGCCTTGCCTGTGCATTATCATGAGCTATGAGAGCGGTAAGTGTGGGTAGCTAATACCAAACTTATCGTATCCGTGTGGGTATTGATGAACATCTCGAGAACCGTGAGTACGGATCTTATAGGCATACGGTATAGCCACAAGTGATAAGTTGTGCCGCTCTACAAACCCCATGCTCATAAAGGAATGCGATGCACCAGAATCAAACAACACCAAAGCTGGATAGGATTCGATGGTAAACATACCAGCCATAATTGTTTCCTGATGCACAACCTGCTGAGCATCCGTGAAGTGCACTTGACCAGATCTGCTGGGCACCTTCCTCTTGATGAAAGTCCTCTTAATCAGCCTGGAATTTGCAGATGGCTAAGAGCAATTTGAGTATGTTCTCATCGAGGACACTCTTTGGCATAGTGGCCCTCCTTGCCACACTTGAAACAAGCACCAGGCTTATTCCCGAATCCTTGAGGTGGGACTGCTTGTCCATGAGTCTGTTTGGGCCGCACTTTTCTTCTTTGAGGTGCCTTGTCTTGAGTAGAAGTATATGTGATGTCTGTTGGGGTGACCGGAACGGAGGCCCACCGGATGGTTGATAGGGCCTCGCCTAACAATTTGCACCTTCTGAGAATGAGGGTGGCTGGAGGATCCAGCTGCCACCCTCCTCCGCTTCCAATCCGCCTGAGATGCCCGCTGAAAACCCTCAAGAGCAATGGCGGCGTTCATCAGAGCCCCAAAGGTCTGATAGTTCCCCAGGAACAGTTTCTCCTGAAGAGCAGGAGTGAGACCGCGAAAGAAGCGATCCTTCTTCTTGTCATCCGTGTCCACCTGACTGCCAGCATACTGAGCCAAGTGGTTAAACTAGGTCACATACTCCATTACCGTCCTGCTCCCCTGACGCAGCTCCATGAACTCGGTCACCTTCTAGTGGATAACACCAGCAGGTATGAAGAACTCGCGGAAGGCGGTGGAGAACTCCTGCCACGTTGCCGGGTGATCCGGTAGCTCCGCGGCCTGGAAAGTCTCCCACCAGGCACCTGCGGACCCCAAAAGCTGCTGGGACGCAAAGTGCACCTTCTGCTCGTTCGCCACTCCAAGCAGCCGAAACTTCTGCTCTAGTGTGCGAAGCCAGTGCTCCGCCTCCAACGGATCGTCCGACGGTGTGAACGTGGGCGGGTGGGTCTTGAGGAAGTCCTGGTAAGAGGACTATCCCTCAGGACGGCGAGCACCACCCCCATTCCCACCGTTGCCTCCGGGGCCTCCACGGGCGAGACCCGCGATGGCCTGTGCCATAATATCCATGGCACGAGCTGTCTCCTGACGAGCAGCGGCTGACTCCTGACGAGCAGCCAACAACTCCACCATGACCTCCGTGGCGGACAACGGCGGAGGCGGTGGCGGTGGTGGGAAAGGATGAGGAACCAAAGGTGGAACCTCCCGAGCTCCCTCGTCGTCACGCTCAAAGGCCCGAGCACTATCACCATGGCCCTCGTTGGCCGCTCCCGAACTGGTGCTCCCACGTCCGGACCTTAGATTCATCTGTAAGAGAGACAAACCAACCATTAGGACACCTTCCTGATCAGGATCCAGAGATTAAAGAAATGGCAGCACATTTATTAAAGCATTCATTAAGTTAGTTCTACCAATTTACTACTTTCATTATACGTGAAGGGGGATTCCTAGTTCAAGTAAGATGCTATTATATGATGCATGCTTCGACCTATACATTCACTCAAGCCGGAATATAGCGGCGTTCGTAACATTTTTGGCACATCGCACACTCACTTTCCGTATACTAAGCGATTTCTTACGCAACGTAAGTCAGTGTACCTGTAGAAAACTGATTAGATAAAACCAGTGCCGCTATCCTAGATACACCATATAGCTAGGGCTTATACTTATATAACTTAACTTAATCACATCCTACTTTTCGCAAAACTTTTGTTGGTCAAACTTTTAGTTTTGAAAAAAAATGAGGAACTCATGACCATTATTGGCTCTGGTACCAACTGTGGCAGAACCACCCGAAATAGCATACTTACGGAGGCGCTCGTCTACCACCAGACACTAAGCACCCCGAAAGCAACTACAACGAGCGGTATCCGTCGGGCACACCCCGAGGGAGAACCCAAAAGATCCACATTTATCCCAAGGATCCAATAATGAAAACAAGTTACAACACAAGTCCATCTCATACATTAGAGTTTCTTAAAAGTACATTATTACAATACCAAATACAGAGTGCGGAATCATAAACAGCGGAATATTAAAAGATAACATCTAGCGATAAGATAACGAGGATTAAATACGAGCCCACCAGATGGATCCTCCACACAAGGAACTCCTCAAGCATCACCGCAATGGGGTAAATAAACCACGAGTACACAATGTACTGCAAGACTTATCCGATCGGTGGGAATACTTTCCGACTCCAAGGAATATGCTAAGCTTTATGGTTCTTTGGTTCTCTTTAGCCAAAAGAGAACTAATAGTGGGTCCTTATTGATACATTATTATCATCACCGTATTAAGTTTTTATCTAGTCAATCTATATAAGCACTGTGCTACTTTCAAGCAAGAGTTGAGCAATCGTTCATCGTTCCTTCTCCTTTTCCACTTCTAGTTCTTACTACGGTGCTAAACCACTGACAAGCCGTGCACTGGATAACCCGGCGATTCGTGAATCAATGTGCCCGGTGGGTGCCTCGAAGACACACGCCCGCTTGTACCCTAGGCATAAGTAGGACTAACCCACCACTCTCTCGTCCCCGGTGTCCGGTCCCCGTCAAACTTGGACTCCAAGCCTCCACCTCGAATCCTGGACTCGGTCTGGGCGCAAGGACCTCCACCACCTCATCTTCCCATCATCGGTCCGGAAGAGCCGGATCCACGACAAAGAGAGCAACAAGTCTTCCTCGCGCCCATACCCAAGTATGTGCTCGGGACAATGGTCTGTGACTTGCCTAGAGTCATATGCAACGACCGGTCCTTAATCGACCTGAGGCGGGGAAAAAGTGTAACGGGCTATGCCCTGCTGGCCGCATGGACACAACCCCTCACACCCACCCAGTACCAAATCCACATCCCTATCCGGTCACCATTTTTTCTTTCCATTATTTCATCATGATATCATAGTGTAATCACCTATTTGCGAGTAACGGCAGGTTACTCACGCTCTCGACATCCGAGCATAGCGACTACTCGACCGCACTAGTAGGACTCATGGTGGATATATCTATGCATGTAGTTTCCATAAAATGCCTATAACGTAAATGCATATCATATAAATATATTCAAAGTGATCATTTAAAAATAGGGGTTATGCACCGGGGCTTGCCTTGAGCAGGTGCCGGGTCAGCAAAGTCAGCACCAACAGGCTCCTGGGCTTCCTCCTGTGCGAAGATCTCCTCCTCGTACTCCTCGATCACCTCATCGTACTCCGGCTCGACGACGGGCACGAAGTCTACCAGCTCGTGATCTACATGCATGAAATGATGATGCAATGCTTAGCAATATAATAACAGCAGCTCTTAAAATAAAAGTACATTGACTTAGCTACTAAGCTATGGATATCGACCACGGTACTAGGCTACCTATTTTACAGCAAGTAAGTAAAGGTCTAAGGACCCTACCGTAACAATTCCGAAGCTAAAATTATTACCGGTTTACCACAACAAATCCTGCAATTAAAGATCGATATACCGCTAAGTTCTCTACTTTAATCCTATGAGCCTACCATCCTAACAGTTAATGGTGAACTAACTATACTAACGGTAGATGGCATTTTGTGAACCTAACAAACTTGGTTTCACTATTTTTGGACCACCATGCAATTTACTACTAATTATCGAAGTTTAGCTTGAAACCTGAATTGAATAAGCATAGTAAATTCATTTGGAAATAAGAAAACAAAACCTCACTCGCGGCCCACACGGTCCGGACGATCCAAGCAAAAGTGGGCGAGGCCCAGCCTGGCAGTCATGGACGCTGCTCGCAGCCCAAGAATGTGACGCCTTGCAGCAAGGCTTGACGCGCAGAAAGCTGTGAGCGAGAGGGCACGCTGCAATGGCAATGGCAAGCAAAGAATGGCAAAGAGGTCGAGCGCGGCTGTGGCGCCGCCCACGGCGGTGGCGGCGGCAGCAGCAAAGGTGAGCAAAGCATGCGGTGCGGCGCGAAGCAGCGGCGGCCAAGCAAATGGCCAATGGCCCCCAGAGAGGCGATTTCAACGTATTATGGCTTTATTTTCCTACATGAAAAGCGGCCACAAACACGTGTGACGTAGGGGTGATGTCATGCTGATGTCAGCAAGCTAATATAAACAGTAACGCACCTCCGGTCGCTGCTCGCTCTGCTAGGGCGAGGTTCCGCCGGCCACGAAGAAGACGCAAAATGGCGGTGGAGCTTTGAATGAAGTGGGCAGTGCGATGAGCAGCTGGAGGAAAAGCTAGCAGTGCGGTGGATTGAAAAATGGCAAGCTATGGTTGTGCGGCATGTCGTCTATGCAGACCACCTCGGTCTTATGGAGCAGGCGGAGCGACGAATCCAAAATTGGAGCACAGTGAGACGCTACGATCGGCGAGGTGGTGTCAATCGAGCAGCTGGCTGTCTAGCGGAGCCGCGGACGCGACGAATTTCATTAACGCGCTATGGTCACGGCGAATTGAAAACAAGAGGTCCCGTCGGTCATGGCGACAGTGGAGACAGAGGCGTTGGCACATCCACGGTCATTAACGCAAGGTACGCGTGCACATGACGACGGGAAACATTGAGACGTGCCCAGACGATTGTCCGCGCGGTCGACCCACGCGAGTGCAGAGCTGAAAGGACTCGTGCGTAGGGCACAAGCGTGCGGTGGCAGGCAACCGAGGCAACGGAGGTGACCGCGGCCAGTCCAACATAGTTCGACATAGGTGACGTGCACGGTTACGCGTCGAATTCAATTCCGAGCTACCTGCTTCACTCTCGACTACTGAGTACGTCCTACAAATTTTATTAAAGTTCACATACACGATCTACATCATTTTTATTTAATAAAAATCCGTTTAGAATACTAAACAATATAAAGCGACATGAAACTTAACATTTATTTTCCGTTTCGAATGAACGTTTCAAATGCCGTATATCGACTTATACTCCAAATCACACACATGTACAAACAAGCATGAGGCTAATGCAGTGTTTTAGCAAAAACATTACAATATAACACCGAGGGTGTTACAGGACGCTGGGTCCAGAGTCCGGTCGATCGGACCGGAACGTCCGGTCACCCCGCGCTGTACCCAGTGAAGGGGTACAACGACTCTATTTTATGGGGGCTTCTATTTAGGCCCTATGGCCGGCTTAAGCTCACCTTCTTAGCCAATTGCATTGACATAGCAACCTTGTGAGCTTAGCCAAAGCCCTCCAACTCATCTCCATCATTGATTCATCATCTTTGTGAGATTGGAAGAGAATCCAAGTGCATTGCTTGAGTGTTTGCATCTAGAGGCACTTGGTGTTTGTGTTTCGCTGCGGGATTCGCTTGTTACTCTTGGTGGTTGCCGCCACCTATATGGCTTGGAGCAGCGAGGATCGTTGAGCGGAGGGCGGTGATTGTCTCCGGCTCCGATCGTGGTGATTGTGAGGGGTTCTTGACCTTTCCCCGGCAGAGCGCCAAAAGGTACTCTAGTGGATTGCTCATGGCTTATGTGGTCCTCATCTTGTGTTGATTGTGTGGCACCCTATTGAGGGTTTGGCGTGTAAAGCCAATTAGCGCGTGAACCTCCAAGTGAATGAATCACCACAATGAGGACTAGCTTGCCGGCAAGCAAGTGAACCTCAGAAAAAAATCATTGTGTTCATCATTGATTTTGAGGTGATTGGTCTTCATTGTTATCCACACTTGTGATTGATTGGTTCATACATCTACACGGCGGTATAACCTTCTTGCCTACTCTTTACATTACCTCAAACTAGTTGTCAAGCTCTTTAGTGTAACTAGTTGTGAGAGCTTGTTAGTTTGGTTAGTATGGCTCTTTAGTTAGCATTTGAGAGCACACTAACTTCGTGTAGCGATATAGCTATTGTGTGGATATACTCCATCTAAATTAGAATTGTGGTAGGTGGCTTGCATTTTGGTAGGCTAGCGCAAAACTCGCTTCGCCTCATAATTGTCTAATCCTTTTGTTAAGTGTTATTGTAGAAATTTTATTAGGCTATTCACCCCCCCCCTCTAGCCATTAGGACCTTTCAAGTGGTATCGGTGCCGAGATCACCGTGATTTTAGGCTTAACAACCTTCGGTGTAAAAATGGCTCAAATCAACAACACAAAGAAGCCACCCCAATTTAATGGCACAAATTATCCATATTGGAAGTCAAAGATGACCACACATATCAAGTCAATCAATAGAAAGGTGTGAAAGGTGGTAGAAACCAAAATTGAGATTGATGATTCAGAGATTCCCACCGCGGCCAAAGAAGTGCTTCTCCAAAACAATGATATTGCTCTAAGTGCCATTCATGATGTAATTGATGAGAGAACATTTGAGCAAATCAAGAATATTGAGATGGCTCATGAGGCTTGGAAGAAGTTGGAAGAATCATTTGAGGGTACTCAAGCCATGAAGGGTGCAAAGGCATACATTCTCAAAGAGAAGTTTGCAAGCTTCAAGATGAAGGAGGATGAGAGTGTGCTGGAGATGTTCCATAGGCTTCAAGTGCTTGTCAATGATCTCAAAGCACTTGGAGAAGAGGTGAAGGACAAGGACTTCTCCCACAAGTTCTTGAGATGTTTGCCTTCAAGATTTGGTACATTGGTCACTATTCAAGTGAGGAGTGGTTTGGACACCATGACACCAAACCAAGTGTTGGGAGATATAATGACCGATGATACATATAGAGATGATGATGAGAAGGAAGAAAAGAGGGAGAAGAAAGATGAGAAGAAGGATGACAAGAAGAAAAGCGTGGCATTCAAGGCCACATCATCCAAGGGCAAAGCCAAGCAAGAAACTTCAAGTGAAGAAGATGATTCATGGGATGATGATGATGATGAGAAGATGGCTCTCTTTGTCAAGAGATTTGGCAATTTCATGGTGAAGAAGGGCTATCGTGCAAGAAGAAAGAAGTCTTCATCCAGGAACAAAGAAGAGTCAAGAAGGTGCTTCAAATGTGGAAGCAAAGATCATCTTGTTGCTCAATGTCCATACAATAGCGACAATGATGATGACAACAAGAAGAACAAGAAGAAGGACAAGAAGGAAAAGAAAGAGAAGAAGGACAATATGGCCTTTAAGAAGAAGAAGGGTGGTTCATATGTGGTCACTTGGGATAGTGATGCTTCCTCAAGTGATGATGACAAGACCACCAAGAAGAAGGTTCTTGCAAGCATTGCTATCAATGAGAAGCCTTCTCTCTTCGACTCTTCATCATGCTTCATGGCTAAGGCCACTAAGGTACAAACTTGTGATGATGAAAGTAATGAAGAACATGATGATGATAATGAAAATGAAAATGATAGTGATAGTGATGATGATGAACCTACTAAGGATGAATTAATTGACATGCTAGAAGATGCTAGAGAACACTTTGACATCAAGAGAAGGGAATGCAAAAGCTTGCGTAAGGAACTAAAAGCCCTTAAGCAAGCCTTTGATGAGCTCAATGCATCTCATGAGAGGCTAGAGGAAGCCAATGAGAAGCTTGGCAAAGCTCACAAAAAGCTTGAAAAGGCTCATTCATTTTGCTTGATGAGCAAAATAAAAAGAAGCATGTTGATACTTGTGATGTAGGTTTAACTTGTGATATAATCGATGAATCACTATCTATGCCTATTATTGTTCCTTCTACTAACCCTTCTTGTAGTACTTTCACTTCCACCTCATCTAATGGTGATGGTCTCACTTGTGATGCCTCACTAGTGGTTGAGAATGAGAATCTCAAGAAGGAGGTTAACAAGCTCACTCACACTTTGGCTAAGGCCTATGGTGGTGAGGACCGCTTGCTTATGTGCTTGGGTAGCCAAAGAGCTTCTCTCTACAAAGAGGGATTGGGCTATACCCCCAAGAAAGGCAAGGCGGCCTTTGCTCCTCATAAGACTAGTTTTATGAAGAACAATGGTCGGTTTTGCATTAGTTGCAAGCAAGTAGGTCATAAAAGAGCATGAATGCACCAACAAGAGCAAAAATGCTAATGTATCCTCCCTTAAGCTTGATTCATGCTACATGCTTATTAAGGGTACAAATGGTGTGAAGGCTAAGTTCATTGGTAAACCATGGATGGGCTCAAAGAAAAAAGCTATTTGGGTACCAAAGAGCTTAGTGACTAACCTTCAAGGACCCAAGCAAGTTTGGATACCTAAAAAGAATTGATCTTCTTTTGTAGGTCAATTACAAAGCCGGAGGAAGGCATTGGGTTCTTGATAGTGGGTGCACTCAACACATGACCGGTGATGCAAGAATGTTCAAATTAATCAACACCAATGGCAATGATGGTTATGATAGTATCACATTTGGTGACAATGGCAAAGGCAAGGTCAAAGGACTTGGTAAGATTGCAATATCCAATGACATGAGCATATCCAATGTGTTGCTAGTAGATAGCTTGAACTTCAATTTACTATTTGTGGCTCAATTGTGTGATCTTGGATTCAAATGCATATTTGAAGTAGATGATGTAGAGATCATAAGTGTAGATGGCTCTAACTTGATCTTTAAAGGCTTTAGATATGAGAATCTATACTTGGTTGATTTCAATGCTAGTGAAGCTAGATTATCTACATGCTTGTTCACTAAGTCTAGCATGGGTTGGTTATGACATAGAAGGCTTGGTCATGTTGGAATGAAACAATTGAATAGATTGGTTAAGCATGACTTGGTTAGAGGCTTGAAAGATGTTGTGTTTGAAAAGGATAAGCTTTGTAGCTCTTGTCAAGCCGGCAAACAAGTTGGAAACACCCATCCTAAGAAAAGCATGATGAGCACTAGTAAAGCATTTGAGTTATTGCACATGGATTTGTTTGGGCCAACACAATACACTAGCATTGGTGGTAACAAATATGGCTTTGTGATAGTGGATGATTACACTAGATACACATGTGTATTCTTTTTAGTGGACAAAAGTGATGTGTTTGCAATATTCAAATCATTTGTCAAGGGCATTCACAATGAGTTTGAAACAACCATCAAGAGAGTTAGAAGTGACAATGGTAGTGAGTTCAAGAACACTAGAATTGATGAGTTGTATGATGAATTTGGAATTAGACATCAATTCTCGGCCAAGTACACACCTCAATCAAATGGCCTTGTTGAGAGAAAGAATAGAACACTCATTGATATGGCAAGGTCTATGCTTAGTGAGTATAATGTGAGTCAATCCTTTTGGGCTGAAGCTATCAACTTGGTTTGCTATTGTAGCAACCGCCTCTATTGTCATCCATTGAAAGAGAAGAACCATATGAGCTCTTGAATGGTAGAAAGCCCAACATTACATATTTTCAGGTTTTTGGTTGCAAATACTATATCTTGAAAAAAGGCACTAGATTGGGCAAGTTTGACAAGAAATGTGATGAATGATTCCTACTTGGTTATTCCACTTCAAGCAAAGCATATAGAGTTTAGAATTTAGATAGTGGTACTCTTGAGGAAGTTCATGATGTTGAATTTGATGAAACCAAGGGTTCACAAGTAGAGAATGAGAACTTAGAAGATGTTAGAGGCATTCAACTTTCAAATGCCATGAAGAACATGGATATTGGTGAATTGAGGCCTACGCAAGTAAATGATGATGAAGATGATCAAGTGCAAGTGCTCTCTAACTCAAATATGCAAGATGATACAAATCAAGATAGTACAAGTGGCTCTCATGACAATGAACAAGATTAAGTGGCTAATACATAATCTCAACCAAATGATCAAGCAAGTGCAAGCAATCAAGTTCCAATCCTCCAACCAACCAATGTTGCAAGAGATCATCCATTGGACACTATCATTGGTGATATTTCAAAAGGTGTGGAAACTAGATCAAGATTGACATCATTTTTGAGCATTTCTTATTTGTGTCATCCATTGAACCAAAGAAGATAGATGAAGCATTGAAGGATGTTGATTGGGTGAATGCTATGCATGAAGAATTGAATAACTTCGCAAGAAATCAAGTTTGGGAATTAGTAGAGAGACCAAAGGAACACAATGTGATTGGAACCAAATGGGTTTTTAGAAACAAGCAAGATCAAGATGGGATAGTAGTAAGGAACAAAGCAAGATTGGTAGCACAAGGCTATACACAAGTTGAAGGTCTTGACTTTGAAGAAACATATGCCCCGGTTGCTAGATTGGAAGCAATTAGAATCTTGCTAGCCTATGCTTGTGCCCACAACATCAAACTCTATCAAATGGATGTCAAGAGTGCGTTTCTCAATGGTTACATCGATGAAGAAGTATATGTTGAGCAACCTCCCGGTTTTGAAGATGATAAGAAGCCCAACCATGTGTACAAGTCGAAGAAGGCATTGTATGGTTTGAAGCAAGCACCTAGAGCATGGTATGAGAGATTGAGAGACTTTCTACTCTCTAAAGGGTTCACAATGGGCAAGGTTGACACCACTCTTTTCATCAAGAAGATTGGAAAAGACCTATTTGTATTGCAAATCTATGTTGATGACATCATATTTGGATCAACCAATCAAAGTTTTTGTGATGAGTTTGGAAAGATGATGGCTGATGAGTTTGAGATGTCTATGATTGGAGAGTTGAGTTACTTCCTTGGTCTTCAAATCAAGCAATTGAAAAATGGTACTTTTGTGAGTCAAGGCAAGTATATCAAAGATATGATCAAGAAGTTTGGCATGAGTGATAGCAAAGTCATTAGCACACCAATGGGAACCAATGGCAATTTGGATTGTGATGCAAGTGGAAATATGGTGGATCAAAAGTTGTATTGGTCTATGATTGGAAGCTTACTCTATGTGACCGCATCAAGACCGGATGTCATGTTTCGTGTATGCATGTGTGCAAGATTTCAAGCCTCACCAAGAGAAAGTCATTTGAAGGCTACAAATAGAATATTTAGGTACTTGAAGCATACACCAAATGTCGGTTTGTGGTATCCCAAAGGAGCAAAGTTTGAGCTAGTTGGTTACTCCGACTCAGATTATGCGGGATGCAAGGTTGAAAGGAAGAGCACCTTGGGCACATGTCAATTGTTGGGAAGATCACTTGTTTCATGGTCATCAAAGAAGCAAAATAGTATTGCATTATCAACCGTCGAAGCCGAATACATATCCGTCGGTAGTTGTTGTGCACAAATACTTTGGATGAAGGTCACCTTGAATGACTTTGGAATCAAGTTCAATAAAGTGCCATTGCAATGTGACAATGAGAGTGCAATCAAGTTGACCAACAATCCGGTTCAACATGCAAGAACAAAGCATATTGATGTCCGCCACCATTTCATAAGAGATCACCAACAAAAAGGAGACATTTGCATTGAGAGTGTAGGCACCGAAGATCAACTTGTCGATATATTCACCAAGCCATTAGATGAGAAAAGGTTTTGCAAGCTAAGGAATGAGTTAAACATATTGGATTTCTCAAATATGTGTTGATGCACCCCCACTTTTATGACATGCCTCTCCTTTGAGCAATCCAAGGTAAAAGTTGATTGGCATGACATACATCCTTGCTAAGGATATGTTTGGTGCATCTAGTCATCTCTCCATTTTATTAGGCTCATTCATGAAAATCAAATGAATTTGATGTTTATATGGTATCACTATTGCTTCTATGCTTGACTTGATCTAGTGATAGCATATGACATGTTTGTGGGCTTATAAACCTAGTGTTTAATCTAGAAAATGAGCTTTAAGTGCTTAACTCAACATGGTACAAGATAACCTTTATTTAGAGGTGTGAAGAAGCTTGTCCTTGGATCAAACCGAGTTAAATATCTTTGGCAAATGATCTAGATTGGACCAAATTTGGGAAAATGATCCTCACCCCATTGATTGACATTGATAATCCTAACCTATCTATATTTTAAAGCCTTTGTGGTCATTGATGACAAAGAGGAAGAAATAGTGCACAAAGATAGTGAAAAGACAACAAAGGAGAGAGAAATAAAGATATAAGTGATAGGGGGAGAAATTGGGGAGAAATATGAAAAAGGAAAGGGATCAAAGAAATATGAAAAAGGAAAGGGATCAATTAAAATATTAAGCACACAAGTAGGGGGAGCAAGCTCATAAACTTGTATGGTGCATTTGAATGTGCATTTCATATGTTTGCTTGCATAGCACAAGTTTTATTTTAAATATCCATGATTGTGTGATGAATGATAATTGTAAACTTGAATGATGAAATGAAAATCTAGCATGCATAGGTTTATTCACAAGTAATATCATTTTCAAGTATTATCAAGTGATATCTATTCCAAATAGATTTTCAAGTAGTATCTTTTACAAAGTTTTTACAAGTGGTATCTAGCTATCCTTTCGAAGTATTTTTACAAGTGGTATCTAGCTATCCTTTTGAAGTATTTTTCAAGTGGTATCTAGCTAACTATTGTGCTAAGGATGGTATAATGGTGCACTCTGATTGGTATCACGTTTCAAAGGTTCATCTTTTATACCTTAGCATCATTTGATAGATATTATCTCCTATATTTCCTATCTAATCATATGTGCAGGCTACAATCCAAACTCTTAGCATAGATGTAGGGGGAGCAATTGCTACCATATGGAGTTCATGAAACTTGTCCATATCCTTTTACACATGGTAAATATGCTTGGACAAGCAACATGGATTCAATTGGATTTTAATTCATATCTTTGTATAAGGGTTGTCATCAATTACCAAAAAGGGAGAGATTGAAAGCTCTAGTTTGGTTTTGGTGAATTGATGAAACCCTAAGTGCTAACCTAGTTTATCAAGTGATCATGAGATAGGTAGCACACTCCAAGTGGTGAAGTAAATGAAGATCATAGCATGATGATGATGATGGCATGGCGATGATCAAGTGATTCGACTTGGAAAGAAGAAAGAGAAAAACAAAAAGCTCAAGGCAAAGATATAATTTGTAGGAGCTATTTTGTTTTGGTGATCAAAACACTTAGAGAGTGTGATCACATTTAGGTTTGATAGCCGTACTATTAAGAGGGGTGAAACTCGTATCGAAATGTGGTTATCAAAGTGCCACTAGATGCTCTAACTCATTGCATGTGCATTTAGAATCTAGTGGAGTGCTAACACCCTTCAAAATATTTGTAAAAATATGCTAACACATGTGCACAAGGTGATACACTTGGTGGTTGGCACATTTGAGCAAGGGTGAAGAAGATAGAAGTGAAAAGGAGTAAGTGTCGCTGGTTATACAGTGACCGGACGCTGGCCTCTGGGGGACCAACGCGTCCGGTCATGTGTAGCAGTGAAGACTCTAGCGTCGGTTCCAGACCGGACGCTGGGTCACACAGCGACCGGATGCTGGAAGGACGCGTCCGGTCATATTGTCAGACAGCACAGACAGAAGTCAGCGTCTGACCAGACGCTGGTAGGGTCCGATCAAGCATGACCGGACGAGTCCGGTCGGCAAAATCCATTTCTGGAACCTTACTGGAAACGACTGGACGCTGGAGGCTTAGAGTCCGGTCAGTTGTAGCGGAGCGTCCGGTCAACAGATGATCGTTGAGATCAGACGACTCCTGTTGAACGCAGTGTGACACGTGGCTGACATCGGGCGACCGGATGCTGGGTCCAGAGTCTGATCGATCGGACCGGAGCGTCCGATCACTCCGCACTGTACCCAGTGAAGGGGTACAATGGCTCTATTTTGTGGGGGCTTCTATTTAAGCCCCATGGCTGGCTCAAGCTCACCTTCTTGGCCATTTGCATTGACATAGCAACCTTGTGAGCTTAGCCAAAGCCCTCCCACTCATCTCCATCATTGATTCATCATCTTTGTGAGATTGGAAGAGAATCCAAGTGCATTGCTTGAGTGTTTGCATCTAGAGGAACTTGGTGTTCGTGTTTCGCTATGGGATTCGCTTGTTACTCTTGGTGGTTGCCGCCACCTAGACGGCTTGGAGCAGCGAGGATCGTCGAGCGGAGGGCGGTGATTGTCTCCGGCTCCGATCGTAGTGATTGTGAGGGGTTCTTGACCTTTCCCCGGCGGAGCGCCAAAAGGTACTCTAGTGGATTGCTCGTGGCTTGTGTGATCCTCATCTTATGTTGGTTGTGCGGCACTCTATTGAGGGTTTGGCGTGTGAAACCAATTAGCGCGTGAACCTTCAAGTGAGTGAATCGCCACAACGAGGACTAGCTTGCCGGCAAGCAAGTGAACCTCGGAAAAAAAAATTATTGTGTTCATCATTGATTCCAAGGTGATTGGTCTTCATTGTTATCCACACTTGTGATTGATTGCTACATCTACACGGCGGTATAACCTTCTTGCCTACTCTTTACATTACCGCAAACTAGTTGTCAAGCTCTTTAGTGTAACTAGTTATGAGAGCTTGTTAGTTTGGTTAGTGTGGCTCTTTAGTTAGCATTTGAGAGCACACTAACTTAGTGTAGTGATATAGCTATTGTGTGGATATACTCCATCTAAACTAGAATTGTGGTAGGTGGCTTGCATTTTGGTAGGCTAGCGCAAAACTCGCTTCGCCTCATAATTGTCTAATCCTTTTGTTAAGTGTTGTTGTAGAAATTTTATTAGGCTATTCACCCCCCTCTAGCCATTAGGACCTTTCAATTGCCTACCAATTCGAACGATGCACTAATTATATTTATTTTTGCCTAGTAAGTAGGAGTGCCACATAGGAGGAGCACAACTACGTCGCTTCGTTATGTAAGCCTGTAGGGATCAGTACCTTTAGTTTGCAATCTATGTACCGTTTGTATTAGTACATTAGTTGAGAAAGATATCATGATAAGCGTCCATTGTTATTGTACGAACATGGTTTATAGATGCAATGATTATATCTGTATGCTTTATGTTCAGTAAGCTATTAAGGGCCGTTTATTATTTTGTTATCACCACCATCATTGGTGGTGCAAACGTCCAACACCGTCGTTATACATATTATGCAGAAGGGATAAAAGTGTATCACCGCCGAATCGTTTAGTAACCCGACACCGACTAAATAATCATCAAAGGCGAATCATGGTGCAAGGCGACGGTGACCATGACCTTTGTACTGGCGGATCATACTGTGAAGTGACGGTGGTGTTAACCTCTACACAGGCGTCTCGGCCATCGAACCGATAGTGAACCCACACCGCTGACAGTCGGGTCAAAGTACAAGGCGACGGTGCTAGTGACCACTACACAGGCGATTGATGTGCCCACATGACGGTTTTGATAGCCTCGACACAGTCGGATCATTTGCCAATGCGGTGATGTTAGTGTACATCCACAGCCGGGTCGTGCTCTAATACGACTAAAGTAAGGACCTAATCAAGGACGTATCATAAGCCAATCGGCAGTGTTAGTGTACACTGTCCCAGATGTCGACGATGAAGGCTATGACCATCACTGTCGACAGCTTACTGCCGAGGCTGAAATTAGACTGCGATGTGGGTTACGACACGGTTGTGAAAGGTGCGAGTGTAGTAGTAGTATTTTCTCACAAGTAAAGTACAAACCAACGAGTACATTAAAAAAAATTAAGTGCTTTTAAGAAATCACGACAACATTAAAAAAATTACCTTAAACAGGTGCGTATAAGATTGAGTTTCCATATTTCCTGTAGAATTATATGTCATTTTACTTCGAGAGAAGTGTGAGGCACATTGGTTAGGAAAATTCAGTTTCATTTGACCGTTTTCGTTTTGAGCCCCATCACTATCTTAGGATGAGATGGGAGAGGGAGGAGTTATTTGCCGAGTTTTTATTTTTAAAAAGTGCTGCTAAATCAAATTAATAATTCTTTGATTACCATCAATGGGTAGAAAGAAACACATTGCTTTTGATGGTTTACTAGATTGGATCAAATCAGTTATTCTTCCTGCATGCAGGCTGGTTTTTGTTTGCTGGTGTTATGGTGGGTTTTCCGGTTGTGCATTGTTGTAGTAGTTGTCAAGCCGGTGTTTACCTTTATGTAGGAGTTTTGTTGTTCCAGAGGTACTGTCATGGTTGTATATGTTGTCTTTTCTCTATTGATATGTGTCTAGTAAATTCTTGTAAGTTGCTTTTTGAAAAATATTTGATTAATTTATTTAGAATAGTTTCTTGAGTGGAACATTTGATTTGATACCATATTTATCGTTGTTTCTTATTCCCATTCGATTTGATACAAACATGCAACATGTGTGTACATAGAAGAGCATGATTGGTAGACTACAGCCGACCCGATCTAGCTCGTGGTGTGCAGGAGTCTAACGATTGGTTGGATGCATGATATGCCGGAGCCTGGCCGTCCACATATAGGACGTCGAGTCACGCACCCATGAAACTAGTTATCTCGGATCCTTGCTCGAGGCAACAAAACGACTGTTATGTTGGTCGAGTATATACTTGTTTAGTCAATCAAACATTAAGGGCTTGCATGCACCAGGTCTGTCCTAGCTCAGTCGGGTCCATAGGAATGAGCCAGTCTCTCCTTGTCAACGAACCAATCACGCCCGAAATTGATATTGAGATGATAATAGCATTAGCATCACTGCAACCTTTTGATGCCTTCCTTTAAAAACATGAGTCTCTTTGGAAGAAATTTTCACAACTTTCTTTAAATTATTTTGACTCGAATTCCCCGAGCACACAGCACAAACCATTAGCCGTGCAAAACCACGGGAAAAGCAGCTACTTTTCGACTACCAATCACGCACGCAAGACAGACAGGGGCGCGGTACCTCACGCTGCACTCGTCTCGTCTCTACTCCATCGTCACGACGAAAAGGCAAAACCATAAGTCCATAATCACATGATGTCAAATCTGTACGCCCAAATCCGCTAAAACGTCTCAACCCTTAACCGACCCTACTCCCGCCGCGCTCAAATCCAAGCGCAAACCACCGGCACCCTGTTCGCTTGATCGTATTAGTCATACTTATCAGCTATGATATAATATTTTTTTCTCATAATAAAACAACATCAACCGACTTATAAGCGACGTAAACAATGAAGCGAGCACACATCATCAGATCGGCGCCACCCCTCCCTGATCACTCCAAACCGCCACCACCGGGGGCCAGCAACACGCCCGCGTCCGCGCACGGGATCCGCGGGAAGTGCCACGCGTGCTGCGCAGAGGCAGAGCCCGGGTTCCAGGGTCCCACAGCTTCCTGTGTTGGCAATTTGGCAGGAGTAGCTACCCGCCCGCAGGAGTCTTCGCCTGCCCAATTTCGCGGGACATTTTGCTTGCCGAGTTGTCTGCACCTACAGCTAGACTTGGAGTTCTGCATGGCGCATGTAATGTAATATATAAATAAATTCTGTAGTAAATCCTGAAGATTTGAACCAGGAACATCTGCAAAAGGCAACTGCAAGTGCGTTAAATGCACCAGCATCACTCCATCTCGCGGTGACGACGCAATTCGACGAATCCGCTAATACCCAGTCACGTAGTAGAATATACAAAATTACGCATCGAAGAATTTCTGCAAAAGGCAACTGCAAGTGCGTTAAATGCACCAGCACCACTCCATCTCGCGGTGACGACGCAATTCGACGAATCCGCTAATACCCAGTCACGTAGTAGAATATACAAAATTACGCATCGAAGAATTGTGTACTGCACACCTGGAACTCTTCCAGAGCCTACGGACCAGTTGTCTCTGGACGTAATTCCGTATTTTTTTCAGTCAATGAACGATATTTCTTCCTCAACAAATTAGCTAACAGTATTTTTTATGGCTTATCAGCCAAATAAATAGGACAAATATTCCGAGCTCGAATAATAGTACTAGAAATGTTCCGAGCTCGAATAAGCCCTTGTTTAGTTCGCGAAATTTGGATTTCGGGGCTACTGTAGCACATTCGTTTTTATTTGGCAAATAGTGTTCAAACATGGACTAATTAGGCTCAAAACGTTCGTCTCGCAATTTCCCACCAAACTGTGCAATTAGTTTTTCTTTTCGTCTACATTTAATGCTCCATGCACGGGCCGCAAACATTCAATGTGACAGGTACTATAGCAATTTTTTGAAAATTAAGGTGGAACTAAACAAGGGCTAATAGTACTAGTTCTTTGTCCGAGTCAAATGAACCCACAGCAAATCTGTCCCTGTTGGGAGAACAACGTTCCTAGCTGATGCCCCTCCATCAGCGAAAGTAAAATCTGACATCTCACCAGTCATCACGAGAGGTTGCTTGGTTTAAACGTAAACACAGCCAGCCCACGGTGAGGTGTTCCAGATGGTGACCGGCCGGGAGAAACCAGTGGAGGTGGCCTCCAGAGTCACCTTCAAGTTTTCACCTTTCCTCCGTGGAAGGGAACCGTCGACACAATATCGTCGATAGTCTTCCGAAGAGTATCCCATGAAGATAGATTGATTGATAGAGGAACATGAGATCAAGAACAAGAAGGCAATAGAGACATACAAGTTAGACAGGTTTAGACCATCGATATGACGTAACACCATACTCCTGTGGTTTATTGATTTGTATTAGCTATCGTATGATATTGCGTGAGTTTGGAGGGGGTCCCTGCCTGACTTATATAGTCCGAGGAGCAGGGTTACAAGTCGATTAGATCTGAAAGATAACCGGAAAGTAATAACTGATTATAGGAATCTTGGGATCATACATATCCTAACAGATCTCGTAGTATCTTCAGGATATCTTCCAGATGTTTTGCGGAAGGCGCCGAGTAGAGTTGTGTTCCGCAAGGCTTCGTCTTGTGGGCTGGACCACCCTTGAGGACGCAGCCCATGTGGTCTGCCGTGGGTATCCGGGGTCATACCCCCCAGCTAGTCCCCGAGCACCTTGTACCTGTTGTGCAACGCCGCCTTGAGCTTGTCAGAGCAGGTGCGAACGAAGCCGAGCAATCGAACTCACGGTCCGACCACCGTGATGAGTTGCCGAGCAGTTGTGAGCAATTGCCGAGCAGCGTGTACTGTCACCGAGAAGCATGAATCGTAGCCGAGCATAATAACCCAAGCACGGCTTGCCATAAGGGTGTAAGGAGCTCAAGTTTAGATTCAAAAATTTCTTCGCATTGGACCAAGTGTGCCCACTTAGAGTCCGACCACAAGAAAAGGAGATAGTCTTCTTCAGCTTCAAGAGGTCCGGAGTCTTCGAGAATAAAGCAAGCACATTCACCACGAGGTGAAGTGTGCCCACTTAGTCCCCGAGCCTGACAGTAGATGACGTAGTCATGTGGTGCCAGGGTCCAAAGTAGAAGAATAATAAAAGACCAGCCGAGCAGGCAGCCAGTCCTCAAGTGTAGCTCTGAAATGAGAGAGAGCACATTCACCGCAAGGTGAAGTGTGCCCACTTAGTCCCCGAGCCTGACAGTAGGTGACGCAGTCATGTGGTGCCAGGGTCAGAAACAGAAAAACAATAAAAAGACCAGCCGAGCAAGTAGCCAGTCCCTGTGTCATTTACAGAGATATCTGAAAAAACCCAACCGTGGCGAAAAACCAGAGTAATGGTTGTACAGTAACTGTTACTGAGCCTCAATAAATGGCGGAGAAGTCAGCGATTATTCGACGAGTGATAACCAACGGCAGCGATAAATGAGCGACGTGGGATGCGGTTGCGTGAAAGCCCAGGTTACGGCCCATTAAGCCGCGTCGGAGAATTCAGAGGGGCACAAATTGTAGGAACGGTTTCCCAAAAACCCTCGAATGCGAAAGGGTGGGGAAAGTGCTTTATAATTGCACCGCCGCATCCCGTGTTCATACCTTTGCCACTTTGCCATTCCGTCTTCATCCTCAGCCCTCACATTTCCAGATTCGCATCCACGCACACTCCTGACGCCAGTCCTCATCCAGATCTGACAGATGATGCCGAAGAGGAGAGCTGTGAACCCGAAGAAGGCGAGCCCAAAGAAGGCAGGAGCGGGAGCCAGTCGTGACGAAGATTGGGTGCCGTCGCGCACAGGGGAAGCGAAGCTTGAGAGATTGGTGGAGGTGGGCGTGCTTCCTGGCCGCGTCACCCCCGGATGGCGGCCAGCCAGTGGTGAGACCTTCCCGATGCCTAACACTGATGAAGCTGTAGTCTTCGAGGATTATTTCTGGCGTGGGTTGGGGTTCCCTGTTCATCCTTTCTTGCGGGATCTGCTGGAGTTCTGGGCGATTAGTCTGTGCAATCTCCACCCCAACACCATACTACACATCTCGATCTTTATTCATTTATGTGAGACGTTTCTGCGGGTTCTGCCGCACTTCAACCTCTTCAGACACCTGTTCTGGTTGAAGAAGAAGGGCGGTGGTGGTTCTAAGGTGGTTGGCGGCGTATATCTACAGCTCCGGGATGGAATGGCCAGCGAGTACATTAATGTACCGCTGAACACTTCTCTGAATGGGTGGAACTCCAAGTGGTTCTACATGAAACAGAGTCACCCTACAATCCGCTGCGACATCCACCATATCCCGGAGAACCAGAAAAGCTGGTCGGAGAAACTGAACAGTGCTGACATGGAACAAGTAAGGGAGCTCCTCGACTTGCTTAAAGGCGTAGAGATTAGCGACGAACTAGTGGCGGCGAGCTTCATAGTGCGCCGAATCCAGCCCTGCAAGGAGAGAGCCCACCCGGGCTTTGACTTCAGAGGTGATGATGATGGGACCCGAGAGAGGATGGAACAGCTGACGAAAAAATTGTCCTAGAGCGGGCCGTAGAGCTATTCGCTCCCAACGCCTTGTTTAGCTGGCCAAGGCAAACAAGGGCCTTCAACTGTACAAATCTGCCTCCTCAGGTAACCATCTCAATTGTTTTTTCCCGATACTTTTAATCCTAAAGCATTGTCGAGCAGTGAACTGATTCACTTATGCAAAGATCCATTCACAGGAAAGAGCGGTGTACTTCTCCGACGTGCCGAGGGGTGTAGATGCTCGGCCACCGGCTCGGCCTAAGGAAGATGCAGCCAGCACTTCGTTAGAGTCCAGGGGCACCGACGCTGGTCGGACAGAAAGTTTGCCCCCAGTATCAGAGAAAGTCCGAGGAAAAAGGGCAGCGACAGACGAGCCGGCCCGGAAGAAGAGGAAGACGACGACTGCCAGTCCCCTCAAATGGGGCGGCATCTCTCTTGGTGGCGACCAGACCACTCAAACGCGAAGGACCGTGGTGCTCGAGTGGTCGGATGACGACAAAACTTTGGTGGCTCCTCCGCCGAGCACTGAAGCACCTCCGCGCAGCACGCGCGCGGAAGAATAAGCGAAGAGAGGCGAAGAAGTTCCCGAGCAGCGGGCGACGGGAGTCCCTGCACAGCAGGCGGAGGAAGTCACAGAGCGGCAGGCAGAACAGAGGCTAAAGGTGGAGGAAACGGGACCTCCACCCCAGAGCACAGAAGTTGACCCCATGGCCACGCCTAGGTGCTCGGGTAGGCATCACCGGTTCAAGAAATTGTACCGGTAGACCAAACTGTGAGTATCCTTTCCTTGTAGTTACTTTGTTGTCATTTCTTAGCTTTTTGGCGCTTGACGAACTGATCTGATGTAGTGCGAAACGTGCGGAGGGTCTGACCCCACCAGTCCAGACTGCCGAACCACCGAGGGCAGATCCCATGGTGGAAGCAACACCGGCGGCTACCGTCCTAGAGTCCCCGAGAGCTCGGCAGCCAGAGGAGGAGTCAACCGCTGCTACTGGCGATCTTGGCGATGATGAACGAGCGGCGTTGATGACGGACAGATCGATGGCAGTGCCCGAGGCAACGGCGGGAACTGTCGGGTCTTCGGGAGCAGAGGATGGAGTTGTCGGCGATGCGCCGGAGTTTGGGGCGGTGAAGCCGGTGGTGCATGAGGGGCAAACGGCGCTTCTTGAGGCATCGCAGGGCATGGTCGGAGCCGCTGTCCGGCCACGGAGCCCCTCAGTGGTGCCTCGAGCTATGGCGGAAGAGGACGAGGTGGAGGAGATCGAGCGCGCTGAACCTCGACCCCAAGCTGTTCGAATCCTCCACAAGCGCGGTGATGAGGTGGTGGTTATCGAGGAGGAAGACACCACTAGGGAGATGAGGAGATTGAAGACTGCCCTTGCCAGAGTGATGAAACAAATCAAGGTCAGTACTGCATCTAGAGTGCTCATCTTTGACGTTGGCGATCAGAGTTCATCATTATAATTGTGTATTTGCAGGGGATAACTCGGACTGCCGAGCAGCGGCACCAGCTGATAAAGAGGATGGAACCCCTCGCCGAAGAGAACGAAAAACTCAGAGAGGCGATGAACCTGATGGAGAGAAACATCCAGAGAGCCCAGCATGAGCGAGACCTTATTGAGTCCAACGCGCGAGATCTGGAACACCAGAAGGGGGTCCTATCTGAGCAGCTGGCGGCTGCATCCGAGCAGCTGCGGTGCAAGTCCAAAGAGCTGGCGAGTGCCCCATGCAACTGGAACAGACATCTGAGCATCTCAGAAGTGTATCCAAGCAGAAAGCAGGTACGATATATCGGCGAATGTTCTTTGTATTGCTGAACTGCCATATTTTTGGCGATGACTGTTGTGCTTGTAGAGCAAAACACGGAGCTTGGCCAGCTACGCCAAGCCCTCGAACAACTCTGAGAGGAGAAGGCAAAGGAGATAGAGCGAGCAGATAAACTGGCCAAGGAGTTGAACGGTAAGTACTCCATGGTCGGAGTTAATGCTGAAGTAGTTTCCTTTCTTGATGGAACTTCGTAATGCCTGCAGACTACCATCGGAGGGTCAAAGTGCAATTCGATGTGCTGGAGTAGGACGCCCAAACCCTGAGGGGCAAGTTTGACGCCGTAGTTGCCGGAGTCAAACCAGTGCTCGACTGCGTTGACCTGGAGGTGGCTCCTCAACCCAACGGCAGGCCACCTTCCCGGACATCGTCATCGAAAGGTGCAAGACGGTGTGGGAGAGCTTCAAGAACTTCAACCGCGACGCCGTTGTTACCGGCATTACTCATGCCCTTGTGGTGGTCCGGTCCCACTATCAATCCGTTGACCTTTAGGCGATAGGGGGCGGATTCGCCGAAGGGCTGAGCGAGGCGGAGACCCAGCAGCTGGAGGATGAGGTGGAGGATGCGGCGAAAAAGCTGGCCGGGGACATTGACTTGTTTGGTGAGACGAGCGGCGATGGCAAAGCTCGGTGATCTGCTCGGAGATTATCATCTATAATTTCTAGATAGTGTAGTTAGAATGCGCGATAGCGCAAAAAACACTTATGTATGTGATAAATGTTATAAGGTGCATGTGTATGCAGTTTGCTTGTATTTCGGCGAAAAAATCTTCGTAGTTTTAACCATAACGCAATTATACGTAGTATAAGTAGCATCCAAGCAGTTGGTTCGCTACTGAACCCCATGGCCTCGGCTAGCCCATAGTCCATAACGTCGAGCGCGGAGCCCGTGCATGTGTAGGAGGAACAAGCGTGACCAAGGAACCGCAGCTGACCACCCATAACGCAGAGCGCGGAGCCTGTGGCATGTGTAGGGAGAGATCGGAGACTGGGTCTTCTCCATAGAGAACAGAGTGGAACGTGTGCTGCTCGGCGGTTATCGAAATAACTTGGAGATATGCATAGTAGAAGTGGTGTCCGAGCAATTAGTTCTGTGCTACGCTCTCAACATTGGCTAGCCCATAGTCCATAACGTCGAGCGCGGAGCCCGTGGATCTGTAGGAGGAACAGGCGTGACCAAGGAACCACAGCCGACCACCCATAACGCAGAGCGCAGAGCCCATGGCACGTGTAGGGAGGGATCGGAGACTGGGTCTTTTCCATAGAGAATAGAACTAAACGTATGCTGCTCGCTGATCGGCGAAATATCTTGGAGATTTGGAGAAAAATCTTTGGCGATTTGGAGAAAACGTTTTTGGCGATTTGGAGAAAAGTGTTCGGCGATTTGGAGAAAATGTGTTCGGTGATTTGGAGAAAACATATTCGGCGATTTGGAGAAAACGTGTTCGGCGAAAACGTTGGAGATTTGGAGAAACGTGGTCGGCGCAGTTATGGCGATTTTGTTTTGGATTTCATCATGGAGTGGCGTAGAGCCCGGCGACCGTAAGTGGAGATTTAAACCGTAATGGAGAAAAGATGGAGACAAATTATGGAGATCAAAACTTTATTCATCATAAAGTGGAGAGTACATATCTGGGGCATTTCAAGGATAGAAACGTATGAGGTGCTCGATGTGCTAAGAGTTGGGAACATTGATTCTGTCTAAGTCACATAGGCGATAAGACCCTGGTCGGGTAACGTCTTTGACGACGTAAGGCCCTTCCCAGGGGGAGGAGAGCTTGTGCATTCCTTCGGTTTTTTGTTTCCTACTGAGAACAAGGTCGCCGACAGCAAATGAATGACCTTTGATGTTGCGGTTGTAGTACCTCCACAAGCCTTCTAGATACTTGGCTGTGCGGATGCAAGTGATTAGGCGTTCTTCCTCGACCCTATCAACGTCCTCTGTCCAAATAGCTACGACTTGCTCTTCATCATAATTTTCCACCCTAGGTGCTCGGAAGGCAATATCCGCTGGTAGTATGGCTTCTGAGCCGTAGACCAAGAAGTATGGAGACACACCGGTGCTGCGACTAGCTTGAGTGCGCAGTCCCTAGACTATAGCTGGTAGCTCCTGGAGCCATCTGCCCGGGTGCTTTTCTTCTTTCTGATATAGTATCTTTTTGAGGGCATCAAGGATCATGCCGTTCGACCTAGCCGTTGGCTCTAGGATGGGCAATGGAGACGTATTTGACGGAGATGCAACGGTCTTCGCAGAAGTCCCAAAAGTGATGGCCAGTAAATGTAGTTCTAAGGTCGGGGATGATGCTGTTCGGGAGACCGAATCTGTGGATGATGTCTTCGAAGAGCTCGATTGTTTTCTTTGCAGTAGCCGAGACGAGCGGTTTATACTCAATCCACTTGGAGAACTTATCAATGGTGATGTATACGTACCGGAAGCCACCTGGTGCTAGCTTAAAAGGGCCAATCATGTCCAGTCCCTAGCATGCAAAGGGCCAGGAAGCTAGAATGGTCTGCAACTCTTGTGTCGACACGTGTATTTGCTTGGCGAAAAATTGGCATCCTTCACAACATCAGACGAGGTCTTCTACATCGGAGATGGCCGTGGGCCAGTAAAAACCAGCTCGGAAAGCTTTGCCGACCAGTGTTCTCGATGCCGCATGGTTGTCGCAGGAACCAGAGTGAATTTCGAGAAGTAACTTCACTCCGTCTTCTTGGGTGATGTATTTTTGCAGAATCCCTTCCTTGGCACTTTTTCTCATCAAGTTGTCGTCCACCAGCACGTAATGTTTGCTTCAACGGATTAGGCATTCGGTTTCAGTCTTATCGGCGGGTACTTCGGCGCTAGAGAGGTACTTGATGAACTGTTCCCTCCAATCGACGGTCGGCAAAGGTACTGTAAGTACCAGCTGCTTGGCGGGGGGGGGGAGGACTTCCTGAATTTCCTTTTCTTCCTTAATGGATGGCGCTAGAAGATCTTGAACGAAGACCCCCGGCGGAATCGCGGCGCGAGAGGAGCCCAACTTGGACAAGTAATCGGCGAGCTGATTTTGATCGCGTACCACGTGGTGGTACTCGATACCATAGAACTTTCCTTCAAGCTTCCTGATTTCGGCGCAATATGCATCCATCTTCTCACTGGAGCAAGACCAATCTTTGTTAAGCCGGTTGATGACCAGCGTGGAGTCCCCGTATACCATGAGGCATTTGACGCCGAGCTCAACGGCTATACAGAGTCTGTGGAGACATGCTTCATATTCGGCGGCGTTGTTGGAGGTCGAAAAGTGTATCCGGAGAACGTATCGGAGCTTATCCTTGGTCAGCGTAATGAACAGAATGCCCGCACCAGCACCGTTAATGTTAAGGGCGCCATCGAAGTACATCACCCAGTGCTCGGGGCAGGTGGCGGCGATGGGCTCTTGGATCTCGGTCCACTCAGCGACAAAATCAGCAAGCACCTGAGACTTGATCGTAGGCCTGCTTCTGAATTCAATGGAGTATGTGTCGAGCTCGACAGACCACTTGATGATACGGCCATTGGCCTCTTTGTTGCGGAGGATGTCCTCCAGAGGAAACTCGGTGACCACGACGATCTTGTAATACTCAAAGTAGTGGCGAAGCTTGCGCGACGTAATCAGAACGACGTATAGCAGCTTCTGGACCTGAGGATAACAAGTCTTAGGCTCGTTAAGAACCTTGCTGATGAAATATACCGGACATTGCACCTTATAGGCGTGCCCAGCCTCCTCACGTTCGACCACAATTGCTGTGCTGACGACGCGAGAAGTAGCGGCGATATAGATCAGGAGAGTTTCGTCCGGCCGTGCCGCCGTCATGATCGGAGGATTTGTTAGGAACAACTTAAGCTGCTCGAAAGCTATGTCTGCCTCTTCCGACTAGAAAAAGCGCTCGGAGGCCTGGAGGAGTTTGAAGAAAGGTAGCCTTTTTTCGCTGAGGCACGATATGAAGCGGCTTAAGGCAGCCATGTAGCCTGTAAGCTTCTGTATATCCTTGACACATGTTGGCCGTTTCATGTTGGTGATGGCGGAGACCTTGTCAGGATTGGGCTCGATGCCTCGTGCACTGACAATGTAGCCCAGGAGTATTCCGGATGGAACTCCAAAGATGCACTTTGAAGGGTTCAGCTTTCATCGGTACCTTTTTAGGTTAGCGAACGTTTCTTCGAGATCGGCGATAAGATCATCAGCGGTCTTGGACTTGACGACCACATCGTCGATGTAAGCTTCGATGTTGCGGACAATCTGTTGATCGAGGCACATCTGGATAGCCCTTTGATAAGTCACCCCAGCGTTCTTGAGTCCGAAGGACATGGTGGTGTAGCAATACGCACCGAAGGGCGTGATGAACAACGTCTTGATCTGATCTTCTTCCTTGAGGGAGATCTGGTGATAGCCGGAGTAATAGTCAAGGAAGGAGAGCAGTTCGCAGCCAGCGGTGGAGTCTACAACCTCGTCTATCCGAGGCAAACCGAAGGGGTCTTTAGGGCAGTGTTTGTTAAGATCAGTGTAATCAACGCACATTCTCCATTCTTTATTCTTTTTTCGAACGAGAATAGGGTTTGCTAACTACTCAGGATGATACACTTCTTTTATAAATCCGGTAGCTAAGAGCCATTTTATTTCTACCCTAATAGCCTCCTTCTTGTCTGGCGCGAATCGGTGGAGTTTCTGCTTGATCGGTTTGGCGGTCTGCGAGACATTCAAGGAGTGCTCGATCTTCTCCCGTGGTACCCTCGGCATGTCTGCAAGTTTCCAAGCAAACACGTCGGCGGTGCGTATTGCTACACCACCATGTCCTTCGGACTCAAGAACGCCGGGGTGACTTATCAAAGGGCTATCCAGATGTGCCTCGATCAACAGATTGTCCGCAACATCGAAGCTTACATCGATGATGTGGTCGTCAAGTCCAAGACCGCTGATGATCTTATCGCCGATCTCGAAGAAACGTTCGCTAACCTAAAAAGGTACCGATGGAAGCTAAACCCGTCAAAGTGCATCTTTATATCCTTGACACATGTTGGCCGTTTCATGTTGGTGATGGCGGAGACCTTGTCAGGATTGGGCTCGATGCCTCGTGCGCTGACAATGTAGCCCAGGAGTATACCGAATGGAACTCCAAAGATGCACTTTGAAGGGTTCAGCTTCCATCGGTACCTTTTTAGATTAGCGAACGTTTCTTCGAGATCGGCGATAAGATCATCAGCGGTCTTGGACTTGACGACCACATCATCGATGTAAGCTTCGATGTTGCGAACAATCTGTTGATCGAGGCACATCTAGATAGCCCTTTGATAAGTCACCCCAGCGTTCTTGAGTCCGAAGGACATGGTGGTGTAGCAATACGCACCGAAGGGCGTGATGAACAACGTCTTGATCTGATCTTGTTCCTTGAGGGAGATCTGGTGATAGCCGGAGTAATAGTCAAGGAAGAAGAGCAGTTCGCAGCCGGTGGTGGAGTCTACAACCTCGTCTATCCGAGGCAAATCGAAGGGGTCTTTAGGGCAGTGTTTGTTAAGATCAGTGTAATCAACGCACATTCTCCATTCTTTATTCTTTTTTCGAACGAGAACAGGGTTTGATAACTACTCAGGATGATACACTTCTTTTATAAATCCGGTAGCTAAGAGCCATTTTATTTCTACCCTAATAGCCTCCTTCTTGTCTGGCGCAAATCGGCGGAGTTTCTGCTTGATCGGTTTGGCGATCGGCGAGACATTCAAGGAGTGCTCGATCTTCTCCCGTGGTACCCTCGGCATGTCTGTAAGTTTCCAAGCAAACACGTCGGCGGTGCGTATTGCTACACCACCATGTCCTTCGGACTCAAGAACGCCGGGGTGACTTATCAAAGGGCTATCCAGATGTGCCTCGATCAACAGATTGTGAGCAACATCGAAGCTTACATCGACGATGTGGTCGTCAAGTCCAAGACCGCTGATGATCTTATCGCCGATCTCGAAGAAACGTTCGCTAACCTAAAAAGGTACCGATGGAAGCTGAACCCTTCAAAGTGCATCTTTATATCCTTGACACATGTTGGCCGTTTCATGTTGGTGATGGCAGAGACCTTGTCAGGATTGGGCTCGGTGCCTCGTGCGCTGACAATGTAGCCCAGGAGTATACCGGATGAAACTCCAAAGATGCACTTTGAAGGGTTCAGCTTCCATCGGTACCTTTTTAGGTTAGCGAACATTTCTTCGAGATCGGCGATAAGATCATCAGCGGTCTTGGACTTGACGACCACATCGTCGATGTAAGCTTCGATGTTGCGAACAATCTGTTGATCGAGGCACATCTGGATAGCCCTTTGATAAGTCACCCCGACGTTCTTGAGTCCGAAGGACATGGTGGTGTAGCAATACGCACCGAAGGGCGTGATGAACAACGTCTTGATCTGATCTTGTTCCTTGAGGGAGATCTGGTGATAGCCGGAGTAATAGTCAAGGAAGAAGAGCAGTTCGCAGCCGGTGGTGGAGTCTACAACCTCGTCTATCCGAGGCAAATCGAAGGGGTCTTTAGGGCAGTGTTTGTTAAGATCAGTGTAATCAACGCACATTCTCCATTCTTTATTCTTTTTTCGAACGAGAATAGGGTTTGCTAACTACTCAGGATGATACACTTCTTTTATAAATCCGGTAGCTAAGAGCCATTTTATTTCTACCCTAATAGCCTCCTTCTTGTCTGGCGTGAATCGGTGGAGTTTCTGCTTGATCGGTTTGGCGGTCGGCGAGACATTCAAGGAGTGCTCGATCTTCTCCCGTGGTACCCTCGGCATGTCTGCAAGTTTCCAAGCAAACACGTTGGCGTTGGCACATAGGAAGGAGATGAGCACGCTTTCCTATTTGGGGTCAAGGTGAGCCCCAATCTTCATGGTCTTGGAGGGGTCGTTGAGGTCGAGGTCGACCTCCTTTATTTCCTTGGACTTGGCGGAGGCACGGGGAGGATCCAACTCTAGGATCTCCATGTCGTCGGTGGGCAACGTCTTGGCTTTGGTGACCACGCTGGCCATCTGGATGGAGAGGTTGGTGGCTTCAGCGAGGGCAAAACTCTCTGTCTCGCAGGCGTAGTCTATGGAGAGGTTGGCCCGCCGTGCCAGAACACTGCAGGCGAAGGCATCTTCAGCACTAGATACGCGTAGTATGGTACAACCATGAACTTGGCTAGAGCTGGCCGACCAAGTATGACATGGTAGGCGGTGTTGAAATCGGCGACATAGAAGTTGATGTGCTCGACACGGTAGTTGCTTGTCGTGCTGAACTGTACTGGTAGGGTGATCTCTCCAAGCGGTTTGGAGGCCCTGCCAGGTACCACACCCCAAAAGGAGGAGTCGGAGGGTGTGAGATCCGCTAATCCGAGGCCTAGCTCCTTTAGGGCTCCGGCGAAGAGGAGATTTAGAGCGCTCCCATCGTCGACGAGCACTTTTCTGAAGAGCACCTTCTGGACGGTTGCGTCGAGGACGATGGGGAAACGCCCTGTGTAGGGAATATCCGCCCACTGGTCAGCCCTGCTGAAGGTGATGGGGACCTCGGACCATGGGCGATAGCTGGGGTTGGCGACAGCGTCCTCCGTAGTGACGTTGAGCACCCGTCGTGCGGTGAGCTTCCGTTCTCTTCTGCTCTCGGTGGAGGCGAGGCCCCCGAAGATGGTGGCGACCACCTTGTCGTGGTCCTAGAAGGCATTGTCATTACCCCCAGGTGGTCAGCGACCTCCGGCTCCGTCGTTGGCGTCGTCGTCCAGCTTTTTGTCCTGGAACTCCTTAGCCAAACCGAGGCGGTTCTTCATCTTGTGCTTGTCGTTCTTATGGAGAGGACACGGGCCATCGAGGATCTTCTTGTACTGTTCGTCATAGTGGCGCTTGGCGCGAGGTTCATTGACAGCAGCGATGATGTGGTCTAGCCAGCGGCGGCGATTTTGACCAGTCTTGAGTCCTTCTAGCCGATCACGGCCGCTGTCACGATGATAACTGCGGTCGTCGTGGCGACGGTCGTTGTGGCGGCGGTCGTCGGGGCGGTCATCGTAGCAGGTGTTAGGCGATGAGTGTCCGCATCCTCATTGAAGCGCACCTTGGCTTCCTCGACGTCGGTGTATTGGTTGGCGGTTGTGATCATCTCGCCGATCCCCGTGGGTGGCTTACAGTTGAACTTAGAGCGAAGCTCGCGGTGATGGAGTCCTCGGATGAAGGCGGTGATGACCTCGGCTTCCGTGATGTTTGGAATAGAATTCCTCATCTCGGAAAAGCGTCGAATGTAGCTGCGGAGGAGCTCGGATGGCTTCTGGTTGATGCGGTTGAGATCATGCTTGGTTCCCGATCGCGTACATGTAGCCATATAATTGTCGGTGAAGACTTTTTTTCAGCTCTTCCTAGGATCCGATGGAGTCCGGGGCAAGGCTAGTAAACCAGTTCATGACGGTTGGCACGAGCATGATGGGAAGATAGTTTGCCATGACACTGGTGTCTCCTCTGGCGGCGCGAACAGCAGTGGCGTAAGCCTATAACCACTGTGTTGGATTCATCCTCCCCTCGTAGGGCTCGACCCCAGTGATTTTGAAACCACGGGGCCACTGAAGTGTTCGGAGCGCCCTTGTGAATGCTAGGGGCCCCTCGGGGTTGTCGGCGCCGTCATCTACAGCGTTGCCGCTGGCGATTGGCTCGAGGGCTGAGTCCGGGTTGCTGTACTCTTGCTCGTACTCCTGGCGGCGACGTACTTTGTCTTCATGGCGACCGAAGCGGCGTTCGTCGATACGTCGTCGTGCATCTTGGAGATTGTTGAGGTGCACCTAGATGTCCTGGTCGACCTCCTGGTCATGTTGGCGGTGATGTTCAACGTGGTTGCCCCTAGCTCTGCCCTGGAGGGGTTGCCTGTCGTCGCGGTGCTGGTCGGTGAAGCGACTTTGGCGGCGATCGGTTTTTGTGGTGACTGATCAACGAATCAAAGTGGTGGAGTATGAAGGTCTCTGATCCTAGCGAATCTCATTGACCAGGCAGTGCGCCGCTTTAAGCGTGGCTACGACCTTGGCGAGCTCGGGCATCTGCGGGAGGCGGGCGAGCTCGTTGGCGGCCACTGCCAGATTGGCGCTTGGAGTCTTGAAGACGTCGTGGCCATCAACGCGGAGAAACTCTTCGTCGAGGTTGCGCTGGAGTGGCCTTCCTTGCGAGTCGAGCTCCTGCTCGGCCATCGCGAGGGCATTCTCGTTTGCTCGGCGTTGTGTGCGGTTGATGTTCGATTCTCACGAGTGGCACGTTCCTCCTCGGTCTTGCCGTTCCTAGGGGGTTGTCGACGCTGACATTGAAGATCGCACAACCCCGGAAAGAAGGGAGAGGAAGTTGCTCGGTGAAGGTTTCGGCGAGGGTCTCCGTAGAGCCTTGGGACTCGGAGTCTGGATTCTCCTCCGGGATGGTCTGGAGGGACGCTCTAGAGCGTTGGCTGACGTGGAGCATGTTGATGGCCTGCGGAGGCTGGTCGACGATCTGGTCGGCGAGAGGATGGATGTCTCCCACCTGGTCGGCGAATTTGCCCCTCAGGGCGTCTTGATAGGTGGCGGCGACGTTGGTGAGCCCGAAGGGCAGAGCCTCAACTCCTGGAGTTTTCTGAGCAGCCTCCGATAGATTTAGATCGGAGGGTGGTCGGCGCTGAACCAAAGTGTCCAGAGCCGATTCGGCGATAGAGAGGCATTCAACGAGCTTCAGACCGACCCGATCGATGGACTCGATCAGATCGTCGTTGTTGATATGCCTCCTCTGGTAGCGAGGAAGCGGGCGGCGAGTTGCTGATGAAGACGATCTCGGAGGTGGTTCCGAGATCAGATCTGCAGTCGCAGGTGCGGGGATGATCGGCACAGAATCAATTTGCGCCGGCTCGAGGAGCTCTCCGACTCCGTCAGCGTTGATGATCTAGGAGATTAATCCGACCGTGAAGATCTGGCCTGGCTGTGGGAGGAACAAAGAGCCTATGAAAAAAGTCATCTTGTTCGACAAGAAAACAGCACGTAGACCCCTACCTGGCGCACCAATTGTCGATATAACATTGTCGGCAGTCCTCCGAGGGGTATCCCACGAAGGTAGATTGATCGGCAGAGGAGCGTGAGATCAAGAACAAGAAGGCAACAGAGACACACGAGTTAGACATGTTCAGGCCATCGGTATGACGTAATACGCTACTCCTGTGGTCTGTTGGTTTGTATTAGCCATCGTATGATATTGCGTGAGTTTGGATAGGGTCCCTGCCCGCCTTATATAGTCCGGGGAGCAGGGTTACAAGTCGGTTAGATCTGAGTGATAACCGAAAAGTAATAACTAATTACAGAAATTTTGGGATCATACATATCCTAACAGATCTCGTAGTATCTTCAGGATATCTTTTAGATGTCTTGCGAAAGGCGCCGAGTAGAGTCGTGTCCCGCAAGACTTCGTCTTATGGACTGGACCGCACCTGAGGGCGTAGACTATGTGGTCTGTCGTGAGTATCCAGAGTCATACTGATAATTGGGATCTCGGTGGTTTGGTTTGGAATGTCCGGTTCTAGAGCAATGACACGCACAGACACAGCAGGTTTCATTGGCACTTTACCGGTTAGATTAGATGGGTCATCCCTGAAAGTGAAATGGATCCGTTCGGCCAGATGGAAGAAGCCTTTGTGTGCGTTCCACTCTATTTTAGCCCGACACCTGTTCGCTGATCGGTGCTGGTGCTGGTTTGAGCTGGCTGGTGCTGGTTTTTTTGAGAGGAAAACACTGTTGACTGGCTGGTTTGGGCTAGCTGAAACCAACAAGCGAACAGACCGGTTGATCTGGATTGCAGTTTGTTTGCATTCTCTTGGAAAGAATTATATGGATGGTAAGTTGCAATCTTAGGCATCAGTCATGGTTCAGGCACAGTAAAACCTTGTTTATAGGGCTCGCTTTCTCTGCTTTCTTTAGGACACTTGATTGATCTTCTCTTGAAATTAACATTTGCAAGAACAGTAAAACCTTGCTGTCATATATAGGAAGAAAAAAAGAGGATTCCTACTTATCTTGGAGTAAAAACAAACAAATTTTGCCAGCTGGGAAGGGACAGAGACTGCTGAAAGCGACCAGGAAATATTGATTGCATATCCAGACGGAGACGGGGAAAGAACGGGTATGATCGATTTGCGGATTTGGTAAAAAGAAGAAAAAAAAAACACTTTGTGGAAAGATAACCCACACCAAAAAAAAAGAGATAATGTTCTATTGGAGCAGAAAAGAAAAGAAAAGAAAAGACACCTCAATGAAGATAATTTCATGTCAGTTTCAGACAGATGTGAATTTCCAATTCTTTTCCAAGCAAAACCAGTAGAAAAGTTCACGACTGTTCTCAAACAGTATAAACATCTGACCATTATACTGTCTTGACCAGAAACACAAACCAGTAGAAAAGTTCACAACTGTTTTCAAACAGTATAAACATCTGACCATTACACTGTCTTTTCCAGAAACACCAACTGTTGACATAGCGCCTAAAATGCAATTCACCTAAGATTTGTGCCGAATTAAGCTGAAGGCAAGTCAACACCATCAATCAATATAATCGGAGTGGCTCGACTGCGTATCAATCAACAGTTAATGTACCTACTAACTCGCCTGCTAAACATTCAGATAAGTACAGCCGGAACAGGAACATCCTGAGCCCTTAATCATTTCATTCAGAGTCGTCCCCTTCATGCTGCAACAAATTTAATTATTCGGAGCTGTCCGTGTTCCCGCCGCCGGTCCCAGAAATATAATTGTTTCGAGCCCACTTAATCAGGCTATGATGAATGCGATCTTGCTGTTTTTTTAATAAATATATAAAACAGAAACATTTCAGGATCGCGCACGGCTAGTCCAACTCCAACCTCCGCGAAATCTTTTTGGTGCTATTTGTGGCTCATGGTCATGGCAATTCATACATTGGCAGCGTCTACTTGGCAGATGGCAGCCCCCTACGCACCTAACGCCCAACGACGTTCAGTTGTAGCTCAGTGGAAGGAGGCAGGCAAAACAAAAAGAGGGAGCCTGGATTTCAGTGGCCCCTGCTTGCTTGCTGCTGGTGGCTCGGGTGAAGAAAAGGTTCCTGCCTTTGGAGAGCAACGATGCTGAGCAAACGCTAGCGTGGAGGATGACAGGATGTGAATGAAGCAGCTCTGTGCCGGAGCGTGAACGGTGCAGGCGGCGGGCATATACTCGCCTTTTGGATTCCACGATGCGCATGCGGTCGGGGGGGAAGGCATGGACCTGCTGCTGCTGCTGCTGCGGTTCGGTTCGGTTCTGGTTCTGCCTGCCGTGTGGTGTGGTTCGGTTGGTCGCCTGAAATATTCTTCGTGGGACTGGGACGGGACCGGACATCGGAGAGCGACGCCCACCTTCTCCTTTCTTAGATGCTAATCAAGGTCAAGGAGGCGCTGTTATCTATTGATCTCAGCGTAGGGGCCGGGGCTCTGGATGGCGTACGTAAGGTTCGGTGGCCAGAAAGCGAAGGGGAAGTGAGCTCGCCTCCGTTCCCCGCCGCCGGTCGGTCGTCCACGACGTGATCACGTGAACGTGAACCCCACGGGCAAGTTGAGCTCCCGAAAGCCGACGGAGACCGAAGATTCGTCTAGTCCTCCTCATGCAGAGGCAGAGCCGAATATTGCAGCCTTGCGGACGACGAAAGGCGGAGCCGAAAGCAGAGTGGGCGTCGCCGGCCGAGACGGAACGGGGGCCGCACGCCAAAAAGGACGGACGATCCGCGTTCTCGTCGGCTATTTTGCTTGGTGTGGCCGCGTGGGAATGGGAGGCGCCGAGACGGCCGTCGTCGAGATGGATAGGATGCGCACGCACGCACGGCACGGGTGCTGCGTGTCGCGGTGCGCGGGACACGACGGAAAACGCATCGCCGGCTTTGTTAGTAGCTTGTCGGGGGTTCCTTACGAGTTACGATCTTGTCATGCTTTTCGTCCCGGCGCGCGCTTGCTTTGCTGGATTGGACACTTCTCGCGTGGACCGCGTGATCGGGATGTAGCAAGAGAAGCTAGGTTTATAATGTTCAATCTGGAGTTGAGAAGATGTCAAGGGAGGCATCGGTTACAGATTCTCTGATGTACACTGCAACCAAATAAGAGGTTTGTTGTTACGCTTATGCTTCCTTGCGTTTGTGTAGTCTGCTCCTACACTGTACTCTCTACGTTGCAATGGTCGGTACTGGGCCCGAAACCAACCATTTTGAACATGGCGTCTTTTCCCGGAAACCATCGCTGCCGACATGGAATCCTCACGCCGACCCCCCCTTCCGCGCTCTCCCCGCTTCCTTTCCGTGTTGTTTATTTCGGTCCAGTTCCCAAGCGCGGCCCATGAACACGTTTCGAGCTTTCTTTTTTCTTTTTCCGCAGCTTTCTTTTTTCCTTTTCCGCAGGTTGCGTTGCAGGACCGGATGAGTCGCTGTCGCTCTTTTTTTTTTCTTTCCGCGCTCGAACAACTCATTTCACGCCGTCGTTTTTCCTTTTCTTTTCTATTTCTCTTTTCCTCTTTCTTTTTCTTTCCTTTCTACTATTTCTTTTTTCCTTTTTCTTTTTCTCTTTTTGTTGTGTTCTATTATTCTTCTCATCCATTATTCTTTTTTTTCTTTTCATCTTTTATTATTTTTTATTTTTCTTTTATTTTCTTCTATTTCTTTTTTCTTTTCTTTCTTTTTCCTTTTTTCGGTGGTCTTCTATTATTCTTTTTGTTTCCTTTTTCTATTTTTATTTTTTATTGTATGTTTTTCTTTTCTTTTTTTTCTTTCCTTTCATTCACTTATTTTTCTTTTCTTTTTTCTTTTTTGTTCTTTTTCTTCTGTTTATAATTTTATGTTTCACTTTTTTTATTTATAGATACACGCGATGTTCTACGATGTATTTTTTTATGCCCGCGAGTACAAATGTGATGCTCTAGGATGTACTTTGTGATGTTCAGTAAGAATACATTAATGTCCTAGATATATTTTTGTGATGTTCGGTAGCATTTTTTTTCTTTTTATTTGACTCTAATTACTTACTTCACTAATTTTAGTATTTTATTTTATATTTTTATGATATTTATGATGTTCACGTAGTATACATATTATATTCTATGCTATATTTAGTGATGTTCGCGTAGTATTAATGTGATGTTCTATGATGTATTTGTGGTGTTCGGTAGCATTTATTCTTCTCTTTATTTGACTATAATTAATTACTTCAATAATTTTATTTTTTATTTTTTACATTTCAGTATATGTGGAATGTTTACGTAGTATATATATGATGTTCTATGCTATTTTTTTGTGATGTTCGTGTAGTGTTAATGTGATGTTCGACGATTATCTTTATATATATATATATATATATATATATATATATATATATATATATATATATATATATATATATATATTCATCACGAGATAAATGCTCGCTAAATTTTTTTATGAAAATGTATCACGTGGAGTCTTATTTTGAAGAGTTTATTGCAAGGAACACGATGGTGCAATCGGATTTTAATTAGGATATTTGGTTTAAGTGTTATGATTTTTTTTTTTGCTTCAAAAAGTATGGAAGCCACCGACGGCCCAAGGGGGAGGCGGCAGGTACCTGCCACCCGGGTCGGTGCCTAGGTTCCCGTCTTTTCCTCCGGGAAAAGGATATGGCCGATTGCAATGTCTTGGTCTGGTAACATTTAGGCTCGTTACTCGTGAAGCCCATCGCAGGTTCGCAGCGCCAGATATGAGAGATCCATTAACTTTTTGTCGGAATTCCTCTGGAGTTTACTACAATATTTGGGCTTCTAGCCAGGCCCATCAACATGAAAGAAATTGAGGATCAGGCCCAATATAGTCCATTAGGCCTCCTTCCTGAAATGTGATCTGTCACTTACTTGTTCACGTGAATTACGATTTCCTCGAAATCCTCTGCAAGCTCAAGTGTTTTTTTTATAAGGACTCGATTGTATATAAAAAAAAGGGTAAATACCAGTACAATGATTTGGGTTCTGACATATGTACCTTTTTAATTAGCTACCACAAAAGAGTCAAAGCAACGGTTTACACTCCACACACAGCCAGGCCCATCTTTGAGAATTTTAAATCTTGAGCCATAGATTTTGGATAAGCATTGGACGCGAGATATTGGCTTTACTTTTTTCAACATTAGATCCGAGGCCCTGCATCGATGAGAGTCGGAAGATTAGCCCGAACGCTGGCAAAAGCTTGCTGGCCACTTTTGTGTCTGTTTACAACCGAAGTATAGAAAAATAATAAAGTGCAGTGAGACGTCCAAGATAAAATTTTCTCCGTACCCTGCAACTGTGTTTCGTATCAACATGAAGTATGAACTATATATGCTCTAAAAGCTCAAGTCCTGAAGTTCATCTAAAAACCCTAAGGCCCCGTTTGCACTACACCATGATCCACTTTTCCCTACAATCATGTGTTGGTAAATCAAGGGTTTTCCCAACAAGTAATGTGTTGGCAATTCTTTACCTTTTTAGCGTCACTTAAAGTGTCGGCAATAGTAATATAAGGCTACAACTTATATGTCGGCGTTTCTCCTTCCAACACATAAAGTGTCGGCGAAAGTTTTTAGACCAAAAAAATGTCGTCCTAGACTACCTAAACCACTGTTGAAGTGTCGGCGAAGGGGTACGCGCTGTGGGCGGGAGACCGCGCGCCAAAACAGTACTGTGCGCAGGAGCTAAAAGGCTAAACATTTTTTTTGATCGAGAAAATGCTAAGTTGAGGCCACTTTTCTGCCAACCTTTCGTACGTCTCTTGCTCCCTTCCCCTTTCCACTCACGCAGGCACCGCGTGCCACCACAGCTCCGCCGCCGGGCGCCGCCAAGAGCCGCTGCCAGAGGCTAGTACGCGGCACCCCTGACGCCCAAATCGCCGCCTCCCAATCCCGCCTCCCAATCCCGTCGGCGTCGCCTCCCAATCCCGCCGCCCAAATCGCTGCCTCCCAATCCGCCGGCGTGAAGTCATCCTGGCCGAGCCTCATGACCCAACAGATGGGACCCGCGCCACGAATCCAACGGACGGCACCGTGACCAACCGTCGCCTGCCCGTCGTCACCCTACCCTAGCCCACGCCGGCCAAAGAAGAGTGTGTCGTCGCATCCCCATTCCCCTCCGCATCCAAGTGCGTCATCTCCGCATCCCCTTCCTCTCATCCCCATTCCCCTGCGTGCTAGGGTTTTCAAGCCTTACTTTTTTTTTTGTATTTTTTCTTGGTTGCAGAATGGAGTAGACAAAGGTGAGAAAGGCTACAAAGATTCAAGGTTTGGGTTGCTTCTCTTGCCCGCCATCTCTTCCCTCTTTGGAGAATCAATTTAGATGTGATGTTTCTTGCCTTAGTTGATTTTGCGAGAGGAACGAGAGGATTCAAGATCTTGTACACAACACAATCAAGATCTTCTACTGTCATTGCTTGATTGGTATGCTTTCCTTTTCTTATGAACTTTGTCTCTGCATTTGGCTTAGAATTGCAGGTTGTGTGTGATCTGTGATGTGATGATTTGGTTTCTTAAAACTGGACTAAATTTCCCCTATAGTTCTTATTGATGGCTTGTGGTGAGATAATTTTTTAGCATCAAGTGTGGTGAAATCTAAAGACAAGAAAGCGTAAAGAGTAGCCGGCCACCCAGCGTGCCACGTCGTCTGCTTTTCGTGGCCGTTCGATCGGCCGCGCGGACGGTCCAGATCGGGCGAGCCACGGTCATTTTTCATAAAAACCCTTCTTTTTTCCGGAAATCAACCTGTGCTCCAGAGTCCCTCTTAGGATATTTTGCAAAAAACACCTCAGATTATTTTGAAATCAACCAGCGGTCCAGAACGGATGGCCTCCGGGTTTTTTTGCAAAACAAAAACTTATCTTTGTCGAAAATCAACCCACGCTCCACAGACCCTCTCATCATTTTTTGCGAAAACCTCCTCGGATTTTTCTCAAATCAACATACAGGCCAACTTTGATTATATCTTTTTTCCCAAAAAAAAAGTGTGGCCAGTGGCCTGCGCGCATGGGCGCGCCCGAAGGACTAGTTGATTTAATTTGGACAATTGTTTAGCATTCCAGTGGTGCCTGGTAGCTAGTACAGAAATCACTAAAGGATAACCTGACCAAAATAGGTTTACAGTGTTCAAAATAGTCTGAGTGCTGACACTGACAAATAGTTTGGCACAGAAATAGTTAACAAGGTAACACACTGCTATATGCTGTAGAAACAAATTGTAGAAAATAAAGATGTCGGACTGCGAAAAGCGCTGGTCCCTGGTACGACACTCTAACCAAAGCATATTTTACATGTAAGCACATGGTATGCAAAAACCATTCACTTACCTCCTTGAATATACCGTCTTCGGTCTTATCCCAAAAAGGCCGCCTCCCACTGAGCAAAATGTATGTTATAACTCTGCTCCAAATATCTGAATATCGTCGTTTTAGTACTTCTGGTGCGACATAGTAAGGCACTTCCAAAAATGTCATGGAACTTCTTCCCTAAAAGCATGCATTAGAAAACAAAATGGTCAGCTAAACTGCAGACTTGCCCTATCAGGTTCCAAACAGATTCAGATGACCCCAAGTAGCTACCTGGCTTAATGAAATCTGACAAACCAAAATTTGTTGCCTTTAGTGGTGAGTCCTCCTTATTTGATTTGAAAAGAAAGTTCTGGGAAGGAAAATAGGTAGTCTTACATGGCCTGAGGAAGCAGTGAAATATCACCAAATGCTTACTGTGTGCAAAGAGATTGAAAGTATTTGATTTCTACCTTAGGCTTCGTATCTCAGTGAACTAACCCACGCAGATGACACTCAGCAGCTACTTTGAGCATTTGGCGGGCTACCACTGCAGCATCTTTCTCACTATAACGGCTATTCTTTCTGTCCAAACAAACAGACAATTAAGTAAAGGACCTTGATTCCTTGAATGAGCAACTAGAAATCAAACACTAGCTTGCTGCTACTGCTATCTGGGGTACCAGCATAACAGATGGAGACATGAAACAAGCTGCAAAACTAAAAAAAGAGAGGAAAGCAGAATAGGAAACTTTAGAAAAGGAAATTGCAGTCCGACTATCTTCCAGAAAAGTAGCAGCAAGCCAATACAGCTTGCGTATGTAAAAATATTACTGAACCTAGAATATACTCCATGGTTGCTGTCATGTGTTACATCTGAGTGCTACATCCATTTAAGAGTGCTCTATATTGCTCTTGTATAATTTTGTCCACTATAGGTTAGAAATACCATGTGACCCAATAATATGGCTGCAATGTATTGTCTGGACTGCATACATATTATACTCGATTCTGAAGCATGTGTGAATTTGCTAATGATTCAGCTGGGACGAACAAGTATGCAGTATTCAAGCATTTCCTTTGTGTAAATATGAAATAGTTTTTGCTTATTGATGATTGCATCTAGGAAGGAAGATGGCAAACTGGTAGTGGGTTATTGTTCATATTTTTACTCCACTTATTAGCTAGGGAACTTAACATTTGAAGTCCAAACCCATGAAATGTGTATGTCTGTTGCAGTGTTTTAAATTGCGGGCTAAAGCATTTAGCGGCGCCTTCTGAAAAAAAACACTAAGCACGCTATAGCGGTTGCTATAGAAGCGCTAAGGCATATAGAAGCGCTAAGCAAATTATTGCCAAAAGAAGTAAGGGATTTTCAGCAGGAAGCAACAAGGAGTCACATAGTAGATAGTAGTGACAATACACATAACACATAGGTGAGTAGGTGACACCCAGCCACTCACATAGTCACACAGTACATAAGAATTTATCAAGCTAAAGCTTAAACAATAAGTAGTTTAAGACTTGTCCAGCCATCTAGGACATAAGCAAATAGTCGAATAGCCAACCAAATTAGTGTAGAATAGCTAGCGGAAGACATAAGTGTCATCGCCACATGGCCATATCACATTGGGCAGCATAAATAATGATTAATCACTTGATAATTGTAATATAAAGATCTAAACAAAGTCATAGAAGATGATGCAGATGGTGAATGCATGTCAAAATGGTGATTCTCATCTTCCGACTTCAGCACTATGGCCAAGTTAGACTTTCCCCGAAGGCCGAAGTTTTCACTTGATATCACAGTGATCGCAACCCTTCATTTGCTTTTCGTGCCTTTTACGTGGCTGGGTGTATGCATTTTGCATGGGCGTCTTCACCTTTCTAGGAGTTGAGGTGCATGATCCCAACAATATGGCGAGATCCACTTTGGCCCTTAACTTTTTTTTGCCTTTTGAACTAGAAGGGTCATGCTTTAGTTAAAAGGCTTTGCATGTGTGGATGTTCTAGTTCGGGCATATATGGATTCTTTTTCATCTCTTGCTAATTTTCTGCAGTTCAAATTTTGTAATGATCGTTCTTTTTTTTTGAATATGTACTCATCATCTTTAGTCTACTGTTTGCTATTAGTGATATTTGTTACAATACAAGAGCATATATAATAGTTTAGTTTAGATTTGCCCATCACTAGTACCTGGGCAGTGCCCTTGTAGTAGTAGCTCATCTGAGGCAAGTATGCCAGGAAAACAGAGCTTATGGAGTAGAAAACATAGCAATATAAATGTGTCAATTCAAGGTCCTCTTAACAGCTGTAATATAAATGTGTCAATTCAAGGTGCCATCTACACATAGCAATATAAATGTGTCCCATAATTTTGGAATTTTGCATACTGTGTATTTCATATTAAGAGTTAATGTACATAACATATTGCAGTGATATTTCACATTTTTTTCATGTTAGGTACTATGTGGTGTTGTAAGTATTTTGGATTGACAAGTTTTTGAGGTTTGATCAAAGAGCTGTTACATGTTCTGTAGAGTGGCACCAAGCAGTGGCAGCAACCATGGAGTGGCAGCAACCATATTTTGGAGTGGCAGCAACCATGGAGCTTTAGTCATAACCAATTAATACAAGACTTGTACTATGTCTATACATGTACGTAACTGACTAATCTATATCTTGGACCTATATGGCTCTATGTACTTGACACGATATATATATATATATATATATATATATATATATATATATATATATATATATATATATATATATATATATATATATATATATATATATATATATATCAAGTTAGTGTATGTATAGAAGATCTAATATATTATTTATACAAAAATCAAGTGAATTTGTTCAATGTGATGCCTTCTATATGAGCAAAAGTGAATTTATCAAATTATTTTAATTATAATTATATCTATGTAGTTTTGTCGATTTTTTTTGCAGGGTATGGTTTGTAAAATACCTTGGAAATGGTTTGGCCAACATACAAACTGTCGGCAAATGCCTTAACTGTCGGCGTAGGTCTTAAGCGTCCGGCAAAAAGGATCAACTGTAAAGCAAAGGTTTCAAGCTGTCGGCATAGGAGAGCATTTGCCTACACATAAAGTGTCGACGATTCTGTTAACTGTCGGCAAAAGTTTCGCCGACGGCTTCTAGCGCGACTGTTTCTTAACTGTCGGCAAAACTTTTCGCGGGAGGTTATCTATCGGCAAAGGTGCCATTTGCCTACAATAGAAAGTGTCGGTAAAAGTATGTTGTGTTATAGTGTTGGTTCGTTGGAATTGAATTTATTCTAATAATTATAAGACCCCGTTTGGTTCCTTGAAATTGAATTTATTTTAATAATTATAATTTAGACATAAATTAATTAAGCTAATATAATTGTATATGAAATATATTTGTATATTATTGTTAGCATACAAGAGATATACTTATATCTTGTATTTCTATTGTGAGGAAGCGAATTGAAGAGCGTGTTATAAGTTGAAGAGTAGAAACACAACACGGTGATCTATAGAATCAATATCCATTTTCCACCATATGAATTTGAGATAGGCTTATACATGGACTTAAAAAAATTATGGAATGCCAAATTTTAAGTCAAATAGTCTAATTCATTAAGTAGATTTCAATTCCTTTAAAATGAAAATGACCCCTAAAAGATGGTGCAAAAAAAAAAGCCTAAACGACATGTGGATACTCAGCTGACAAAATAAACTGATAAATGCCCAGGAACGGTTCCGATACTCCTTTTTTCTAAAAAAAAGGGCACGAATCCCAAAGCAGCTAATTAAAGAATTTATTTATTTTTTTATATCATTGAACCACTTTTGTGTCTGTTTACAACCGAAGTATAGAAAAATAATAAAGTGCAGTGAGACGTCCAAGATAAAATTTTCTCCGTACCCTGCAACTGTCTTTGGTATCAACATGAAGTATGAACTATATATGCTCTAAAAGCTCAAGTTCTGAAGTTCATCTAAAACCAGAAAGGCTCCGCTTGGTTCTTTAAAATTGAATTTATTCTAATAATTATAGGATCCCGTTTGGTTCCTTGAAATTGAATTTATTCTAATAATTATAGTTTAGAAATAGATTAATTAAGCTAATATGATTGTATATGAAATATATTTGTATATTATTGTTAGCCATATAAGAGATATACTTATATGTTGTATTTCTATTGTGAGAAAGCGAATTGAAGAACGTGTTATAAGAGTACGGTGATCTATAGAATCAATATCCATTTTCCACCATATGAATTTGAGATAGCCTTATATGTGGACTTAAAAAAGTTGTGGAATGCCAAATTCTAAGTCAAATAGTCTAATTCAGGAGATTCCAATTCCTTTAAAATGAAAATGACCCCTAAAAGATGGGTGCCAAAAAAAAGCCTAAACGACATGTGCATACTCAGCTGACAAAATAAACTAATAAATGCCTAGGAACGGTTCCGATACTCCTTTTTCTAAAATGGCACGAATCCCAAAGCAGCTAATTAAAGGAATTATTTATTTTTATACCATTTAACAACTGGGTCCCGCCTAGGTCCAGCCCACCAAGCCCAGCCCCGAGTCTAGCCTGTCCGCTCTGCTCCGTTAATCCATCGAAGACGGCATCTTGAGCAGCAGAGGCTCACTGCTCCTCCCCCTCCTCCCCCGATCCCATTTCGTCGTGCTTTGCGGCAAGGAGCTTCAGCGGCGTCGTTGTCGCCGTCGAGGAAGAAGACGCCGGGCCACCAACCGGAGGCGACAGCCCTCACCCCGCCATGCCACCGGCCGCAGGAGGCGATCGCCCGCGCCCTGCCACGACACTGGCTGCAGGAGGCGCCCGTCCATGCCACCGATGGACGGAGCTCCGGTGCCTGCGCCTGTCCTCCAATTCGTTGGCTGGAACCATCCCACCGCGGATTAGGGAGCTCGCGTGGCTCCGGGTTCTGGACCTGTCCGGGAACAGGCTCACCGACGGCGTGCCGCCGGAGCTCCTCCATTGTAGGGGCCTCGTCCGGATGGATTTCAGTGGCAACTTGCTACATGGCTGGTTGCCCTCAGGCCTTGCGGAGCTCAAGAACCTGAAATTTCTCTCATTGTCCGGCAATAATTTCAGCGGTGAGATACCTTCTGATTTGGTCTAGCTGAGGTCGCTAGAATTTCTTATTCTGTCCAATAGTTCTTTATCAGGGGAGGGTCGGAACCACGACAAGCATTGTTGTTCGAGTCAGTGTCAGAGTACGGGTCTCCGGTGGCTCTGGTGGACTTAAGAACACAAGAATCACAGAGAGGACGCAACGGTTTATCCTGGTTCGGGCCAATCAGTGCCCTATGTCTAGCAGCTGATGATCCTTATACTAAAAAGCACCCAAAATCATGGGTTATAACAGGGTTGTCGAGAGATTTGGTAGGGGGTTGGCTCGGTGCTAATCCTAAGGTTGCCTCGTCACCGGTGGTGCCTTCCCCTCATTGGAGAGGAGGAAGACGATATGATGTAGTGGAGGAGCTCTCGGTGTCCCTTAGTGAGTTGCCTTGCGCTCGATGCTGAGCAGAGGCCAAAGAATGGAATGATCTATCTTCTTTTCATCATCCCCCTAGGTCCGACCTTATCCCTTATATAATGAGATAGGTCGGGTACATGATGGTTTGGGGGAACTAGTCTATGGTCTACAAGCGCCGGAGTCTAGGAGGGCCTTGCAGCGACGCGTTGTGGACCGTGGCGGTGTCATGGAGCCAAAGAAGCCTTAGGCGTCGTTCGTCTACTCTATTCTGACACTCTACGTCTTAGGTTGCGTTGGCTTGGACCAACCTCCCCTAGGTGGACCTTATGGAGTCTTCTTGGCGGTGAAGGAGGTCAGCTTCAGGGGCTGACGCGCGGGCCCAGGGGCCTCCGAGCCCCTAGAGGCCGCGGGGAAGCTTTGTCTTCTTGTGTCGCCCCGTGCATGACCTTGTCAGGAAAGTGGCTAGCAATGCCGTGCCCAAGGGGCAGCGCCGGGGAGCCCCTGAGCCTCGATAGCTTGGGGCGTGTCTTCTTGTGCCCAGGCCTTGGCTGTCGTCGTTGGCGGGGCAGGAGCCAAGGGCTGGGCCAAAGTGTCATCGTAGATCGGGAGCCTAGGTGATGAGTACAGGCCCGATCTTCCGAGAGGTAGCCGGTAAGTTCGATATGTGGAGATCTCGACGTTGGCGATCCGGCTTCAAATCAGACGCGATTCGAACCTCGCAAATCGTTACACCATCGCTCCGTTGGTTATCAACCAAGCACAACTTGATTGACCTCGCCAAGAAGGCTTTTCCCGCAAGTTTAATCAAGAGCACAAGCAAGAAGGTAAAACACGCATAATCTCGATATTGCAAATATGAATGACGCGAATATCAATAGAGGGTTCAAGAACTCGGTTCCAAAGGACTAATCGACACAGTGGAGGAGATCAAGAACGGGGGCCCTGGATCACTGTAAAAGGATTTGTCACCACAGTTACAATGAACGATTCAGTTTCTCGATGGAAAACTAAACTCTAAACAAAACCCAATTGTGTAGCAGCGGCGACGGCTGTGTTTATAGTCTAAGACTCGACCTAGGGTTGGGGACGGCCAGGGGTTGGGCGCCCACAACTTGGGCTTAAGGCCCGACACGATACATGGCCAAGTTGGCCCAAATAGGTGACGCAGCACCTTGCCGTGGTCACACAGAATGATCCATGGACCTTCTGGAGCTGGGACCAGATCCAAAACGACGGCGTCGTCGTCCCCTTTCCAACGCATCCAAGAACGGCCCGTTTCGACGTCGTATGAGGAAGTTATGACCGAAACAAGTGACGACGTGTTCGCTGAATCCGAGGGTGACGTGGCAAGCTGAGTTGGGAACGAATTGCAACTTGGGGAAGACCATGGCGTCGGTGTGTCCAGCGTGGCGATGTCCTCATCATCCTCCCCTTCTCGAACTGGAGTCGTCCTCGACTCCATCTTGGCGATGTCCTCATCATCCCCTCCTTGTAGAATTGGAGTCGTCCTCGACTCCATCCCATCATCGTGAACTCCGCAAAAAAAGATTAGTGACAAGCAGCAATGCACCGAGACATAAAAGGTTGACAAAACATAGTATAACATGGTGCATCAGGATTATGACATAACTCAGCAGTAGCAGGAGTTGTAGCAAGAAAAGCACCTCCTTTTAACTTAATCCCATTATTTTTAGCAATGTCTGTTGGAGGTTTATTTTTGACAAAGGCAGCAATGTAATTTTCTTGTCCTTATGTATGATAGTGTATGTATTAGTTCTACCATGGTGTAAAGCATCATTATCAAATTCCCATGGTCGACCTAACAAAATGGAACAAGCTTGCATAGGGACAACATCAAAATCAGCAGATATCATGATAAGAGCACGTGAAAAAAGCTAATGCGTGTTGATTTAGTTACCTTAGTCTTACCACTATTATTGAACCATTGAAGTTTATATGGATACGAATAATGTTGTCGTGTGGTCAAGCCAAGCTTGTCAACCAAATCTGAACTCACCAAGTTGTTGCAACTCCCGCCATCAATGATAGTGAGAACACGACAACCCCGCACAATGAGATACATGTGGAACAAATTGTGGCGTTGGATCTTCATCTCTTCTTCATGTCCCACACGTGTACTCAACACACTTGTTTGCACGAGAAGGCTAGGATAGTCCATGGCAAAGCAGCCACTGAGTCAATGATGATGGCCTCCTTGTCTTGATCGCCCTCGGTGGGATCTGCATCAATGTTAGCAAGCAAGGGCTAAATCATCTTCAACATCACTAGCACTTACATATCCATCCTCGGTAGCAATGAAAAATGACGACCGGGGCAATCCTTCATGACATGTCCCATGCCTTTGCATCGGTGGCAAATGATTTTAGAGTGGACGAGGAGGAGCTAGTAGAAGCACCTGAGTGGCACCTTTCTTGTTGTGGAAAGCGCACATTAGACAATTTACTTACCCCGTAAGAAAATGGAGGTGTAGATGGATGTGGTGCAACAGAAGCTTGGTCGTCTCCGGCTCGGAACGCTGCTGAAAATTCCTCCCATTGTGAGACCTGAAAAATTTGGTGTTGTTTGCGCGTCCTGTACTTCTCGTTCTGCCTTAATAGCAAGATGATACAATTGGGAAAAATTGCGCCATTCTTTGTAATCAAGTATGTTCTGTATATCATGGTTTAAACCACCAAAAAATCTAGCACTAGCATCAGCATCATCTTCATTTATACCACAACGTGCTAAACCAATAAGCAATTCTTGATAGTATGCTTCTACTCCTTTATCACCTTGTTTTAAAGTTTGTAGTTTCAAACGTAAATCACGTTGGTAATAAGGAGGAACAAAACGAGATTTCATACGTTGCTTTAAAACATTCCAAGTTTGAGCAGCAATGAAACATTATTAGCATTGCAAAGATCACTCCACCGAGAACAAAGCAAAATTAGTAAACTCACTAGTAGCAAGTCTAACTCTATGCTCGGGGAGGAACATTATGAGAATCAAATTTTTGTTGAACAAGCAAGCTCCCAATCTAAATATGCCTCCGGATCAACATTACCCGGCAAAAGGAGGTAGACTAAATTTAATTTTAGCAAAAGGATCATTATTACCATGATTATTACCTCCCATGCCATGACGATTGAAGTTGAGGCGGCGACGGGCACCACCGTCGAAGATCGCATCTTCATCACCAAAAGCATCCGCATCTTCATCATCAAGCATGATAAGGCGAGGGCGTTGCTCAATCATTCAATGCGGTTGACCAGATTGTTCACGTTCTTAGCGTCACTCGGTCATAAGATTGCGTTGTTCGGTCATGAACGTTGCAAGCTCGCCTTGACACGCACTCATTGAAGTCCGTCGGAGTTCCCGCCATGGTTAGAAGATAGAAAAAGACAACACCAAAGTATTATCCCTATCAACTAAAAGGAAACAAGTGGTGGTGGTGGTGAAAGTGGAATGCAAAATCACAAGCGGCTTACCACCGTCTTGCCTGTATTCTTACCAACGCCAAACAGGAGCAAAACCAAAGTGGTGAAGCAATCTGTTGTTGAGCGTGGGTAACAGTTGCAAGATGAACCTGTGCTGACAGAAGAATATGTGGAGCTATGGGTAGGCACACAATATGACAGCAAGGATTAGCAATTAACGAGTGCAGAGTAGCGATTGTTCAATCTGGATCCAAAGTACAAGTCACAGGTGCTGGCTAAGACATGTCGAGACGTAGCGCAACAAGGTGAAAACAAAGGACGATCGAAAGAACTCACAAGAACAAGCAAATAGCCCGGATTTCTCCTTTTTCCTGAATTTTTTCCCAGATTTTTCCAAAAGGCACAAACTTTTTTTTTTCACTAATTTTTTTATACTTTTCTCTGAACAAGGATCACAAAAGATGCAACCACAAAAATTGGCACCTACAACTGAGGTGGGATGTGGTCTCTGAAATTCAAAGACGTGTTTCTCAAAAGCGTGCAAAAACTTTGACAATTTTTTCTTTATTTTCCTGAATTTTTTGGCAATTTTGACGAAACCAAACAGGGCGAAGCCGAGTTTGGGTCGGGTCCAAATGGTGTCAAGAAGCTGCTGAAAAATTTCAGATTTTTCTCGATAAACGAGCGAAAAGTTATGCCTGTTTTACAGAAGGTATCTCAAAGTATGTTTTTCGGGAGGCACAACACGGCGGCATGCAGTTAGGGCAAAGCGTCCCTAAACTCTATCACCGATCACAGGATCGTCCTTTGTGACTAACAAAGACATTAGGTATTCACCGATGATGTAAGGAGGGCTGCGATGCGAGCAAAATAATAGCGGCCGGCAACCTATCTAGGGTTTCTTGTGGCGTAGAAGTTACACAAGGCGGCTAGCGGGGCAAGTCGAGTAATGTGGTGGCTTCGACTTGTTGTTTGGGAACGGTGGATGGGATAGCGGCGGAAAACAAAAATCACAGCAACAGGCGATTGAACTACGACCACGAACACAATCCTAAACCAAAGCAACAAGACTCGACCACGGACACAAACTCAACAACACGAATCAAACGAAATTGCAAAGGCACAAAGGGTGATAGGACAGCGGAAATTGAAATATTTTTAGGCTTTTTGTGGACTCTAGGTAATGAACAAATATGAATCTAAGGCAAACGAGATTATACCTCGCGGTAAACTGAAATATCTCGATACCAATTGATGAGTACAGGCCCGATCTTCCGAGAGGTAGCAGTAAGTTCGATATGTGGAGATCTCGACGTTGGCGATCCGGCTTCAAATCGACGCGATTCGATTGAACCCGCAAACCGTTACACCATTGCTCCGTTGGTTATCAACCAAGCACAACTTGATTGACCTCGCCAAGAAGGCTTTTTCCCGCAAGCGAATCGAAGAGCACAAGCAAGAAGGTAAAACACGCAATCTGATATTGCAAATATGAATGACGCGAATATCAATAGAAGGTTCAAGAACTCGGTTCCAAAGGACTAATCGACACAGTGGAGGAGATCAAGAACGGGGGCCCTGGATCACTGTAAAAGGATTTGTCACCACAGTTACAATGAACGATTCAGTTTCTCGATGGAAAACTAAACTCTAAACAAAACCCAATTGTGTAGCAGCAGCGACGGCTGTGTTTATAGTCTAAGACTCGACCTAGGGTTGGGGACGGCCAGGGGTTGGGCGCCCACAACTTGGGCTTAAGGCCCGACACGATACATGGCCAAGTTGGCCCAAATAGGTGACGCAGCACCTTGCCGTGGTCACACAGAATGATCCACGGACCTTCTGGAGCTGGGACCAGATCCAAAACGACGGCGTCGTCGTCCCCTTTCCAACGCATCCAAGAACGGCCCGTTTCGACGTCGTATGAGGAAGTTATGACCGAAACAGTGACGACGTGTCTGCTGAATCCGAGGGTGACGTGGCAGCTGAGTTGGGAACGAATTGCAACTTGGGGAAGACCATGGCGTCGGTGTGTCCAGCGTGGCGATGTCCTCATCATCCTCCCCTTCTCGAACTGGAGTCGTCCTCGACTCCATCTTGGCGATGTCCTCATCACTAGGAGCTCGGGCGAGCCCCCCGAGCCCTAAGTGTAGGTTGTGTCATAGTTAGGCTCGGTAGGGTTTCTTCTCCAGAGGGTGCGCACGAGCGTACCCAATGGATATAGCCCCCGAGCCCCCGGGCGATCCTGGAGGGGTCGGCGGGGGGTCTTCTTCATTTAGGAACCACTGGACCCAAGGCTTAACATACCCATATGTTAGGATCTCGTCAGAAGGTTTTCTATTGATCTTGTGGCACTACGAAATCACAATGTTTTACTTCTTGACAACAACAAACTATCTGGGGAGTTGGAGATAACTGTTGCTACCGATGACGAGTCCAACTATGGAAAGGTAAATCAATAATAATATCTTTGTGTACTAGTAGTCCACTAGAAACACTATTTTGTTCTTCTCATTATGTACTAGAAAATATCTTTGTCGATGTTTTTTAAGTCGGACTAGTAAATTTATATGATTGCCGCGCTGCTCTAGGAAGACGATGGTAGCATCCAAAAGACACGAGAATTTATATTGGTTCAAGCTAGAGCCCTACGTCCAGTCTTAGAGATGATCGAGTGCCTGTTTCTCGCTTGAATGCTCTAAAGTTCTTACAATGGGGGGTGCAAGAATGGTGGAAGAGGTAGGAGAGCTAGAGCTAGGAGATGGACTGCCTAAAGGGAAGCTCCAGGAGCCCTACTATGATTGAGAATGAGTAAAATGGTAGAGGATGTCTTGGAAGGAAGCCCTTGCTGCCTTTATATAGAGTTTGGAGCCAGGGCATGTACAATAAGGAAGGTTCTCCCGACCGAAGGGTCATGAGCCTGAGGGAGGGCCTAGCTAACATGGCTTGCAAGCTATGCCGTCTTGTGGTGCACATCCAGGCATGGTTGTCATCATGGTCTTGTGGCCATGTCATGGCATAGTGTGACGTGGTGCTACTGTGCTAGTTGTGGCAACACTGTAGGCACGATGGTGGTTCGCTAGTCGTCTTGTGCGACGTGGTCTCCGCCGTGGTATTTGTCATTGCCTCCTGGTTTCCTAGGGCGTCGTACAGGAGTTGGTAGCCGCCCCTATGTCATTGATTGCCTTGTTGGCTTGAAGAGCTTAGGGCCACGATCCCAATTGTTGGTGTCGTGGTTCTCATCGGTCTGGATGGCCTCGAAGTCAAGGCCTTCGTCGTGGATCCCATCCCATAGTGGGTAGAATCGTACATGCGTCCTGTCGGACTGTATTTGGATGATGGGTCACCGTACTGGTTGTCATCACCGTACGGTGTTGTCTTGTCTGCATAGCATGGTGTAGGGATGGCATCTGACCGGACCGAGATGACCGCTGTCCCCCCGGTCCTTGTGGGGTTAGAGCGGCGTGCATGTTCATGTTAGAGCAGTCATGCTTGGCTAGCTCCGCATTCCTTCTAGGGGTCAGGATGGTGGAGAGGTCATGCGTCTCTCGCACGCCGTGCAGCTAAGGCAGATGGAAGGGGTCGTGGCTGACCCTAGCCCTGGCGACTGGCCTGGTTCGCTTAGCTCAGCTAGGCCTCGATCGTTCGGGACTTCACTTGCTGTTGTCTCGTGGGCTGCTTGGCCTGCTATCTAATCGGTGTCTTAAGACACCTCGGGGTTATAACCCTGATAGTAGCCCCGAGCGTTTTTACGATCACGTAGTGATCATGAAAGCACTGAGATACGTGTGCGTTGGGCACGGGCTCGTAGCCGTGGCTTATTCAAACTTCATTGCTTGACCCTTTGCGTGCTGGTGAGTTCAATATGGTTGGTGGTCATTACATTTGGCCTCGTCAGGATGCCCTGACGATGTGGTACGCGACTGCTAAACCCCGTTGCGTCAGTGTGCCATGTTTCGGGGTTCGAGACCTAGGCAGAGCTGAGTGGTCTTGTCGACCCTGTTGCGGCCTTGCCTTTGGGAGGGTCTTGGTTTCACCATGCTCTCACGAGCATCTGACTTTGTGAAAGGTCCTAATTGCTAGAGTGGGGTGAATAGCCTATTAAAAATTTCTACAACAACACTTAGCAAACCGGTTAGACAATTATGAGGCGAAGCAAGTGTTGCGCTAGCCTACTAAAATTGCAAGCCACCTACCATAATTCTAGTTTATATAGTTTCTATCCACACAATAGCTATGTCACTACACTAAGTTAGTGTGCTCTCAAAGGCTAACTAAAGAGCCACACTAACTAAACTAAGAAGCTCTCACAACTAGCTACACTAAAGAGCTTGACAACTAGTTTGCGGTAATGTAGAGAGAGTGATCAAGATGGTTATACCACGGAGTCGAGGAGTGAACCAATCAATCACAAGAATGAATACCAATGAAGACCAATCACCTCAGAATCAAATGATGACACAATGATTTTTACTGAGGTTCACTTACTTGTCGGCAAGCTAGTCCTCATTGTGGCGATTTACTCACTTGGAGGTTCACGCGCTGATTGGCATCACCCGCCAAACCCTCAATAGGGTGCCGCACAACCAACATAAGATGAGGATCACACAAGCCATGAGCAATTTACTAGAGTACCTTTTGGCTCTCCGCTGGGGAAAGGTCACCACGATCGGAGTCGGAGACAATCACCAACCTTTGCTCGACGATCCTCGTTGTTCCAAGCCATCTAGGTGGCGGCAACCACCAAGAGTAACAAGTGAATCCCGCAGCGAAACACGAACACCAAGTGTCTCTAGATGCAAACACTCAAGCAATGCACTTGGATTCACTCCCAATCTCACAAAGATGATGAATCTATGATGGAGATGAGTGGGAGAGCTTTGGCTAAGCTCACAAGGTTGCTATGTCAATGCAAATAGCCAAGAGAGTGAGCTTGAACCGGCCATGGGGCTTAAAAAGTGAGCCCCACAAATAGAGCCATTGGCTCAATTATTGGGTTGACTGCGGGATGACCGGACGCACGGGTCGTGTGCATCGGACGCGTCCGGTCGGTGAGCGGACGTGTCCGGCCACCTGCGTCCGGTCGCTGCCTGACTACCATGTGTCCCATTCAAATGAAGTAGCCATTGCTGCCACAAGTACCACACTCACCTGTGACCGGACGTGTTCGGTGTGGACGACTAGACGCAGGACGGGCAGCGTCCGGTCGAGTCCAGAGAGCTCCCAGAGCCGCTTTGGGCCGACAAGACGCGTCCGGTCACACCGGACCGGACGTAGGAGACTCAGCGTTCGGTCGAGTCTAGAGAGCTCCTATAGCCTCTCTAGGCCGATTGGACACGTCCGGTCACACCTGACCGGACGCTCCCAGAGTCCGAGCAATTTTAGCGCTGAAACCTGAGAGTTGCTGGTTGACACCGGACACGTCCGGTGTGGCGAACGGACACGTCCGGTCGCTTCTCTGCAAACCTGAACTGAGCTAACTCACATTGACCAAATGCTGAACAATAACTTCTCAGCGTCCGGTCGCTCCTATGAGCCAGAGTTCGGTCATTAATACCGGACGCGTCCGGTCACTCTGTGACCAGCGCGACTAACTCCTTTTCAACTCTATCTTCTTCACCCTTGCTCAAATGTGCCAACCACCAAGTGTATCACCTTGTGCACATGTGTTAGCATATTTTCACAAACATTTTCAAGGGTGTTAGCACTCCACTAGATCCTAAATGCATATGCAATGAGTTAGGGCATCTAGTGGCACTTTGATAACTGCATTTCGATACGAGTTTCACTCCTCTTAATAGTACGGCTATCGAACCTAAATGTGATCACACTCGCTAAGTGTCTTGATCACCGAAATGAAATGGCTCCTACCACATATACCTTTGCCTTGAGCCTTTCATTTTTCTCTTTCTTCAATTCCAAGCACTTGATCATCACCATGGCATCACCATCATCATGTCATGATCTTCATTTGCTTCACCGCTTGGAATGTGCTACCTATCTCATGATCACTTGATAAACTAGGTTAGCACTTAGGGTTTCATCAATTCACCAAAACCAAACTAGAGCTTTCACTTTGGCTGTGGCTTCCCATGGTGCGCCACATGGCGCGGGGGTTTCTGGCTGTTCAGTCCACCCTTGGACCTATAGATATAGACCTTCCTTCCTGTTGACACCAAAATTTGGTAAGCTTACTCTAGAAAGGAAGAGATCGACCGATGATGTTAAAAGCAAAAAAGTTTCCTAATTAAGGATATTTATGAGCCGGCCAGGAAATATTATTTAATAAATTTGAGAGAGACCTGACGTCCAGGTGCATATCAGGATGAAAGAAACAAGGACACGTATCAAACAAGGAAGCTTCATTAGCAAGGATTTTGCATAAGGGAAATTAGAGTCCATGTATCTTGATATTTCTTTTTGTTATCTAGTCGTGTTCGTTTAGGACTCTTATCAGCCCAGGGTATATATATAAACCCTTGGCTATTGTATCAAGGACATCCAATCGATCAATACAAGTTACTTTTTTTGGCTCCGTGCCAACCCTTAGGAGTAGGAGTAGAGTAGATCTCGGTGAGTTCTTCAACAAGCAGGGCTGCATCGGTGCGGCCGACGTCCGACTTGTCTATAAGTACCGTCATGGCTTATACTTTTGTTTGTACGGCTACATCGGTTAAGTTCGACCTCCACTGCGAACTCTAGTATAAGCTAGTTATCGACTCTTATCTAGTTCAAGTACGACTGCATCGATTCGGTCGACCTCCACTGCTCGAATTAGATTCAGGTCAAGTTATCGGTTCTGCCTAAGGGTGGCGTCCTTCGGGTAGATTCATTAAGTTACCGATCTTGCTGATGTTTTTATTGCTGTTAATTTCAACAACATGAACTTGCCTCGTCGAGATCGATCTAGATTGGCCTCATACCCTTTTAGTCCGTCGTTTGCCTTGTTATAACACGATATTACTTACTTTAAGCGATGGTTTTATGTTTCATCGGCTATTCTATTTTGATCTTGATCGTACATAGTACGCGGTTAAGACACATATGATCTTGAAGAGGTTTGCTGGCTAGTTAAATCTGGTCTATGGTTCGCTATTATGGCTGTAACGATCCGGTCGATCCCCACTGATAGCACTTTAGAATGGAGGATACTAGTTGGTAGATTTGTTCTCGATCAGGCATGACATTAACTGTTTGCTATGCCTACATCGGCTAAATAGCCGATCACTTATGCTTTAACACCTATAGTGTGTTCTCATGATTCTGTTAAATGTGAATAGGTTTGTGTACTTTAAAGGTTTGATTTGTTGTCTTTATCATGGCTGCCATCGATCCGATCGAACCCCACTGTTAGAGACGGCAAGTTAAGTCTGATGAATTCATAGGTTTGTCTATATAAAATAGTCGATTGTTCACATGCTGTAGTCCCTTTTCACCTAAATCGGCTATTTCAGCCGATTCGCCTGAGCATCCACACATATAGCGTGTCTTTCGAAAAGTCCATCCATGTATAGATGGTTTTACGGATTCTTCAGTTTTAGTTTGTTATTATCATCATAGCTGCCATTGATCTGGTCGAAAACCTCACTGTTGATGGTAACATATTAGATTCAGAGCGTTTGTAGATCCATTTGTATTAGACAGTCGATTCGTTCGCATGCTATATCCTTTCTCGTTAGATTCATCGGCTCAATGATTCACACTGGTAATATCCACCTAGCTGATGATTTCACTTATATCTATGGGCATTGTACTTATCAACATAAAATCAATCACGATCCATAAGCTTTACTGTCTGTAACAACCGATTTCTTCGCGTGTCGGCTATTTAGTTGATTTTCCCATTTAGCTGCTCCTGAAGTGGCACACTTGGAGCTGTCTTGGCAAAGACTGGCATGTTCCACCTTAAATTACTGATAATTTTTCTCTCCTTGTCAATTGTAGGTCAAATTGACTGGCACGCCTCGGGAGGAATTTGTAGGATCGGTTAACCCTACGTTGAAGCCAAGCGGATCTCCGAGCTCATCCTAAGTGGATCCTTCCGGCTTATTGTGTGCCTAGGCGCATCGACACGTTTTTGCGCCGACACTTCCGTTTGAACCACTGATGGTTGCAACTACAAATCGTTCCCTACCTTCTTGCTGAGAAAGTGAGAAAATGGAGGAGAGAGGTTCGAGGAGAACCGCGTGGTTCCTGTCATATGTCCCTCTGAGGGTCGTTAGTGGTGGCAAGAGCCGGTGTCGCCCCACCAACAGCTAGTGCTAGAAGGAGAATTGGGAGCAGGAGAGGGCTGGGGAGGTGCTCAGACTTCTTTCTGGGCTCAGTGGTTTCAGCAACTCCCAGACCCTTTAGGTTTGGGTCGCTAAGATACAGGCCCCCCCTAGTTCAAAGTATAAATTTTCATGCTTCAAACTATTTCGATCCGATGGTCTTCTTTTCCCCAGCCGATGACATTTGATCGCAATCACTGAAAGCTACATCGGCTCCATCTTCTTTTTGATCTTGATAACTTCAAAATTGATCTTTCCTTGCATCTCTGTTCATCTGCTTTAGCCGATTAGGAGCTGGCCCCCGAGTTCGATCATAGCAATACAAGTTAACCGGCAGTACGAAAATATGCTGCATAAAAGTTCAGGTATTCTAGCCGATAGTATTCTTCCAAGGAACCGAAAAATTTACTGACAGTGATATTACCTTATTCCAAGCCTCACCTACACATGTGAACTTTGAAGTGTCTACCATACCATCTTGGATGATTGAGGAATGGAATGGATTAGAATCCATTCGATTTTCCCGTTTGGCTGCTCCCGAAGTGGCACACTTGGAACTATCTGGGCAAAGATCGGCATGTTCCACCTTAAATTACTGATAAACTTTCTCTTCTTGTTAATTGCAGGTCAAATTGACTGGCACGCCTTGGGAGAAATTCGCAGGATCGGTTAACCCTACGTTGAAGCCAAGCGGATCTCTGGTCTCATCCTAAGTAGATCCTTCTGGCTTGCTGTGTGCCTCGGCGCATCGACACGTGTTTGCGCCGACACACATTTTGGCACGCTCGGTGGGACCACAATCGTTTGATCAGAAGTTAGAGGCTGATGTTCGCATTTATTCGGCCATCATCAAGATGCTGCGAGCTAATTCATCATCGTAAAACAAACAAGGGACAGGCTAGACGAGTAACACATACCATGGATTATTTGACTGGCTTGATCACAGAGGTGCAACGTTTAAGAAGAAGGAGAAGCTATCTAAAGGGAAGCATATACATGTCTACAGCCAATCGGCTAAATAAAGCCGATGATGGAGGGGCTAAGGCAAGTACGGATGAAAATTTGCATGACACTGAAATGCGTTTGGATGAAAAGCTACTGCACTAGATTACTGTCTTTGGCTTCCCAACTCATCAGCATGAGAGAAATTCAATTCTTGTCACATACATGTTAGCAAGTCCTGATGATGCATCAGAAGTTGACACATTGCCAACACATGGTGGTTTATGTACTTTAGCTGCTGCCACAATGCCACCAAGGACATCAACAGATCAAGTGGTAGATGGATTTACTAAAGTACTGAGGATCCCCAATTGATCGGACTCATGAAAGAACTACAGGCCATGCCACCGTTGGCACAGTGACAAAAACAAATGCAGGACACCATCGGCTAAGTTTGACGTATGCATCGAAGATACAAAGATACTCATTAGCTCAGAATGCGAAGATCAGGCTAATAGTCGATTGGGCATTTTATCAAGCAACAATGATTGGTGTTAGTTCTATAAGATAGCTTCAGAAAGATTCTTCAGTTCTTGGCCCTTGCCGAGGATCTCTTGACAGATAGCAACCAGTTACTTCAATAAGTCGGCATCTTCTACCAAGACGATGATAGATCAATACCTACTCAAGAGCCAATGCATTAAACCTTCATCGGCTCCTGGTATAAGAACCAGAAACAAATGAGTCACCAACTAGGAAATTGGAATATATATATATATACACACACACACACACATCGACAACCATCACTAGTCCTCGCTCTGGTGATCCGATCTCCTGAATGACAATGGTGTCCTCGGCGACGATGATGAAGTAATCAAGCCAGATGACCTTGTCCTGATATCCTTATCGATAGCTAATCTCCACCGTCTTCCGCATGTCGATAATATATATATATATATATATATGTGTGTGTGTGTGTGTGTATATATATATGGCATTGATGATCCGGTGATTAAAAAGAATATAAAATATATCATGAAAGTTGTTGGGACATGGGCCTATGAAACAACCGATACAGTCAGCTATGCTGGAAGATACGAGGCAAGATCAGGATGAATGAGTCCAATACAAGGTGAAAACGGCCGCCCCTGATGACTTCTTCTCTAGCTTCCTCGCCAAGCCTGACGTCGCTAGCAATACAATTAGCTCATCACAGGAGCCAACACTGAGAAGATCCTAGAGATGAACACGCCCGGTGTCTGATCCCCCGCATCGGCTATGCATCAGGGGGGTTGTTAGGCCTAAGCTCATGCACGTCGATTCTCCAAATATCTGAGTCATGGTGGATGAAGAGTGCGGGCAGCTCCAAGATCACGCCAGTAGTTCCTCAGGTTCTCCAGCAAACTTCCTATGGAATCAGATCAGAACCGGAGCAGACTCTATTGACATGGACATATACATCTAGAATCAGCTTCTTATAGAAGTAAATTCATCGGCTATGGACGCATCTAACTACAGGTGTTTCTAAAGGTTCATGTTACAAGGGTAAAACAGCTGATGATTATATTCCAGAATAATGAAATTGGCTTGGAAGATCATGGATAAATTCTATCGACTCATCAGCTCGCATGAAATCCTAAGTGGCCTCCAGGTTGCCTATTGGCTTGCATAAAATGAGTATAGCTCATCGGCTATAAAAACTAAATAGCCGATGGAGTATTAGCTGAATGGAGTTATTTTATTGAGAACTAATAGCCGATGAAGCATGGTCACGTAACGAAGTTCAAAAGGAGAATGATGTGGACCCCGAGCAGATCATCAGCTGTGCCGAATGAACAAGAGTGCCAAGGAAAAGATCCACAGCTACATTGGATGGGAAAAGGAAAGCGCTTATGAACCATGGCAGTTCATCGGCCTCCTGCCACTATTCGATCCACTGCGACATGACATCACAGAGAACAAGGCCGACGATGGACAGTCCAATCAACAAGGTAGACGGATCCACCGGGATGTTCCTAAAGTGCAGGTATGAGATCATGAAGTGGCTAGACACATCTATGACGTACCAGTGATGGCGTGAACAACACGTCGGCACTGAGGAAGATGGACATCAACATCACAGTGAATGACACGATGGATGCGACTCTGAGTGCGTCAGACATCATACCGATGAATTCGGGTTGAGCATGATCTTGAGTACCATGTTCGCCAACTACGACAAGGATGAATGAGAAGCGCCAACGCGGTACAAAGGATGTCACACGGCCTCAACCAGGCTACCGCCAATCCCGACTCCTTCGGCAACGACAACTAGGACTGCCACGAGCTGTCAGAGCTCGACAAGCAGGTCACAAAGTACGCCGAGGTAGTCAGGTCCAGGGAGCTGCACACGTTCAAGGTGCACGACAAATTCATTGGCAAGCTCCAAAACTTCAACTTATGACAGCCAATGGAACGCATGTTAATAAAAGCCGATGAGGTCTTTTACTGCAAGCAACAAAGAATCAAGAGTCCAAATATATAGAGATTGGGTGGGGGGCCAATACTGGCTCAGTTTTCACTCCAGCTGATGCATCAGGTGATGAAGCCATTTGGCCTAGCAGACACGATGTGGCTGACTCAAGTAGAGCTACTGCCAGCAAAGGTACATCAGTAGTGGACGACCACGTGCGACGTGAAGAGCTCGGATACATAGATGGTGTTCTGAACGCACAATCGGCTATGTAGAGCCGATGCAGCCACAATCGACTAAATTTGCTGCTGAAACAAAAAAGGAAGGGATCAGAGTGCAAACAGGAATCTACCATGGACTATCACATATACAAGTATTGATATGATGGCCGAGAATCAGGACTCCAAATATATTGTGACACGGGATGCATATATGAAGAAATAAATAAAAGGAAAATTTGCATGTGTGCGTCTACAAAAAGAGGTGGAGTCCGAACTCAGGTTTTTCGCAAGTCAGGTTTGCATGCTGTTATAAATGGCTGATAGGTTAAGGAAATATTTCTTCAAATTACCCCATCGCCGGCCGAGTGATTTTGAGCAATAACCATTGGCCGAAAGTTATTATCAACATACAGAAAATCGGCTCCGAGTATTGAAAGGTTCTCAGAATTTGTTTAAATATTGTGGTAGCCAAGAACAAAGGTATCAAGTCAATAGCCGATAAGATGCTCGGAGTATATCATTGTTATGCCAACCGATCCAAGCAAGAGAAGATCAAATTAATAATGATTATTCTAATATATGGAGATCGGCTATCTTTACATTGGCTTACTATTCATGGATGCGTACATGACATGGATTAATTGAGATAGGCTATTTTACATACGCATGAAGGCGTTTTACTGTCAGTGGCCTTTATTGAAAAGCGGACCAGGAAGCAAGGAATTGTTAATGCGAGGAAGGTCTTGTCGATGACGCATTTACTCTCCAAGCTGACAAAGACCAATCACCTCTCTTGAGATAGAATCGGCTGTTGGTTCAAGACCTTACCCTTTAAACTGACGGAGTCTGCAGCCGATTGACAAGGGTGTAAGACTAGTGAGATATCGGTTTCTGGTACAACAGTGGAATTTCAAGAATAATTACATAGAGCCAATGAGGATCAACATAGCCGATGATCGTCGCTAGTTCTATTGTCGAGGTCACATTGAGTTTTTCTCCATGGGTTATTATCATCGGCTGTTCGACCAAGTATATTTTTCGATAAGAAGGAAAAGTCATCATGGGAGGTTGTATCGAAGATACAGAAAATGTTGACAACCTGATAGCCGATAGGAGACCATCAGCTGGAAATTATTATCGACATGCGGAAGACAGTGGAGATTAGCTATCGATAAGGATATCAGGACAAGGTCATCTGGCTTGATTACTTCATCATCGTCGCCGAGGACACCATTGTCATTCAGGAGGTCGGATCACCAGAGCGAGGACTAGTGATGGCTGTCGATGCCATGTGTCCTGGACGCAATCTTCAAATGAAGTAGAATCGGCTACCACCAAGCCTATGAACCATCTGTTCCCCACGAGTGGATGAACAAGCATGAGGACCTAGTGTATCACGTCATGCTAGGCGTCGACAAGTTCTCACTGGAATTCTTGCTTGACACGCTCAACATCTCATCGGAGCACAACTTGTTGGCAATGGCCGACCGGGTAGAGACTGCTATGTACGTATGGTGACGCAAGGTTAGTGGCAGCAGCAACAAGTTACCGTGGAACAAGATCAAGGAACTCGTGGCTGACGATGATGACAAGGAAGTGATGCTGGCAAATAAGGCTATGGACCTCCTCCTCTACATCGACTATACTCTCTCGTGGAGGCATAACTGATGGATAAGCAAAGGATGTGGAAGAGTCTAGGCCATAACATGACAAATGTTGCTCATTGTTGTCCACACGGAGTCTCGTTGATATGGTGAGTGACCTCAGCTACGCCGTGTCCGATGCATCCACGTCCTTCTCGGAGTAGTGCAACAGCATCAACATCAGCAGACTATTTGAGCTGACTGCCACAGTGGCCAAGCTCCTCGGCCAATCCTCGGCATTTACTGCCACGCCCTTCTGACGGCTTAGCATGAAGCCCCGCGCCAACATGACCGACCGCCGCTCCATTAGCGACAAGATAGGAGCTGGCAGAAGATAGGCTCTCTAAGCTCGTGCTTGGTGAGGACATGTCCGACGACAACAAAGGCGTCTGCACTGCCATGATGTACCTACAATGCGCTCAGCGGCCAATGCAGGAAGCCTCTTGGCCAGCCCTGACCTTTGTTGCAGCTTGTGGCTTTGGCAAGCGAATTTTTCGTAGTTCTCTTTCTGTGTTCTCAACTTGATCTGATTGCAGTACTTCTGAAACTGACAATCACCTTATTAAAAGTTAGAAGCAGTAAATGAAAGATTGCTCGCAATTGGCTTAGAATTGGAAGATCAAGACATCAAGCCGATAGAGCCCTTTATGTAGTCCATGCAAGTCAGATTTCCATGCATATATATACATGATGTACGTGGGCACAAAAAGGATGAGTCAGATCTTGGAAATACGTGCGGTCATGCCATATCATATGTTTGATTGAGAACACAGAGATCATAAGGCCGACGAAGTCTAGCTGATATATACATACTGGGAGAAAGTTTGAGCAATGGCATTCATCGGTTCAAAGCGGAGGTACGCATATTCTTTATTTCATGCTTTTCCTGTCACTTGTGAACAATCTATCATAGGGAAAGCATGTTATCTAAGTAGTTAATGAATGAGATATGGTATGATGAAAGAAACCTTGCTTCTTTTTGCAAAGTACTTGAGAATTTTTCTTACAAAAATTCAAAATCAATAGCTTGTCTCCTTAATAATATTGAATTTCCTATCAGAGCCATATATTAGTCTCATTAAAAACCTTCCACATAAGCTGCTTGCTCTGTGTTGAGTTTTGTCAAGTCTTGTTGACCCTTGTTGAGAGATTTATCATGTTCTCAAGATCAAGATCACGTACATGCCACATATGTGCCGCTTCTATACTGGAAGTACGCAAAAACATGTTTTTCATCCACCTCAAAATATTCTGCTCCTACACTGGGAGAAGACAAAAATATGTAAGGTTTTATTAGAATAAATGCTCCAAGTTCTTGTTAATATTTCCCTCAAAAAATTATTATAAAGAGAGACATGGGTTATGCGGAAATATATAAAAGATGGATACAAAAGAAGTCTTAAATAAATAAATAAATAAGGAAAAAGCAAAAGATGAGAAAAGATAGCCCATGTTCTCGCAAAAATATTCCATAAGAGAGAAATATATTTCAAAGAGCATAGTAGAATTAGGTTAGCCACCAAATATTCCACGCACATGCACATGTTGATCTAAGAGTATGACATTTCTCTCCTTGGATCCGGAATCTGACCTTCCAATATATGCAAGGTAAGTACGCTACATATTTTATCCCTACCTAAAACTCCACATAAGCTTTTTAGAAGTAGGATAAGAAGAGACAAAATAATGCTTTGACAAGGAACTATACACATTGAGCGATCTGAGAGAATCATTTGAGGAGCAAAGCTATGTTTTAATTTGAAAATCTTTCAAAAACCCAAGTTTTCTGAGTAGGGGAAGCGAGGATGACTGGATTCTAATCCGTTCCATTCCTCAATCATCCAAGATGGTATGGTAGACACTTCAAAGTTCACATGTGTAGGTGAGGCTTGGAATAAGGTAATATCACTGTCAGTAAATTTTTCGGCTCCTTGGAAGAATACTATCGGCTAGAATACCTAAACTTTTATGCAGCATATTTCCGTACTGCCGGTTAACTTGTATTGCTATGATCGAACTCGGGGGCCAGCTCCTAATCGGCTAAAGCAGATGAACAGAGATGCAAGGAAAGATCAATTTTGAAGTTATCAAGATAAAAAAGAAGATGGAGCCGATGTAGCTTTTAGTGATTGCGATCAAATGTCATCGGCCGGGGAAAAGAAGACCATCGGATCGAAATAGTTCAAAGCATGAAAATTTATACTTTGAACTAGGGGGCCTGTGTTGATACCAAAATTTGGTAAGTTTACTCTGGAAAGGAAGAGATCGGTCGATGATGTCCAAAGCAAGAAAGTTTCCTAATTAAGGATATTTATGAGCTGGCCAGGAAATATTATTTAATAAATTTGAGAGAGACATGACGTCCACGTGCATATCAGGATGAAAGAAATAAGGACACGTATCAAACAAAGAAGCTTCATCAGCAAGGATCCTGCATAAGGGAATTTAGAGTTCATGTATCTTGATATTTCTTTTTGTTATCTAGTCATGTTCGTTTAGGACTCTTATCAGCTTAGGGTATAAATATAAACCCTCAGCTATTGTATCAAGGACATCCAATCAATCAATACAAGTTACTTTTTTTTGGCTCCGTACCAACCCTTAGGAGTAGGAGTAGAGTAGATCTCGGTGAGTTCTTCAACAAGCAGGGCTGCATCGGTGCGGCCGACCTCCGACTTGTCTGTAAGTACCGTCATGGCTTATACTTTTGTTTGTACGGCTACATCGGTTAAGTTCGACCTCCACTGCGAACTCTAGTATAAGCTAGTTATCGACTCTTATCTAGTTCAAGTACGATTGCATCGATTAAATTCGACCTCCTTTGCTTTCGAATTAGATTAAGGTCAAGTTATCGGTTTACGCCTAAGGGTGGCGTCCTTGGTAGATTCATTAAGTTACCGATCTTCTTGATGTTTTTATTCTTTGTTAATTTCAAAGCAACATGAACTTGCCTCGTCGAGATCGATCTAGATTGGCCTCATACCCTTTTAGATACATCGTTTGCCTTGTTATAACACGATATTACTTACTTTAAGCGATGGTTTTATGTTTCATCGGCTGTTCTATTTTGATCTTGATCGTACATAGTACGCGGTTAAGACACATATGATCTTGAAGAGGTTTGCTGGCTAGTTAAATCTGGTCTATGGTTCGCTATTATGGCTGTAACGATCCGGTCGATCCCCACTGATAGCACTTTAGAATGGAGGATACTAGTTGGTAGATTTGTTCTCGATCAGGCATGACATTAACTGTTTGCTATGCCTACATCGGCTAAATAGCCGATCACTTATGCTTTAACGCCTATAGTGTGTTCTCATGATTCTGTTAAATGTGAATAGGTTTGTGTACTTTAAAGGTTTGATTTGTTGTCTTTATCATGGCTGCCATCGATCCGATCGAACCCCACTGTTAGAGACGGCAAGTTAAGTCTGATGAATTCATACGTTTGTCTACATGAAATAGTCGATTGTTCACATGCTGTAGTCCCTTTTCACCTAAATCGGCTATTTCAGCCGATTCGCCTGAGCATCCACACATATAGCATGTCTTTCGAAAAGTCCATCCATGTATAGATGGTTTTACGGATTCTTTAGTTTTAGTTTGTTATTATCATCATAGCTGCCATCGATCTGGTCGAAAACCTCACTGTTGATGGTAACATATTAGATTCAGAGCGTTTGTAGATCCATTTGTATTAGACAGTCGATTCGTTCGCATGCTATATCATTTCTCGTTAGATTCATCGTCTCAATGATTCACACTGGTAATATCCACCTAGCTGATGATTTTACTTACATCTGTGGGCATTGTACTTATCAACATAAAATCAATCACGATCCATAAGCTTTGCTGTCCGTAACAACCGATTTCTTCGCGTGTCGGCTATTTAGTTGATTTTCCCATTTGGCTGCTCCCGAAGTGGCACACTTGGAACTATCTAGGCAAAGACTGGCATGTTCCACCTTAAATTACTGATAATTTTTCTCTCCTTGTCAATTGCAGGTCAAATTGACTGGCACGCCTCGGGAGGAATTTGTAGGATCGATTAACCCTACGTTGAAGCCAAGCGGATCTCCGAGCTCATCCTAAGTGGATCCTTCCGGCTTATTGTGTGCCTGGGCGTATCGACATGTTTTTGCGCCGACACTTCCGTTTGAACCACTGATGGTTGCAACTACAAATCGTTCCCTACCTTCTTGCTGAGAAAGTGAGAAAATGGAGGAGAGAGGTTCGAGGAGAACTGCGTGGTTCCTGTCATATGTCCCTCTGAGGGTCGTTAGTGGTGGCAAGAGCCGGTGTCGCCCCATCCAACAGCTAGTGCTAGAAGGAGAATTGGGAGCAGGAGAGGGCTAGGGAGGTGCTCAGACCTCTTTCTGGGCTCGATGGTTTCAGCAGCTCCCAGACCCTTTAGGTTTGGGTCGCTAAGATACTGATCCCAGTGGCCATGATCAGCCCCTCCGGAAAACTATGGGTGCCTTGTTATTTCCCTCCATTTTTCCATGGCACGATGGTGGTGGTCTCTAAGTCTACCGACCCTGAGCTCTCCTACATGCTTCGGTCAGGTGGTGCGGCGAGGGGGCTCGCAAGGGGCGTTCACCCCCGAGCGCTTTTGTGGTGTCACCTTTAGGGTGATACCTAGTTTCGGCACTTCGTAGGCGGTACGGCCACCCCTTTCTTTGAAGGTGCTGAGTCGGGAGTAGTTTCTTCCATGTTTTTGGGCCTCCCTAGAGGCAACGAGCCCCCGAGCTTTGAGACTAGGGTCGCGCCTTAGTCTAGGGCCGCTAGAAGGGCTTCTATGGCCAAATGGTGCGAGGAGCCATCTCCCTGACCCCTTTTTGTGTGGTCGCGAGGCTTTTCACGATCGTGTGTTGGCTCGTAGGTCTTGGACCTTTTGTTTCTTCCACATGACCAAGCCGTGGTCACGCTTTTGGCCCCACATTGCTTCACGAGGAAGACTTTGCTGTGTTACCCTAGCCATCTGCTTCATCAATCTCTCCTAGAGAGGTCGTAGACCTCTGACAGTTTATGAGTCTCCGATGCTGGCCTTAGCTCTGAGACCTGGGACGTAGGGAGGAGTTAGTCGGGGCTTGGCCCTAACTTTTTACGGGATCGCGGGACCCGACTCTATTTTTTCCTAGCATCCTTGCCGACCTCAAGAGGTTGTGTTGCCTTGTTATAGGTAGGTTTGGTTTTGCCCCACGTGGGGAGAGGCATGTCCACCGTAACCACATGGTCGGAGTGGTGCGCCTCGTCGGGGTCAATGGGTAATCCGAGCGGGACCTGATATCCACCCCAATCGATGTTGAGTTCAGCTGTGCCTCATCGAGAGATGTCCCATAAATCATCGGCCGTCAAGCCCATTGGTCCCCGACCGCCTCCGCAACAGTTAGAGGGCAAGATGCCTCCCTCCCAGAGGGGGTAAACCCGGGCAACTTCGAAGCGGATGACTCGGACACAGAGAGAGATGGTCGTGTGGCTCCACACCACTAATTAGAGCCATGGGGGCCCATCTCCTCCCTGCCCCTATCCCTTTTGTGGTCTCGAGCCCTTTTAAGGACTATCCTAAGAGTGGGTTTTTTAAGCACGACACGGGGTCGTGTTTGCGGTGGGTCGTTCTGCACATGATCTCGGGGGGCGGTTGGCCTCCCCAGTCACATCATGGCATAATGGCGCCCACTCACAAGCAGTCTTGTGACGTAGAATGTGAGCGCGTAGATCAAAATGATATGGAAAGAGTGGGGATGTGCGTAGTTTACTTGGTTAGTTGGTTCACGTCGCTACTTGGGCAACCATCGCTCCGCCATCCCTCCAATCGCTTCACCTGCTCTGTGCAATTTCCATGGTGGTTAGTAAATGAAAGTGAATACGCGTGCGCCTAAGGTATCCACCGTGGTTGGTTACTGTGGATATAAATTGGGAGAGCTGGTGCGGCGCAGGGAATCATCCGCTCATCAGTGTTTGCCCTGCTGCTTCCTCCTTCTCGTCTTCGTGTGCTCACAGCTTTCCTTCCCCACTGAGTCGATGGATAGCGGTAAGTGTCTGCGGGAAGGGTCGCCGAAGGCTGGTGGTCCACCGCCATGTCTCTAAGTTTTGCTACATGAACAGGGGTGAGTGCTTAAATGATGTTTTGGGTTTGATGTTGACCTGAGTTGACCGCGAGCACTCCTCAGGGCCATCTCTCATGCCGCATCGGGGAGACCATCGGTGCTGCCTCAGCTGGGGTCCCGTCGATGGCAGTCTCGAGCTCGTCTTCGTCGTCTCTGGGCGGCCATCGAGAGTTTCGCCGACTCATCCATGAGGCAGACGAAGCTCACAGGCGGCTTTCTATGGCTGCCCATGAGGTGAGGTGGCTGGAGCTTGACCTTGATGCTACCAAGGCTGCTCTTGCCACCTCGGAGGGTGAGACCACCACTGCACAAGTCCGCATCGCGGGTAAGGATTTCCCTCATCTTATCGTCTTGATGGACGTCCATGGCCTCTGTTTTTCGTGTCGTCTTGTTGTCGGCATTGGAGGAGCTGTTGGTGGCTTCTCGCCACGAAGAGGAGGGGGCTCACCTCCAGGGGTTCATCATAGTTGAGGACCATGAGCAAGCGGTGGTGGCAGGAATCTGGCAAGGGGCCAGTGTCGCCCTTGCCGCCATGCAGCTGCGGACTGGGGTAAACCTCCATCGGGTGGCGCCTGGGTGCTCAGAGCACGTTCAATCGAGAGAGCGAGTGGGGCTGGTCGATGATTTTGCCGCTGCTGCGGATGCCGTTGTTGCTACCGTGGATGTGGAAGAGATTCTTTGCGTTGGTGGCTAAGTGCCCTTGGAAATTTTTTAAGTAAAGGTGTTCTTATTGGCTTGTGTTCCTTGATTTTGTTTCTTTAGCATACCGCCGTCTTGCCGTGACCGCCGTTGGTCTGATCACTCCAATGTCGTAGCCACGTAGCCCCACCCAGGGATCAACCCATTGAGTTTGGCTCAGCACGACCCTATTTTTGTGGCCTAAATGTCTATAGGGTAGGCTTGGCGGCATCGCGTCTTTCTTCGTTTTTCTTTGAGTTGCGCGGACACCTTCCTCTTCTTGCTTTCACGCAGGCATGAGGCCCTGCCTGGATCGGGTTATGAGGATTTGACTTCACATGGTCCTTTGTTGCGTAGGAGCTCATGGCGCGTCGTGGTGTTGTCCTTGTGAGCGAGCCGTGTTAGCTAGTTTGCGCCGGTTAACGCTGGTCGTCCGGGTGTGGATGTGCCGACAAAGAATCAACTTCAAACACGCTTATTCCAACGTGTCACGTCCGTTGCTAGTCGGTTGATGCGGTCGCTCGCTATTTGGCCACCCTACGTTGGGGGACTTGTACTATAGTGGCACCAACCTCGACATCGTCCAAGGTCGCGCGCTTGGGAGGACAGACGGTGACACCCTCATGATGAGTGATGCTGCCGCTCGTGGGATAGAAGTTCTTGCAGGTAAAATGTCAGCCGCCTGCATGCGCCGATGGTTCTAGGCTTCTAGTATGTGATGATCTTTGTGTAAGGATTCTGTGTTGTACAGGTGTTGTTACTGTGGTAAGCATATTTTTGGGTTCTATGTATGTATGGTGGGCAATCTGCACATTTGCTTCATCATTTTGTCATTCTCTCGTTGTCTTCTAGTTCAAGTTCAGAATGTAGGCCACCCTCCTCAGTCCTACGCGTCTAGGTGCATGTTTTAACCTGGGGATTGGCCCATGAGGCTAAAAGGTACGTGACCCGCTCACGCAGCCGGACATCCGGAAAGGGTCGCAGATCCAGTGCGATGTAGGAAGAAAATGAACGAGCGGCTGGAGTTTTCTTTTCCTTTTGGTCTTCCTTGAGCGAATGGGTTCCCCGCTTCCTTTTTGACTCGTGCGCAGATGCCTTGCCCAGGAGCTAGCCCATGGGGCTTCGCCAAGGCGACCCTGGTGTGAGCGAGAAATCAAGGCTTAGGTCACAGGTTCATCAAGGTTAGGAGCATGATTAGAAAGAACTAGAAACGAGGGGGTCACTGGGATGATGACAAGCAGTGCTACGCCATGGATCGTGGGTGTGTGACTACGTGAACTATACCTACGAGCCAAGGCGAATCGCTCGGTAGCTTGGACATTGTTAGGGTGGAATGTACAGACATCATGTTCCCTGGTTGGCTCTAAGTTTTTTGAGACTATAGGTGATCCTACACATGTATGTGGATGTGCTTAGGTAGGGAGGCTAAGGTCAAAGTGGATGTGACTGACCGATGTACCAGAAGTTGTTGTGAGACTAGTTGCTGTCGCTTGAGGTGCGGCAAGCCCCTGAGCGTCTGCCCGTGGTGAAGTTGTTGCGGCTTCCGAGCCATGAACTGATGAGGGCGCTTCTTCAGTTCTTGGAACAGCCGCAGCCAGCGTGGGTCGACCTCTCGGCTAGCTTTGGGTCGACCTTTGCTAGATTGACATCCTCGGTGGGCCTGCGAGCCCCTGAGGGTGACTTCTTTGAGTTCGGCCCGTTGTGGCTTCTGGCCAGGAGGGCTCATGTGTCCTGGTGCTTGAACCTTCGTGGCATGACAATGTCGCGGTCATCGCGTCTCTGTTTCTAGGTGCGGTTGTTGCTCTCTACGAGGAGCTGGCGCGACCTGTGGCTACGAAAGCGAGATCTGAGTGCAACATATTTTAGTCCACTCGACATGGCACGCTTAGGGAGCTCGCTTCCTCGGATGCATGCGCCTCCGAGTGATAGCTGATAGTCCACTGAGGCATGGTGGGTGGTTTGTCCGCCATGCGGGTCTAAACCCTTATTTTAGGCTTGACTACGCGAGGCGTGGTGCCGGGTAGCCGCCTGATCGCTTACAATGGTGCCACGGGGCGGTGGGTGATTTTGTCGCTCGTGCACGCCCTGACGTGCTGCGCTCCGCTGGTTACGGGGACGCTGCTCTGGGTGTGGTTCTACCTCTGGACCTAGGTTTCCCACATGATTGGCCTAGATGGAGTAGAAGCTGGTGATGGACGCTGACCCATTAGTGCGGATAACCTCATGGTTTCCCAAAAGGATGTGGCCGGTTAAGGCCATTCCCTGGGTGAGTTCATCACGAGCCATGGACTTCTGGCTTCCTGGACAGAAGGCCTAGCCATGGTTGGTGATGAGCGATGGTACAGGTCCCCTGTATAGGTGAGCTCTAGGATGCTGCCGTGAAAGGCAGTTCAGAGAGCGTGTCCGTCGTAGACCGTAGGATCCAGTTCTCTAGAGTAGAGGTTTGGACCGTGGCTGAAGGCGGACGTGGGCGCTGGCCCTTTGATGCCGATGAACTCATAGTTTTCACGGTGGATGTGGCCACCGTGGGCCATTCTACGAGCGAGTCCACCAACAGTGCGAGGAGCCATCGCTTCATTCTCAACAATCGAGAGTGTGCGACTATCCCCTACCCAGCGTGCCAACTGTCGGTGTTTTGTAAACCAGATTAGTAAATTTATACGATTGCCACGCTGCTTTAGGAAGACGATGGTAGCATCCAAAAAATATGAGGATTTATATTGGTTCAGGCCAGAGCCCTACGTCTAGTCTCAGAGATGATTGAGTGAGTGTTCCTCGCTTGAATGCTTTAAAGTTCTTACAATGGGGGGGTGCAAGAATGGTGGAAGAGGTAGGAGAGCTAGAGCTAAGAGATGGACTGCCTGAAGGGAAGCTCCAGGAGCCCTACTACGATAGAGAATGAGTAAAATGGTAGAGGATGTCTTAGAAGGATGCCCTGCTTGCCCTTATATAGAGTTCGGAGCCAGGGCATGCACAAAGAGGAAGGTTCTTCCGACCGAAGGGTTGTGAGCCTGAGGGAGGGCCTAACTAAGTTAGCATGCAAGCTATGCCGTCTTGTGATGCACGTCCGGGCGTGGTTGTCGTCATGGTCTTATGGCCACGTCATAGCATGGTGTAACGTGGTGCTACTATGCTAGTCGTGGCGGCACTATAGGCATAATGGTGGTTCGTCAGCCATCCTGTGCGATGTGGTCTCCACCGTGATCTTCGTCATCGCCTCCTAGTTTCCTAGGGCATCGTACAGGAGTTGATAGCCGCCCCCGGGTCATCAATCACCTTGTTGGCTTGAAGAGCTGAGGGCCACGATCCCAATTGTTGGAGTCATGGTTCCCCTCAGTCTGGATGGCCTCTAAGTCAAGGGATTCGTCGTGGATCCCATCCTGTAGTGGGTAGAATCGTACATGCGTCCTATCGGACCGTATTTGGACGGTGGGTCACCATACTGGTTGTCACTGCCATGCGGTGTTGTCTTGTCTACACAGCGTGGCACAGGGATGGCGTCTGACTGGACCAAAGATGACCGCTGTCCCCCCGGTCCTTGTGGGGTTAGAGCGGCATGCTTGTTCATGTCAGAGCAGGCACGCTTGGCTAGGCTCGATCTCTCATCGTTCCTTCCTAGGGTAGGGACGGTGGAGAGGTCGTGCGTCTCTCGCGTGCCGTGCGGCTAAGGAAGATGGAAGGGGTCATGGCTAACCCAGGCCATGGCGACTGGCATGGTTCGCTTGGCTCAACTGGGCCTCAGTTGTTCGGGCCTTCGCTTGCTGTTGTCTCATGGGCCACTTGGCCTGCTATCTAATCGGTGCCTTGAGACACCCTGGGGTTATAACCCCGACAATCTTGATGAATCCATAACAACAATCCTGTCCTGTGTATGATAATAATTAATCTTCAATTAATTCATGTTGCAACATATAAAAGTTAGCGGCCGTAAAAATATGGGAACAAGCCACTTCAATCTCATTATGTCTTGTTAAAGGCATCGACAACGACTGTGAAGCTCTACAATCATAATCAGCCTTAGTTTTACGAAGGCATGATACGCAGTTCTCATAGTGCTCAACCAAGTTAAGTAATGACATATATATGTCCAGGTGCCTGTGAAGACTTGAATTGAGACTTTCACTTCTCTAGTTACTTTTCATACCTAGGAAAAACTTGTCATATTGAAAAGCAGCAGCCCATAGTTTCCTACTCTTGTACATCATTGCAAGCCAATCTCTGTTTGTTGCAGTCTAGTACTCGGAAAGAAAGGCATTCCATTTAGCTTCAAACATTTCTGAACTAGCATAATACAAAAGTGTGAGGAACCCATTGAAAGGTCCTTGTTGGTTTTGGTAATTGAGTGACAACCTAGGTGGACTAATTGTGTTTATGTGAGATACACAGGTGATTAGTCCACAGGTACATGTGTATGAGCAACATATGCCATGGAGGTGAAAATGGCTTGGAGATGTTGCAAAGCTCACACATGTGATGATGAAGGAGCTTATTGCACATGAGACATGACATTGAGTCATGTGATCAAGGTGGAGAAGATCAAGACAAGACTTGGCTTGATGGACCGATTGCAAGCGTGAAGGGCAAGTCGAAGGCTTTGGAGTGATGGACCGCGTGGCGGTGAAGCTTGAGCAAGACTTGGCGCCGATGGACGATGGTAACGGTGAAGGGCAAGTGAAGTCAAGATCGATGAACCAATATGATCACGTGATGATATGAAGTGGATCATATCATTGTTGATCGTGTTGGTGCATGTGTTGCATCGACATTGAAGGAGATGGAATGGAATGCGCAAGGCAAAGGTATAACCTAGGGCATTTCATTTCACCGGTCATAGGTGTGTAGAGAAGTTTATGACCGGGTTTAGGATAGATGGCCGTACTATCAAGAGGGGCAAACTTGTTTGCATATCGGTCATCTAGTGCCACTCGAGTGATCTAACTTTGCATTGTCGCTAGGATCGAGTGGCGTGGCAAGTTGAGTGGCTAACATCCTTTGGGGAATGATTGTGAAAATGCTAACACACATACACATGGTGATGTACACTTGGTGGTGTTGGCACATTTACAAAGGAGGTGGTGTTTGCAGGAGGTGGTGGTGTTGGCACATTTACAAAGGAGGTGGTGTTTGCAAAGGTGGATTCGGCGCTTTCGGGAAAATAGAATGCCTATTTTCTATTGCGCCGGATGCAAGTTCTTGTGGTTAGCACATTGGAGCAAGGGTGATGAAGTTAGAAGTGAAAACGAGTTAGTCGCGAAGATGCTGGCGTCGGTCAACTGACCGGACGCTGGATCTGAATGCACCGGACGCTAGCAGGCTGCGTCCAGTCAGGCTGACGTACGATGACGTAGAAGCTAGAGTGTGACTGGACGCTGGCTGCGTCCGATCAAGTGTGACCGAACGCGTCCGGTCAAGGTCGGTACCTTACTGGAAACGACCGGACGCTAGGGGTTCAGCGTCCGGTCAGTTGAAAGCTGCTGCGTCCGGTCAAGTCAAGTGACCGTTGCAACCGGGACACGTGGCCGTCTACGGGCGACCGGACGCTGAGGTCCAGCGTCCGGTCAACACGACCGGAGCGTCCGGTCGGCCCAACCGTTGCCCAGTGAAGGGGTAACGGCTAGTTTAGCCTTTGGGGCTATAAATAGAAGTGGCCCTCGGCCATGGCTGGAGCTGAGCACCTCAAGGGACTTAGTGTCCATGCTTGTGAGTGCTTGGGAGCCCTCCATCACACATATACTTGATAGTGATCATTCGATTGTGTGAGTGAACGATTCTAGTGCGATTGCATCGTGAGGTTGCATCGAGTGGCACTAGGTGGTCGTGTTGCAAGCCGGTGGTGCTTGTTACTCTTGGAGGTTGCCACCTCCTAGACGGTTTGGTGGTGGTCTCCGTCGAAGCCCGCAAGAAGCTTGTGCGGCGCTCCGGAGAAGTGCTTGTGAGGGGTACTTGTGCTCGCCCTGCGGGAGTCGCGAAGAGCAACTTTAGTAAAGCGTGTCATTGAGCTACCCTCACTCAAGGGGTAGGTTCTTGCGGTGCCCGACGTGCGGGCTTAGCGGGTGATGCTAATTAGCCGCCGAACCACCAAGTGAGCGGTCGACACAACGGGGACTAGCGTGTTGGCAAACACGTGAACCTCGGGAGAAAAATCATCGTGTCAACCTTGTTCTTCCCGTTGGTTGGCATCCCCATTACACAAGCTTGCAATTACTTGTATATATATATCTTAAGCTTGTGCAGTTGCTCTTGTAATTAGATAGCTTGTGTAGCTAGCTAATTACCTTCTTGCTTGTGTAGCATAGAAGTAGCTCCCTTGCGTGGCTAATTTGGTTTTAGTAACCTTGTTAGTCACATTGCTTAGTTTGGTTAGCTAAGTATTTGCGCTCTCTAATTAGGCGTTGGTTGCCTTGTTATTGAGCATTGCTAGTGAGCTTAGTTAGCTTTGTGCTTTTGCTTACTAGCATATGTAGGAGCTCCCTTGTTACTTAAAGTACTAGTGGCATAGGTTTGTGTGACCTTGCTCCTAGAATTGTTTAGGAGAGCTCTAGCTAGCCCGGCACCTTAGTTGCTTTATTAGTATCTTTGCAAGGTGCTAGTGAACATATATAGAGGGGTGTAGTCTTGGCTAGACCGATTGTTTTAATTCCGCATTTATATCGGTTAGCCGACGCGATTAATTTTAGAAAAGACTATTCACCCCCCTCTAGTCCGCCATCTCGACCCTTACACCCATCCAAGCAGTCGCTATGCAAATGCTTCAGAATATTTTCTCCACATGGCATGAATAGATGAGATGACTTACACCAAGCAGCACTTGTCAAATAGCTTTAATCATGGAGTCGTCGCCATCGGTAATTACTGATTCTGACACATTGCTTTTAGAAATGCTTGGAGCACCCATACATACAAATCAGCGTGATCATCACAAATGATGCCACAACCAAAAATAGTTGTGTTGTGGCGATGGTTGAGCCTAACAAATGGGACAAATGGCATCCTATACCTGTTCATCCGATAACTGCTGTCAAAGACGACCACATCAGTAAATGATTGGTAGTCCATACGAGATTAAGTATCACACCAAAATAAGCTCATCAGACGATTGTCATCATCAACTTTATAATCAGAATAAAAATCTAGATCACTCTTCTGCCTCTTCAGCATGAGACCTATAACTGTTCTTGCATCACCTTCTGCGATTCTTGACCTCTTGTTCTTAGAACAATAGTTGTAAATATCCTTAGTAACAATGCCAACTTTGTCATATCCTCCATATCTGCATTGAAGAACATCTCTTATGCCATACTTATGGATTCCAGCAGCTTCTGTTGACATGATCTCATTTCTATGAAAATCCTTAATCTTCCAGTGAGACCATAGGAACATAACTTCATCAGGCATAGCTAGACGATGGTTATGCTCATCCATAAAATTATCCACATACTATACTCCACGAGATCTGTGTAGTCTAATATCAAGTAATGCACTCAATCACATCGAGTTAGAGCTCGTGGTGTACAGCTGTAATCCTCCTTGTCCAGCCATTTGCCATCTCGCTCCCCTTCTCTACAACACACAAACCGCCTAAACAAAATTGCCACTGATTGCTTGCTATGTCTCACTTTCTCCTTTCTAACACTGAAGCCCTTGTCCCTCGCATAATTATTATAGAATGTGAAAGCCTCATCTTCACTTGCAAAAGTCTTATTTTCTATGCTCCAAAACTCAACCATTTTTTGTACCGGTCTCCAACATCTTCCGTTCTTCTGAACATTTTCTTGTCATAACCAACATTGCTAGCTTCCTGCAAATGAAAATGAATAATGTTTCGATCAATACTTGACATCAAACATTACTAAATCGGACATCATCACTTGCAGGAAGTGATATTGTTATTGATTTACCTTTCCATAGTTGGACTCATCACCGGCAGGTTCCTGAGCTCCGCGAGGCCTGAGGGCAACCGGTCATAGAGCAAGTTGCCACTGAGATCCATCCGGATGAGGCCCCTACAATAGAGGAGCTCCAGCGGTACGCCGTCTGTGAGCCTGTTCCCCGACACATCGAGTATATATAAATAAATCAAAATCTACCCTTCCGGCTCTTTTTTTCGTCTAGTCCATTCAAATTGACCCAACCGTTCTGGTCCACTCTAGGCCCACTCGCTCGGCAGCCCACTTCAGCGAACAGATCAAGCTGCGCTTGCGTCCGGCCCACAGGCGGCCCAGTCCAGCAGCCACCAGTCCTTGGCCCACCCGCGGGGAAAAAGCCACAAATTCTGTGCCACCGGAGGGATTCGAACCGTGGTTTCTAAAAACAAAATCTCCAGGGCTTACCACCACAGTATACATTCTGATGTGAAGGTTCATGAATTTTTTTCATTTAGCGGTGCTAACACCTTCAAATATATGACACCCTTGTTATGGGTAAGACAATAAATAAATAAATAAAACTATGAAAATATGGTATTGCTTGCATATATTATATGTAGTAATGTTGAAATATGTCCGCTGCTAGACTTGCTAGTTTACTTTAGATATGACGCAATGATCTCCACACATATGTTCCAGCTCCTCCTGCGTATGGGCGTTGCATGCTACTTGCAATGAGTTGTGTTAGCGTCGGAATCAAATTCCTCCTCAAGAATCATAAGAAAGGAAAGAGAAGAGAAGAAAAAATTGGCCTAAGCTCCAATACAATGGAAGAGGAGTTGGAAATCAAATAAAAAAAGAACACAAGATTTTTTGCCCTATTCTCAATTTCAGACTACTCCAATCCAAATTGTTTAAAGCACTGAAGCTATTTTCCGCAGAAAGGAATCCGCAGAAATAGATGTTTGAAAATAACAGTCGAACTTATCTTCGCTCCTATAGGTGGAACAAACCAACATTCCTTCAGGCAATAAATCACAGATAAAATTTAAAATATATAAAAAAAACCCGACTATCATGCCAAGTGATTAGATTTGCAGCAAATTTTACAGATCAATTTGTCAGGTGAATAGATCTGCAATACATTTTACAAATTAATTTGTTACGGGATTAACTAAGCAATAAGTTTGATTTCATGGCGGCAATGCAACAAATGGGACCCCGTTCGGCTTACCCCATATCCGGCTTGTTCAGCTTCTTTTTTCAGCCGGAACAGTTTTTTCTCTCACAACATTTCAGCCAGAACCGTGTTTTTCAGCCAATTTCAGCCAAGATTCAGCAAGCCGAACGGGGATGAAGTGTATTCTTTTTTTTTTGAGGAAGAGAGTACTTTGGTGCAATTTGATAAATTGATGCCCCATTCAAAAATGAATTGGATTACATTACAAAGTGTTTTCATAGTCTGTCACTCTACCGTGTACCATACAAGACATAGTACAAAGTTTGATTACAAAGTGAATTCAAACACATGACGTGATCGTTGAATAAATCTTCTAGCCATAGGTGGTCTAAGTGACCATGCAACAAGCTTCCGTTGCAACGCACGAGCATATTTGCTAGTACCTAATACTAAACTAGTATACGCTTTCAACCGTCATATTTTACATTCCATAACGCCGACACCTCTCCATCATGTTCGCGACACAAACTCATGCCATATACTGTACTTAGAATGGTGTGTGTCTAACCACAGTAAGGAGTCAGATTCTAATGGAACATATGACAAGATTTTTATATACACTCCGAGCCACAAGGCATCCAGCGCACATCAATGTACATTTCGTTGCAACATATGAACACGTTTGCTAGTAATATTAAAGTAAAAGAGTAGGTTCTTCCAACCGTCGCATTTTACTACCCACAATGCCCTCGCATACCTCTGTATATGGTTCGTGACCTAGACTCGCGACTTGTATTTATATGATTTAGAACAATGTGTGTCCAGCGGTGGTACAAAGTCTGATCCTAACATGTATTATAACAGATGACGCGATCATTGAATAAATCTTTTAAGTCACAAATTGTCCATGTGAACATGCAATACAGTGTACGTTCCATTGCAATGCATGGTTATGTTTGCTAGTTTAAGGGCTTATTTGGCAGGATTCCCAACCAGCTCTCACCCACTCTAGCTCTACCTCTGCTCTGCTCCTCGGCTCAAATTAAGCACTCCCCAAATCGCTCCACCACCTGCTCTAGTTCAACCTTGCTGGCAGCAAGGTTGACCACGACAGTGGAAAAGGAGGTGGATAAGCAACAGGTCTTTATGGTAGAGGAAGATGAGGAGGGGGAGCCTTGGAAGGACAACACAGTGGATTTAGATGAGGACCATGAGCAACGGCCAACGTGGTAGAGAAAGGCGAGCACAACAAAGTGGGTGAGAAGACAAGCAATGGAGAGCTCCAGGATCTGCGAGGGTGGCGAAGAAAGGCATGGGGGTGCAAAGAAGGGCATGGGGACAACATAGAGCTCTAGGGTGGCAGAGAGCACCAAGATGGGCGAGCTGGCTAAGAGGTGCAGTGGGAGAATCTAAGAAGACCGAATCATGGAGTGTAGCATGGAGGGAGCGTTTGTTCCACTCTCACCTCACAATAATGGTCTCTTTGAGATTACTCCACAAACTCTACCATGGAGCAATTTCTTAAAAGATTTGGAGTTTCTAGTTGAACTCCAGCTTATTTCCTGGAGTAGAGTTTCTGAAGCTACACCTGTTTGGCTGAACAACATGAAGCGAAGCTGAAAAAGTATAGAGCGAAAGAGTCTAGAGAGAATTAATTCACATCAATTCACACGTGGAGGCGATAGGAGTGAATGTTAGGTAGGGCTCTTTGACTTCTCACATGGAGTGGAGTGAGAAAAGCGCTGCACAAGGGACCTAAACATTTCTTAATGTTAAAAAACTAAATGAGCGGAATAAAATTTTAAACGGAAGAAAAACATTATCGTAGGACAATATTGAGGTCTTGAGGGAGACGGATGCAAACGATGTACACAGGGGAGGTCAGTTCATGGCAGCTAAGTTTCCGGAACGTTGGGGTCGAGGTACGAAAACGCGGTACGTGATACGTTATTTCTTAAGCCCTTGAGATGAAGGGGCTATATAGCTTTGATCTTGTTTCTTCGATTAATGGAACACGTACCAAGTGTAATGGGAACATGTTCCCAGACAATTAACATGATCCTAATTAAATTGGTTGATATAATGAATGAATTAATTAGCATAATTTTTCGTTAACCGTAAAAATGAGAAAGTTTTAAAATAATAAAGATATAAAATAGATGGCTGAACTTTGTCATCTGTTTTTTTCCTTCCATCGATTGAATTTTGGGTCTCAGATTTTCGTAAGTGCGTAGTGTAGATCACGTGCCATCGGACGATGTTTCATCATCTCCACGAATTGGAACGATGTTTCATTGTCTCCACTAGTTGGAACGATGTCCGAAACGTGGTCGAAACGTGGAGGGCACTTCCCGTTCCTCGGCTGAGGGCCAGTTCATTGTTTCGGGCCAGTCAGAGTTCCCGAGTCCATGGCTGCACACGTCGCCGCTTCCTCTCCACTCCCACCCCGCGCCTGCCTCCGCGTTCGCCTGCCGCCAACACTGGTCGGGGCCCCTCCCATCGCCATGCCTCCGTCCGCCGCCGCCCTCTTCCCGGCCGTCGCGGTCCCCTGCCGTGTGCTTCCTCAACGGCGAGCGAGGAGCCTCGCCGTCCGCGCCGTCGCCTCCCCTCCATCCTCCATGGCCAAGCCCGCCCCGCCGCCCCCCTCCAAGGTGTGATCATCTAGCGCTTACTCATTGTCATTTGCTAGTAATGTACTGTTCGCTGGTTCGGTTGCCTGCCTGGTTGATCTCAGTGCCTAACTGAGATCGTTGTATTGGGCGGTTGAACAGGTAGCTGAATAAGCCCGAATTCGTTGCGCCTTGGTTGGTATACGAACTGCTTCGATGTGCTCTGAGATCCTATATTGCAAGGCACATGGGGTTGGGATTCCCAACTTTTTATTGTTAATTAATGTAGTAACATAATGGCTATTTCCGTTATCTTCTTCGAGTCTATATACTAAGGGCATGTACAACGGAGAGCTGTCTGTAAGTTCTTAGGATTTACAACATAGACGGCTAAACAGACATGTAGCTGTGATCAATCATGAATATCATTTATATGTACCATTGTGTGTACCATTGTGTTGCTAATTGATACAAAACAAATCCTTCAAAGTAAATCATATATACTATATATATAACGTAATACATCTAACGTAATATAATATATCTCGTAAATCACATACGTCTCTCCGTATATCTCATCATTTGATTTGACGTAGGGGCAGGAACACAAGGCACCCGTGCGCAACAGATCAAAGGGTACCGTCGAAGACTCGCAACGGATCATACAATAGGTGACTGGCAAACAATTTCACTTCGGAGCATGAGCCCTGGCTGTCTCTTCACAAGATGACGGCAACACCCTCTCACCTCATTAAATTGGACCCTAATTTCATTCGCTGAAAATGTGGAGGCGGCTGGTGCAGATCCCGAAGAAATTGACATGTCCACGAAATGAAAATGAAAATGCAATAGCTCTTTCGCTGTTATCTTGCAGGGAATATAGTATATGCTTTAATGTTAGTTTTAAGTTTAAAACACTACCAGCTGGCAGCATGCATCATACATGGATAACCTTAGTCGGGGTTTATGATTGTAATATATCTTCTCTTCTTTACATTTTGGGAAATCATTGGAAGAAGGGTGAGTGTTGAAATATAAAGTGAACTGCTCACCTTCCCCATTAGTTTATTGGGTTCGAACTAGTCACTGCATGTAACTTAATAGCGCCGCCGCCGCCTTCCTCTTCCCAGCCATCGTGGTCCCCTGCCGCGTGCTTCCTCAACGGCGAGCGAGGAGCCTCGCCTCGCCGTCCGCGCCATCGCCTCCCCTCCATCCTCCGCGGCCAAGCCCGTCCCGCTGCCCCCCTCCAAGGTGTGATCATCTAGCGCTTACTCATTGTCATTTGCTAGTAATGTACTGTTCGCTGGTTCGGTTGCCTGCCTGGTTGATCTCAGTGCCTTACTGAGATCATTGTATTGGGCGGTTGAACAGGTAGCTGAATAAGCCCGAATTCATTGCGCGTTGGTTGGTACACGAACTGCTTCGATGTGCTTTGAGATCCCATATTGCAGGGCACATGGGGTTGCGATTCCCAACCTTTTATTGTTAATTAATGTAGTAACATAATGGCTATTTCTGTTATCTTCGAGTCTATATACTAATTTCATTCGCTGAAATGTGGGGGCGGCTGGTGCAGATCCTGAAGAAATTGACATGTCCACGAAATGAAAATGCAATAGCTCTTTCGCTGTTATCTTGTAGGGAATATAGTATACGCTTTAATGTTAGTTTTAAGTTTAAAACACTACCAGCTGGCAGCATGCATCATACATGGATAACCTTAGTCGGGGTTTATGATTGTAATATATCTTCTCTTCTTTACATTTTGGGAAATCATTGGAAAAAGGGTGAGTGTTGAAATATAAAGTGAACTGCTCACCTTCCCCATCAGTTTATTGAGTTCGAACTAGTCACTGCATGTAACTCAATAGTGAGAACAAATGATTGTTAATCAGGTACCTCTTTGATTCCTTAGAAGAACTGAGCACTTAGGGCCAGGGGTGCTCAGCCAAATGATGTTTTACAAAGAAGTTATTCTAGGGTATGATTCTAGGTTGTGAGCTGTGAAAACTAGGGGCACGTTTGGATGCGCAGCAAGGTTTGCTTGCCTGGCCTCGCTGCCAGTTGAGACTAACCTTGCCCGTTGTGGCAAGCCAATTCAGCTCTCTCACTCCAGCAAGAAAAACTAGCTTGTACAAGCATCAAGGCAACATGGCAAGGTAACCAAACATGTTTCTATATCCCGTTTCTGGTGGGGCAAGGCGAGGCTTACATGCCGAACCAAACATGCTCTAGCTTGTCCTGATTCACTTCCTACAAAAAGTTTATCTTAGAGAACCATAGAGAATCGTTTCTCCCTGAGAATCACTTCCTACATATAATCAGAAGTAGGAGAAGCCTTAGTAGCCATGTTCCCGGAAGAGAACGGGAATGTCGACTAATACTTTATAATGTTTTTATACTATGGGAACTAAAATTTTCCTAGAACAGGAACGTGAATGTTCTCGGAATGACGTCCCCAAAACGAGGAACATGGCCATGTTCCACGTTTCCGTCTGCTAAGGCAGGAGCCCTAGTAAACTGGGCCCAAGTTAATGTTCTTATACTATGGGAACATAAATGTTCCTAGAATGGGAACGTGAATGTTCTCGGAATGACATTCATGAAATGAGGAGCGTGGCCATGTTCCACGTTTACAGGCTGCTAAAGCGGGAACCACAGTAACCGCCCCAAGTTGTAACTTAATGATCTACTAAGAGTGTGGTTATATGTGACAAGATGGCTTGCATCCTCTCCCTCCCCGTCCCTCTCCAGCGCTTCCTCCCACCAGCCCCACGGCGTGCTGCTCCAGGCCGGGCGCCACCACCACCACTAGCCCCATGGCGCCTACTACCGAGCCCGGCGGCCACCTTCCGGTGCCGGGAGAAACTCCTCTCACCCCGTCTCCTAGTGCACATTGCTGGGCGCACTAAAGCATCTTGACCCTGCTTTTGCCGTCGATGTTGAGTTGCGCGGTATCCCGGCACATGCTTGGGAAATGGCGACGGCGGAGCAGACTACTCAATCACCTGCTGGATCAATGATGCCCACCTGGACCATGGAAAAAATAGCGGGCTATAGTGGCGCTATAGCGGTGGGAGAAGCTTGCCGTTAAGCTATTGGTCTTTTTAACGCTATGACGACTTTCGCCGCTATTTGCCACTATAGCGCCGCTAAAGGCTATAACTTAGCGTTTTAAATAGCGGCGCTATTCCAAACAGCCATGTTTTTGGAAACACGGCAGCTCACTGAAGCCACGGCAGCCTACTAAAGCCCAAAACCAATGAAACCCTAAATCCTACATACCACGAACAACATTAGTAGCGGTTACAGTGTGTCACACACACACTTCCACACCCTTCAGGTCTTTCACAGCTGTGGTGGGCATGGCGGCGGCGGCTGGTTGGCGGCGGCATTCTTGAAGACTTTAGTGGCGGCGACGATTACGCGGTTGGGCGACGGCTCTTTGGGCGGGCTACCAGGAGCTTGAGTCCGGTGGTGGCGATGCTGCTTGAGTCGAGGCAACCACCGAGCCACCACGAGCTGAGCTGCAAGAGCCCGCGATGGCAAAGGAAAGAGGATCCTCTCAAGTTCTCGGTATGTCCCAGTCTCAACAAGGTTAGTTCGTGATCCCTCTTCCTCGATTGTCGTAGATTGCTGCATATTGTCTCGATTTGTACATTGTTGAAATTTGCATATGTGAATTTTAATTTTGTTGCATAGGTGTAGTCGTTGTTGCCTCAAGCACTGCCTCTGCCCCCAACAGATCTGAATGCACGAGCTATTGTTTCCACAAGTGACCCTGGTTGGAAGTACTGTACTTTTCCAGATGTAGCAAAGAAGCATGAGCTCAAGTGCAATTTTTGTGACAAGGTGTGCAAAGGTGGCATCACAAGGCTCAAGCTCCATCTAGCCCACATTCCGAAATGCAATGTTAAGAAGTGTGAAAAAGTTCCAGCTGATGTGAAGGCGGAGATGATTGAACTGCTCGCAAAGAAGAATATTATCAAGGAAAACAAAACCAAAGAACGCAAGAGGGCAAGAGATGAAGTTAACTTGGATCATGATGATGATCATGATGTCGACGTGCACCGCCAGTCTGCAAGTGATCCATCTTCTCAGTCTGACTCTGAGAAGTCCATCTCAGATTAGATTGCACTTGTGTCCTAGAAATTGCACTACAACAGTGGCACTTTAATTAGTTATTTTCTACTTATTAGTTATCATTTGCTACTAATTTGGTATTTTGGATGGTTAAACTTTCATGAATCATGTTGTAATGTCATTTGGTATTTGATAATGTTACCTAGAATTGTGGAACCTTAGAAACATATATGTGTTCATCGAATTTCATATTTGCCATGTTTTTTTATCGATTACTGGTGTTTTTCATGTTTTTTTTATAAAAACACTATCTGGCATAGCGGCGCTATAGCTGCATAGCTTCTGGAAAAAAAAATTACCGCTATTTTCAATAGCCCGCTATTTTAAACGTTGACCCAGACACAGCCATTCATCGAGATGTTTTCTGGGTTGCGGCTTGGAGCTATTGCCCTGAACGCATCCCCGCGGGCGGAGATGGATTTGGAGATTGTCGAGCCGCTGGTGGTCGTCGATGGGGCTCATAGGCGTACCCTAACCTATCCCATTCAAATCTCGGTGGCTCCCTTTGTCCAACCGGCGGCGGCGAGCGACCCTCCACCGCCTCCCCCGGCTGGCGACGACGAACAGCATAGAAGAAGAAGAAGGCGGCGACGGCGGTCCCGGCCAGCCACTCCACCGGTGCAGGCGGCGCTGGATGGAGCGGCGCCGGCTGATGGGACGGCCAGGATCTCGGTACACACAAGACTGGGCCCACAGGAGTCTAATTACAGACACGTGGTGGCTGAGTTCGACGCCCGGGTGGAGCAACCCCCCGTTTCTCCGCGCGTTGCCTCGGTACTTCCATTCGGCATTGATATCCCGGCGGCCTCTTCATCCCCTGAGATGACCGTTGCGCCTGCACCAGCTCCCGAGGCGGCCGGTCCGTCGTTGCGCTTGACAGAGCAGGATGAAGGCACGATGCCTGGGCTGGGCGCGCACGCGGGGATCGGTTTTAATACCAGTCCGCCTTCCCGAGTAATCGCCTCAGAGGACCCCCAAAGCGATCTGCATGTTGCAGCGCATGCAGGCGTGATCAAGTCTGCGGCGGCGGCAACCACTAACAGGGCCAGTCGATCTCGCCCCGGAGATAGCATCACGTACATCTGCTGCACCACTAACAGGGCCCGATTCTGGGGCCCAGCTGAAGTCCACACAGCTTGATGGAGACTGGCCCAGGATACAAGGGGTAGTAGAGACCAGTACCTGGTCTCCTACTCTTGAGAAAATGTGGTCATCCGATGGGTTGAAGGAACCGGCTACACCTACACGTGCATCAGGGATACAGGCCGAGCAGCACACACCTGTGGCTGTGGGCGGCCCGTCAGTGCTGAGTTCCTCCCCACCGACCTTGACAAAAACCAACGCTTCGCGAAGCTTCTCGAAGTTTTACTCAAGACGACGCCGGCGATCTCCAACCAAGACTAATGCACCCGTGGAGGCCAGCAATGCTGCTACTCCAACGTCGCCGATAAGGACCCCATTTGAGTCCGGGCGCAGAGCAAGTTTCATGGCGCATATCTCCAAGAAAACCATGAGAATCCTCCCTACGCCATGTGCCAGAGGGCCAAGGACCCGGAGGCGTACCCCTGCTGCCCCTCCGCGCCGCAGTAGACGGATTGCCGGAGTTGATCCTGAGCTGCCTGCTGGAGATGCGACCACAAGGAATAAGAGGAAGGTGATGAGAGCCCTAAACATCATTGAAGAAAACGAAGGCATTGGCCAGGAGAGTCTTGATGAGTACAGCAAGCTTTTTGGCCAATGTCTCCCAGATTCCCATGTACAAGCTCTTGCAGCTCTGTTTGGTTGGGCAATTCCTGAGGATGAGGAAGGGACAACTGATTTGCTCCTACTCTATATGGTCGATTTTGTAAATCTTTTTCCATGAATCCTTCAAAGTTGTTATGTTGGAACGTGCGGGGTCTTAACTCTAAGGCACGTCAAGAGACACTGTACGCACTCTCGTCAATTCCTCCCGGGTCGACGTTGTCTGCATCCAAGAAACAAATATGGCAACAGTCTCTCGCAGTACCATCCTTTCCACACTGGGTTCAGACTTTGCTCATTTTGTGGAACTGCCATCGGTTGGCGCCAGCGGGGGCATTCTAGTTGCTTGGCGCAATGAGCTTGGCCCAGCTAGTGCCACTCGGGTGAACAATTACTGCGTTTCAGTCCAGTTTTGTCCAAGCAGTGGCCAAGCATGGTGGCTCACTTGCGTATATGGACCTCAGGGCGATGATGATAACCTGCTCTTCCTGCAGGAGATAAGGGAGATACGAGGTGCTTGCCAGGGCCCCTGGATAATGTTGGGCGATTATAACCTCATTTACAAAGATGAAGATAAGAACAATGGGAACTTAAACAGGGCAATGATGGGGCGTTTTCGTCGCCTAATTAATGATTTGGGGCTGAAAGAGCTGCCACTACATGGGCGGAAATTCACTTGGTCTAATCAGCAAGATTCACCAACCTTGGTTAAGTTGGACAGGGTCCTATGCTCTGTGGACTGGGAGCATCTTTTCCCAAATTGTTTGCTACAAAGCACAGCTACAGATGGATCTGATCATTGTCCATTACTTCTTGGGCTGCATGACATCAAACCTGGGAAGACAAGATTTCACATTGAATATTACTGGACCAATTTGGAGGGTTTCCAAGAGGTGGTTGATGCAGCTTGGTCTTCTGAACCAGCTTCCTCCTGTCCTTTTGACACCCTGGCAAGGAAATTTCGAGCCACAGTTAAGGGTCTGCAAAGTTGGAGTCACAAGAAAGTTGGGCACATCAATTCACAGTTAGGACTCGCCAGGGAAGTAATCCATCAACTTGAGATCGCCCAGGACAGTCGTCCTCTCTCTAGATTGGAAAAATGGTTGCACAACCAACTTAAGAGGCATGCTTTAGCACTGTCTTCCCTGCAGCGAACAGTAGCGAGAAGTTGCTCCCGGATTAGCTGGCTCAGTGAAGGGAATGCCAGTACAGCATTGTTCCACCTGCATACCAGACATCGAAAAAGGAAGAACTTCATCAGTAAACTTATCACTGACGATGTTTTGGTACTCTCCAAGCATGAAGATAAACAACAGGTTGTCAATGACTTTTACAGTAATCTCCTAGGTGTTGGTCTGGACAGAAACTTCACCATCAACCTGGAGGCCCTGGATATTTCTTCTCACGATTTAACAGAACTGGATGCCCCCTTTTCAGAGGAAGAAGTTTGGAAGACAATTAACTCATTGCCATCAGATAAAGCTCCGGGTCCTGACGGTTTCACTGGAAAATTCAATAAAACCTGTTGGCAGATCATCAAGGTGGATATGATGGCAGCAATATCAGCTATTTGGAGTCGAAAATTTTGGAACTTCGAACAACTCAATTCTGCATATATTACACTTCTGCCCAAAAAGGAATAGGCCACAAGTGTCAAAGATTTCCGGCCAATTAGCTTGGTACACTCATTTGGCCGGCGTCGCGTGATGAGACTCAAATTTCAAAAAATAGAAAACCCTTCAATACGATGTTGGATGAAGATAATTTTTATATGTAAATTGTAAACCTCGATGAGATCTACAACTTTGTAGTTTTGAGTTTTCTCATTTGAGGACGTTAAGATGCTCGAAAAAATAATATAAAATTTCGGCGCCTCCCGAAAATATGTTCATCCACAAAACCGCCCAGAAGGTTGAAAGTTGAACGGTTTCAAGAGTTGAAGGACCAAAGTTATCCGGTTTTGAAGTTCGAGGTTGAATTCCGGATTTTGGTGAAAGTTGGAGGGTGTAAATTGGACTTTACCCATTTTCTTACGGCCTTCAGCTAGTGACATTGGTATCACTTTGGATCTCCTGCAACTTTTTGGAGACGCCTCCGGGTTGAGAACAAATGTACAGAAGAGTAATGTCTACCCCATACAGTGCTCCGCAGAGGACAACACCACTATACAAGAACATCTCCCGTGCCATTTATCTGACTTTCCCTGCAAATATCTAGGAGTTCCCTTGGCTTTGCGCAAACCGACAAAGCAGCAGCTCCAGCCAATAATTGATCGGATTGCAGACCAGCTCCCTGCTTGGAAAACAGACCTACTTACTAGAGCAGGAAGGAAAGTATTGGTTCAGTTTGTATTGACATCCATGCTGGTATATTTGGCTATGGCAATGGATCTTCCCCCTTGGGCTCTCAAAGCCATTGATAAAATTAGGAGAGCTTTTCTTTGGAGAGGAAGAAAAGATGCGAGGGGTGGCCATTGCCTGGTGGCTTGGCCTAAGGTTACCCGGCCACCTGAACTTGGAGGACTTGGGATTTCTAGTTTGCAGCAGCTAGGATGGGCTCTCCGGATACGATGGTTGTGGCTGCAAAAAACTGAACCTGATCGGCCATGGGCGGCCTTCCAGATTCAAGTCCACCCCTCAGTAAAGGCTTTATTTGCGGTGGCCATAATTTCAGAAGTTGGCAATGGCAGGAACACTCTGTTCTGGACTGACCGATGGTTGCATGGTCAGAGCTTAGCTCAACTTGTGCCTAATCTCTATGGTTCAGTGCCTAACAGAGCAAGGAAGAGAACAATTTTTGAAGCAATGACAGAACTGAGATATCAGAGGGGCTATTACAGTGGCAGTTTTGGCAGAATATTTTAGGATGTGGGATCTCCTTTCAGAGGTGGTGTTGCAACCTGATGTTGATGACTCTCATGTTTGGAAATTTTCTGCCTCAGGTTCTTATTCAGCAAAATCAGCATATGAGGGGTTCTTCAATGGTGCTGTACAATTCAGGCCATGGGAAAGAATTTGGAAGAGTTGGGCACTGGGCAATGCAAGTTTTTCATGTGGCTGGTTGCACATAATAGGTGCTGGCAGACCGCCTTGCTAAAAGGGGGCTGCCTCACCCTGAACGTTGCCCATTGTGTGATCAGGCTGAAGAAACAATTAACCACCTGCTAGTATCATGTGTATTCTCCCGCCAAGCGTGGTTCAATATTCTTCAGTGGGTCGGCCTGTAGGGCCTTTCTCCCTAGCCCGAAGACATCTCCTTTGATGACTGGTGGGCACGCACGAACAGTGGAATCTATGGCTAGGCAGGGGCTAAATTCTCTCATCATTCTAGGAGCTTGGTCTATTTGGAACCACCGTAATAGATGTGTGTTTGATGGGATTCAACCTAGTCTTAATGGAGTTTTAGCTATAGTTAAGGACGAACTTCACCTCTGGAGTCTGGCCGGAGCTCGAGGAGTTTCCCATCTCCTTGCTCTAGAGCCAACTAATGGGTGAGTTCTCCTACTACTAGTGGTCGAGGGTCAGGTCTTTGTTTAGAGAGAGATGGATTGTGCCTTGTGAAGTGTGTTGGGGTGTGTATGGTGTTGTAAGGGGTTCCTACCCCTTTTTTCTTCTTAATATAATGATATGCAACTCTCCTGCGTGTTCGAGAAAAAAAAAAGTAAATTGGCCCCAAGTTTTACATCATTTAGACTAAGAACTTAAAAACTTTCAAGTTTGTTGTCTCCATTTCTATTAGTCTATATTGTGTTACTATCAGTTATCATGAAACCTTCCATAACTGAAAAATAATCAGTTTAACTTTGGTTAAGATATTTGGCAGAAAGCCTAGTGTGAGTTAAAGTATGATTGACTGCTTAGCTGAATGTAGTGGAGTCTGAACCTCTTAGGTTAAAATTATAGCTGTGGTATAACACGCACTTGAATGGCATCATTAGCTTCTAGCAAAACCACACAAAGCATTTTTTGTTTTTCCCCTTTGACTTGTGGCATTGTTTCAACTGACTCCATTGTGTATCGGTTTGTTAAACTGTTAATGTTAATGTGAATACAATTACTCTAGTGGCAGATATCCTACATTAGACTTAAGAATGATATGTCTTGACAAAAGGTTATATTACCAATTTTGTCCTGTCTCTGTCTGCTGTTACTTGTGCTTTAACATTGTGAATGTGTTTCCAGACTGGGAAGTGGGAGTGGAAATTCGAGAATAAGCCGGTAAACATACACTATGAGGAACATGAGCAGGAGGTTGCTGAGAATGTGAAGAACATTATCATGATCCCTACGATCTCTGATGTTAGCACAGTGGAGGAGTGGAGGGTGGTTGCCAAAGATATTGTTGGGCAAAAAGGAGAACTTGGCTACCGTGCTACTATTGTGATTTTTTTTTAATTTTAACGCTTTTTGAAAACTAATTTTAAATCTAACATTGCCTGTTTTTTTTAAAAAATTAACACTTTTGGCCGCGCCTATTGCTCTGGCGCGGCCAAATGCCTGTGCAGCGCCATGCATGGTGGCGCGGCAGCGGGCTGACGTGGCGGCAACCAAAATCGCGATCGTTGACGTGGCAGGGCTCTGCCGCGCCACCGATCTTGGCGCGGCAGTGCCGCGCCACGGTGCATGGCGCGGCAGGGCCAAATAAATATCGCAAGCGAGCCCGCCCACCCACCAGCCGCACGCCCCTCCCCCCCGCCGCGCAGCGCCCGCACGCGCTCGCGCCCGCCTGGCCACGCCGCGCCCGCACGCGCCTGCGCCGGCCGCGCCCGCCCCGCCCACGCCGCGCCCGCCCACTCCCCAAACAGCGTTCGCGCCAGCCGCGCCACGAACGCCGGCGCGTCAAGGCCGCCCGCTCCTAAGGTACCTCCCTCTCGATTTCATGTTATTTTGATTATTATTGATTTAGGATAATTAGTGATCTAGGATAGTTAGTAATTTAGAATAGTCAGGGTTTTATAATTTTTATTGATTTATGATAGTTAGTGATTTAGGATAGTTAGGTTAGTAATTTTTTTTGTGATTTACGTAGGTAGTTTTTTGGTTTGAGATTGTGTGTTCTAGTATAGTTTAAATTTTGGGTTTAGGGATTGATTAGGTATTTATTATTTAGTTTATAGTTAGTTATTTAGTTAAGGATTTTGGGTATAGATACTAGTTTACAAATATCGGTACTTATTAGTGCGTGATACGTTGATTTTGATGACTTCTTGAAGTTTCGTCAAATGCTTATATTCCTAGTGAAGTTGTTTATATTACTAGTGCGTGATATGTCTGTTAATGTTACTTTAAATATATACATGTGCTTTTATATTGTATTCGTATTGCATAACAAGTAGTTCAAATTTTGCAATGCTACGTAATGTTAATTTAAATTTTGTTAATTTGAATACACTAACGCTTTGTTTATCAATTTGTAACAGTATGGTCCCTCCCACGCAGCACCTGTTGTACCATATTCTTGAGGTGGAGTACGACGACCAGCACCGAGCACACATCTTGAGTGACAACGATGCAGAGGTGGCATTGCCTACTTTGAGGCCCCGCACGCACACCAGGGCACACCAGTGGGATGAGCGTTACGCGTTGTACATACGGCGTGCTGGCTTACTCGAGCTTGTCCGTGTTGTCAACCACGGTCTTCCGCTCCTTGACCCAGTACTACTTACTACAGCTGTAGACAGGTGCGAGTGCATTCTTTGTACGTAAACTTTCTCGTAACAAATTTGAGGCAATTAACGGTCGTTCTATTCTTATAACAGGTGGAGGTCTGAGACCCACACGTTCCACCTACCTTGTGGCGAGATGATCTTGACCATGCAGGACGTGAAGGCTATTTTTGGCCTTCGGTTAGGGGGACTTACAGTGAAAGGGATAGTTGACAACAATCATTGGAGGGAGCTGGTGGCTCAGTTTACTGGCTTTCTTCCACCGGACGACGAGGCTTCCAAGAAAAGTAAGTGAGAAATTCAAGCCTATTTAATACTTGCATTGCTTTCCTGCAGCCATCGGGTCTCATTTTCTTTGGTAAATTTCAAGAAAACTTCCGGTGTTTTGTCGTCCTGGATCACGGAGTGCTTTGATTACTTGGACCCATAGGCTGAGGAGGCTCAGAGCGACATGTTCGCTCGAGTGTGGCTCTGGCACTTTCTTGGTGCTTTCCTCTTCCTAGACATCTCGGGCAACACCATCAGCTGGACCTTTCTTGACATACTACGCCAGCCGTGGGAGAACATAGCGGCGTACAGCTGGGGCAGTGCAGTCCTGGCATGGACGTATCGACAACTATGCGTTTCCTGCCGTCGCACCTCAGGGTATGCGAACCTTGGGGGTTGCTCATACCTACTCTAGGTTTGGTGTTGGGAACGATGGCCCGTTGGGAGACCCCTTAATACTGGTTTACCGGTAAGTGCTTCGGTTCATTATATTCTTCGATATGGTTACATATGATGAGTTTATTAATGGCTAATTCATTATCGTGTTCAATGCAGCAATGGAACGAGCATGATACACTCTCTACAACTCTATTTATCTGGACGGAATTAGAGTTAGTTAGAGGGAATGCGAGGCGCAAGTACAGGGAGTACACGGACGGTCTCGATGTCCTAACACAGCACCAGGTTACGCTCGCTTTACTATCATACATGTATCTTGTTCGATCTACACTATATCACAGCCTAACTCAATTACGAAATATTCAGGTGCATTGGTGTCCTTGGGATGCTCTGGAGCTCCAGTACTGTCTCAGTCCTATCACTAGGGATGAGTCAGAGGAGTATCGCTGCAACGTCCCTCTTATTTTCTTCCACGTGGTAGAGATTCACTTGCCCGTTAAGGTCTGCAGACAGTTTGGAAGAATGACAGGCTGCCCACCACCGCTTTGCTCCACCAACCAAGGATTGCATGGGTGCGTTATGATTAATAACAAAGCTACAATTCAGAGGTGTGTATGGTACAACTAACATCGTTTTATTGCAGGTATGACCGCAGGAAGAGGTACAAGACCAAGGATTGGCGCGTGACACACAACGCGCACATCCACTTGTGGGAGACCAGGGAACGACAGCCGGTCCATGCGGGTCCTCCACACGACTAGCACACCTTCGACAGGTACCTGCGCTGGCTTCACAGGTCTACGAGGACACATATCAAGCCCCCGTACACTGAGGAGGCGATTGACGAGGACTCGAAGGAAGATGTGATCGAAGATGTGTATGACGTTGCCACTAGAGAGGACACACAGCTACAGAGAGCCCCGCTATAAAGATACGTGGTAAGATACTTGAATGGTATAATTTGTTATCCATTTGGTATTAAGTATGTATACTAAAACTGTTCAACCGCGTTTCTGTACCCAGGCGACACAATTGTCGAGGCTGTCCAACGAAGCTGCGTTCCGGCTTCACGAGTCTAGAGGGCAAGGGCCAGGCGTTCTCGAGGCTTTTGTGGAGGTAAACATAAATTAGTCTGTTCCAAAAATGTTTCTTTAGTGTATATGCGTTTGGGAAATACAGTAACTTTAACGTCTATTTATGCAGAAGGTGAAGAAGAGCTGCAGGAAGCTAGCTCAAAAGCTGAGCTGCATGGACACTCCTTATGAGGAACCACCACTCCCGGCGCGGTCTGGTGGCACGTCTTCAGCCTCTTTGAGGACACCAGCCGGCTCTTTTCAGCCGGTGACAGGTGCCACTTCCGCGGTGAGTACACCACCACATCATAGCGCTGGGAAGGACCCTGCAACCGAGGACAACGATGACAACGACGACGACCCCCCGGGCTTCCGCAGACAGCACGACCAGTGGGACGATTGTCCGCAGGACGAGATCGGCATGTCTCAGCTAGGTGGTGCCCCGCTTGGTACCCAAGGAGCCTCACAGGTACTAACAAAGGTAGTTTCTTTAAATATGTAGGCTACATGAACTAACGATCATAAAAAATTCTAAGTAATCGTGCATATCATATACTTGCAGGTTACGGGCCGTACGCACCGGCGACGTGACCACACCGACGTTGGCTACACTCCCAATGTGTTGCCAACAAATCCGAAGAGACAGAGGCATCCGATGGATCCTTACACTTCTGGGTCTTAGTTTGTTAGATCGAACTATTATTGGCGTCCAAAACTTGCAGGCTTAGTTGGTTATGTTATGTCGAACTTATGTCAAACCAATGAAAATGTTATGTGGCAGCTTGTCAACTTGCGCACGGACTTCATTTATTTGCTTCATATTCATTTCAATGCGTCGCGACATCATTGCATGTGAGATTAAGTAGCAACTAGTTCGGAAACCGACAGTACCGGGGTATCTCGATGTCGGTGGCTAGCGTCTTGCGCGAGGGGTCGAGAAAACCGGGGTCCATGGTCGTGTCGCCGCCGATCCTACAATATGGGGCCAAAAAGTCAAATAAATAAGTTCCCTTAAAAAATATTCGTCTCAATCCAATCTAATTTTTCGTAATCGATTAGTTAACATGGTGGTTAACCGTATTATGAAAGATAAAAAAAATTCATTGGCTTATCAAATTCTCTATTCAGCCGTAAAAAAAATCAACAAAAACAGAAACAAATCTACTATTGATTTTATGTCAAGCAATACTTAGAATAACTCCCACTATCGGCCCGACGCGTTCCGATTAAACCGTCCAGGTACCGCCGGGCAGGTGGCGGGCGCGGCGGCCAGGCGGGCTTGCTGCTTGGGCAGGCGGGACTGGCCGTGGGATTTTTATTCAGCTCTGACGCGCCACGGATCAGGGCGCGGCACTGCCGCGCCAAGGTCGGTGGCGCGGCAGGCCCTGCCACGTCAACGGTCAGCGAATCCAGTCGCCACCACGTCAGCCCTCTGCCATGCCACCATGCATGGCGCGACACAGGCATTTGGCCGCACCAGGGCAATAGGCGCGGCCAAAAGTGTTAGTTAAAAAAAACAGACAGTGTTAGATTTAAAATTAGTTTTCAAAAAGTGTTAAAATTAAAAAAGGATGATGTGATGGACTAAAATTAAAATTAGTTTTCAAAAAATGTTAAAATTAAAATTAAAAGTGTTAGTTAAAAAAAACAGGTTGTGTTAGTTTAAAAAAAACATGCAGTGTTAAATTTAAAATTGTCGATTGGCCTGGTCTTGGTTATTCAGATAGGCCATCACTGAACTACAATGCTGATGTGATGGAGAGCTTTCTGGTTGAACTAATAAATTCACCAAACAGTCCAGTGGCAAATGCAGGTAAACCTGATTATAGTTTTTTCCAGTGGACTTTTTTTACCTGACCAACACACTTCATTTTTGTGAGGATACTTGGTTAACACTGTTATTGCTACCCCACCCACCCCCAAAAAAGGATGTGTGGTTCCAAGTTCAGGCAGTTCAATGGTTCAACCAGAAATACTATGTTTGTGAACAAAGTTACCTCTGGTCAAGGATCCATAATTCCATATGTAGTCAACTAAAAATAATACACAAGGCATATTTTTGAGAAAAGTCTTCTTTTATGTTAAAACTTATTGGCAATTGAAAACTGACATCTGATGGGGATCCTTAATACCAATAAACTTGTGTAAATAAGTACAGCAACACTGCAGCTTAAATTAGAGGATACATGTTCATCAGAACAACATTTCAAACTAGAAAGTGATCTTATATGATATATTTATGGTGGATCATATGCCAAAAGTCACGCAACAAATTTGACTTGGTTGTCGATCGCTACACAGATTGTTCTTGTCAATACAGTTTTATTGATTTTTCAATACCTCTAAGCAAGTTTGAATCAGGTTCCCGTTGAGTTAATAATTTTATACTTATCCTTTCTGATAAGTACAGGCCCGATCTTCCGAGAGGTAGCCGGTAAGTTCGATTTGTGGATATCTCGACGTTGGCGATCCGGCTTCAAATCAGACGCGATTCGAACCCTGCAACCGTTACACCACTGCTCCGTTGGTTATCAACCAAGCACAACTTGATTGACCTCCCCAAGAAGACTTTTCCTGCAAGCGAATCGAAGAGCACAAGCAAGAAGGTAAAACACGCAATCTGATATTGCAAATATGAATGACGCGAATATCAATAGAGGGTTCTAGAACTCGGTTCCAAAGGACTAATCGACACAGTGGAGGAGATCAAGAACGGGGGCCCTGGATCACTGTTAAAGGATTTGTCACCACAGTTACAATGAACGATTCAGTTTCTCGATGGAAAACTAAACTCTAAACAAAACCCAATTGTGTAGCAGCGGCGACGGCTGTGTTTATAGTCTAAGACTCGACCTAGGGTTGGGGACGGCCAGGGGTTGGGCGCCCACAACTTGGGCTTAAGGCCCGACACGATACATGGCCAAGTTGGCCCAAATAGGTGACGCAGCACCTTGCCGTGGTCACACAGAATGATCCACGGACCTTCTGGAGCTGGGACCAGATCCAAAACGACGGCGTCGTCGTCCCCTTTCCAACGCATCCAAGAACGGCCCGTTTCGATGTCGTATGAGAAAGTTATGACCGAAACAATGACGACGTGTCTGCTGAATCCGAGGGCGACGTGGCAGCTGAGTTGGGAACAAATTGCAACTTGGGGAAGACCATGGCGTCGGTGTGTCCAGCATGGCGATGTCCTCATCATCCTCCCCTTCTCGAATTGGAGTCGTCCTCGACTCCATCTTGGCGATGTCCTCATCATCCCCTCCTTCTAGAATTGGAGTCGTCCTCGACTCCATCCCATCATCAGCGAACTCCTGCAAAAGGTTAGTGACAGCAGGCAATGCACCAGACATAAAAGGTTGACAAAACATAGTATAACATGGTGCATCAGGATTATCACATAACTCAGCAGTAGCAGAAGTTGTAGCAAGAAAAGCACCTCCTTTTAACTTAATCCCATTATTTTTAGCAATGTCTGTTGGAGGTTTATTTTTAATCTCATTAGCATGTTTAACAATATCCGTAGGAGACAAAGGCAGCAATGTAATTTTTTTGTCCTTATGTATGATAGTGTATGTATTAGTTCTACCATGGTGTAAAGCATCATTATCAAATTCCCATGGTCGACCTAACAAAATGGAACAAGCTTGCATAGGGACAACATCAAAATCAGCAGTATCATGATAAGAGCCTGTGAAAAAGCTAATGCGTGCTGATTTAGTTACCTTAGTCTTACCACTATTATTGAACCATTGAAGTTTATATGGATACGAATGTTGTCGTGTGGTCAAGCCAAGCTTGTCAACCAAATCTGAACTCACCAAGTTGTTGCAACTCCCGCCATCAATGATAGTGAGAACACGACAACCCTGCACAATGAGATACATGTGGAACAAATTGTGGCATTGGATCTTCATCTCTTCTTCATGTCCCACACGTGTACTCAACACACGCTGCACAAGAAGGCTAGGGTAGTCCATGGCAGCAGCCACGGAGTCAATGGTGATGGCCTCCTTGTCTTGATCGCCCTCGGTGGGATCGCATCAATGTTAGCGACAAGGGCTAAATCATCTTCAACATCACTAGCACTTACATATCCATCCTCGGTAGCAATGAAAAAGCGACGATGGGGCAATCCTTCATGACATGTCCCATGCCTTTGCATCGGTGGCAAATGATTTTAGAGCTGGACGAGGAGGAGCTAGTAGAAGCACCCGGAGTGCCACCTTTCTTTAGCTGTGGAAACTGCACATTAGACAATTTACTTACCCCGGAAGAAAATGGAGGTGTAGATGGCTGTGGTGCAATAGGAAGCTTGGTCGTCTCCGGCTCGGAACGCTGCTGAAAATTCCTCCCATTGTTAGACCTGAAAGGCTGGTGTTGTTTGCGTCCCTGTACTTCTCGTTCTGCCTTAATAGCAAGATGATACAATTGGGAAAAATTGCGCCATTCTTTGTAATCAAGTATGTTCTGTATATCATGGTTTAAACCACCAAAAAATCTAGCACTAGCATCATTATCATCTTCGTTTATACCACAACATGCTAAACCAATAAGCAATTCTTGATAGTATGCTTCTACTCCTTTATCACCTTGTTTTAAAGTTTGTAGTTTCAAACGTAAATCACGTTGGTAATAAGGAGGAACAAAACGAGATTTCATATGTTGCTTTAAAACATTTCAAGTTTGAGGCACAGCAGCAGCATTATTGGCATTGCAAAGATCACTCCACCAGAACAAAGCAAAATTAGTAAACTCACTAGTAGCAAGTCTAACTCTATGCTCAGCGGGAACATTATGAGAATCAAATTTTTGTTGAACAGCCAAGCTCCCAATCTAAATATGCCTCTGGATCAACATTACCAAAGAAAAGAAGGTAGACTAAATTTAATTTTAGCAAAAGGATCATTATTACCATGATTATTACCTTCCATACTGCATGACGATTGAAGTTGAGGCGGCGACGGCACCACGTCAAAGATACGCATCTTCATCACCAAAAGCATCCGCATCTTCATCATCAAGACGATAAGGTGGAGGGCGTTGCTCAAAAAGTTGTTCAATGCGGGTGACCAGATTGTTCACGCTAGCGTCGGCTTGGTCATAAGATTGCGTTGTTCAGCCATGAACATTGTAAGCTCGCCCTTGGACACGCACTCATTGAAGTCCGTCGGAGTTCCTGCCATGGTTAGAAGATAGAAAAAGACAACACCAAAGTATTATCCCTATCAACTAAAAGGAAACAAGTGGTGGTGGTGAAAGTGGAATGCAAAATCACAAGCGGCTTACCACCGTCTTGCTCAGATTCTTACCAACGCCAAACAGAGCAAAACCAAAATGGCAAAGCAATCTGTTGTGGAGCGTGGGTAACAGTTGCAAGATGAACCTGTGCTGACAGAAGAATATGTGGAGCTATGGGTAGGCACACAATATGACAGCAAGGATTAGCAATTAACGAATGCAGATTAATGATTGTTCAATCCGGATCCAAAGTACAAATCACAGGTGCTGGCTAGGACGTGTCGAGACGTAGCGCAACAAGGTGAAAACAAAGGATGATCGAAAGAACTCACAGAACAAGCAAATAGCCCGGATTTCTCCTTTTTCCTGAATTTTTTCCCGGATTTTTCCAAAAGGCACTAGTAGGAAACAAACTTTTTTATTTTTTTACTATTTTTTATATACTTTTCTCTGAACAAGGATCACAAAATATGCAACCACAAAAATTGGCACCTACAACTGAGGTGGGATGTGGTCTATAGAAATTCAGCACGTTCTCTGAAAAGCGTGCAAAAACTTTGACAATTTTTTTTCTATATTTTCCTGATTTTTTTGGCAATTTTGATGAAACCAAACAGGGCGAAGCCAGTTTGGGTCGGCCCCAAATGGTGTCAAGAAGCTGCTGAAAAAATTTCAGATTTTTTGGATAAACGAGCGAAAAGTTATGCCTGTTTTACCGAAGGTATCTCAAGGTATGTTTTCCGGGAGGCACAACACGGCAGCGGCAGTTAGGGCAAAGCGTCCCGAAACTCTAACACCGATCACAGGATTGTCCTTTGTGACTAACAGCAGTAGGTATTCACTGATGATGTAAGGAGAGGCTGCTGACGCAGCAAAATAAGAGCGTACGGCAACTTTGTCTAGGGTTTGCTTGTGGCAGAAGTGACACAAGGCGGCTATGGGCAAGTCGAGTAATGTGGTGGCTTCGACTTGTTGTTTGGGAACGGTGGATGGGATAGCGGCGGAAAACAAAAATCATAGCAACGGGCGATTGAACTACGACCACGAACACAATCCTAAACCAGCAACAAGACTCGACCACGGACACAAACTCAACAACACGAATCTGAAACGAAATTGCAAAGGCACAAAGGGCGATAGGACAGCGGAAATTGAAATATTTTTAGGCTTTTTGTAGACTCTAGGTAATGAACAAATACGAATCTAAGGCAAACGAGATTATACCTCGCGGTAAACCTAAAATATCTGATACCAATTGATAAGTACAGGCCCGATCTTCCGAGAGGTAGCCGGTAAGTTCGATTTGTGGAGATCTCGATGTTGGCGATCCGGCTTCAAATCAGACGTGATTGAACCCGCCGCAATTACACACCTTTGCTCCGTTGGTTATCAACCAAGCACAACTTGATTGACCTCGCCAAGAAGACTTTTCCTGCAAGCGAATCGAAGAGCACAAGCAAGAAGGTAAAACACGCAATCTGATATTGCAAATATGAATGACACGAATATCAATAGAGGGTTCTAGAACTCAGTTCCAAAGGACTAATCGACACAGTGGAGGAGATCAAGAACGGGGGCCCTGGATCACTGTTAAAGGATTTGTCACCACAGTTACAATGAACGATTCAGTTTCTCGATGGAAAACTAAACTCTAAACAAAACCCAATTGTGTAGCAGCGGTGACGGCTGTGTTTATAGTCTAAGACTCGACCTAGGGTTGGGGACGGCCAGAGGTTGGGCGCCCACAACTTGGGCTTAAGGCCCGACACGATACATGGCCAAGTTGGCCCAAATAGGTGATGCAGCACCTTGCCGTGGTCACACAGAATGATCCACGGACCTTCTGGAGCTGGGACCAGATCCAAAACGACGGCGTCGTCGTCCCCTTTCCAACGCATCCAAGAACGGCCCGTTTCGATGTCGTATGAGAAAGTTATGACCGAAACAATGACGACGTGTCTGCTGAATCCGAGGGCGATGTGGCAGCTGAGTTGGGAACAAATTGCAACTTGGGGAAGACCATGGCGTCGGTGTGTCCAGCATGGCGATGTCCTCATCACTTTCCCTTTAACTTCATCATTCGATTAGTGATGGACTGTACCATCTATCCCATGAACAGATGATGAACTGGTCATTGTTGGAGGTGGTCATGCAACAACAATAGCAATTCATGCAGCTAGTAAGATGTCAGCATTCCTTCGCATGGGCCGGCACAGGATAAGCTTCTGGGCTCGTCGGCTTCAGCTAAGGAAGGAGGTCACGTGAAGAGGCCCAGAGTTATGAGTTCCAGGGTGTTTGGTTCGGAATGGGCCGTCTAGCGAGCCCAGTAAGAGTAGGTGTGAGTTCCTTTATGTGCTGCGATGATCTCTGTCGTGGACATGATGATTGTAAACAAAGAACCCATAACTCGAACCTGAGATTTCTCCATTTCCTGCCCTTGTTGTTCTTCTCGCCCCTTTGCTCTGTTCCTCCGATCCATTCCCCCTTGCTGCTAACAAATTGGTATCAGAGCCTATCCTTCCTCGGCCGAATCATCGATTCATCTGCCTAGATCGGAGGTTGCAATCCCTGCCTCGATTCCCATCCTAGAACCCCATGAAATCTTCCACGACCACTTCACCAGGTTTAGGAAACACATCGGGGCCATGGATTCCAATACCAAGCTTCTTCTCGATGTCAATACCAAGCTTCTTCTCGATGAGCTCAAATCGGTGAAGGTCACCCTCGAGTCGTCTCTCGGCGGCCGAATCGGAGAGGTGGAGGCATCGCTGGGCGAGTGGATCGGGGATGTGGAGCATTCCATCGCGGACAGGTTCAATCGCTTGGAGGAGGCCTCCAAGGTGCTCGATGAGTGGAAGCCCAAGGTGGATGCGTCGGTGGCGGAGCTGCGTGCGGAGTTGGGCGAGGTCTGCAAGTCCGACGCCGTGGTGGAGCAGATGCGTGAAGAGATGACCGCGCTCCGCAAGACTGTGAGTCATGTGGTGCTCGACTCAGATCCGTCAGCATCCGCTGGGGTCCTCAAGCCTCATCCCGTGGTGGCCGCGGTGACATCATCTACCGGGCACCCGACCATCGGCCCGTTTGTTGGGCACGGCGCGGCACATCACCACTGGGGGTCTAAGCCCATGGCTCTGCCCTCGGTCAAGGGTAAGCTCATCGAGACCCTTCCCCAGCCCACCCATCAGTATGTTCTTCACAAGTCCCTTTCTAGCTCAGCGTTGGAGTTGGGGGATCAGGAGTTTCATAGTGCTGGGGGCGCACCACATGAGCATCGCACGCATTGGGGGCCGCAGTACTCTAGTAGTAAATTGCCTAAGATGGATTTTCTAGTTTTTGATGGGGAGGATCCGAAGCTATGGCTTAGCCGTTGTGATGACTATTTTGACATGTATATGGTTGAGCCCAGTCAATGGATTCGGGTGGCCTCCATGCGGATGACTGGAGCCACGTCTCGCTGGCTGCAGTCCTTAGATATCAAGGTGAAGAAGATGAGTTGGGAGGAGTTCTATCAGTTGGTCCTGGATCATTTTGGTCGGGATCAATATGAGTTGCTAATTCATCAGTTATTTCATATTCGTCAGTCCAGAGCTGTTCAGGAATACGCTGACCGATTCACTGGCTTAGTTGATCAGCTCCTCGCATATGGCAAAACTACGGATCCCTTGTTTTATGCTTTGCGTTTCGTGGATGGGTTGCGGGATGACATACGTTCTGCTGTTCATATGCAACGACCTTCTACCATGGATGCTGCCTGGGTTCTTGCCCTGTTGTAGGAGGAACTGGTGGATCCGAGTCGCCGAAAATCACAGTCCAGGGCCGTGCCCATGCTGCAGCAGGCGCCGGCTCCTGATCATGGTGGGCGAGCCCCTGCTGGTGGCGTCGTTGCTGGGGAGGAGCGGCTGAAAGCTCTAGTTTGGTTTTGGTGAATTGATGAAACCCTAAGTGCTAACCTAGTTTATCAAGTGATCATGAGATAGGTAACACACTCTAAGTGGTGAAGTAAATGAAGATCATAACATGATGATGGTGATGATCAAGTGCTCAGACTTGGAAAGAAGAAAGAGAAAAACAAAAGGCTCAAGGCAAAGGTATAAATTGTAGGAGCCATTTTGTTTTGGTGATCAAGACACTTAGTGAGTGTAATCACATTTAGGATCGATAGTCGTACTATTAAGAGGGGTGAAACTTGTATCGAAATGCGGTTATCAAAGTGCCACTAGATGCTCTAACTCATTGCATATGCATTTAGGATCTAGTGGAGTGCTAACACCCTTGAAAATGTTTGTGAAAATATGCTAACACATGTGCACAAGGTGATACACTTGGTGGTTGGCACATTTGATCAAGGGTGGTGAAGTTTGGGTGCAAGGGTAAGTAACTCCACCGGCGGAGTGTCCTCCCGTAGAGTGCGGACAGTCCGACGGTGCCACCGGCGCCCTAAACAGAAAAGACAAAGGTCAGTGTAAGTGACCGGACGCTGGTCTCGGTTGGACCGGCACGTCCGGTCAGTGGCAGCAGAGGGCGTGCGTTTCGGTCTCATGCCCGGACGCTGGGTCGCTCAGCGACCGGACGCTGGCGGGGTGCGTCCGGTCAGTGCTGACGTACGCTGACGTAGGGCGTACATAGGAGACGTTGTGTGACCGGACGCTGGCTGTGTCCGGTCAAGCATGACCGGACGCGTCCGGTCGGGAAAAATCACGTTTGGAACCTTACTGGAAACGACCGGACGCTGAGGTCCAGCATCCGGTCACTTTCTAACTGACGCGTCCGGTCAACAGACGACCGTTGAAATCTGACAAATAGTATTTGAAGCAGGGGACACGTGGCGTGAATCACGTGACCGGACGCTGAGGGCTAGCGTCCGGTCGATCAGACCGGAGCGTCCGGTCACCCCGCGTTGTGCCCAGTGAAGGGGTACAACGGCTCTATTTCATGGGGGCTTCTATTTAAGCCCCATGGCTGGCTCAAGCTCACTCTCTTGGTAATTTACATTGCCATAGCAATCTTGTGAGCTTAGCCAAAGCCCTCTCACTCATCTCCATCATTGATTCATCATCATAGTGAGTTTGGGAGTAATCCAAGTGCATTGCTTGAGTGTTTGCATCTAGAGGCACTTGATGTTCGTGTTTCGCTGCGGGATTCGCTTGTTACTCTTGGTGGTTGCCACCACCAAGACGGCTTGGACCAGTGAGGATCGTTGAGCGGAGGGTGGTGATTGTCTCCGGCTCCGATCGTGGTGATTGTGAGGGGTTCTTGACCTTTCCCCGGTGGAGCGCCAAAAGGTACTCTAGTGGATTGCTCGTGGCTTGTGTGATCCTCATCTTGTGTTGGTTGTGCGGCACCCTATTGAGGGTTTGGCGTGTGAGGCCAATTAGCGCGTGAACCTCCAAGTGAGTGAATCGCCACAACGAGGACTAGCTTGCCGGCAAGCAAGTGAACCTCGGTAAAAATCATTGTGTTCATCATATTGATTCCGAGGTGATTGGTCTTCATTGTTATCCACACTTGTGATTGATTGGTTCATACATCTACACGGTGGTATAACCTTCTTGCCTACTCCTTACCTTACCGCAAACTAGTTGTCAAGCTCTTTAGTGTAGCTAGTTGTGAGTGCTTGTTTGCTTGGTTGGTGTGGCTCTTTAGTTAGCCTTTGAGAGCACACTAACATAGAGTAGTGTCATAGCTATTGTGTGATTAGATACTATCTAAACTAGAATTGCGGTAGGCGGCTTGCATTTTAAGTAGGCTAGCGCAACACTTGCTTCGCCTCATAATTGTCTAACCATTTTGATTATGTGTTGTTGTAGAATTTTATTAGGTTATTCACCCCCCTCTAGCCATTAGGACCTTTCAAGTAGTATTGGAGCTGAGGTCACCGTTATTTGAGTCTTAACAACATTCGGTGTTAAAATGGCTCAAATCAACAACACCAAGAAGCCACCCCAATTTGATGGGTCAAATTATCCCTATTGGAAGGCTAAGATGACAACATATATCAAGTCAATCAATAGGAAGATTTGGAAGGTGGTAGAAACAAAAATTGAGATAGAAGATGAAGAGGCTCCCACCGCCGCCGAAGAATTGCTACTCCAAAACAATGAGATTGCTCTTAGTGCCATCCATGATGCTTTGGATGAGAGAACATTTGAGCAAATCAAGAACATTGAGAGAGCTCATGAGGCATGGAAGAAATTGGAAGAATCATTTGAGGGCACCAAGGCAATCAAGGGTGCAAAGGCATACATTCTCAAGGATAAATTTGCTAGTTTTAAGATGAAGGAAGATGAGAGTGTGCCGGACATGTTCCATCGGATGGAAGTGATTGTAAATGATCACAAGGCACTTGGTGAGAAGATAGAGGACAAGGAATTCTCAAATAAGTTCTCGAGATGCTTACCCTCAAGATTTGGTACATTGGTCACTATTCTAGTGAGGTCCGGTTTGGATACAATGACACCAAATCAAATCTTGGGAGATATCATGATCGATGATGCTTATAGAGATGATGATGAGAAGGAAGAAAAGAGGGAGAAGAAAGATGAGAAGAAGGATGACAAGAAGAAGAGTGTGGCATTCAAAGCCACATCATCCAAGGGAAAATCTAAGCAAGAAACATCTAGTGAAGAAGATGATTCATGGGATGATGATGATGATGAGAAGATGGCTCTCTTTGTCAAGAGATTTGGCAAGTTCATGGTGAAGAAGGGCTACCGTGCTAGAAGAAAGAAGTCTTCATCCAAGAACAAAGAAGAGTCAAGAAGGTGCTTCAAGTGTGGAAGCAAAGATCATCTTGTTGCTCAATGTCCATACAATAGCGACAATGATGATGACAAGAAGAAGAACAAGAAGAAGGAAAAGAAGAAAAAGAAAGAGAAGGACAAGATGACCTTCAAGAAGAAGGGTGGTTCATATGTGGTCACTTGGGATTGTGATGCTTCCTCAAGTGATGATGATGATAGTGATGATCACAAGACCACCAAGAAGAAGGCACTTGCAAGCATTGCTATAAATGAGAAGCCCTTGAGAAGCTTGGCAAGGCTCACAAGAAGCTTGAAAAAGCTCATTCTTCTTTGCTTGATGAGCAAAATAAAAAGAAGCATGTTGAAACTTGTAATGTAGGTTTAACTTGTGATATAATTGATGAATCATTATCTATGCCTATCGTTGTTGCTCCCACTAACCCTTCTTGTAGCACTTCCACTTCCACCTCATCTAGTGGTGATAGTCTCACTTGTGATGCCTCACTAGTGGTTGAGAATGAGAATCTCAAGAAGGAGGTTAACAAGCTCACTCACACTTTGGTTAAGGCCTATGGTGGTGAGGACCGCTTGCTTATGTGCTTGGGTAGCCAAAGAGCTTCTCTCTACAAAGAGGGATTGTGATATACCCCCAAGAAAGGCAAGGCGGCCTTTGCTCCTCACAAGACTTGTTTTATAAAGAACAATGGTCGGTTTTGCATTAGTTGCAAGTAAGTTGGTCATAAAGAGCAAGAATGCACCAACAAAAGCAAAAATGCTAATGTATCCTCCCTTAAGCTTGATTCATGCTATATGGTTACTAAGGGTACAAATGGTGTGAAGGCTAAGTTCATTGGTAAACCATGGATGGGCTCAAAGAAGAAAGCCATTTGGGTACCAAAGAGCTTAGTGATTAACCTTCAAGGACCCAAGCAAGTTTGGGTATCTAAAAAGAATTGATCTTCTTTTGTAGGTCAATTATAAAGCCGGAGGAAGGCATTGGGTTCTTGATAGTGGGTGCACTCAACATATGACCGGTGATGCAAGAATGTTCAACTCAATCAACACCAATGGCAATGATGGTTATGATAGTATCATATTTGGTGACAATGGTAAAGGCAAGGTCAAAGGGCTTGGTAAGATTGCAATATCCAATGACATGAGCATATCCAATGTGTTGCTAGTAGAGAGCTTGAATTTTAATTTGCTATCCGTGGCTCAATTGTGTGATCTTGGATTCAAATGCATATTTGGGGTAGATGATGTAGAGATCATAAGTGTAGATGGCTCTAATTTGGTCTTCAAAGGCTTTAGATATGAGAATCTATACTTGGTTGATTTCAATGCTAGTGAAGCTAAATTATCTACATGCTTGTTCACTAAGTCTAGCATGGGTTGGTTATGGCATAGAAGGCTTGGTCATGTTGGAATGAAACAATTGAATAGATTGGTTAAGCATGACTTAGTTAGAGGCTTGAAAGATGTTGTGTTTGAAAATGATAAGCTTTGTAGCTCTTGTCAAGCCGGCAAACAAGTTGGAAACACCCATTCTAAGAAAAGCATGATGAGTACTAGTAAAGCATTTAAGTTATGGCACATGGATTTGTTTGGGCCAACTCAATACACTAGCATTGGTGGTAATAAATATGGCTTTGTGATAGTGGATGATTACACTAGATACACATGGGTATTCTTTCTAGTGGACAAAAGTGATGTGTTTGCAACATTCAAATCATTTATCAAGGGCATTCACAATGAGTTTGAAACAACCATCAAGAGAGTTAGAAGTGACAATGGTAGTGAGTTCAAGAACACTAGAATTGATGAGTTGTGTGGTGAATTTGGAATTAGACATCAATTCTCGGCCAAGTACACTCCATAATCAAATGGCCTTGTTGAGAGGAAAAATAGAACACTCATTGATATGGCAAGGTCTATGCTTAGTGAGTACAATGTGAGTCAATCCTTTTGGGTCGAAGCTATCAGTACGGCTTGCTATTGTAGCAACCGCCTCTATTGTCACCGATTGAAAGAGAAGACACCATATGAGCTCTTGAATGGTAGAAAGCCTAACATTGCATATTTTAGAGTCTTTGGGTGCAAATGCTATATTTTGAAGAAAGGCACTAGATTGGGCAAGTTTGACAAGAAATGTGATGAAGGATTCCTACTTGGATACTCCATGACAAGCAAAGCATATAGAGTTTGGAATTTGGATAGTGGTACTCTTGAGGAAGTTCATGATGTTGAATTTGATGAAACCAAGGGTTCACAAGAAGAGAATGAGAACTTGGAAGATGTTAGAGGCATTCAACTTTCAAATGCCATGAAGAATATTGATGTTGGTGAATTGAGGCCTAGGCAAGTGAATGATGATGAAGATGATCAAGTGCAAGTGCTCTCCAACTCAAATGTGCAAGATGATACAAATCAAGCAAGTGCAAGTGGCTCTCATGACAATGAACAAGATCAAGTGGCTAGTACATCATCTCAACAAAATGATCATGCAAGTACAAGCAATCAAGTTCCTATCCTCCAACCAACCAATGTTGCAAGGGATCATCCATTGGACACTATCATTGGTGATATTTCTAGAGGTGTACAAACAAGATCAAGATTGGCTTCATTTTGTGAGCATTTCTCTTTTGTGTCATCCATTGAACCAAAGAAGATAGATGAAGCATTAAAGGATATTGATTGGGTGAATGCTATGCATGAAGAATTGAATAACTTTACAAGAAATCAAGTATGAGAATTAGTAGAGAGACCAAAGGGACACAATGTGATTGGAACCAAATGGGTCTTTAGAAACAAGCAAGATCAAGATGGGATAGTAGTAAGGAACAAAGCAAGATTGGTAGCACAAGACTATATACAAGTTGAAGGTCTTGACTTTGGAGAAACATATGCTCCGGTTGCTAGATTGGACGCTATTAGAATCTTGCTAGCCTATGCTTGTGCCCACAACATCAAGCTCTATCAAATGGACGTTAAGAGTGCATTTCTCAATGGTTACATCAATGAAGAAGTATATGTTGAGCAACCTTCCAGTTTTGAAGATGACAAGAAGCCCAACTATGTATACAAGTCGAAGAAGGCATTGTATGGCTTGAAGCAAGCACCTAGAGCATGGTATGAGAGATTGAGGGACTTCCTACTCTCTAAAGGGTTCATGATGGGCAAGGTTGACACCACTCTTTTCATCAAGAAGATTGAAAAAGATCTATTTGTGTTGCAAATCTATGTTGATGACATTATATTTGGATCAACCAATCAAGACTTTTGTGATGAGTTTGGAAAGATGATGGCTAATGAGTTTGAGATGTCTATGATTGGAGAGTTAAGTTACTTGGTCTTCAAATCAAGCAATTGAAGAATGGTACTTTTGTGAGTCAAGGAAAGTATATAAAGGATATGATCAAGAAGTTTGGCATGAGTGATAGCAAAGTCATTAGCACACCAATGGGAACCAATGGCAACTTGGATAGTGATGCAAGTGGAAATATGGTGGATCAAAAGTTGTATCGGTCTATGATTAGAAGTCTACTCTATGTGACCGCATCAAGGCCGGATGTCATGTTTAGTGTATGCATGTGTGCAAGATTTCAAGCCTCACCAAGAGAAAGTCATTTGAAGGCTACAAAAAGAATATTGAGGTACTTGAAGCATACACCAAATGTTGGGTTGTGGTATTCCAAAGGAGCAAAGTTTGAGCTAGTTGGTTACTCCGACTCGGATTATGCGGGATACAAGGTTGAAAGGAAGTGCACCTCGGGCACATGTCAAATGTTGGGAAGATCACTTGTTTCGTGGTCATCAAAGAAGCAAAATAGTGTTGCATTATCAACCGCCGAAGCCGAATACATATCCGCCGGTAGTTGTTGTGCACAAATACTTTGGACGAAGGCCACTTTGAGTGACTTTGGAATCAAGTTCAAGAAAGTGCCATTGCTTTGTGACAATGAGAGTGCAATCAAGTTAACCAACAATCTGGTTCAACATGCAAGAACAAAGCACATTGATGTCCGCCACCATTTCATAAGAGATCACCAACAAAAAGGGGACATTTGCATTGAGAGTATAGGCATCGAAGATCAACTTGCCGATATATACACCAAGCCATTGGATGAGAAAAGGTTTTGTAAGCTAAGGAATGAGTTGAACATATTGAATTTCTCAAATATGTGATTATGCACACCTCCACTTATATGACATGCCTCTCCTTCAAGCAATCTACGGTAAAAGTTAATTGACATGACATACATCCTTGCTAAGGACATGTTTAGTGCATCTAGTCATTTCTCACATTTTATTAGGCTCATTCATGAAAATCAAATTAATTTGATGATTGTATGGTACCACTATTGCTTCTATGCTTATTTTGATCTAGTGGTAGCATATGACATGTTTGTGGGCTTGTAAAGCTAGTGTTTGATCTAGAAAATGAGCTCTAAGCGTTTAACTCAACATGGTACAAGATAACCCTTATTTGGAGGTGTGAAGAAGCTTGTCCTTGGATCAAACCGAGTTAAATATCTTTGGCAAATATTCTAGTTTGAACCAAGTTTGGGAATATGATTCTCACCCCATTGATTGACATTGATAATCCTAACCTATCTATAATTTAAGTCTTTGTGGTCATTGATGACAAAGGGAGAGAGAAACAAAGATATAAGTGATAGGAGGAGAAAAACAAAAGATATATTAGTGTACTAAGATAGTGAAAAGACAACAAAGGGGAGAACTTGACATAGGGGGAGAGATATGATAAAGGGAAGGAATCAATTAGAATCTTGAGCACACAAGTAGGGGGAGCAAGCTCATGAACTTGTATGGTGCATTTGAATGTTCATTTCATATGTTTGCTTGCATGGCACAAGTTTTAAATTTCAATATCCATACTTGTGTGGTGTATGTTAGTTGTAGGTTTGAATGATGAAATGAAAAACTAGCATGCATAGGACATCTAATGATTTCATTTCCAAAGTGTTGTTTCCAAGTGGTATCAAGCTAACTATGGTGCTAAGGATGGTATAATGGTGCACTCCGATTGGTATCACACTTCAAAGGTCCATCTTTTATACCTTAGCATCATTTGGTAGACATTGACTCCTACATTTCTTATCTAAGCATATGTGCAAGCTTCAATCCAAACTCTTAGCACATATGTAGGGGGAGCAATTGCTACCATTTGGGGTTCATGAAACTTGTCCATATCCTTTTACAAATGGTAAAAATGCTTGGACAAGCAACATGGATTCAATTGAATTTTAATTCATATCTTTGTATAAGGGTTGTCATCAATTACCAAAAAGGGGGAGATTGAAAGCTCTAGTTTGGTTTTGGTGAATTGATGAAACCCTAAGTGCTAACCTAGTTTATCAAGTGATCATGAGATAGGTAGCACACTCCAAGTGGTGAAGCAAATGAAGATCATAACATGATGATGGTGATGCCATGGTGATGATCAAGTGCTCGGACTTGGAAAGAAGAAAGAGAAAAACAAAAGGCTCAAGGCAAAGGTATAAATTGTAGGAGCCATTTTGTTTTGGTGATCAAGACACTTAGTGAGTGTGATCACATTTAGGATCGATAGCCGTACTATTAAGAGGGGTGAAACTCATATCGAAATGCGGTTATCAAAGTGCCACTAGATGCTCTAACTCATTGCATATACATTTAGGATCTAGTGGAGTGCTAACACCCTTAAAAATGTTTGTAAAAATATGCTAACACATATGCACAAGGTGATACATTTGATGGTTGGCACATTTGATCAAGGGTGGTGAAGTTTGGGTGCAAGGGTAAGTAACTCCACCGGCGCCCTAAACAGAAAAGACAAAGGTCACTGTAAGTGACCGAACACTGGTCTCGGTTGGACAGGTGCGTCCGGTCAGTGGCAGCAGAGGGCGTGCGTTTTGGTATCATGACCGGACGCTGGGTCGCTCTGTGATCGGACGCTGGCGGGGTGCGTCCGGTCAGTGCTGACGTACGCTGACGTAGGGCGTACATAGGAGACGTTGTGTGACCGGACGCTGGCTGTGTCCGGTCAAGCATGACCGGACGCGTCCGGTCAGGAAAAATCACGTTTGGAACCTTACTGGAAACGACCGGGCGCTGAGGTCCAGCGTCCGGTCACTTTCTAACTGACGCGTCCAGTCAGCAGACGACCGTTGAAATCTGATGAACAGTATTTGAAGCAGGGGACACGTGGCGTGAATCACGTGACCGGACGCTGAGGGCTAGCATCCGGTCGATTGGACCGGAGCGTCCAGTCACCCCGTGTTGTGCCCAGTGAAGGGGTACAACGGCTCTATTTCATGGGGGCTTCTATTTAAGCCCCATGGCCGGCTCAAGCTCACTCTCTTGGTAATTTACATTGACATAGCAATCTTGTGAGCTTAGCCAAAGCCCTCTCACTCATCTCCATCATTGATTCATCATCATAGTGAGTTTGGGAGTGATCCAAGTGCATTGCTTGAGTGTTTGCATCTAGAGGCACTTGGTGTTCGTGTTTCGCTGCGGGATTCGCTTGTTACTCTTGGTGGTTGCCACCACCTAGATGGCTTGGAGCAGCGAGGATCGTTGAGCGGAGGGTGGTGATTGTCTCCGGCTCCGATCGTGGTGATTGTGAGGGGTTCTTGACCTTTCCCCGGTGGAGCGCCAAAAGGTACTCTAGTGGATTGCTCGTGGCTTGTGTGATCCTCATCTTGTGTTGGTTGTGCGGCACCCTATTGAGGGTTTGGCGTGTGAGGCCAATTAGCGCGTGAACCTCCAAGTGAGTGAATCGCCACAACGAGGACTAGCTTGCCGGCAAGCAAGTGAACCTCGGTAAAAATCATTGTGTTTATCATATTGATTCCGAGGTGATTGGTCTTCATTGTTATCCACACTTGTGATTGATTGGTTCATACATCTATACGGCGGTATAACCTTCTTGCCTACTCCTTACCTTACCGCAAACTAATTGTCAAGCTCTTTAGTGTATCTAGTTGCGAGAGCTTGTTTGCTTGGTTGGTGTGGCTCTTTAGTTAGCCTTTGAGAGCACACTAACATAGAGTAGTGTCATAGCTATTGTGTGATTAGATACTATCTAAACTAGAATTGCGGTAGGCGGCTTGCATTTTAAGTAGGCTAGTGCAACACTTGCTCCGCCTCATAATTGTCTAACCATTTTGATTAAGTGTTGTTGTAGAAATTTTATTAGGCTATTCACCCCCCCTCTAGCCATTAGGACCTTTCAGCGGCGTCCTCGGGGCATCGAGGACAAGCTGAATACTCTTCGCTCCTATCGACGTGCCCGCGTCCTCTGCATTCGCTGCGGTGAAAAATGGTCTTGCGACCATAAGTGCCCCGAAGTTCTTCAGCTACATGCACTGCAAGAATTCTGGGATATGTGCAATAGTGAAGACTCTGAGTGTTGTGAAGAGGTCACCCCTGGGGATGATTGTGCTCAGGTGTTTGCTGTCCAGGTATTGACAACAGTCGCTGCTCCCACACCTGTTAGATCTATTCATTTTGAGGGCACTGTCCAGGGCATTCCTATTCAGATTCTAGTGGATTCAGGCAGCTCTTGCTCTTTTGTTAGCACCACTCTAGCCAATAAGTTGGCCGGTGCTACATCGCTGGACAATCCGCCAAAGGTTCGCATCGCTGATGGCAGTTTGGTTGAGTGCCCGCAGTCTTTCAGTGCTTTGTCTTGGGAAGTTGATTCGTGTCAGTTCACTTCAGCTTTCTTGGCTCTTCCAATGCCCTCTTATGACATGATCATTGGTATGGATTGGCTGGCTACCCATAGTCTGATGCAAATCGATTGGCAGCACAAGTGGGTGATGATTCCCTATGGTCAGTCGACTGTGCGATTGCAGGGCATGCTCAGGGAGTTGCCCCCGGGTTCAGTTATTCAGGTTACTGCCCTTTCTTCTGATGATCGTATGTAGCAGGAGTCTGTTCCTCAGGTTGTCTCAGAGTTGTTGACGGAGTTTGAGTCAGTGTTTGCCCCTCCAGCTGGTTATCCGCCTGCTTGGCCATTTGATCATGCTATACCACTCATTCCGGGAGCATCTCCTGTGCAAGTTCATCCCTACCGATATCCACCTTCGGTCAAGGACGAAATTGAGAGGCAAGTCACTGAAATGCTTTATGCTGGTATTATTCAGCCTAGCAAGAGCCCCTTTTCATCATCAGTTCTCCTAGTTAAAAAGAAGGACGGGACATTCCGGTTTTGTGTTGATTTCTGCCACCTCAATGCAATCACAGCCAAGGCTAAGTATCCAGTGCCAGTAATTGAGGAGTTGCTGGATGAACTCACCCATGCATCATGGTTCACTTGTTTGGATCTCACTGCTGGTTACCATCAGATTCGGCTGCAAGTGGGCGACGAGCCAAAGACGGCTTTTCAAACTCATTCGGGACAGTATGACTCTGGGCCTGTCGCGCCACTGTCTGGGGGCATCCAGGCTCGCAAGAGGGAGGGGATGTCAGCATTCCTTCGCATGGGCCGGCACAGGATAAGCTTCTGGGCTCGTCGGCTTCAGCTGAGGAAGGAGGTCGCGTGAAGAGGCCCAGAGTTAAGAGTTCCAGGGTGTTCGGTTCGGAATGGGCCGTCTAGCGAGCCCAGTAAGAGTAGGTGTGAGTTCCTTTATGTGCTGCGCTGATCTCTGCCGTGGGCATGATGATTGTAAACAAAGAACCCATAACTCGAACCTGAGATTCCTCCGTTTCTTGCCCTTGCTGTTCTTCTCGCCCCTTTGCTCTGTTCCTCCGATCCGTTCCCCCTTGCTGCTAACATAAGGGCCTTATAAGACCATCTGCTGTTGCTGCTGTTTCACCTACTTGGGCTGGACCCCTTCCCATCGTATTTGGCCGAGGTTCTGATATGGAAACATGGTAGCAAACTGATTATATGACCTGATATTTCATATGTCAGAAAATGCCTACAAAGATCATCTTGACTCTTTAACTTGTGACTGTGGTACATGCTCTGTTGTCAATACTTCGTACCTCTAGAACATATTCTCGAATCCTGTCCTTACCACATTTGGCATCTGCTTTGGTTCATTGTGTCAGACTCTCATGACTGCACATAAGTATGCTGCTACACAAAAGCGTACCAGATTTGCTGTGGCAGTCATGCAGTAGGAACAGATGAGAGATGCTCCCATTTCCATTTTAAAATCATTATAATGATCCTGACTTTCTATCTACCCATTTAAATTATTTGCATGTGGCATATTGCTTCTTGTCCTGTGATGTTACTGTTATGTGGGGGCTGCAAGCATAATTATTTGGACCGGACCAGACCGGTGGTCCCACCACGAAAAACTGGAACCAGGACCATGGCCAGTTCGGTCCACTTAAAAGACCGGGTGTTGAGTTGAACTGGGAAAAAACGGTTGAGCCCCTGGTTTTTAGGGAGGGAGGGAAATAGAGAAAAAATAGGGCTGGTATGGGGTTTGAACATGAGACTTATAGGTTGGGGAGCTCATTCCCTAGCACCGCACCATGGAATGCCCTTTTTTTTGTGTAGTCACCATGAAATGCACTTGTGTCTAGTATGAAATCTTTGTTTAGCTGAACCGTTTCAGACTGTCGGTCCAACTGGTTAGACCAACAATCAAACCGTGAAACGAGAGCTTCACCGGTCTAATCCCTGCTCCAGTCCAAATACCTATGGCAGCAAGTATCAGCGCTGGCACAAGATTCAGAAGTAGTTCAGCAGGGTTAGTTGGATAAACATTCAGAGTTAGTTCAAGAAGATTTGGTTTGTTAGGAGATAAGCTCATTTAGCTATTGAGTTCATTTAGAAATTAAGTTTGTTTAGATTGAGTTGGTTAGAACTTGGTTGTTATCTTGAGCATGGGGTAAAGGCGTCTATATAAAGGTCTTGATGTAATCTGAAACAGGCAAGCAAGTTTAATCTATTTCCTCCACCTCTATTCTACCAAGCGCAGAGTAACCCTGGCCCTCTGTTGCCCCTCTGTGTGCCGGCCAACCCCTTCTTATTCCAGTTACCACAGTTGTGCTGCTTGTTTCCATTGTTTTGTAATGCAGTGCTTTTATGTGTACAATGTATTCAAAGAACGGTGCATTTGTTTCCCTTGTTTAGTAGTGCATTGCTGTTGTGTACAGATACATTTGTACATATACCACCTGTCACACCATTAAGGAGTCCTGATGGCTGGGGGCCGATTGAGAATGTTTGTTCGTATTAATGAGTGCACATTGGTGCAGTGGCTATTAGGAAGATTTGACCTTTGTTTTCATTTATGAAATTATCTATGTTGTTGTATAGACAGTGGCATTAGCATGTTCCAGGCACACCATTTTCCAAATTGATCCCATGGCTTAATTTGATCGATACCAGTTTTACTTTCCAGTGCTATTTTTCATTCATTTCAAGTGCACTGTTACCATTCATTTATTATATATATGTATAACTAGCTAACAAAACTTGTGATAGTGGTTTGCTAGGGTTGAAGCAATATTCTGGATCATGCGTTACTATGTGTGTATGAACTACCTTTATCACATAATATTTGCCAGGGAATCACATTAAGATACACCTGTGGCCTTTCTTATATTCTTAACATTTGGGTGGAAGCACTTGTCCTGTTAAGAGAACTGAAATAATGTTGATTGCTGCTAGTTTTTTCAACAACATTTTGGATTTTTTGCACCGACTTTACTTGTGCATGCTTCAGTTACATGTCTCAAGCATGCCTGTAGCATATGTTCTCGACTCTTTCCCTTCAGAACATTCTTTTTGCTTGATGCATGACTGTCACCAGTGCATACATTCTTACAGACGTCTATGGCATGCAATAGTGTGCCACAGATACATCCGGTGTAGCATCCTGATAGGCATGAAGGGCATACAGAACCTTGTAGGTTGTGAAGTCATGAAGACAGTAATATGACCCCTGGAAGCCTGGAAGCCATCTTGATAGGCACACAATGCATTTTTGAACTTTGCTTTGCATACCTCATTTGCCATTTGTTGTGCAATGTTCATGTTTTTGATAATTGTATAATTGTATTGCATGTTCTGATTGGGTTATCACATTCGATGAACAATGCATTTGTTTCCTGTGTTTAGTAGTGCAGTGCTGCTCTGCATACAAATTGTTCTCATACATATACAGATTGCCATGCAACAAAGTGCAGTTTTCATTGTAATAAATTTATCTGTATTCTTTTGTAGAGAAAGTGGCAATAGCATGGTTTTGCAGGCACTTGCATTAATGGATCAGGCCCCCTTTGGAATGCAGGAATTTTATAGGAATCAGTTCATTTTCAGGAAACAGAAAAAAGAATCCTTCATTCTAAAGGGGGCCTTGATCTGATTAGGGAGATCACCATTCACCAGTTCTGCTGTCCAGCAGTTATATTTCTTTCATTTTCATGTGCATAGTATCAAGCTATATCAATCATTTACTACTGTGGTTTAAGCAGTATTCTGAATCATGTGTTAAATGATACAAACAATAACGATTAAAAAAATGAGATCTTATCGTTCCCACCAGTCTACAGATATATTAGTCTATCAATGCTTAAGATTCCAATTGATTCTACTGAAACTAATTTTTCTCTAATCTTATTGATAGATATGGGCTTCTACGAGGAACCCTCAGGGCTCCAGCCCTGGGCTGGATGATGTACAATGTTCTGGTGAGCAATGAAAAGTCGATCCAATCTCAGTACAAGTCCCACGTCTATGCCAACCCTGACAACGTGACGCCTGATATCATCGAGAGCCGATACGAGTTAACCAAAAGAAAAGGCGCACGGTTCGTCCCTGCGGCCTTCCTGACAGGCCTCCTCGACCCTGTCCAATCAAGGGAGGAATTTCTGCAGCTGTTTGCCAAGTTAGACGGAGATGTGCCAGTTCTGGTGGTGTCAACGCTCAGTGCTCCCAAGAGGTCCAAGGCTGAGATGGAGGCTCTCAAGGGCTCTAAAGGCGTGACAAAGTTCGTGGAGGTTGAAGGCGCTCTTCTACCGCAGGAAGAGTACCCCTTGGCAGTCGCGGAGGAACTCTACAGCTTCCTTCAGGAATCATTCGCAACAAGAAGATGAATGTGTGCGCACAATTGACAAGTCCCACACTTTGTGAGTAAATTCGTTAACCTGCTACCGTGTACTGGAGGTTTTAGCAGCATCACTTATTCACTTCCCTGGTACCACGATGTGTGCGCAAAGCATGCCGCCATGATATCAGTGATTGCAGATTTCGATCAGGCACGTCGTGGTTCGTGCCTGATCTGCATTAGAGCCTAACCCTTTGGTCCGGTGGCGTCCATTTATTGCACATGGTCGCAGCAGTTCGTCCTACACTTGTCTGCCTCTGGTTCTTTGCAATTGAATGGTCGAAGTACAACGCCTGGACGACGCTGGTCAGTGGTCTCCTGAGGTAAAACGTTTCTCCCCTCCCTCCAATACATTTCAGCTAGGTGAGGTCTTGTTGCTGTGCTGTGAGTTGTGAGCGCTCTGCCCTCAGCTTTCACTGGGGCTGGCATCAATGCCTTGAGAGTTGAGACTGAGTGAGAAGTGCTCCCCTCCTGTGCTGTGCCTCTAGAAGCAGGCACAGGACAGAGTACACTGCGGGGCAATATACAGATTCTGATCAATAATTGGCGTATGATTCCAGTGACTGGCCGTGCCGCGGCTATCAATGCCGCATTTACTGAAGCATCCCAGGCCAGCGGCGGCCCCGGGCACGGAACCTGGCCGTGCATCCCCGTTGGGCTCATTCGCCTGGCTGACGGTGGTGGCACGGTCTGGTCTGGCCAGGCCGCTGAAGCTACAGCGGCAATCGCCGTCGCCCGTCGGCATCCCAGGCCGTGGCCTGCCACGAGCCCCGGCGTTGAGCTTGGCACGGGCGATAGGGAATCGCATTTAAGGGAGGGAGGGCGAAGTCCAAGTGGCAAGTGAAGTGTCCCAGTTCGGAGGTGGACTTTCTTCCCCTCGCCGTTGCCGGCCAGCAGGAGCCGGGGGGTTGTTCTAGAGGATCCACGGCGAGCGGGCGGGACACCGCTGCGTCGTCGCCGGTTGATTAAATGCGGCGCGATAGGGCCCTTGATTTGCCTGAACGGATTGGTAGGATACAGATACAGGCCCGTATCTCGTACACGCGTGGTGAATGATGGTACTTCATCGGCCCCGTCGCTAAAAAATCAAAATATTGTTACGGCTGATTTGGTGCGAGGAAAATATACTATTTTGACTAAAAAAATAAGCTGAAAAATACATATTATAAGATAAGCGAACAGGAGCTTGTTTAAGATTGCGTGGTCCAGATGGCACGCACGCAGCGCTGCTGCAGTCTGTGAGCGTTTGTTTGGAGAAGAATCAAGCTGGTGGAGGATCGGCATTCAGCTATCATCGTTGCAGTGTTTCTCGGCAGGGCCACAGGTGCTGAAACGCGGAAAAGAACACTGCGAAAGCCGTTACGAAACGCATCCTGAGAAGGACTGAAGCCAAAACTATAAAACTCCGTCGGTGACAGCGACCGCTTTTATTTGAACACATTACACATGGTAGCAGGTAAGATAAGATCCGTTTGTGATATGAAACTCCTGTGCTCCACACAGCCTCGACGAGATTTGGTAGTTTCTTGCTGCTACCCAGGGGTGGTGATTCGTTTCAGTAGGGTTGTAGTAGGCCTTCAATCTTGTCAGCTTCCATCCCGTTCCTTTTGCGATCAGTTATTCAGTTTTTATCTCCCCAAACCGACCGAACGGGGAAAAGGCAGTCATGGCGATGGCTCTGATCAAACCCGTTTTCCATCTTCATCTTGACACGTATAGCCATGATGACAAAGAAAAGGGAGGGTTAGTTTGGTAGAAGCATTGTCAAGTCCATTCTGAACCAAGGACAAGATGAGTATATGCAATCTGCTCCACATTGCAAATGGCAAAAAGGTTTCTGATAAATCTTTTTGCTCTTGCGTTTTTTTTTTCTTCCTTTGCGTCCAGACAAACAAACAAATTAGCTGCTGTTTGGATCCATATGATAACTGGCATGATGCTACAGTGCTACGTCACTGCGTCAGCGACCTGGGCTCGCTGCCAAGTCCCACCAACTCTTCCAATAAATCCAAGTTGCTTCGCTATCTCCCTAAATCCCGTTCGATGGTGCTCCCATCCTCAGCTTGCCACAAAATGATGGCCGATTCATCCATCATGATGATCATACACACACGGGTTCCTAGCTCACCCTTGTCATCCAGAGACTTCCTTGTCATGTCCAAACAAAGTTTTGGCTCCTCATCCCCCTTGTATTGTACTACCCGGCTTTGGGTGTAAATTTGGCAACAAGACAAATTGGGATCGCGTAGCCTTTTAAAACCTTTCAAAAAGGTTGCGGACTAAACACTAGCCAAATCCAGACATGTTCCTGCTAGTTGCACGAGTGTTGAGAGAAACATGTTTGTCTCCAGTGATTTCCTTGTGGAGTTGTAGCTCTCCGAACGTACGTGCAGGAACAGAGAAATGCTACCACTCCTGTCTGAGCCCTATTTATGGAAACGCCTGATAGAGATAAGCACAAAATTCTTTTTTGAGAAGGATACGCACAAAATTCGATGGATGACGGACAGAGAGAGCTGCGAGCCGTAACGGTATAGTAAAGACAGACAGACAGACAGCTAACCGAATCCTGCTAGGTCGTGGACCGCAGTAAAAGCGGCGTTGCACTCACCATTGACTCGGTGACGCACATCCGGTCAGCCTGTGCTGTGCCCGTTGCGGCAAGTGGCGCCGGCGCAGCGTCACATCCGCGCCGCAGCCTTGACAATCCGACACGTCCGTGGAGGCCCCCGGTTCACATATGTCCTGGGTCCTTTTCGTTACATTACATTATATTACACATCGTCGGCATATATGTCCATCGGAAATAAAGCCCTGCTAGCGGTTGAAACTCTTTTGACAAAAAAGTCATATCTGTCCTGCTCCGTTTGATAGTCTGATATGTATGTACGCTGTGTGTGTATACTTCTCTAAAACTCGTCCATGCAAATCGAACGGTTTCGTGTGAAATTCATGCCTTGTGGACTGGATATGATGCTGCGGCCCTGTCGAGTGCTAGAGGTAATATGTATGCAGATGCTTCCAATCCTCATGTTTGGTAGCATGAGAAGCTTCCTGCTGAATTTCCCGCTGACGAAGCTGACAGGCATATGAATTGTGTGCAACGGGTTCATTTCTGCTGACAGTGCATCTGCCGTCGTCTCGTCTGTCCTTTTTTGTACCAACGTACAAAAGTCCACTTTCAAATAACGAAGCCTATGACACGATGCATTGCTAGTAACATTTATTATTTTCTTAGAGGATTGTTGTGGGTCGTTTCAATGAACGGTTTGGGACACATGACGATATATATATTGAGTACACCGGTTCTCTTTCTTTTTTTCGGAGCTGGAATATACATTTGTAGTCGTTTATTTTGTGTCATGTGTGTACATATGAACATGCTATTTCTTCTACGCTGACTATATTGCTTTGTTCCCTTGTGATGTTTAGTATTGTACTTGGTTTTTTTTTTTTTTTGAAACGGACCTTGTCATGTTTATCGTCTACGTTCACATGTGCCAGCGTTATCTACCAGATCAGAGGATGCGGTTGAGGCTTTACTAATATGTACAGTCTGCCCTATTGATGCAAACGTGAGGGAGATCCATGAACCTCAAAGCAAATCCGACAGATACACATTTGATAGATGAGAGGAAAACAACAACGAACTGATAAAGAGATAATTTGGAGAAAAAAACAGTGTTTACTTTCAAATTATCAAATCTTTCATGACTTCACTATCTTCTATCTATCATTGTTTTTTAAAGAGAGTTCGCCGCACGTACTGAAAATCTAGATCGATGCAAGGACAAAAGGGTAACATGTCTCAGAGAGATTTCACTCTTCTAGATACTCCAGTCAGAGTTCACGCGAAAATTTGTAATATGTGCAAAGCAAAGTACTCCCTATATAATATAATATAACATACGTCACGGTCGAGTAGGGTTGTCAAGTCAGGCTATAAATGGTCAAATTGGTTGTACATGACGTGCACAATTTAAATTAAAGACAAGAAATAAAAAAAATGAAAACCAAATAACTTATGGTTGGCACGTCTGTCTCTATACTATATACATGCCGCTTACGTGTACATCAACCACGTGTCATGTCCGTGGGCCAATGGGCCTTTACTAGGCCCATTGTCTTTAATTTGCTAATTATCAGATTTTCTTTTAATACTCTCCACGAACTCGTCTCGCAATCAGGCTTTTCGAACCAAATGCCACCGCCATCAAGGCCCGGATGAATGACATGTGGCCCACGCTATTACTTCCCCTTATCTTCTCATGCAATTGGAAGTGTCACCCCTTCTCATTTTTTCTTCTTTATTAAAACCCTTCTCATGCAAAAGGCTGTCCTCTTTTTTTTTAAAAAAAATCATCAAAACTTTGTGTTGATGTAATAAAATAGAAACAGAATAACGTATGCTAACATGTTGGGTTACTTTATTTTCATCTTTTTTTTAAATTTATATATATGAACTGTAAGTTGATGCTCTTATGCTGTCTTTAATAATAATAATAATATATATGTGATATGTATATTATATATATATTGCATAAATGTCAAAAGCACTATTTCGTTTAAACAAAGACGCGCAAATCTTTTGCGTGATCGAGAATAAAATTATGCAATGTGGACAATTCTTTCACCAATGGTGATCTACTTATCTAGTAGCGCAAGGTCGTACGTACCGCATTGATTTCGTATATATAGTTCACCAATCTGTACGAGGAATGGGTTGGAATCACAATTAATGGTCTCACCGAGTCGAGCTCTTAAGTTTAACAACCTCGATCACATAGGAAGAAAGGGGACGATACTTGCGCTTAACTATTTATTGATCGATTGTGTTTGTCGTACTGGGTAGTTGTTCGGTAATTTGCTCGGTTGAATAGTCTGGCAGCATGTCTGAAACAATTGGTGCAATCAGGTTGATTAGGGTTTGTGTCGGCACCGTTTTCTTGCAGTGCAACGGTTAATGAAAAGAGAGCTCCGTCAATTATTGCTCGAGAGTTAATGAAAACACTATGAGAACATCTACTGAGCTACTGCAACGGATTAGACAATGGCCCCGTTCGGCTGGCAGAATCTTAGCTGGAACTGGCTGGTTTTGTGAGAGAAAACACTATTTGGCTTGTTCGATGAACAGTGAAATGAGTGGGGAACCAGCCGGCTGGTCTGAAAAGTTCAGACCAGCGAACGGGCTAAAGATAGCTATCTACTCCCTCAGTTCCAAATTTGTTGTTTACTTTGGATTTATCTAAGTAAAACTTGTTCGCCTTTAATCAAGTAGAAAATACACCAACATTTAGAATATAAATTAGTTTCAATAAATTCTTCATAAAATGTGTTTTGATAGAGCATTTTTTAAACTTGCAGATGCTAATATATTTTTTCTAAAAAAAATAGTCAAAGTCAGAGAAAAACTCTACTACACAAATGATTTTTAGCAACGAAGGTATTTCTTTAGTAGAGGCGACTCTATCAAAATCCATTATCCTTAGGTGCAAGTAGTCATATGCTAAGCACACCTACGAAACAAACCGTGTCACAGAAAGAACTTGCAAGCAATCGAAAGTAGCACAAGTAAATGAAAGGACAAGAGACAACTGGATTTTTCCCACGATCTTAGGTTGTTGCCACAATTCCCTACTCCACATTGGAGCACCAAAGTCACAAGACTTGGTTAACCTCCGCTCCACAAGTGAATACCTATTCACCACTCTAGCATGGTGGATTTCAATACCATGTACTCTCTCTGTCCCAAAATAAAAGCGCGTCTAGGTTGTAGGGAGACAACCTAGTACAAGTGTAAAATGACACTACTATCCCAACGTAACTCTGGTAAATGTGCTACTGATGTGGAACTGATGGACCAGGGTCCTAGGGGTTCCCCATGGGGGTACTACTTGGATGGGCCCTGAGATGGCCCACGATCTATTGAAGGACGTGAGACAAGATGGCGTGGACTTCAAACTATTCCAGATCAACTTGGTCGGCTTACTATGAAAGCTAGATTATGTAATAGGACTATGACTCTTCTCTTGTAACCAACTAGGACTAGATACGTGTCCTTACCCTCTCCCTATATAAAGAGAGGTACGGTGCACCCTCTTGTAACCCTAACAATCATATAATCAACCCAACGCAAAAGGCTACACGCCGACTGGATATAAAGGCTATAACTCGACAAGAGGGCCCGAACCAGTATAAATCGTTTGTCTCTTTACGTTTATTGTTGAGTTCTGCGTACGCCGAAGCCCTTCGAACACCGTCCTCGGTACCACTAGGTTGCCGGTCATCAAACACCGATAGCTGGCACGTCGAGTAGGGGCTTTCGATGACTTCACGATCGAGAGCTCAGTGAACCTCGATGACATGATTTTCTCGGCGGGTATCACCTTCATCTTCGGCTCCTAGATCTGCAAGGAAGACGACAACAACAAGCTCCAAAGTCGTCTCACGAAGATCCTGGCGCCTCAAGCTTCACCAGACGTCTCGACGACCACGCTGGATCAACTCGCCGGGAAATTTTCGCACCTCTCAACATATCAAGTCCAACACGAAGACCCAGTTTGTTTTCCACTCGGACTCAAGAATTTAGCTTCAATCTATCAAGATACGACAGCTCCTCGCGCAGTCTGAGCAAGAGATCCCTCTTCCGGGTGCCGAGAGAGGTTTGGTTCTATCCATCACACCGGAAGGAGGCATCATCCATTGGTCGGGTGCTCGACCCGACACTTCTTTAACAGATCCATCTTGTTTAGTCAGCATGGTGGAACTCTTGCCTTATCAGGACGACAGAACTCTTCCAGCGGACAACAACGATCATGGTTCTACAGAGATCTTGGACATCACGACAACTGTAGAATCTAGAACTCACTCGGCCACGAGGCACTCCAGAGAAGTCTTTATGGCTGGGCAACCACCCTAGATCCCTATGTCTAACATACCAGATATCCAAGATGGAGAGAAAGCCTTGTTCGACATCTCCCCGGACACTTTGCCACCCAATGGAGAGATGGATGAGCAGAAGACGGCTAGGGAAAGGAAGAACAGAGCTCGATAGGCTCGGCGCAACCACGCCCAACACCACAAGGAAGAGTGGCAGTGATATCAGTCGGCTTGTCCAGACGTTGAATGACGACGCTTGGCTGTAGAGGCAGCATATGAACAACATCTACGGGATGAAGAAGTAGAACAACGGAGCCAAGACCGTGATGCCATCAGAGCCTCTACATCACGCAACCTTGAGCCTAAGTTCATGGAAGTAGCTAGCCACAGGGTCTTCACTACGCCATACACCAACGTCTATGCCCTGGTAGAAGAGATGGTGGCCATAGAAAACCCTACTCCAGATCAGCAACAACTTAAAGTCATTCTAGAATCCACAGCCCTTTAGATGCAGGCTACAAAAGTGCATCCCAAGCTAACCCTTCCTGAGGACCAGAGGTGTGGGCACCAGCCCACTCTCGTCTAGGACGACAAGGTAATCAAAGAGGAGAACAGCAAGTACCAGCCCACTCCCATCTAGGGCCGCAGGGTAACCAGAACAAAAATCAGGGTGCCGCACAGTCGGCCTATCATGGGCACCAGTACAACAACAAGGGAAGGTAGAGGTGAGTCCGAGTACAGAGAGACCGGCATCTCACCGGACAGGTTTCCATGTTTCTCTGACAGACTACTCTCTGTTTGGCTTCCCTACAAGTTCAAACCGTCTAACCATACCAAGTATGATGGGAAGACAGAACCCAACCAATGGTTGCACATCTACTCTCAGTCCATCGAGTTGGCAGGCAACGATGATGACATCAAAGTGTTGTATTTTCCCATGGCACTGGACACTGTGCCTCTCGCCTGGTTTGATAAGCTATGAGCCCAACCCATCGATACTTGGGGACAGCTTCAGCGCAAATTCTATGAAAATTTTTACGGGTGCCCAGAGAGGTTTGGTTCTATCCATCAAACCTGAAGGAGGCATCGTCCATTGGCCGGGTGCTTGTCTTAACACTTCTTTAACAGATCCATCTTGTCTAGTTGGCATGGTGGAACTCTTGCCTTATTAGGATGGCATAACTCTTCTAGCAGACAACTACGATCACAGTTCTACATAGATTTTGGACATCGCGACAACTGTAGAATCTAGAACTCACTCGGCCACGAGGCACTCTAGAGAAGTCTTTATGGCTGGGCAACCACCTTAGATCCCTATGCCTAATCCACCAGATATCCAAGATAGAGAGGAAGCCTTGTCCGACATCTCCCCAGACACCGCGCCACCCAATGGAGAGACATATGAGCAGAAGATGGCTAGGGAAAGGAAGAACAGAGCTCGATAGGCTCGGCGCAACCGCGCCCAACACTGCAAGGAAGAGTGGCAGCGATATTAGTCAGCTTGTCAAGACATTGAACGACAGCCTTGGCTGTAGAGGCAGCATATGAACTGCGTCTACGGGATGAAGAAGCAGAACGATAGCACCAAGACCGTGATGCCATCAGAGCCTTTGCATCACGCAACCTTGAGCCTAAGTTCATGGAAGTAGCTAGACATAGGGTCTTCACTACACCCTACGCCAACATTTACGCCCTGGTTGAAGAGATGGCGACCATAGAAAACCCTACTCCAGATTAGCAACGACTTAAAGTCATTCTAGAATCCACAGCCCTTCAGATGCAGGCTGCACAAGTGCATCCCAAGCTAACCCTTCCTGAGGACCAGAGGCTCAGGCACCAGCCCACTCTCGTCTAGGACCACAAGGTAATCAAAGAGGAGAACAATGAGTACTAGCCCACTCCCATCTAGGGCTATAGGGTAACCAGAATAGGAATCAGGATGCCGCACAGTCGGCCTATCATGGGCACTAGTACAGCAACAGGGAAGGTAGAGGTGAGTCTGAGTATAGAGAGACCGGCATCTCATCGGATAGGTTTCCATGTTTCTCTGACAGACTACTCTCCATCTGGCTTCCCTACAAGTTCAAACCGTCCAACCATACCAAGTACGATGGGAAGACAGAACCCAACCAATGGTTGCACATCTACTCTCAGTCCATCGAGTTGGCATGCGACGATGACAACATCAAAGTGTTGTATTTTCCCATGGCACTCAACACATTGTGCCTCTCGCCTTTGGTTTGATAAGCTATGAGCCCATCCCATCGATACTTGGGGACAACTTCAACAAGAAATTTCGTGAAAAATTTTACAGTGCCCAAAGAGGTTTGGTTCTTTCCATCAAACCCGAATGAGGCATCGTCCATTGGCCGGGTGCTCGACCGACACTTCTTTGATAGATCCATCTCGTCTAGTTGGCATGGTGGAACTCTTGCCTTATTAGGATGGCATAACTCTTCCAAAGCAGACAACTACGATTACGGTTCTACATAGATCTTAGACATCGTGACAACTGCAGAATTTGGAACTCACTCGGCCATGAGGCACTCTAGAGAAGTCTTTATGGCTGAGCAACCACCCAGATCCCTATGCCTAATCCACCAGATATCCAAGATAGAGAGGAAGCCTTGTCCGACATCTCCTCGGACTGCACCACCCAATGGAGAGACGGATGAGCGAGAAGATGGCTAGGGAAAGGAAGAACAGAGCTCGACAGGCTCGGCGCAACCGCGCCCAACACCACAAGGAAGAGTGGCAGCGGTATCAGTCAGCTTGTCGAGACATTGAACGACGGCCTTAGTTGCAGAGGCAGCATATGAACTGCGTCTACGGGATGATGAAGCAGAACGATAGCGCCAAGATCGTGATGCCATCAGAGCCTTTGCATCATGCAACCTTGAGCCTAAGTTCATGGAAGTAGCTAGCCATAGGGTCTTCACTACGCCCTACGCCAATGTCTATGCCCTGGTAGAAGAGATGGCGGCCATAGAAAACCCTACTCCAGATCAGCAACGACTTAAAGTCATTTTGGAATCCACAGCCCTTCAGATGCACACTGCAAAAGTGACATCCCAAGCTAACCCTTCCTGAGGACTAGAGGCGCGAGCACCAGCCCACTCTCATCTAGGACCATAAGGTAACTAAAGAGGAGAATAGCGAGTACCAGCCCACTCCTGTCTAGGGCCGTAGGGTAACCAGAACAGGAATCAGGGTGCCACATAGTCGGCCTATGATGGGCACTAGTACAGCAACAGGGAAGGCAGAGGGGAGTTCAAGTATAGAGAGGTTGGCATCTCACAGGACATGTTTCCATGTTTCTCTGACAAACTACTCTCCGTCAGACTTCCCTGCAAGTTCAAACCGTCCAACCATACCAAGTATGATGGGAAGGCAGAACTCAACCAATGGTTGCGCATCTACTCTCAGGCCATCGAGTTGGTAGGCGGCGACGATGATATCAAAGTGTTATATTTTCCCATGGCACTCGACACTGTGCCTCACGCCTGGGTTGATAAGCTATGAGCCCACTCCATTGATACTTAGGGACAACTTCAGCGCAAATTCTGTGAAAATTTTTGCGGCGTCCTCACCCACCCAAGTACTTGGAACGAGCATAGAACTTGTAAGCAGAAACCAGATGAAACCTTCTAGCAATATTATCGCCGCTTTGCTGAGTTATGAGCCCAAGTCTATGATATCATAGATAGGGAAGTGGTAGATCACTTCGCCAACGGGATCAAATACAAGTGGTAGTTTGAAAAATTCTACGACGATAATCCAGAGACTGCCATGGAATTTAAGCGTACAGTACAGAAGATGATTGCATCTGAAGAGCGTACTCGTAAACGATTCCCACACGGCCAACAAGACAAAGGTTATGAGCCTAGAAGCAATCAGGGTGGACAGTCCGACAGAAAGAGAGGACCCGACAACACCCTTGCTTCCATGGATAGGTCCAAGAAGTCTAACAAAAATAACAAGAAGTTTGAAGACCTCAATAATTTACCCTGCCCTTTCCACAAGAACGCCAAGCACATGGCGGCCGAGTGCAGACAACTCCAAGAACTAGGTTTCTACGGCAAAAGCAACAAGGGCAAGGGTAAAGCTGATAAGAACAAAGATGGAGACAACAATGCTGACCCTGGCTTTCAACAGTCCAAGGGCCAAATCATAGTAATCTTTGTGGAGCTATCGACTTCATCAAACAAGCGCTCAAGGAAGTTGGGTCTTTGGAACATCATTGTAGGAGAGCCCTTAACACCAAAGTACCTAATTGGTCCGAGTACCCAATCTAGTTTTCCAGAAAAGATCAATGGACTAGAGTGACTAATGTCGGCCACTATCCACTCGTCTTGGGTCCAACAATAGCCGACGTGATAGCCGCCAATGTCCTGATCGATGGCGGCATAGGATTGAATATAATATTTGCAGATACGCTGAAGAAGATAAGCCTAGACTTTACCAGCCTACTCACCCCCACTAATGTCCCTTTCTATGGGATAGTACCCAGCAAGGTTGCCATGCCACTCGGATAGATCATGCTCCCGGTAACGTTTGGCAACCCAAACAATTTCCGAACAGAGTTCATCAAGTTCGAGGTGGCTGACTTCGATTCATCATACCATGCTATCTTCGGTCGACCTGCTTTGGCCAAGTTCATGGCCGTACCACATTACTCGTACCTTTTGCTCAAGATGTTAGGTCCCAATGGCGTACTCTCCTTCTGAGGCGACCTCAAGTGCTCATTTGACTGCGACACGGAAGCCGTCTAGATTGTAGCCAAAACGCAACAAGCCTATGAAGCATAGGAGATTGCCAACATTGCACAGCAGAATAAGCCGAAAGACATGGTGATTTCGACTAAGAAGGTGGGAATCATTGCACCACCCTCTAAGATGGATACCATCATGATTGATCTGGGTACTGGTGACCCTCTAAGACAGCTATCATCAGTGCCCACCTTTCCAAAGAATAGGAACTCACACTCACCAACTTTCTCAGGGAAAACAAGAATATCTTCGCATGGAAGCTAGCTGATATGTCGGGTGTTCCAAGAGAGTTGGCTGAGCACAAATTGGATTTAAACCCCGGCTCAAAGCCAGTCAAGCAACGCCTATGATGGTTCTCACCAGATAAGAAAGTTGCAATCAAGAAGGAAATCTCTAAGCTATTGGCAGTCGGGTTCATTAGGAAAATCCTTCACCCTAACTGGCTAGCCAATCCTATACTCATCTAGAAGAAGAACTCAAAAGAGTGGCGCATGTGCGTCAACTACATAGATCTCAACAAACACTGCCTGAAGGATCCCTTTGGCTTACCTCGCATTGATCAAATCGTAGACTCTATGGCCGGGTCGACTCTTTTATCCTTCCTTGATTGGTACTTGGGTTACCATCAGATTGCCCACCGTAAAGAAGATCAGAGCAAGACATCCTTCATCATTCCGTTTGGTACCTACTGTTACACAACCATGTCTTATGGGTTAAAAAACACCGGTGCAACCTATCAGCGGGCTATCCAGGCGTGCCTAAGTGAATAGATCGGTCATAATATAGAAGCCTACATGGATGATGTCATCATCAAGACTAAGGACCCTTCTACTCTGATCGCAGACTTGAAGCAAACCTTTGACAGTGTTCGTGAGTACAAGTGGAAGCTTAACCCAACAAAGTGTGTGTTTGGAGTTCCTTCTAGACAGCTATTGGATTTCCTCATGAGCCATCGGGGTATCGAAGCTAGCACAAAACAGATTTAAGCATTCACTCAGATGACTCGACCTCACTGCGTTAAAGATGTTTAGAAACTGCCAGGGTGCATGGCTGTCCTCAATTGTTTCATCTCGTGACTCGGGGAGAAAGGTTTGCCCTTCAAGTTGTTGAAAAAGTTGGGCAAGTTCGAGTAGACAGCTGAAGCTGATGAAGCCTTCCAGAAGCTCAAAGAGTACCTATCCACCTCTCCAATACTTACTCCACCCGAGAAACATGAACCACTCATACTCTATATTGCAGCTACTACTATGGTAGTCAACACGACAATAATCGTGAAGCAGGATAAAGAAGGGCATGTATATAAGGTACAATGACCTGTCTATTATATTAGCGAGGTGCTATCAGAATCCAAGGCCAAGTACCCACATATGCAAAAGCTCCTCTATGCCCTCTTGATCACTTCACGCAAGCTACGCCACTACTTTGATGAACATAAGGTAACAGTGGTATCCAAATTCCCACTTGGTGACGTCCTATGCAATCGGGATGCAACATGACGCATATCCAAGTGGTCAGTCGAATTCGGAGCTCAGAACATCGAGTTCATCTCCCGCAAGGCTATCAAATCTCAAGTCTTGGCTGATTTCATAGCCGAGTGGACCAAAGCCCAGCAGCCTACTCCTACAGTCATCCTCAACCATTGGAAGATGTATTTCGATGGTTCCCTCAACCTAGGAGGCGCACGCGCTAGCATTCTCTTCATATCTCTAGATGGAAAGCAACTTAAATATGTCCTACAAAAACTTTGGCCTGCTACCAACAATGAAGCCGAGTACGAAGCCCTCCTTCATGGCCTTCGAGTAGCAGTCTCACTCGGCATCAAGCGTTTGCTCGTCTATGGTGACTCCTCGATGGTTATCAACCAGGTCAACAAGGATTGGGACTACACCATGGAGACCATGGACGCTTACCGCGCAGAAGTCCGTAAACTTGAGAAACACTTCTAAGGTCTAGAATTCCTCCATGTTATGTAGCAGAACTGACCAATTTATAAGAGCAGAAGTACAATGGTAGCCCGCAAGCGGTCGCACTGTCATACTTGAGCCCATATAAACCCTATAGTCCATCGAGTACCACAAAGGGTCTTGATTAACCATCAACATACAACCAAGATCGTACATGATTCAACATACATGTCACATGTTACATAAGGTTCACAAATACAGTTCATCCATTAGAGTACAAATTTAGGTTATTACGAACTGAGTTTAAGTAAAATAGTAGCGGAAGCAAATTAAAGTTTAAAACGAACATCTGCCATCATAATTCAAATATAGTGCCAGCTCATGATCACACTCCCACAAAAGCATATAAGAAGGATTAATAAGAGATGCCTGCCCTGGGCTCAGTCCTCGTCCACGGCAGGACAAAAGCAGTTCTTGCAATAGCCATGATAAACTGTACCATCTGCAACAATGGGAATAAAACCCTGAGTACGAGAAGGTACTTAGCTAGACTTACCCATTATAAACCAAAAATAAAGTGACTCCAAGTATTATGCAAGGCTTTATAAGTGGAGGTAGCTTGACACATTTTGCATAAAAGCGACTAATTCAGCTATACAATTATAATTCGACCATCAAGTTAATTAGAGCTATTCATCTCTAGATTAGCAACTAACCTATGCCAAACATGTGGTATATCATTTAGTAGCATACAATAGTAACCATAGCCGGTGTAGTAATTCCATGTTCATCTGAACTATCATATTCCATAGCACAGTTACTACGATGTTGGGACTAGTCAAGTTTCTCACTGTCCGGGAGAGATGACGATTCGAATTGATTTCAACTAGCTAGTAATTTATTCCTAACACAAACACATGCAGACCAGATCAATGGTTACCTTAGGTCACCTTTGGTACAACTTAGGTACACATTTCGTAGGTTCGACCAGCGCCGCACAATCAGAGACAACAAGCTACCAGGATGATCAGGACTACCCTACCCTTAGGCTCACGTCTGGCTCCCCACACACCCTTACTACCATCTAGAGTGCGCACTTTTATAGAATGGGGCTCGGCCTGAGTTGAGCTACTTGGCTTCACGGTTGGAACGAGTTATCCGGTCGGCTAAGTGAGAGGCATGCGTTCAATCTTGTCAGAAGCACCAACAACTGTATAGTCCTTATCCGGCACAGACGGAATCACATGAGTCAACCTACACATAGACTCCACCCGACCTCCATTTCCATTTCCCCATGGTTCTATTCCATGATAGCAAATATAGCTAACCGTGCTTCGGTATCCACCTATATCTCGCAGGTGACAGGAAATCACCCGACTTCTACCGGTCTAAGCATGGCTAAGCATATATTCGATCCTAGACCTACATAGGGTTCAAGGTATATTTCTAGACAAGGAAATTATATGCATCAAGTGGTTCCAATCAACTTTTATAACCTAATGCATCAAACATAAAAGGACTCAAGTTGATATTTGTAAAACATAGGAGGCTTAGAATGCTCCGGGGCTTGCCTTTGAGAAAAGAGGTTGGTTACTGATCCGGGCACTCAGGGAGGTCCTTGAGAGTTTGCTCCTCTTCTCCTAGAGCTGCGGCCTAAGGCATCTCCTACTGATCCTCCTCTTCTTCCTTGTTGAACTCCAAAAGAGTTGTCTCTTCGGACGATCCTATATACATGAGCATGAAATAAGATATCACGAATGCATATATGATGACATGTATAATATGATATGATATGATGAATGCATGCTCATAAGTGTTTTCAATAGCATTGCATTAAAGTGATAACAAGTTGCATCCTATTTTACTGAGTAGGTGCATATCTCTTCTCTAGTAACTTAAGCAAACACTTATGTAAATCATTTTCTAGACTATAAGACAACAACCACTTGTTTTGACCATAACTGGAGTTATACACATCAAAATAATATGGTTGTGGACATTCTGAAAAGCTTATGAAATTTTCTACAACTTTCTTTTAACCAGCTTAGTGTGATTCAGTAGTTATCTAGGTCAAACAAATAAATCCTTCAGATCTATCCAGAGAGCAAGCATTTCTGACAGCAGACTTCTAACATCCATAATTCTTAAACCATAAGGCCTATGAATATGAAATTTAACACAAGGTAGATAAGTAACTTACATACAACTTTGTTATTAACCATATTTACAGAAAAGATCATTATCATCATAAAATTATAATCACAACCGAAGCTATACATGCAGCCATCTAGTTGAATTATAAAGCAATAATTAACTAGTTGCATACAACCAATTTCTTTTAAGACTATCTAATAACATCAACAGATCATATGCATTACAAGAACCATAGAAAACATCATGGTTAAACATAACTAATTTAGTTATATTCATTTATTAATTTCCTTAGATAATAAGGCGATTTAAAGGATAAATATGTCTAGTGCTTAATAAATTCTGAGAAAATTACAGTATCCTAAAAATGACCTCAGTAGTTTATTATACAAATTTCATGCTATTTGGATAAGTATAACTATCTCTACAAAAATGACAAGTTACATAGGCTTATTTTAGCAAAAATAGTTTAGCATAGTGAAAAGTGTCAAGCAACAGATTTAATATTTTTCTTACATTCCTCCAAGCATAATAATATTGTGTGAAAATTTGCATGATCATATATTTTGTATTTTTACCCCAATTAATTTCACTAGAAACTAGCAATTAATTAGTATTAAATAGGAAGACCATATTTTAAGTATGCTTACTACATGTTTAATATTTTTCCTAGATAGAGCATGTCAACACAAGACCAGAAAAATTGGAATAAAAATTTTATCACCTTCCTAGCTCAAGTTATCTAATTTACAAGATATAAACTACTTTAAAAGCCCTTATTTTGCTCAATTTAATTCTCCCAGAAAAAACCCTAAATAGCATATTTTATATTTTTAACAAATAGTATACTTCAAGATGAAATCAAAAAAATTTGGTTCACCCCATTTGGACACTCCTAGCTCTAGATATGAATTTTTGAAACATGCATTCAAATATGTGAAATAATTCCAGAAAATCAAATTCAAAATCCGACTGACAGCTGGGCCCGCGGTCAACGGGACCCACTCGTCAATGAGACCAAGACAGGGGACGGCGTTGATCGGCAAGAACTCGTTGACGGCGAGGTCTCCGACGGTAGCGTCTTCACCGTTGCACTCTTCTCAGCCCCGCGCATCGACTGGTAGGCTTAGTTGGCTCGATGGCTTGCCGGAGCAAACTCAACGGCGGCCATGGCAGACGGTGGATGTTGGGCGGTGGTATGCCAGCCATCTCCAGCTATGGCACACTCAGGTGAGAACGGCTATTCCATCCTAGTGACCTAGCGAAGCTACACGGTGCAGGTGAGGGCTCGAGGTGGTGCGGGTGTGCTTGGCCGCGTGCATGGCCATGCGGCGGCGCACGGAGCACAGCGGTGCTCTCACTGTTCCGGCTAGAAGGCGGAGAAAGGTGGGTCTCTGTCAAGCCACTAACTAGGTCTAAGGTTACTCGACCTAAGACATGAGAGAAAGGAGGGAGACGGCGAACCAACTTAGCGACGGCGAGCTTGAGTGCCACAGCGGCCACGCACGGAACAACGACTCATTCTGGCGTAGTCAAGCGGTGGCATCATTCCTAGATCTAGCCTAAGCATCTCGACTCTAGCATGGTGCTAGACCAGAGAAGATGGAAGCTTGCAGTGTAGTGGAACGGCCGGGCCACGGTGAGCCACGAGCGCGGCGGCGCTCCGGTGACAATGACAGCTATGGTGAGGCTAAATGCCGCTATATATAGGGTCAATAGGTGATGCTGGTGGCTCGAGGAGGTGGAGGTGATGGCGGAGCAGCTGTGGCTAAGACAAATCGGTTGGCAAGGCTACGTCGATGGTGAGCGGCTATGGTGGAGCTGCGGCAGCGCACATCACGGAACTTTGTGAGGCAGAGCGAGAGGGTGGAAGTGAGAGCGGGCGAGTGGAGTGAGCAGTAGGGGCGCGATGCTTATGAGCATGCTCCGGCCTGACCGACTGGGCCAATGCCATTGTACTGCCGCAACGCGGTGGCCACGACCTATGGCCGGTTGGCCACGACGCCACGCGCGTCGACGCCATTTAGGCCTGGCATCGATGATTGACAGCGCAACATCAACCCCATGTATCTCCTAATCCGTTCGTCCATTGCAAAAACTCCATTAAGGAAAATTGTAGAGCTATATGTCATCTACAACTTTGCTTTAGGAAGTATCCCCTAATTCGCAATGGTTATCCAGTTACAATGCTCCCAAGTGAGGTACAATGAAACTATAAACAACATTATGACTTAGAAAATTTTGCAAGTCTCAAAACATCATTTTGTTGATACTTGGGAGCTATTTTTGAGCATGCTATGCACTGAATTAGACCTTGAACCAAAACTAAAAGTTGTTACCCTAGTTAAGTACTACAACTTTTATTTAGGTCACATAGCCATGCAAGCAATCTAAGCTACTGTTCAACTTTGGTCAAACTAGTATCATGAAAATGGCATTTCAAATGAAACCAACACTTATAAGCAAATTTGGCCTATGTCATGAATACAAACATTATTCCATTTACTATCCTAGATGTGTCTAAAGTGTTTTCATGACCTCACAACCATCTCATACATTGGTCATACATGATTGCAAGCATAAACATATATATAGATTAACATTTCATGTGACAATGTATAAGAATGAGGTGAAATTTCATATGCTCATATTCATGAATGCTTGGATGATGCTTGTGCTCATGAAATGCAGATGTCAAATGCAATGCTTAACACTGGGGTGTTACAGCCCCTCCCCCTTATAGAAATCTCGTCCCGAGATTTGCAAGACCTACCATTCTTCGTAAAAGGTGGGATAAACCTCACGCAAATAATTCTCCCATTCCCACGTGGCATCTTGTTCACTGTGGTTATTCCACACCATTTTGTAGAACTTAATGACCTTGCTCCGTGTTACTCTTTCCATTTCTTCTAACACTCGGATTGGTTTTTCTTCATATGTCAAATCTGATTGGATCTTAATGTTGGTGGGTGCAATGGCTTCTTCAGGTATGCAAAGACATCTTTTCAACTGAGAAACATGTAAGACATCGAATATTGCACTCATCTCAGGAGGAAGTTGTAACTTGTAGGCGGCATTTCCTTTTTGTTCAATAATCTTGTATGTCCCTACATATCTAGGCGCAAGCTTTCTTTTTACTCCAAATCTCTGCACTCCTTTCATAGGTGACACTTTTAAATATACATAGTCTCCCACTTCAAAAGTTAGTGGTCTTCTTCTTTTATCAGCATAACTCTTTTGTCTTGATTGAGCTGCTTTCATATGCTGTTGGATAATGCGTACCTGTTCTTTAGCTTCAGTGACAAAGTCAATGCTAAAATATCTTCTTTCTTCGGGCTTAATCCAATTCTAGGGAGTTCTACATTTCTGACCGTACAAGGCTTCAAAATGAGCCATCCTGATGCTCGCTTGATAACTATTGTTGTAGGAGAACTCGGCTAAAGGTAGCCACTTCTCCCATGAACCCTTGGAAGATATAACATAGGCTCTCAACATATCGTCTAAGATTTGGTTCACTCGCTCGGTCTGTCCCGAAGTTTGTGGATGATATGTTGAACTTCTGATTAGTTTAGTTCCTAAAGCCTGGTGCAAGTGTTCCAAAAAATGAGCTATAAACTATGGTCCCCGATCTAAGATTATGGTCCTTGGTACTCCATGTAGTCTCATGATCTGAGAAACGTATAGCTTAGCGTACTTTCCAGCTAGATACCTTGTGTTAACTGGTACAAAATGTGCTGACTTGGTGAGACGATCTACAATGACCTAGATGGAATCGTGACCTTGTTGTGTCATTGAAAGGCTTGTAATAAAGTCCATACTTATTTCCTCCCATTTCTAGCCTGGGATAGGCAACGACTGAAGTAATCCAGCAGCTTTCAAATGAATGGCCTTGACTCTACAACAATTATCACACCTAGCGACATAGGCGGCGATCTCTTTCTTTATCTTGGTCCACCAAAAACAGGTTTTCAAATCTTGATACATTTTGCTACTACCCGGATGGATAGACAACTTGGATGAATGAGCTTCATCTAAAATTTGATTTCTAAGCTCACGGTCTTTCGGTACCACAAGTCGGTCCTGAAACAATAGCACACCTCTTTCATCCAACCTAAAATGCTTGGTTTCTTGTTCTTTCATCTTTCGCTTGATGTGAAATGCACCTCCATCTGTCTTCTACAGTTCTATGATTTTGCTCTCCAGTGTGCAACTGACAGTAATATTGTGTAGCACAACAGGATGTAACAAATTAAATCCATCTTCCAACAAGGCTTCCGAAGTGTTGCAATGAGATTTACAGCTAAGTGCATCTGCTACAACATTAGCCTTCCCTGGATGGTAGTGCACTTCAAAATTATAGTCCTTAATCAGCTCTAACCATCTTCGCTGCCTCATGTTCAGTTCAGGTTGAGTGAATATATATTTGAGACATTTGTGGTCAGTATATATGTGACATACGTTTCCCAACAAGTAATGTCTCCGTATCTTCAACGCATGAACAATTGCTGCAAGCTCTAAATCATGTGTAGGATAATTGACTTCATGCTTTCTCTACTACCGAGAAGCATAGGCAATAACTTGACCTTCTTGCATTAGCACGTACCCCAAACCTATACCCGATGCATCATAGAACACATCGAAAGGCTTTTCAATGTCGGGTTGTGCTAGAACAAGAGCCGTAGTTAGCAAGGTCCGTAGGGTGTGAAAAGTGGCTTCACACTCCAGCGTCTAATTGAACTTTTCATCCTTCTGGAGTAGTCTAGTCATGGGCTTAGCTATCTTGGAGAAATCAAGAATGAAACGATGATAGTAGCCTACCAGTACTAGAAAACTCCAAACTTCATGAACTGACGTCGGGGCTTTCCAATCCATGACTTCCTGTACTTTAGATTTGTCTACAGAAATTCCATCTCTAGATAAGATGTGACCCAAGAAAGGTACTTTGCTCAACCAGAATTCACACCTGCTGAACTTGGCATATAACTTATGTTCCCTCAATGTGGACAAAACAACTCTCAGATGTTCTACATGGTCTGCCTCATTCTCCAAATAAATCAAGATATCATCGATAAACACAACCACGAACTTGTCAAGCTCTGACATGAATGCCGAATTCATCAAGTACATGAAGTAGGCAGGAGCATTCGTTAGTCCAAAAGACATGATCAAATACTCATACAAGCCGTACCTAGTGGAGAAAGCTATTTTAGGTATATCCTCTGGCCTGATCTTAATCTGATGATAGCCTGACCTCAAGTCGATCTTAGAGAATACCTTTGCTTTTGCCAACTGATCGAACAAGATATTGATATGAAGTAAATGATACTTGTTCTTAATGGTCACAGCATTAAGCGGCCTATAATCCACACACATTGTCAAGGACTTGTCCTGCTTCTTTACAAATAAAGTTGGACATCCCCATGGAGACAAACTAGGTTGAATGAGACATTTGTCCAACAGTTCCTGTAACTAAATTTTAAGTTCAGCTAACTCATTTGGTGGCATCCTATAGGGTCTTCTTGAGATAGGTGCCACACCTGGCACTAACTCAATCTTAAATTCCACATCCCTATTAGGTGGTAAACCCGACAACTCATCTAGAAATACATTAGTAAACTCAAAAACCACTAAAATATCACAAAGGGTAGTGGCCTGGATAGCATAAGACAAGTTTTGGAGATCAAAACTTCAGGGAAGTGGTACTAGAAAAGCATTACCTCCCTTTGGTTTTCTCAACATAACTGTCTTAGTGTTAGTGTTAATGAGAACCCCATGATCACTCATCCATTTCATGCCTAAGATCACATCTATGGCTAATCTGGGCAATACTATCAGATCCATTGTATACTCCCTCTCTTGTATAGAGATGAGTACATCTCTGACTATTTGATTTGTAGAGATAGTAGCCCCAGCCGAACTTATACTATAACCACCCTTGTTTACCTTAATTATTTTCTGATCATACTTAGATGCAAATGCTTGGCTCATAAATGAACGAGAAGCTCCAGAATCAAATAAAATAATGGCGGGATGTTTGTTAACAAGAAACATACCAGTGGTGACAACCTCTCCCGCAGAAACTTCTTCAACAATGGTGTAATGCACGTATCCAGGACGTGCTTTAGGATTGACCTACTTTTGATTTCCCTGGTTTTGATTGCTATTCTTCTTAGGATAGGGACACTCCTTGGACCAATGGCCCAACTGATTGCAGTTGAAGCATGGCTGATTGCTCCTAGGTCCTGCTGAGCTTCCTTGCCCTTCGTTTCCCTTGGGTAGGGCAATGGTGAACGTCTTCCAAAACACCTTCTAAGGTCGGCTGGCCTGGGCTTTTGGTGGAGGAGGCCTAAACTTAGGCATTGGTGGACAAAACTGTGGCCTAGCCGCCACTGGAGCTTTGGACTAGAAAGATCCTAAGGCGCCTGCCTCAGCTGCTCTTTTATGGCCCTTCGCTACCGCGCGTAGATTGTTCTTGTTCTCCTGGGTCAAGGCATCACTAATAAACTCATTGTATGTGGTACACCTTGAGTTAGCCATAGTCTTCATTAGCTTAGTGCCAAGGCCTCTCTTGAAGCTTTCAATCTTCTTTTCCTATGTATCAACGAACCCTAGGGCATAACGGGACAAATTTTTGAAGGCATGCATGTATTCCATAAGGGTCTTGGTCCCTTGTGTGAGTCGCATGAACTCAACTGCTTTCATGCACATTAGCCCTGAGGGAATGTGATGTCCCCTAAAGGCTAGCTTGAATTGCTCCCATGTGACCTAAAAGTTGGCAGGTAGAGGGGACAAAAAATGGGTCCACCATATTCTGACCGGTCCCTGCAGTTGATGGGACGCATATTCTGCCTTCTGATGCAACGTAACCCTCAATAGACGGAACTTTTACTCAATTGTGTTAAGCCATTCATCCGCCTAGAGCGGTTCTTCGGCCACCTTGAAGATAGGAGGCTTGGTGTCTAGGAAATCCTTGAAAGAGCTATATTGATTTGGCTTAGGCCCTTGTTGTTGCTGATGGGTGTGAGCAGTGTTCTGCACAATGAGGCACAGTGTTTGCTCCATTGTTCTCTGACTACCCAAGAACTGTGCAAAGAATTCATTTGTAGACGGTGATGGTGGTGGTGGTAAGTCACCATCGTTGCCACCTTGGCTGTTGCCGGCTCCAGCGTGAGTGCGAGTCATCTGCAAAGTTTCAATAGTAAGTGATTATTGGATGATGTCAGGAGATTGTAGATGAATTGTATAATCATGCCAAACTAAAATTACTAGAGAGAATCTTAAATTCATACAATAAAATAGAGGCATAATAATTCATTCTCGCAATATGATATCACCAATTTGATCACTTATTGGGCTCATAGTGCATTAACATGCATGTCATAATCCACTAGTAAAACAAAACTGGAATTTCATTAAAGTCCAACCCATAGCGAAACAACATGCAAAGTGCCAATATTACATGGAAATCAAATCATGAATACCGAACTTCAAGCTACAAGTCCATTACATGAATAACAAGGATACATCTAGCGCTTTAAGTAGTCACTAGGTGATTCTAATCTTTAGCGTGCTCACTATCGAGGTCGGAGATAGGATCATTCTCATCCTCTAGCTCCACTTCTTCTTCCTCCCAACCGTCATCCTCGACCAACATCTCTGGATCTTCTTCTTCCTCATCAAGGATCGGGTGCAGTTGGTTGTTCAAAAAATGCACCTCATGCTGAAGGTCAACCACCATGTTCTAGGTCTGTGCAAGCTGCTAGTGTAAGTCCCTCTCGACATGGTCTCACTCAGATGCTCAAGGCTTGGGTCCTATCTCATTCTCGCTTTTGCCATAGCTACACGGTTGTTTGCTAGGATCCGTTGTTGCGTAGCTGTGAATGCCTTGGCATGGGTAGCCTACAACTTCTCCCATAGTCCTGGTAACACTGCCTGATCATCCTCTCTTGCCTCTTGGACGGTAGCTCTCTGCTAATCAACCTACTCCATTTGGGTATGGAGATTTCACAAAACTACATAGGCTTGATCAGTTTCCCATCGAGCCTCACTTGCTGCCTTTTTGTGCTTGCGCACATGCTTCTTTAGCTTATGCTATGTAGCTTTGGCTCTCTTGAGCTTATCCATGCAAGTGGTATAGGCCTCCTTCTAGAAGTCCCTGGTGTCCTGATGAGTATAGAACATCTTCATCACTACAAACATTGCGCTCATAGCGGGACTAGAACTGTCTGCCCGCTCATCCCTGTCTCGGATCAACGCATTGCTGTTGCACTGTGCCCATACTATTGTGGATGGATCCACCCAAGGAAAATTACCAGCGGTACTGCCAGTAATCTCATCCCTGTGCTGCTGACAAATCTAATTCAGCACCTCAAAGGCCACTACTTGGGTAGCCTCCCAAGGAGTTCTTCCTTCAGATTCTGCTTTCCATTCCTACCAGAAGGGTGCTTGGTTACGAGCTGGTATGGTTAGCTATACTTCATACCATGGTTGTGCCTCCAGGTATACTTCATTCCAGTAATAGAGGGGCAGTTCGTAATACCCCATTGAAAGCTCTTGTTTGGTTTTGGTGAATTGATGAAACCCTATGTGCTAACCTAGTTTACCAAAGTGATTATGAGATAGGTGGCACCTTCCAAGTGGTGAAGCAAATGAAGATCATGACATGATGATGGTGATGCCATGGTGATGATCAAGTGCTTGGACTTTGAAAAGAAGAAAGAGAAAAACAAAAAGCTCAAGGCAAAGGTGAAATTGATAGGAGCTTTTCATTTTGGTGATCGAGACACTTAGTGAGTGTGATCACTTTTAGGATCGATAGCCGTACTATTAAGAGGGGTGAAACTCGTATTGAAATGTGGTTATCAAAGTGCCACTAGATGCTCTAACTCATTGCACATGCATTTAGGATCTAGTGGAGTGCTAACACCCTTGAAAACATTTGTGAAAATATGCTAACACATGTGCACAAGGTGATACACTTGGTGGTTGGCATATTTAAGCAAGTGTAAAGAAGATAGTGTTGAAAAGGAGTTAGTCACGCTAGTCACAGAGTGATCGGACATGTCCAAAATTGGGACCGGACGTGTTCGGTAGTTTATCCACTCTTGGGGTAGTTAGACAGAACTGAGCGGACACATCCGGAATCAGGATCGGATGCGTCCGATATTTGGACACGAGGTGAGCAACTTAGTGAAAGTGACCGGACTTTGGCTTAGTGGAGTGACCGGATGCTGATGAGTTACAGTTCAGCGTCAGGTCAAAGTGTTATAGCCCGAAGCAGTACTGTAGAGAGCGACCAGATGCGTCCGGTTTCCACACCGGACGCGTCTGGTGTGAACCAGCAAGTCTCAAGTTTTCAGCGCAAGAATTCATCGGACGCTGGGAGCATCTAGTCCGGTGTGATCAGACGCGTTCGGTAGGCCTAGAGTAGCTTTGGGAGCTCTTTAGACTCAATCTGACACTACGTCTCCTGCATCCGGTCGTTTTCTAACAGCGCGTCCAATCACATAGTAATATTGTGCGTAGAGGTAGCCATTGGGCGCAAATGGCTAAACAATTTGAATGGGACACATGGCGGTCAGGCTACGATTGGATGCAGTGACCGGACACGTCTGGTCACCACACCGAACGCGTCCGGTGCACACGACCTGCACGTTTAGTCATCTCGCAGTTAGCCCAATAATTGAGCCAACAACTTTATTGTTTGGGGGTGTCTATAAATATCATTTGGTCGGCTCTAGCTCAGCAGATTGGCCATTTGTATTGACATAGCAACTTTGTGAGCTTAACCAAAGCCCTCCCACTCATCTCCATTGTTGATTCATCATCTTTGTGAGATTGGGAGAGAATCCAAGTGCATTGATTGAGTGTTTGCATCTAGAGGCACTTGGTATTCGTGTTTCCCTGCGGGATTCGCTTGTTACTCTTGGTGGTTGCCGCCACCTAGATGGCTTGGAGCAGCGAGGGTCATCGAGCGGAGGTTAGTGATTGTATCCAACTCCGATCCTAGTGATTGTGAGGGGTTCTTGACCTTTCCCCGATGGAGAGCCAAAAGGTACTCTAGTAAATTGCTCGTGGCTTGTGTGATCCTTATCTTGTGTTGGTTGTGCGGCACCCTATTGAGGGTTTGGCGTGTGATGCCAATTAGCGCGTGAACCTCCAAGTGAGTGAATCGCCACAACGAGGACTAGCTTGCCGGCAAGCAAGTGAACCTCAGTAAAAAATTATTGTGTCATCATTTGATTCTGAGGTGATTGGTCTTCATTGGTATTCATTCCTGTGATTGATTGGTTCATTCCTCGACTCGGTGGTATAACCATCTTGCTCTCTCTCTTTACATTACCGCAATCTAGTTGTCAAGCTCTTTAGTGTAGCTAGTCGTGAGAGCTTGTTAGTTTGGTTAGTGTGGCTCTTTAGTTAGCCTTTGAGAGCACACTAACTTAGTGTAGTGACATAGCCATTGTGTGGATAGAGACTATAGAAACTAGAATTATGGTAGGTGGCTTGCAATTTTAGTAGGCTAGCGCAACACTTGCTTCGCCTCATAATTGTCTAACTGGTTTGTTAAGTGTTGTTGTAGAATTTTTTATTAGGCTATTCACCCCCCCTCTAGCCATTAGGACCTTTCAAGTGGTATCAGAGCCGTTGTCACAGTGATTTGAGGCTTAACAACCTTCAATGTCAAAATGGCTCAAATCAACAACACAAAGAAGCCACCCCAATTTGATGGCTCCAACTATCCCTATTGGAAGGCTAAGATGATAACATATATCAAGTCAATCAATAGGAAGGTTTAGAAGGTGATGGAGACCAAGATTGAGATTGATGATGAAGAGGCTCCTACCGCTGCCGAAGAGATGCTACTCCAAAACAATGACATTGCTCTTAGTGCCATCCATGATGCTTTGGATGAGAGAACATTTGAGCAAATCAAGAACATTGAGAGAGCTCATGAGGCATGGAAGAAGTTGGAGGAATCATTTGAAGGCACTCAAGCTATGAAGGGTGCAAAGGCATACATTCTCAAGGAGAAGTTTGCAAGCTTCAAGATGAAGGAGGATGAGAGTGTGCTAGAGATGTTTCATAGGTTTCAAGTGCTTTTCAATGATCTCAAAGCACTTGGAGAAGAGGTGAAGGACAAGGACTTCTCCCATAAGTTCTTGAGATGCTTACCTCCAAGATTTGGCACATTGGTCACTATTCTAGTGAGGAGTGGTTTGGACACCATGACACCAAACCAAATGTTGGGAGATATAATGACCGATGATACATATAGAGATGATGATGAGAAGGAAGAAAAGAAGGAGAAGAAAGATGAGAAGAAGAAGAGTGTGGCATTCAAGGCCACATCATCCAAGGGCAAGGCAAAGCAAGAATCATCAAGTGAAGATGAAAACTCAAACTTTGATGAGTTAGATGATGAGAAGATGGCTCTCTTTGTGAAGAGATTTGGTAAATTCATGGTGAAGAAGGGCTATCGTGCAAGAAGAAAGAAGTCATCATCAAGTAACAAGGATGAAACAAGGAGGTGCTTCAAGTGTGGTAGCAAGGATCATCTTGTTGCTCAATGCTCATACAATAGTGACAATGATGATGATTTGAAGAATAAGAAGAAGGACAAGAAGGAAAAGAAAGAGAAGAAGGACAAGATGACCTTCAAGAAGAAGAAGAAGGGTGGTTCATATGTGGTCACTTGGGATAGTGATGCTTCCTCAAGTAATGATGATGATAGTGATGATGACAAGACTACCAAGAAGAAGGCACTTGCAAGCATTGCTATCAATAAGAAGCCTTCTCTCTTCGATATTGCATCATGCTTCATGGCTAAGGCCACTAAGGTACAAACTTGTGATGATAGAAGTGATGAGGAATATGATAATGAAAATGAATATGATAGTGATGATGATGAACCAACTAAGGATGAACTACTTGACATGCTAGATGATGCTAAAGAACACTTTGACATTAAGAGAAGGGAATGCAAAAGCTTGCGTAAGGAACTAAAAGCCCTTAAGCAAGCCTTTAATGAGCTCAATGCATCTCATGAGAGGCTAGAGGAAGCCCATGAGAAGCTTGGCAAGACTCACAAGAAGCTTGAAAAAGCTCATTCCTCTTTGCTTAATGAGCAAAATGAGAAGAACCATGTTGAGACATGTGATGTAGGTTTAACTTGTGATATAATTGATGAATCATTTCATAAGCCTATCATTGTTGCTCCCACTAACCCTTCTTGTAGCACTTCTACTTCCACCTCATCTAGTAGTAATAGTTTCACTTGTGATGCCTCACTAACGGTTGAGAATGAGACCCTCAAGAAGGAGGTCAATGAGCTCACTCACACCTTGGCTAAGGCCTATGGTGGTGAGGACTGCTTGCTTATGTGCTTGGGTAGCCAAAGAGCTTCTCTCTACAAAGAGGGATTGTGCTATACCCCCAAGAAAGGCCTTTGCTCCTCACAAGACTAGTTTTGTGAAGAACAATGGTCGATTTTGCACTAGTTGCAAGCAAGTTAGTCATAAAGAGCATGAGTGCAAGAACAAGATTAAGAATGCTAATGTATCCTCCATTAAGCTTGATTCTTTCTATATGCTTACCAAGGGTGCAAATGGTGTAAAGGCCAAGTTCATTGGTGCACCATGGATGGGCTCTAAAAGAAAGTCATTTGGGTACCAAAGAGCTTAGTGACTAACCTTCAAGGACCCAAGCAAGTTTGGGTACCTAAAAAGAATTGATCTTCTTTTGTAGGTCAATTAGAAAGCCAGAGGAAGGCATTGGGTTCTTGATAGTGGGTGCACTCAACACATGACCGGTGATGCAAGAATGTTCAACTCAATCAACACCAATGGCAATGATGGTTATGATAGTATTACATTTGGTGATAATGGCAAAGGCAAGGTCAAGGAGTTTGGTAAGATTGCAATATCCAATGATATGAGTATTTCCAATGTGTTGCTAGTAGAGAGCTTGAACTTTAATTTGCTATCCGTGGCTCAATTGTGTGATTTTGGATTCAAATGCATATTTGGGTTAGATGATGTAGAGATCATAAGTGTAGATGGCTCTAACTTGATCTTCAAAGGCTTTAGATATGAGAATCTATACTTGGTTGATTTCAATGCTAGTGAAGCTCAATTATCTACATGTTTGTTCTCTAAGTCTTGCATGGGTTGGTTATGGCATAGTAGGCTTGGTCATATTGGAATGAAACAATTGAATAGATTGGTTAAGCATGACTTGGTTAGAGGCTTGAAAGATGTAGTGTTTGAGAAAGATAAGCTTTGTAGCTCTTGTCAAGCCAGAAAATAAGTTGGAAACACCCATCCTAAGAAAAGCATGATGAGCACTAGTAAAGCATTTGAGTTATCACACATGGATTTGTTTGGGCCAACACAATACACTTTGTGATAGTGGATGATTATATTAGATACACTTGGGTATTCTTTCTAATGGACAAAAGTGATGTGTTTGCAATATTCAAATCATTTGTCAAGGGCATTTACAATGAGTTTGAAACAACCATCAAGAGAGTTAGAAGTGACAATGGTAGTGAGTTCAAGAATACTAGAATTGATGAGCTATTTGATGAATTTGGAATTAGACATCAATTCTTGGCCAAGTACACTCCACAATCAAATGGCCTTCTTAAGAGGAAAAATAGAACACTCATTGATATGGCAAGGTCTATGCTTAATGAGTACAATGTGAGTCAATCTTTTTGGGCCGAAGCTATCAACACGGCTTGCTATTGTAGTAACCACCTCTATTGTCACCCATTAAAAGAAAACACACCATATGAGCTCTTGAATGATAGAAAGCCCAACATTGCATATTTTCGGGTCTTTGGTTGCAAATGCTATATCTTAAAGAAAGGCACTAGATTGGGCAAGTTTAATAAGAAATGTGATGAAGGATTTCTACTTGGATACTCAAGTACAAGCAAAGCATATAGAGTTTAGAATTTGGATAGTGGTACTCTTGAGGAAGTTCATGATGTTGAATTTGATGAAACTAAGGGTTCACAAGAAGAGAATGAGAACTTGGAGGACGTTAGAGGTATTCAACTTTCAAATGTCATGAAGAACATGGATGTTGGTGAATTGAGGCCTAGGCAAGTAAATGATGATGAAGATGATCAAGTGCAAGTGCTCTCTAACTCAAATATACAAGATGATATAAATCAAGCTAGTACAAGTGGCTCTCATGATAATGAACAAGATCAAGTGGATAGTGCATCATCTCAACCTAATGATCAAGCAAGTGCAAGCAATCAAGTTTCAATACTCCAACCAACCAATATCGCAAGGGGTCATCCATTGGATACTATAATTGGAGATATTTCTAGAGTTGTACAAACAAGATAAAGATTGGCTTCATTTTGTGAGCACTTCTAATTTGTGTCATCCATTGAACCAAAGAAGATAGATGAAGCATTGAAGGATGTTGATTGGGTGAATGCTATGCATGAAGAATTGAATAACTTCATAAGAAATCAAGTATGAGAATTAGTAGAGAGACCAAAGAGACACAATGTGATTTGAACTAAATAGGTCTTTAGAAACAAGCAAGATCAAGATGGGATAATTGTACGGAACAAAGCAAGATTGGTAGCACAAGGATATACACAAATTGAAGGTCTTGACTTTGGAGAAACATATGCCCGGTTGCTAGATTGGAAGCAATTAGAATCTTGCTGGCCTATGCTTGTGCCTCCAACATCAAACTCTATCAAATGGATGTCAAGAGTGCATTTCTCAATGGTTACATTAATGAAGAAGTATATGTTGAGCAACCTCCTAGTTTTGAAGATGACAAGAAGCCTGACCATGTGTACAAGTTAAAGAAGGCATTGTATGGCTTGAAGCAAGCACCTAGAGCATGGTATGAGAGATTGAGGGATTTTCTACTCTCTAAGGGGTTCATGATGGGCAAGGTTGACACCACTCTTTTCACCAAGAAGATTGGCAAATACTTATTTATGTTGCAAATCTATGTTGATTGCATCATATTTGGATCAACCAATCATTGTGAAGAGTTTGGAAAGATGATGGCTAACGAGTTTAAAATGTCCATGATTGGAGAGTTAAGTTACTTCCTTGGTCTTCAAGTCAAACAATTGAAGAATAGTATATTTGTGAGTCAAGGCAAGTACATCAAAGACATGCTCAAGAAGTTTGGCATGAGTGATAGCAAAGCCATTAGTACACCAATGAGAACAAATGTCAACTTGGATAGTGATGCAAGTGACAATATTGTGGATCAAAAATTGTATTGGTCTATGATTGGAAGCCTACTCTATGTGACCGCATCAAGACCGGATGTCATGTTTAATGTATGCATGTGTGCAAGATTTCAAGCCTCATCAAGAGAAAGTCATTTGAAGGCTACAAAGAGAATATTGCGTTACTTGAAACATACGCAAAATGTTGGTTTATGGTATCCCAAAGGAGCAAAGTTTGAGCTAGTTGGTTACTCTGACTTGGATTATGTTGGATGCAAGGTTGAAAGGAAGAGCACCTCGGGCACATGTCAATTGTTGGGAAGATCACTTGTTTCATGGTCATCAAAGAATCAAAGTAGTGTTGCATTATCAACCGCCGAAGCCGAATACATATCCGCCAGTAGTTGTTGTGCATAAATACTTTGGATGAAGGCCACCTTGAATGACTTTGGAATCAAGTTCAAGAAAGTGCCATTGCTATGTGACAATGAGAGTGCAATCAAGTTAACCAACAACTCGGTTCAACATGCAAGAAGAAAGCACATTGATGTCCGCCATCATTTCATAAGAGATCACCAATAAAAAGGGGACATTTGCATTGAAAGTGTGGCCACCGAAGATCAACTTGCCGATATATTCACCAAGCCATTAGATGAGAAAAGATTTTGCAAGCTATGGAATGAGTTAAACATATTGGATTTCTCAAATATGTGTTGATGCACCCCCACTTAAATGGCATGCCTCTCCTTCGAGCAATCCAAGATAAAAGTTGATTGGCATGGCATACATTCTTGCTAAGGACATGTTTAGTGCATCTAGTCATCTTTCACATTTAATAGGCTTTTGATTTTTGTACGGTACCACTATTGCTTCTATGCTTATTTTGGTCTAGTGTAAGCATATGCCATATTTGTGGGCTTGTAAACCTAGTGTTTGATCTAGAAAATGAGCTCTAAGTGTTTAACTCAACATGGTACAAGATAACCCTTATTTGGAGGTATGAAGAAGCTTGTCCTTGGATCAAACTGAGTTAAATATCTTTGGCAAATGTTCTAGATTAAACCAAATTTGGGAAAATGATCCTCACCCCATTGATTGACTTTGATAATCTCAACCTATCTACATTTTGAACCTTTGTGGTCATTGATGACAAAGGGGGAGAAATAGTGTTCAAAGATAGTGAAAAGACAACAAAGGGGGAGAGAAACAAAGATATAAGTGATAGGGGGAGAATTTGACATAGGGGGAGAGATATGACAAAGGAATGGGATCAATTAAAATTTTAAGCACATAAGTAGGGGGAGCAAGCTCATGAACTTGTATGGTGCATTTGAATGTACATTTCATATATTTGCATGCATGGCACAAGTTTTAAATTTAATATTCATGCTTGTGTGGTGTATGCTAGTTGTAGGTTTGGATGATGAAATGAAAAACTAGCATGAATAGGTTAAAGTAACTAGACTCAAGCTCATATTATAAAAACTTGATCCTTGCTTCTAATGTTCATCTCATGGGGTATTCTAGTTTTTGTGTATGTCTAGTTACTAATGGTGCTAAGGATGGTATATTGGAGCACTCTGATTGGTATCATGCTTCAAAGGTCCATCTCTTATACCTTAGCATCATTTGGTAGACATTGACTCCTATATTTCCTATATAAATATATGTGCAAGCTACTATCCAAACTCTTAGCACATATGTAAGGGGAGCAATTGCTACCATTTGGGGTTCATGAAACTTGTCCATATCATTTTACACATGGTAAATATGCATAGGCAAGCAACATGGACTCAATTGAATTTCAATTCATATCTTTGTGAAAGGGTTATCATCAATTACCAAAAAGGAAGAGATTGAAAGCTCTAGTTTGGTTTTGGTGAATTGATGAAACCCTAAGTGCTAACCTAGTTTACCAAAGTGATTATGAGATAGGTGGCACATTCCAAGTGGTGAAGCAAATGAAGATCATGACATGATGATGGTGATGCCATGGTGATGATCAAGTGCTTGGACTTTGAAAAGAAGAAAGAGAAAAACAAAAAGCTCAAGGCAAAGGTGAAATTGATAGGAGCTTTTTATTTTGGTGATCGAGACACTTAGTGAGTGTGATCACATTTAGGATCAATAGCTGTACTATTAAGAGGGGTGAAACTTGTATCGAAATGCGGTTATCAAAGTGCCACTAGGTGCTCTAACTCATTGCACATGCATTTAGGATCTAGTGGAGTGCTAACACCCTTGAAAACATTTGTGAAAATATGCTAACACATGTGCACAAGGTGATACACATGGTGGTTGGCACATTTAAGCAAGGGTAAAGAAGATAGAGTTGAAAAGGAGTTAGTCGCGCTGGTCACAGAGTGACTGGACATGTTCAAAATTGGGATCAGACGCGTCCGGTAGTTTATCTAGTCTTGGGGTTGTTAGACAGAAGTGACCGGACACGTCCGGAATTAGGACTGGACACGCCCGATATTTGGACACGAGGTGAGCGACTTAGTGAAAGTGACTGGACTCTAGCTCAGTGGAGTGACCGGACGCTGAAGAGTTACTATTCAACATCAGGTCAAAGTGTTATAGCCCGAAGCAGTACTGTAGAGAGCGACCGAACGTGTTCGGTCTCCACACCGAACGCGTCCGGTGTGAACCAGCAAGTCTCGGGTTTTTAGCGCAATAATTCATCAGACGCTAGGAGTGTCCGGTCCGGTGTGATCAGACATGTTCGGTCGGCCGAGAGCAGCTGTGGGAGCTCTCTAGACTCAACCTGTCGCTGCGTCTCCCACGTCCGGTCATTTTCTAACAGCACGTCCAATCATGTAGTAATACTATGCACAAAGGTAGCCGTTGGGCGCAAATGGCTCAACAATTTGAAAGGGACACGTGGCGATCAGGCTGTGACCAGACGCAGCGACTGGACGCGTCCGGTCACCACATCGGACGCGTCTGGTGTACACGACCTACGCGTCTAGTCGTCCCGTAGTCAACCCAATAATTGAGCCAATGGCTCTATTATTTTGGGGTGTCTATAAATATCGTTTGGTTGGCTCTAGCTCAGCAGATTAGCCATTTGCATTGATATAGCAACCTTGTGAGCTTAGCCAAAGCCCTCCCACTCATCTCCATCATTGATTCATCATCTTTGTGAGATTGGGAGAGAATCCAAGTGCATTGCTTGAGTGTTTGCATCTAGAGGCACTTGGTATTCGTGTTTTGCTGCGGGATTCGCTTGTTACTCTCGGTGGTTGCCGCCACCTAGATGGCTTGGAGTAGCGAGGGTCGTCGAGCGAAGGTTGGTGATTGTCTTTGGCTCCGATCGTGGTGATTGTGAGGGGTTCTTGACCTTTCCCTAGTGTAGAGCCAAAAGGTACTCTAGTAAATTGCTCATGGCTTGTGTGATCCTCATCTTGTGTTGGTTGTGCAGCATCCTATTGAGGGTTTGGCATGTGATGCCAATTAGCGCGTGAACCTACAAGTGAGTGAATCGCCACAACGAGGACTAGCTTGCCGGCAAGCAAGTGAACCTCGGTAAAAAATCATTGTGTCATCATTTGATTCTGAGGTGATTGGTCTTCATTGGTATTCATTCTTGTGATTGATTGGTTCATTCCTCAACTCGGCGGTATAACCATCTTGCTCTCTCTATTTACATTAACGCAAACTAGTTGTCAAGATCTTTAGTGTAGCTAGTCGTGAGAGCTTGTTAGTTTGGTTAGTGTGGCTCTTTAGTTAGCCTTTGAGAGCATTCTAACTTAGTGTAGTGACATAGCCATTGTGTGGATAGAGACTATAGAAACTAGAATTGTGGTAGGTGGCTTGCAATTTTAGTAGGCTAGCGCAACACTTGCTTCGCCTCATAATTGTCTAACTGGTTTGCTAAGTGTTGTTGTAGAAATTTTTAATAGGCTATTCACCCCCCTCTAGCCATTAGGACCTTTCACCCGCATAATGTAGGACTCTCCAAAGTAGGGCAGGGGTACCAAGCATAATGTAATAATGATTCATCATGATGCATGCACGTTCCGTACGTCCTCACAAACTTAGGAAAATTAAAACTTCTATGGCATACACGATGGCATACATGCGTTCTCTCATATATTCCATAGCTAGTCGGGCTACAAGTTTCGTTGTTAGTGCACCTACATAAGAATTTCATTTCAGCCCAACCCCACAATTATATGTGCAGAATGTAAATCTAGGCTCTAGGTTGCAAGCTAAATACTTTCATATATATATACCTATATATATATACTTCCGTATCAAAGCTACCCAAAAGTAAATACGCCCTATATATACATATAAATATGCATATACATTCGTATCAAAGCTAACCCACAATTAAATACTTCCATATATATATGAGGCATATATACACTTCAGTATCAAAGCTAACTCTCCCCATAGACCGCACGCTCACAACTTGCGGTCATGACACTATGATAATGATTGGCATCTTACCTTGGGCGTAGAGGCATTTGATCCATACATTACCACTCAAGGGAATGGCATCCATACAATAGCACGCCGTATGGATGACAAAATTAAAAACCCCCAAGGTAGTACTTAATTAGCCACCTAAAGTCCTTAACTGGGCATAAAGGAAGTGATCACTAGCACACTTTAGATTTTAAACACCTATATATATAGCTATAAGTGGCTAGAAACTAGTTTTGGAAAACAAAAACCTTTGTTTTAAATACACAAGTGGCAATTAATGTTGTATCTTGCTCTGATACCAGCTGTAGCAGAACCGACCAATTTATAAGAGCACAAGTACAATGGCAGCCCACAAGCGGTCGCACTGTCATACTTGAGCCCATATAAACCCAGTAGTCTGTCACGTACCACGAAGGGTCTCGATTAACCATCAACATACAACCAAGATAGTATATAATTCAACATACATGTCACACGTTACATAAGGTTCACAAATACAGTTCATCCATCAGAGTACGAATTTAGGTTATTACAAACTGAGTTTAAGTAAAATAGTAGCAGAAGCAAATTAAAGTTTGAAACAAACATCTGCCATCATAGTTCAAATATAGTGCTAGCTCATGATCACACTCCCACAAAAGCATATAAGAAGGATTAATAAGAAATGCCTGCCCACGGCTCACTCCTCGTCCATGGTTGGATGAAGCAGTTCTTACAATAGCCATAATAAACTGTACCATCTGCAACAATGGAAATAAAACCCTGAGTACGAGAAGGTACTCAGCTAGACTTACCCATCATATTCCATAACACAGTTACTACCATGTTGAGACTAGCCAAGTTTCTCACTGCCCGAGAGAGACGGTGATTCGAATCGATTTTAACTAGCTAGGAACTTATTTCTAAAAAAACCCAGGCAGACCAGATCAATGGTTACCTTAGGTCACCTTTGGTACAACTCAGGTACACATTTTGTGGGTTCGACCAGCGCCGCACAATTAGGGACAACCAGCTGCCAGGACGATCAGGACTACCCTACCCTTGGGCTCACATCTGGTTCCCCGCACATCCTTACTACCATCTAGAGTTCATACTTTTACAGAATGGGGCTGGCCTGAGTTGAGCTACTCAGCTTCACGGTCGAAACGAGTTATCTGGCCAGCTAAGTAAGAGGCATGTGTTCAATCTTGTTAGAAGCGCCAACAATGGTACGGTCCTTAATCGGCACAGACGCAATCACGTGAGTCAACCTACACATAGACTCCACCCGATCTCCATTTCCATTTCCCCATGGTTCTTTTCTACGATAGCAAATATAGCCAACCGTGCTTCGATATCCACCTATATCTCACATGTGACAGAAAATCACCCGACTTCTACCGGTCTAAGCATGGTTAAGCATATATTCGATCTTGGACCTACATATGGTTCAAGGTATATTTCTAGACAAGGAAATTATATGTATCAAGTTGTTCCAATCAACTTTTATAACCTAATGCATCAAACATAAAATGACTCAAGTTGATATTTGTAAAACATAGGTGGCTTAGAATGCTCGGGCTTGCCTTTGAGGAAAGAGGTTGGTCGGTGATTCGGGCACTCAGGGAGGTCCTCAAGAGTTTGCTCCTCTTTCCTTAGAGCTGCGGCCTGAGGCGTCTCCTGCATATATGATGACATGTATAATATGATATGATGTGATGAATGCATCCTCATAAGTGTTTTCAATAGCATTGCATTAAAGTGATAACAAGTTTCATCCTATTTTACTGATTAGGTGCATATCTCTTCTTTAGTAACTTAATCAAACACTTATGTAAATCATTTTTTGGGCTACAAGACAGCAACCACTTGTTTTGACCATAACTAGAGTTATACACATCAAAATAATATGGTTTTGGACATTCTGAAAAGCTTATGAAATTGTCTACAACTTTATTTTAATCATATTAATGTGATTCAGTAGTTATCTAGGTTAAACAAATTAATCCTTTAGATATGTCTAGAGAGCAAGTATTTCTAACACCAGAATTCTAACAGCCATAATTCTTAAACCATAAGGCCTATGAATATGAAAATTTAACACAAGGTAGATAAGTAAGTTATATACAACTTTGTTATTAACCGTCTTTGCATCAAAAGATCATTATCATCAGGAAATTATCATCACAACTGAAACTATACATGCAGCCATCTAATTGAATTATAAAACAATAATTAACTAGTTGTATACAAACAATTGCTTTTAAGCCTAACTAATAACATCAATAGATCATATGCATCACAAGAACCACACATGGTTAAACATAACTAATTTATTTATATTCATTTATTAATTTCCTTAGATAATAAGGTGATTTAAAGGATAAATATGTACAGTGCTTCATAAATTGTAAGAAAATTATAGTATCCTACAAATGACCTCAATAGTCTACTATACAAATTTCATGTGATTTGGATAAGTATAACTACCTCTACAAAAATGACAAGTTACATAGGCTTATTTTAGCAAAAATAGTTTAGCAGAGTGAAAAGTGTCAAGCAACAGATTTAATATTTTTATTACATTTCTCCAAGCATAAGAATACTTTGTAAAAATTTGCATAATCATATGTTATATATTTTTACCCCAATTCATTTCACTAGAAACTAGCAATTAATTAGGATTAAATAGGAAGACCATATTTTAAGTATGCTTACTGTAGGTATAATATTTTTACTAGCTAGAGCATGTTAACACAAGACCAACAAAATTGGAATCACAATTTTATCACCTTCTTAGCTCAAGTTATGTAATTTACAAGATATAAACTACTTTAAAAGCACTTATCTTGCTCAATTTAATTTTACCAGGAACATACCCTAAATAGTATATTTCATATTTTTAACAAATAGTACACTTCAATATGAAACCAAAAAAATTTGGTTCACCCCATTTGGACACTCCTAGCTCTAAATATGAATTTTTGAAACATGAATTCAAATTTGTGAAATAATTCTAGAAAATCAAATTCAAAATCTGACTAACAGCTGGGGCCCGCGATCAACGGGACCCACCCATGAACGAGACCAATGGCGAGGTCTCCGACGGTAGCGTCTTCACCATTACACTCTTCTCACCCTCGCGCATCGACTGGTAGGCTTAGTTCGCTCGGTGGCTTACCAGCGCAATCTCGACGACGGCCATGGCGGACGACGGATGTCGGGCAGTGGTACGCTAGCCATCTCTAGCTATGGCACAATCAAGCAAGGATGGCTATTCCATCCTGGTGACCTAGTGAAGCTACACGGTGTAGGTGAGGGCTCGAGGTAGCACCGGTGGGCTTGGCCGTGTGCATGGTCGTGTGGCGATGCACGGAGCACAGCGGTGCTCTAACTATTCCGGCTAGATGGTGACAAAAGGTGGGTATCCGTCATGCCACTAACTAGGTCTGGGGTTACTCGACCTAAGATGCAGAAAGGAGGGAGATGGTAAACCAACTTGATGGTGGCGAACTCGGGTGCCACGACGGCCATGGCAACTGCGCACTGAGCGGTCACTCGTTCTGGTGCAGTCAAGTGGTGGCGTCATTCCTAGATCCGGCCTAAGCATGTGGCAGAACTGCCCGAAATAACACGCTTACGAAGGTGCTCATCTTCCACCAGACACTAAGCACCCCAAAAGCAGGTTACAGCGGGCGGTATCCGTCGGGCATACCCCAAGGGAGAACCCGAAGATCCACATTTTCCCAAGGATCTAATAATGAGAATGAGTTACAATACTTGTCCATTTCATACATTAGAGTTTCTTAAAAATTACATTATTACATTACCAAATGTCAGAGTGCGGAATGATAAACAGCGGAATTTAAAATAAATATCTAGTGATAAGAACGAGGATCCGTCTGAGCCCACCAGAAGAATCCTCCACACAACGGTACTTCTCATGCATCACCTGCAACAGGGGTAAATAAACCCTGAGTACACAATGTACTCGCAAGACTTATTCGACTAGTGGGAATAATTTTCGACTCCAAGGAATATGAGAAGCTTTATGGTTTCCTAGTTTTCTTTTAGCAGAAAGCAATACTAATAGTGAGTCCTTATTTATGTTATTACTATTAGCCATATTAAGTTATTATCTATCCAGTCTATATAAGCACCTGTTCTACTTTCAAGCAAGAGTTGAGTAATCAATTCCATTTCATCACCTTTCATCTTTCAGTTCTTACTACGGTGCTAGACACGAAACAAGCCGTACCGGATCGCCCAATGATTCGTGAATCAATGCCCCTAGCTGGGTACCCCAAAAACACACGCCCCGCTTGTACCCCAGGCATAAGCAGGACAAACCCATCACCCTCTATCCTGGGTGTCCAGGTCCCCGTCCAAACTTGGACTCCAAGCCTCCACTCCTGAGTCCTAGACTTAGTGTGGTGCAAGGACCTCCACCATCCCCGCCTCCAATCAGTCGGTCCGGAAAGGGCCGGATCCACGACAACAGAGCAACGAGTCTTCCCTGTGCCCATACACAAGTATGTGCTCGGGATAATAAATCTGTCACTTGCCCATGATGCCTTATGCAACGACCGGTCCGTAATTGACATAAATAGGGAAAAAGTGTAACCGAGCTATGCCCTGTTGACCGCAGGACACAACCCTTTACACCCACCAGTACCCAAACCATATCCCTACCCGGTCACCATTTTCCTTTCCACCATTTTATCATGAGTGATCATATTTATCACCTATTTGCGAGTAACGGCAGGTTACTCACGCTACCAAATTTCTGAGCATCGCAACTACTCGACCTATACTAGTAGGACTCATGGGTAGATATATTTATGCATGTAGTTTCCATAAAATGCCTGTAACTTAAATGCACATCATATACATATATTCAGTGATCATAAAATAGGCGTTATGCACCGGGGCTTGCATTGGGCAGGCAATGGGTCAGCAAAGTCAGCACTAAAAGGCTCCGGGGCTCCCTCCTGCACGAGGATCTCCTCATACTCCTCAATGACTTCCTCGTACTCCTGTTCATCCACGGGCATGAACTCTACCAACTCATGATCTACATGCATGAAATAATGATGCAATACTTAGTAATGTGGCAACAACAACTCTTAAAATAAAAGTACATCTGTCTAACTACTAGCTAGTGCTAGCGGCTAAGGTACTAAGTTACCTACTATTACCACTAAGAAGTACAAAGAATGACATACATTATCACAGCGACTAAAGGTATTCTTACTCCTAATACCGACTTAACCTATATATGATAACACAAGGATAATAGCTACTCTATTTATCAACTTACTCTAGGGCTACAAAATTTATAGCAAGTACATAATAATCTAGTGAGCCTACTGTAAAATTTCATAGCTATAGCTATCACCAATTTACCACAAAAACTCCTACAATTATTAATCTACATAATACTAAGCTCTTTAGTTTGAATTTATGAACCTACCATTGTCACAACTACTATAATCTAACTACACTAATAGGTAGATGGTATTTTTGTGAACCTAACAAACTTGGTTTCACTATTTTTGGACATCTACAAGATTTACTACAATTTATCAAAGTTCAGCTAGAAACTATATTGAATAAACATTTGTAATTCGCTGGAAATTGGAAAACAAATTCACAGCGCGGCCCAACTCGCAACGCGGCTCGGCCCACCACAGCGACCCGTGCCCTCGCACCAACATGGCCCACGCGATGGCCCATTCCCACGACAGCGGCCCAATGCGGGGAGACCCACGCGCGTGCCAGCGAATATGCAAAAGAGACCCCAGCTTTCTTCTAAATGACTCGCCGTCCCTCCTACTATTCTACTCTCTCACTGACGCTCACATTTATCCCCCTGTCTCATCTCGAATTTATGTTCTGACACCCCTAGCCGGATTTAACAAAGGTTGCGACGTCTTTGGCCCACGCCGGCGAGCACCGACCCTCTCGATAGCAATACTCGCCATGGACAAACTCCTCAACGCAAACACAGTTGAATGAGGTACCCATCATCACGATTGATGGTGTGTAGAGGCACGCCGTGCACCACAGCGGGGTTTGGCCATGGTGACACCGACGCTAGCTAAATGTCCAGCTAGCGCTACCACTACTCCTAGCCTCCATCTCTAGAGTACCAATAACCCCTAGAGGTTCTAGATACAGCCATCCTTCTCCCAATCCAACCGGCCACAGACACAGTGACGACACGGCGTTCGCCGGTGGTGGCCACGCACTCCGGTGAGCCTCGGCCCTAATTGACTCACCTAGCTATCCTAGGAGTAGGAGGGCCTTACCAGCGACACGTAGGGTGGCTTGGATGAGGTCGCTGGGCATGGCAAGGCGACTGACCACGTACGTGGGGTCGCTCTAGTTCCCGGCAATCGCGGTGACGACATTCCCGGCGACCTGCTGCTCCACCGGTGAAACCGCTACACGAGCGAGGTCACCAAGTCAATCACTACGCAATGCACAGCCTAATTGAAACAACGGAGCACCACGCGATGCCCTAGCCATGCGCCCACTTCGATGGCCATGGCGGACCACCGTGAGGGGAACGCCCTGCATTACCTTACTGTAGGCCAAACAAATGTCGGGATGACCCCAATCGGAAGCTCACTACCCAAGCTCGTAGTGCGTACGGTTAATTGGAAAGATGTGGAGTATGCGAGGCCAATTGCAGGGGCGACGCCTATGGACTTATGGCGTCTGGCGATGACAAAAACTTTAAATTGACGCCCCTCCCTTGTACCACCGCAATAGTGGTAGGTTAGGCATGAAGGTGTCCTCCCACTCGACCACCAAACATGCTCGGTAACACGGATGGGGCTAGCTCATTGGTTTGGCTTTGGCACGGCTCGGCCGGCTGGTGACCTTCCAGGCGACGTGATGGGAACCTTTGGTGTGGCCTCATGCGCAAACATGAGAACAAGGGCAAGCAGGGCAAGCCCACGCGCACGTAGCCGAACATCAACGGGAGCAGTAGCTATGCAGCAGCGCCGGATGGAGCGCAGTGCGAGCGACGCGACGGCGAGCAACAGCCTCAAGCGGACGCGATGGGGAGGGGCAGAGCAGCAGGAGGCCATGGCCGGCATCACAGAGCCAAACACATGGATGTGCGCACGTAGGCACGATGGGCGGCCAGCGTAGCAACGCCGAGAGCCGGGCGGTGACCGCTCCCAGGCACTGGCATTGCTCAACACGTGACTTGCACGCTTTTTAAAGCCGTTCAAAAACTCAAACCCGATGATTCAAAAGTCAAACCAGTTATTCTATACTTAAGAGGGTACCTAGAGCTATCGAACTAAGCCAAAGCATCTTGCCACTTCTTAACCCAATCATCCTACACAAATTGTTGAACATGGCTTCGTCGACCCATTTTTAGACTTACGCGAAATGACTAAACTTCAAACGGTTTCGCGTCGAATTCATTTTCCAAGCTACTTGATACACTAGCTAGCGAACCCTGTCCTCGACCGTACATATTTCATCGTCGCCTACGAAGTTCGTACTACGAACTTTATCAAAGTCTCGCATAAGTGTTCTATAGCATTTCTATTCGATAAAAATTCACTTAGAACCCCAAACGATATAAAGCAACATGAAATGTAGCATTTGTTTCGTGTTGCCGATGAACGTTTCAAGTTATGTACATTACTTTATACCCTATATTACACACATTCACACACAAGTATGATGCCCATGCAGTGTTTTAGCAAAAACTATACAATGTAACACCGAATGTGTTACAAAGCATCTCGACTCTAGCGTGGTGCTGGACTAGAGAAGATGGAAGCTTGCGGTGCAGTGGAATGGCCAGGCCATGGTGAGCCATGAGCGTGGCGATACTCCAGTGATGACGACGGCTACGGCGAGGCTAAATGCTGCTATACCTAGGGTCGATAGGTGATGCTGGTGGCCCAAGGAGGTGGAGGTGATGGTGGAGCAACTGTGGCTGAGACGAATCGATTGGTGAGGCTACGTCGGCGCCGAGTGGTTGCGGTGGAGCTATGGCGGTGCACAGCGAGCTCGGTGTGGAACTTGGTGAGGTAGAGCGAGAGGGAGGAAGTGAGAGCGGACGAGTGGAGTGAGCAGCAGGGGCGCGGTGCTTATGTGCACGCTCCAGCCTGACTGGCCAGCCCAACGTCAGTGTACGGCCACCATGCGGCGGTCGTGGCCTGTGGTTGTTTGGCCGCGATGCCATGTGTGTCCACGCGATTTAGGCCTGCCATCGACGACTGATAGCGCAACAACAATCCCATGTATCTCCTAATCCGTTCGTCCATTGCAAAAACTCCATTAAGGAAAATTGTAGAGCTACATGCCATCTACAACTTTGCTTTAGGAAGTGTCCCCTAATTCGCAATGCTTATCCAGTTAGAATTCTCCCAAGTGAGGTACAATGAAACTATAAACATCATTATGACTTAGAAAATTTTGCAAGTCTCAAAACAGCATTTTGTTGATACTTGGGATCTATTTTTGAGCATGCTATGCACTGAATTTGACCTTGACCTGAAAATAAAAGTTGTTACCCTAGTTGAGTATTACAACTTTTATTTAGGTCACATAGCCATGCAAACATTCTAAACTACTGTTCAACTTTGGTCAAACTAGTATCATCAAAATGGCATTTCAAATGAAACCAACACTTAGAAGCAAATTTGGCTTATGTCATGAATACAAACATTGTTCTATTTACCATACTAGATGTGTCTAAAGTGTTTTCATGACCTAACAACCATCTCATACATTGGTCATACATGATTGCAAGCATAAACATATATATAGATCAACATTTCATGTGACAATGTATAAGAATGAGGTGAAATTTCATATGCTCATGTTCATGAATGCTTGGATGATGCTTGTGCTCTTGAAATGCAGATGTCAAATGCAATGCTTAACACCGGGGTGTTACATGTTATGCGAGATCTCAACGTTGCGGCTGATGTTTTGGCCAATTTGGGATCAGATAGAGCCCAAGTACCCCCTGATGTGTTTGTTCAGGAACTCTAAGTCCCTTCAATCAAACAAGAAGCCTCCACATCCACCAGTACTCTGACTCCTAACATCTAGGTACTAGTGGTCAACCCAGCATGGACGCAAGTATTTATTGATTACATTCGAGACCATAAGTTGCCCGATGACAAGGTAGAAGTAGAGCAGATCACGCGCAAAAGCAAGAATTATGTCTTAGTTAGGGACAGGCTCTACCGACGGGGTGCATCATTTGGTGTTCTCCTTAAATGCATTACACCTAAAGAAGGGCAGAAAATCTTGGAGGAAATTAACTTCGGGTGTTGTGGCAACCACGCAGCCTCCAGGACCTTAATCGGCAAGGCTTTCAAATCTAGGTACTATTGGCTACAGCAATAAAATACGTAGAAGAGTTAGTGCGACACTACAAGGGCTGTTAGTTCCTCCTCAACTCTTTCCATGGTAGCAAGATGGCCTTCATCATTATAGTCTATGGCTACCTAATGGAGATCCACTACCGGGTATAGCACTCAGAGTGTACTGAGTACATTCCGGACGCAGACCATGGTGGCCCCACGAACATAGCTCTCGAAGCGGTTGGGGATTTCTTTCACTATGTCCACCCACCTTTTTTCACCATCTTCTAGACTATGGAAGAGGAGGGCGAGTGGCTTCACAACTTCCCAGAGCATGTTCCGCTCGACTATGCCCTCTCTAGCTGAGCCTTCATGTCGGTCATCGACTTCAGAGCCTGCATCAGATCATGATCAGCTCCTCGCTTTATTAGCTTAGCTCGAGTGAGTTCTTCACTCGCTAGGTCTGTTACCTCTTTAGCCTGATTGTGTTGAGTCCTCAAGGCTTCATTGAGATCCTTCACCTCACCCTCTAGTCGTTGGGTTTTGACCTGCACATCTACAAAGAGGAACACTTATGATCATTATCATGATCACCGAGTACTACATTCAAGAGTTATAGGGAAGCCGTATAGTTCTCTTACCTTTGAACTTGGTTTCATAGAGCTCAGCCTTCTCTGTCATCTTCAATAAAGACTAGAAGGCCTCGCCCTTCCTCTTCTCGGCAACCATTTTCTAATGCTTGGCTTCACTAATCTGAGAACGAAGGATATGAAGGGTCTCTTCATGGCACTTCTACATAGATTCCCACTCGACCTCCTTGGCATGCTACTCCTTTAGCTTGGCAAGCTCTGCCTAGGTATTTTGGACCTTGATAGAGGCCTTCAGCTCCGCACCCTGAGCATACGACTGTTTTCGAAATGAGAATTTAGAAGATATTTACAGTAGGAAATGATAAAATGCATTTACTTACCCTCAACTAGCCATCGAAGACAAGCTTGGTTCAACAACCCAGATCATGACCTCATCCACCCGATGAACTTTAGACTATATACTTGGAGCTAGGCACCTGGTCCACTAACTAGGATAACGTCATCCTCCTCTGCTTGTTGGGCACTTATCGTCGGCACATCTAGGGTAGGTGCACTCAGCGCAGTGGCACTTGGGTCAGCCCTCGCACTCCACACATCTTCATCAGTAGTAGCCTCCATGGGCTTCGACCCTTGCGGCTGGTGCGCTTCATCATCAACAGGCACCGCTACCTGTGGCTGTGGCACCTCCACACCCTTTGCAGTACCCGGCTGCGTAGGTTGGTCTGCTTCACCATCAGTGGACGTTGGACCCTACGCCCATGGTGTTTTAGTGACCTGGGTGCAGACATAGGCCCACTTGCCTAGCCTTTTTCCTCTCGGACACCATCAGTACATGGGTTCTCTTCAACCCATGGCTCTTCAATCTACGATCGGGTACTCAATATCTTTTGTACCCTGGTATGAGTAGCAGTCAAGTGATGTCCTAGGAATGAAGTAACATATAGAGGAAACTTCGACACTTACTTGGCACTGGATCTCTTCTTTAGTGTGGGCATTCCTAGTGATATACCACTAAATGATCGACCCAGCTCCAGGCTTGATACTGATGCTGATAGTACTTAGTCCTCCTGATGACTCACAGTGCTAGCATCCTATCCAAGTGAGATCCCATGACCCTGAGTTGGCACTCGGGTGCTCAACAGGTCTGGTGGTGGCATCCTACCAAGAGCAATTCAACATCACCAAGTATATCTATGTTAGAATTTAGTAACATAATTTTACTCGAAAAGAATACTTATTGTCTAACAAAATATGAGGTGTCTTCCTCCTCCTCTTCTGGCTGTTTCTCCACAGCGTCATGTGCAGTAGCTGTTAAAGAATTGGATTTAGCACAAGGTAAAATTTAGACTACATGAAGGTAGTTTAGACATCTCTTACCTGGTCTTAGCATACAAGATCGACAGGGCCTCTTTGGTACTGACCCACTCACGCCAGCAGCGACATCAATCTCTAGTGTCCGCTTCTTGCTAGTAGCCGCCTTCCTCGCACTTGGATTAATCTAGACTATGAAATCGTCTGGGTTCCATGAGTCGCTGTCACCCTCTTGCTCTACAGGGATGGCAGAGGTAGGGCTCCCTCCATCTGCTCTGCCGGACATCGCTTCGGTTCTGCCAAGTCCTCTAGAGTCAGGACACGGAGGGCGAGCGAGAAAATAATTGAAATTTTGCCCCAACTCCTGTATCAACACATAGGAGTAAGTTTTTCACAGTATTAAGATATTTATAGATCACAATGTCAATATACTTATAGCGGCTGGCAGATTTTGATGATCATGCTCTAGATACTGGTATGGTATCACCTGTATCGATGCAAGCACATTCTGAATTCTCTCTAGAACTTCATCCACCATGAGTTCATCAGTGGTTACTCGGGCAGAGTCCTCTAGCCCAGTGTACTCGAACCTGTAGTGTATCCTCTCCTACAGAGGCTGTACTCGACGCCTGATGAAGCTTGCAACCACTATGACTCCACTAAGGCCTTGGTCCTTCATGGCTCAGATTTGCTTGAGGAAAGGACGAATCCAATCAAGTTCCGTTGTATTCAGCGTCTCTTCATCCCAGTGGTTGTTGGGTACCAGTGCCGTAAAGCAGAGCTACAGGATCAAGCCGTCGCTCATAGAACTAGGGTCGCCTGTCAGAGGTGATTGCGTAATCTAAGAAGAAGAAGGGATCTAGTTTTTGTTGAAGAAGTTCAAGTCCACCTCTAGTTAGTTTGGTCTTAGGGTTCACGATGTTTGAGTTCTCAGTCTCCTATTTCTGGATCTGTTGAACATATGCCATGTTTTGGATAATCATTTTCTTGTTATTTCTCCATTGTCCTCGTCTATCTCGACTTCTAGATTAAACCTTGGTTGTACTAGGTTGCTCTTAACCATGTATCTCTAAATCCCTGTGTGGTTTAGTGTTTGACGTCGTGTAATCTTCCGTGTAATTTCAGATATGTGAAGTGTAATTGCATTTTTTCCTTTCTGATTCCTATTTCAAATCTCGGGATGAGATTCTTGTAAGGGGGGAAGATTATAACACCACTGGTGTTATGAGCTTGCTTAGCACCGAGATTTAGGTTCAAGAGGAATTAGCTAAACAAGTTTTTGGGGTTTAGAAATTTATAACGCACGGGAAATGATAAGCCAATCCTATGTGACTAACTTTTGTGGACTCAAAAAAATATCCAAGTTAACTTGGTGCGTAAAAGTGATAATGAAAATCCTAACAAGAAACATGGGATAAGTCATTTTAATTGTTTGGCATGAAAAACAATTTATATAAACAAAAATAAAATATAACTTGTGTGTTGTACTTAAGTAAAGATGATGAGCAAGTGGTGTAGTTGAAGATGCAACTTTAATTTGTGAAAACAATTGTTGTTAACTAGTGCACTTGGGAGCTCAAAAATCAAATTTGAAGTTAAGATAAGCTCTTTTCGTTAAGTCGGCAAACACTTGAACTTACGTTTAAAGTACTATTTTTGGTGATTTATTGTGAGCGAAATAATTAATTAATTCTTAAATATTTTGCTCCTATGGGTTAGTATGAATTATGGACTATTGCATGAAATACTTGTTGGTAGCAGTTAATAGGGTTTAGGCCTTTTAAAAATTATAACAAAAGTGTTAATGGCTGTTAGTTCGAATTGAACCTTAACTTTTCTAAGTATGGGAAAAGTAGTAAGATAATGCTATCTTGACATTTAAATTCTAGCTAAAATGTTTAAACACTAGCTGCATGTTTTGGTATTGTTGATTGCATCAAAGTGAGTACTTGAGCATGGCATAGGTGGTTGTTGTGTTGGGTGTCATGTTGCTCTCGTAAAAATTGCCCAAACCTCCTTAGAACGCGCTATGAACCATGCTTTGGTGCTCGGTTCATGAACCGACGTTCAGTGCAACGAACCTATCTTGGCGTCTCTCCAACTTCCTCTTTGGTCATCCTCTGGTGGTAGGAATTGCTTCGTTAGCTAGCCGTTAGTGCTGATTTTGGGTTCGTGGACTTGTTTGAGCTTTCGTCAAATTACTAAGTGGATTTCGGTCTACTTTGAAAAGCATGCATGGTGTCATTCCCAGTCTCTCGTCCTAAGCCCCACGGTCACCACGCGAGCACGCCGCCGCTGCCGGGCCGCTCTTGGCCATGGCCGTTGCTTCGCTGGCCGACCTCGTTGGCTACCGGCCGCACGTCAGGCTATGTCGACCCCAGCCATCTTTCGTGGGTCCAGGCGGTGCTGCGGTGCTGCTGCTGCGCGGCTGCCACATGCACGCTGCCGGCTAGGCCGTGTGTGGGGCTAAGTCGACATCGTAGTAGTCGTCGTCTGATCATTGTGGCACCTGTCTCACCACTCGTTCTACCTACCCACTAAGTCATCGCTGTTTTGGCTGCCTCGTAGTTCTACCATCCCACCATCGCTGCCCTGCCACCCACACGCCATTGTCGCCTTGGCACGCTATGCCTAGCGCTCTTACTTGCCATGTTTCCATCCTTATCCCCTCACTAACCGATGCACCTCTGTTACGCTTGCACGGCCATGTCCCCACGTGGCTCTGCCCTCGTCATGTCTTGGCCAGACTGCGTTAAGTCGAGGCTGTGGGCCACGACGTAGCAGCGGTAGCGCACCATCCCCTTCTAAATCCCTAGCTCAGGCTCCCAGTCCAATCCCGCGTACCATAAAGTAGTACTAGAAGTTAATTAGGCAATCCCTCCTCCTCAAGCCCGCCCGAGCACTAACGACCAGAAATTGGGCATTTTGCTCGTCGCCGATCGTGTGCGCCGTCGAGGCGGTAGGTTTGGGGGTAAGGCCCGTAGGGTTAATAGTAGTTCAATTGCTCGTAACCCCGAATTCACCTTGACTCCCTCCATCTAGTGCTCGCACTATTTTGACCAAGGAACTCATCGGCGATGTGGTGATGCATGGGTGTCCATCCCGGAGCACCACCACCCCGGTGGCTCGCACGTGGCTAGACCGTCGCAGCGCTCTCCTGCTTCAACCATCAGTAGGGCATACACCATGGTGAGCTACTGATGCTTCTCTGCCATCTCTACCTTTTCGTGAGGATGTAGACTCGCTAGAATAGTTGCGCCACCACCACAGATAGCCACTCACCGCTGTAGCCTGTGATAGTGCACCTCCGAGTCCCTAACCGCCACCCATCCTTGCGTGTTTAGCAACAGATGGTGGTCGGCCCCTTAATTCCGTCGTAGCGAGCCTAGTTTGCCTAGCGTAACCACCTTATGTCATCAGTCGCCATGCCGGCGCACACGGGGTTTCTAGGGATCTCCCTGTGGTAAAGGTGAAAACTTCCGAGCGTGTGGTTGCAAGATTACTGACGGCAGAAATAGTGCGCATAGTAGTCGTATTAATCTTTGAAAGCTCAGGGGCTTTTCTACAAAGCTGCCACCGCGCGCGAGTGCCCCCGGCCTTGGGCCGTACTAGGCTGCCACGACGCGTGCGCAACCACACCCGCGCTGGGCCGCTGGGTTGCTGGGCCAAATTGTTTTCCGCCGGCCCTTTTTCCTTTTCTAAACATTTTTTAAATTAGTTTCTAAGGCAAAATTGTAAATTCAAAATAAATTTGTGTAGTTGACCAAAAATTGTGAAACCAATTTAGTTAAGTTCCTAAAATCATGATCTATCTGCTAGTATATTTTATTCACATAGTTTTATAATTTTTTTAGGAGTTATCTAATTAATTTAAGATGCTTAATATTGTAAGATATAAACTTGTAGGAATTATCGTGATAAATTGGTGATAGTGTTGGCTCTGAAACTTTCACAATAAATTCCTAATATTATTAGATGATCACTATAATTTTTGTAGCTCCATAATAATTAGTTTGCTAAGGTAGCTAAATGAGCCCTAGTTCGAAAATATATATTTAATCAATAAAATGTCGAAACACCTTGAGAGTTTAGAACTAAAACACTTGTTGGGAAGCAACACCTTATTCAACAACATGGATATGTAGCCTAGCACGTTAGTTATTAGAGCTATCTCGTTTGCTTGTGAGGCGTAATCATATTTCTAAGAGTTTCAGTTGTCGTTGATTGTTTACGTCTCTACGTTGCATCCACGTATATCATAATAGAAACAATGATGGATCATGGTGATGATTGGAGTAGCGGAAAGGATGGTGCCTTGATGATCGTGCCACCATGATGGAATGCTAACTTTTGGTTATATCTTACCCAGGCAAGCCCCGATGCATAACCCCTATTATTCTACACTTTATTTTATGCATGTGCATTAAGTTTTAAGGAGTTGAATGAAACCACTTGCATATATATATATATCCTTATCCTATGAGTCCTACTAGTATGTTAGGATCATGTAGATTGCTATGCTATAGGATCTGATAGAAGTCGAGTGATTACCTGTCACTCGCGAGAGATAGGAAAGATATTATTGTTGTTATTATATTACTATCACATGGAATATATATGGAGGATAATTGGAGAACCGGGCGGAATGGTACTTTGGATCTGGACTTGGTTATGCATTCAAGCGAGGCTTGGATTGCCCTTGTTCCGCCTGTGTCGATTAAGGACTGTCCATTGCTATGGATGGTAGTCAGGTCATAGACTAATTTCCTGAGCACATACTTGCTTATGGGAGCAGGAAGGCTCGTTACGCTCTTGTCGTGGGTTTCGGCTCTTTTTGAACAGATTGATTGGAGGCGGGGGAAAGGTGGAGGTGTAAGCACCATATTGAGACCGGGTCTCAAGTGTGGGGGCTTGGAGTCCAAGTTTGGACGGGGACCTGGATCCCATGACAGGAGTGGAATGGGTTGGTCTTGTTTGTTCCTGGGGTACAAGCGAGGCGTGTGTTTCTGGGTACCCAGCTAGGATACATTGGTTCACGAATTGCCGTTTCTGTGAGACGGTACAACTTGGCTATGGTCTAGTACCGTGGTAAGAACTAGAACTTGAAAGGTGACAAAATGGTTCTGATTGCTTACCACCTGCTTGAAAGTAGCATAGGTGCTTACATAGAATGGTTAGTTAATGAACTAATGATGACTGCTAATAAAATTGAATATAAGGACGCATGTTTAGTAATGCTTCCATAGATGCAATAACCCACAAGCCAAATAAGCCTTGCATATTCTTGGAGTCATTTATTTTCCTCCTATCAGGTAAGTCTTGCTGAGTATAATCGAGTACTCAGGGTTTTATTCCCCCTGTTGTAGGTGATTGGAGGATACTTAGAGCTGACTCTTGTGTGTGGAAACCTCCTGGTGGGCTCAGAGAGGATTCCTTTCATGCTATGACCGTAGTGTTTATTTATAACCCTCACTAGAGGTTTTTATAAGAAAAGATATAAAATCTGTTAGCATCTCTTGTATAAAAATATCCACTATATTAATGCTCCACCATGTCATTAAATTAATCTTTGCTTTCTCTATAACGCTGATAACATTGTTATATTCCGCTGTTATAATCAATTGAGGTAATATTCTATTATTGTAATAAAGTGATGTAAGAAATGACTTAAGAATGTTGTAAGCTGTATTCTCTCATTTATGATCCTGATGAAAAATGTGGATTTTCGAGTTCTCCCTTGGGGTGTGCTCAACGAAACTGTGCAGTTTAGTCTCCTCTCTTGAGTACTTAGTGTCTAATGGAAGACAAGTACTCTTAGGAGGCATTAGATTAGGTGGTTCTACCACAGGTGGTATCATAGAATAAATAAGGAAATAAAGCTTCAAAATCCTTTTCTAAACTAAAATTTGACAACCTATTTTTGCATAAAGTTAGGGCGTTTAACTACAAAATATATAAGTAGCCCTATTGTTATGGTTAAGTATTCAGAATAGGTTTAACTAGACTTTCTTCGGTGGACTAACTCTCGCATAGTATACGATCTTTAAGTGAGTCGCGCTGTTACTGCCTTAGTCGTCATGACCGTATTACTGGTAGATGCGCCCTTCAAAGATGTCACACGAGTCGTATTGTGCACGATTGACCAGCCCTTGTTCGGGAATTACTACTAAACTATGGCTTCATGCTTCACGTTTGCCTGTGGTTCACGCTTGCTGTGAACCACGTCTCTCCATACTCTTTTCTACGCTCTTGCTGGACCCTTGCCCTACAGCCATGCAAGTCAGTAATGGCCTCGGACACTACTAGCCTTGAGCACACAAAAAATTCTAGCTGGTTTATTTGTAGTTACCCCATGCAGGAACCGAAGGTGGACTACGCCAAGACTACTGACCTCTCTGCCATTACAAGAAGGGCCTAGCCTAGCCATTGGTACCACCATTCGGTGCACTCTAGCTCACCAAGCCCTTCCTCTTGAGCAAGCTTTTCGCTCAATCCTCCCTTGCAACCACCCACCAGGGATGGTAGGAGCCTGGGTTAGCAGTTACTGCTTGAACATTGAGTGTTTTCCTAAAATCCTGTATGCCACCCTACAAAAACTTAGAATCAAGGATCGCCCCGAGTATGAGGGTCATGAGTATGAGAAACTTAGCACTGAGCGGTGTGAAGTTACCATCTACATTAGGAAGAGTGAGGAGTTCCCCGACATCACTAAGGCCTAGAATGTGACCGCAACTGGGTTTTGCTTCGTCGACACCTACCAGGTTGTGGCCTACAAAGCCTTGCGGCACCTTTGCCAGATCTATGAAGAGCCCATTGCTCATACCCCCATGAGGTTCTTTCCACCTTTGGAAAAGAATCGACGGGTATGGAGGGCTTGCATGGAGGCTTTGCAAGGGCGGGATGCATAAGAAGATAGCCCAACCATGGTGCACTTGACCATGTACCTGCTTGCTCTGGATGAGCAGTATGACCGGCAAGCATCAGAGCTGAGAAAGTGCCTCCAGCGAGCCAAGGAAGCCGAGATCTTCTCCAGGATGCTCCAGGTGTAGCTCGCTGAAGCACATGCCAGTGTGGCAGCCGTAGAGAGTCATGGGACTGCCATGTCAAAAGCCCTAAAGGAGGCCAAAGATCGGCATGCCCATCAGCTGGGAGAGGCCTACCTTGTCACCAGGCCAAGCGTAGGACGTTGGCCGCTGAACGGCATGATCCCTTGATCTTAGAGGGAATCTCTATCCATTCGCCAGAAAGAAGGATAACCGGTGTTGCAGTACCGCCAGCACCCCCACCCTTGGAGGTATCAGAAGTAGAGCCCTTGTTTCCCCTCACTCAGCCACTGCCACGAGAGGAGGTAGATCCATAGCCAGGTTGTCGAAGAAACCACCGAGCCTGGGAATAAAGATGTGTGGTCTGACAAAGTAGATTAGTTACCTTGGGAAGATGTACCCGTAGTTAGTGGTGCCTTTCGTCGTTGTCCTCTAGTATTGTGATCTTTCCATTGTATTTTGTTCGTAGTTGTTGAGATCATCCAATCATAGGGATGGTGAATGATGTGTCTAGAATGGGAGAGTGAGTGCCAGTATGTTGTACCATTATAAGGACGTTTGGAATGTGCATTTTCTTTATTTCATTGTGTTTATTGCATCCATCTACCCTTAGGTCTCGTTAGACGTGCTTCGAGTTTTCAAGGATGATGTTAAGTGGGTTGCAAGAGAGCAACCATTCAGATGCCAGTAGACCGGCCATGATGGGATAATGTAGGACACTGTATCGACTAATTGAGGATGTCCCAGCAGAACACTTGAATCTCTTAAATCAAATCCATTGTGAGATTTGAATTCATTGTCCCTTGTTGCGAAAGGAACTCTTGTTGTCCTAATCTTCCCTTGCAATACTCCTCTGATTATGTGGTCTATGACCCCACCGCCTTCATTACGTGTAAGTTGGTAATAGTTGCCTGGTTAATAGATTATGGTGCCACGACAAAACCGAGGGCCCCTGTGGAACAACTGCCACATGGTGATGCTGCTCGGCACGCGCTGGTATCAAGGTTGTTGACCAAGCACCTTTACCAAGTTACACTGCCATACCGCTCTTGATACAAAATATTCTTCTTGGAAATATTCGGGTGTTCGAACGAAAAATCCACAATGGGTTGATGAGCTAGTGTTCCCCCAAAGTAACCAAGAGAATGTGGTTTTGGAGGAAGCATGTATGTCACGATCTCAGTTCATACAAAAGGTTGGTGCATATTGTGAACAAGGAAGGGAAAGAAAATTTAGTCCTCGGGTAGTAGGGAGTGATTGGAAAAGCCTGAGTGGATGTCATGTCCCAAGCCTTGTGTGTGGAAACCTCCTAGTGGGCTCAGAGAGGATTCCTTTCATGCTACGAGCATAGTGTTTATTTATAACCCTCACTAAAGGTTTTTATAAAAAAAGATGTAAAATCTGCTAGCATCTCTTGTATAAAAATATCCACTATGTTAATACTCCACCATGTCATTAAATTAACCTTTGCTTTCTCTATAATTCTGATAACATTGTTATATTCTGCTGTTATAATCAATTGAGGTAATATTCTGTTACTGTAATTAAGTGATGTAAGAAATGACTTAAGAATGTTGTAAGCTGTATTCTCTCATTTGTGATCTTGATGAAAAATGTGGATTTTCAAGTTCTCCCTTGGGGTGTGCTCGATGGAACTGCATAGTTTAGTGTCCTCTCTTGAGTAGTTTGTGTCTAATGGAAGACAAGTACTCCTAGGAGGCATTAGATTAGGCGGTTCTACCACAATGTTCCCTGCATAAAACCACTCAGCCCTCTAGTTCTTTACAGAATCAACCAGGGTATAGTGGACATACTCATTCTTCCTCCCTATGTGGAATTGAATATCGACACCCCCCAAAACACTTGGATTTGTGGCGTCCAGGTGTGGTTTCAATTTGAAAAAGTAGCGGAAAAGAGTGATAGAAGATTGGATGCCAAGGAAAATTTCACAGAGATGAACAAAGATCGAAAGATGCAGGATGGAGTTAGGGTTCAGATGATTCAGGGTTATGCCATAATAGTGCAAAAACCCATGCAAGAAAGGACTTGCTGGCAATCCTAACCCATGCTCGATGAACAGCACAAAGAGAACAATCTCACCTGGCTCAAAATTGGGAATTTGATGCTCTCCAGTGCCTTCCATTTCCCAAGTTTCTGCTCCGGTAGATAGCCCTATTCATGGAGCTTCAGGAGATGCTTTGGCTTCGTGGTCAGCGCTAGCCAAATTTGAGCAGCGGTGGTCATCTCCGGCACCTCAAACATCCTATTCTCGGCGACTTTCTTGGCGGCGATGCTCGATTTCTTGCTCTTTCCCATCACACAGAGCTTTTATAGATCTAGGGTTTCAAGGAGCAAGATTGGGGGCGCTCACAGAATCATGGGGGCTTAATTAGAAAGCTAAATGAAGCAGAGAGAGATGCCGCTAAGATTGGTTACCTTTTATATAGGATTCCCACTACCATGTGGCCCGATAATCACACCAACAGGTGCGACACTTTGGTTTCCCTACCATTTTAATGACACCGCGTGGATTGATACGACGGCTGCACGCCTTTTTAGGATTTCCAATGTGTCATAATGTGTTCAAACTTATCCTTTGGATTCATTCCTTCCGGGTACCTGCCACGCTACGACCATTATCTACATGGCCACATCGTGAAGTACCCGGATGATTGATGTAGTATTCGGACAATCGCTTGATAGTATGCACTAAACAATGTAGTACTTGGATGAAGATTTTTTATTTAACAACCATCCAATGGATACAGAGTTGCACACTTTACAAGATTCAAGAACACTAAGAATAATGAGCGACTATTTATTTATAGAGTTACAAGTATTGGATACAAGATCTTTTCAGTCAATAACAAAGACAACACCTACTTGGATATAACAGAGTACATATACTATAAGTGCTTCTTAGTAGGTACTTTCATACCCGATGCACCTGGATCCAAGATGAGAAGAGTAATGCATCTGGGTAGATAACAGAAGTGCAGAAGTGCAGTGTGTCCTAGCCTAGAACCTTAGGTAGACTGTTCAACTACGAACATTTATTGGCTGACTACCCTTGGGAGTATAGCTACTGTAAGAGGAAGCATGTTGGCTAGTATGTAGGATGAGCTACTCACACATCTTGCCACCCAGCCGACGCCATCTGTACACATTTGGGTCCAGGTACAACCCTTCATGGATAGACATCGATAGGCACCCTAGAAGAACTGACATGGGACTGCTGGATGTGCCACTCTACTAGCCGTCATGAGACTTCTTCTACTTGTAGCTCTAGTCTACTCTACTGTACACAACTGCGGGTTTAGCCTACCTCTAAACCCTCTCACAAGAATTCTTCTAGTCACTACAACTCTCGGTTATACCAACTGAGTACTCCCAGAGGCTGGTCTACTTTGCTCACCACCATATTTGCAAACTTTAAACTCAGAGCCACCTTGCTTCTTCTACAACTGAGGTTCAAGTGCTCGCCAAGAGGGTTTTTATAGGTGTTTTGGTGGTCACGAGGAGTACATGGACAAGCTACTGACTTCCTCACAGGTCCATGTGCGACACTACAAGGGTAGAGTGCGTCCCACTACACCTTTTTAGTGTACCGACGGCCTTATCTCAACTCATGTGAAGTAACAGTACACCCGGTAGCACCTTTGATGGCATATTCCCATGAATATCCTGAGCATCTTTGGACCAACTGTACTAAAGCTTTGCATGTGACTTTGACACGTCTTACCTGCTTTTGTACAAGCAGATAGGACAATAATTTTCACGGACACTCCCATCCTCGAGTATATTCTTTTTAGATCCTTATCTCGAGTACAAGTATTCAGACATAGGCTCGATCCCACCCACCCATGAACTCTCTCAGTCTCATTTCTCATGTTTCACTCTCACTTCTCAAGACATCCACTCTCTCTCTACGTGATTTGGTCATGGCTTCTGCATTTTTCAATGGTATTGATATGTTGTCTTCTCCAATATTCTATCTATATTTATATTCATGTTTCTTTGCATTCTACATTTATATATATTCTTATTCCTTGCATTCGATCTATATTTAATTATGTTGCCACATTTTACTTGAGAGAATTTTTTTGTGCATATATTTTATGTGCATATTTTTTTGTATTTTATCGATCAGGTGGTATGAACAATGGACCTCCCCCACCACAAGAACCATGTTTCCACCCTGGCGATGAGCCATTCGCTCCTAATGTGGCCATTCCATGGTTCCCTGTTCCAGCTATTGTATGAAATATTTTCCAACATCTTTTGTTTTTTGATGCTAACAAATAAGTGTAATTAGTTTAATATCATTGTTGCATGCATATATGTCGTAGACTATATCCCCAATAGATTGGCTGCGAACAGCACTTAGCTGGTTCTTTATCTTGGACATCATCGAGAACACGGCATCTAATGCAAGTGGTCGGCTATGGACGTGTGAACTTAGTTTTTTCATCCCTGTGAGGGGTTCAAATCATCGGAACCATATCCATGGGACGGGAATACAGAGCTCGGACGTGATAAGCGCCCAATTAAGTGCCATGTGCATCTATTTAGAGGCACTTCGATGTATTTGCTATGATGTGCCTGATTTCTCGCACCTCAAGGCACTTGCTTTGAATGCTGGCGATATCCCTGTCCCGCAAGCAAGCGAATGGTTTGCGAGCTACAACCATACGGATGTGGTAAAATGGTCACTTATACCTGAGTCGTGGTTATTTGTTGTTTATTATTGTAATAACATTCTCTAATTTTTTTCTTTTTCTCCGCATACTGATTGCGCTACAGGACCTTACCTATGCTGCATGTGGCTTGTGGCCCGTTCTAGACCAAGCTACGAAGCAACTCAGGTATGATTGGGACTTCTGCAATGGAAACCTCAGCCATCTCACTATAGAAGGACGCCAGTACAGCATAAGGATTACTAATAGGGGCAGTGGTCATTCAGTAGGTTACATCTATGGCTGACCATTCTTTCGGTATTGTGAGGCACGAGAGAGTGCACTCATACGAGCATTGGACTTCATCGATACAAGCGGATACATAATCTGTGACATCAATTACCATATATGGCTACAGAGGCATGTTAGTGTGCGTGGCCCGATCGATCCTAGTAATGATTCTGATAGTAATTATTGCTTATTTAGCTAGGTTTTCAATCTCATAGTTTAATTGGGTTCTAATTTTAATATGTACGGCTTTGTGTGTTTAATTATTGTCATGTATATAATTCGTGTAACATTTGTTGGGCAACTAGAAATATACATTCCGGTGTCGTATTGGTCTCAAAATTATTCTCAGGATTGCACGTGCCACGTGTGAAGGAAACACGAAGTTTGGGATTTTCCAGAGATGGTTTGCTACTTTCTAAGGTTTAATTGAATTTCTGCACGACGACACCTATTAATTATAGGTTGAACTGAGTCTACCCACGAAAAGATCCAGAATGGTGCCAAACTTTTACACAGGCTCTAATGTGCCCTAGGGATAAGAATTTTGTGGAGGTAGATGAAAAAATCTATTGGGTCCAAGATGAAATTCACCCTCTTTTGTCTCATTTGGCATAGAGAAAAATATAATAAATAAAAAAATGATCAGAAAAACCTAAGATCCAGTGTGGGGTCTTAATTTGGGTGTGCCCTTTCATCGAACCATGACTATACACATAGATTATCAAGGTTTCTATGGTTCATAGGCATTCTGATGTCGTATTGGTCTCAAACTTTTTCTTAGGCTTGCACGTGCCATGTGTGAAGGAAACACCAAGTTTGAGATTTTCCGGAGATGGTTTGCTACTTTATGAGGTTTAATTGAATTTCTGTGCGATGAGACCGTTTAATTATAGGTTGAACTGAGTCTACCCACGAAAAGATCCAGAATGGTGCCAAACTTTTACACAAGCTCTAATATTCCCTAGGGATAAGAATTTTGTGGAGGTGGATGAAAAAATCTATTGGGTCCAAGATGAAATTCACCCTCTTTTGTCTCATTCGGCACAAAGAAAAATATAATAAATAAAAAACTGCTTAGAAAAACCTAAGATCCTATGTGGAGTCTTAATTTGGGTGTATAAGCTTGCCAAAAAAATTTAAACCATTTCGACATAGGCGGAGTATACATGCTTCACATAGAGGTACATGTGCCCTCTCATCGAACCAAGACTATACACATAGGTTATCAAGGTTTCTATGGTTCATAGGCATTCCGGTGTCGTATTGGTCTCAAACTTTTTCTTAGGCTTGCATGTGCCACGTGTGAAGGAAACACCAAGTTTGGGATTTTCCAGAGATGGTTTGCTACTTTCTGAGGTTTAATTTAATTTCCGCGCGATAAGACCGTTTAATTATAGGTTGAACTGAGTCTACCCATGAAAAGATCCAGAATGGTGCCAAACTTTTACACAGGCTCTAATGTGCCCTAGGGATAAGAATTTTGTGGAGGTGGTTGAAAAAATCTATTGGGTCCAAGATGAAATTCACCCTCTTTTGTCTCATTCAGCACACAGAAAAATATAATTAATAAAAAATGATTAGAAAAACCTAAAATCCTGTGTGGTATCTTAATTTGGGTGTACAAGCTTGCCAAAAAAATTTCAAGCCATTTCGACATAGGAATACATATGCTTCTACTTATTCAATAGTAATATATATAAAAGAATTTTTTAATATATATAAACATCATTGTTTAATTCGGTTTTAAAAACCAACTAGAAATATACATTCCGGGTGTCGTATTGGTGATGATAAGAAACCAACAAGTTTGATGATGCTTGTTATCACTTAATGGTGCCAAACTTTAATAGTGCTCTAATGTTTTAGGGATAAGATTTTCGGTTTATTTTGAAACCGGCGATGATATATAAAAAAAAAAAAAATTGCCAACCCTCGGGTTTGAGCTCGGGTCTCGCGGCCACTCTGAGTTTAGATAATTAACCGTTCATGCGCTTAGTATAGGATGTGTGCCAAGGTTTATTTATTATATGGTTTTTGACCCTTAGACCGCTTAATAAATTATAAAATTAAACCAAAAAATTGGGTCAACCGAGATTGAACACGGGTATCGGGGCTAAGTTATGGGTCTTAACATGTTGAGCGACTATACACATAGGGAGGTATTTGAAAAAGTGGAGAAGATAAGTTACTTATGTTTGTAATTTTCTAGAGATGGTTTGCTACTTTACGTTTAATAATTTCGCTTAGGTTGAAAGAATGACCCATGAAGATGATATACCCCATCCTCGCCGGTTTAGACTTTATTGGGTCCAAGGCAAGTGATGTACCCCATCATCTTAATTTGGGTGTGCCGGTTTATAATTAGAACCTTCACTTACCGATGAGCTCTGGTATAAAGCCGGGCGGGTTGAAATTAACCGTGATTATATTATTATAACCTAAAATCGCCAACCGTTTTCAGAACTTCGCGCTCCTCTTCTTCGACACCGACGCCGACGCCGTGCACCGCCTGAGAGGTATTCAAAGAAAGCACCCATCCACCGCCCCGCCGTCGTTCCTAGCCCCGCTTTTCTCTTCTTCAACGCCGACGCCCGTGCACCGCCTTACGCCGGAGCACCCGTCCACCGGCCCCCGTGCCGCCGATCCTAGCCATGCTCTCCTCTTCTTCGATGCCAACACCCGTGCACCGCCCCACGCCGAAGCACTCCCCATGCCGTCCACCGCCCCACGCCTGAGCACCGCCGAGGCCTTCTTGAGAGCGCGGACATTTGCTTTCCCCACCGCCACGGTGAGTCGTGGCTCACCGCCCGCTAAGTGTTTGATGAAATGAAATGCCCCACACGGTTGTTGTTGTCTTCCCAATAGCAATTTGAAAATGGACTTTACATTGACAAACAATATGAGGAAGTAAGTTGTCCCATATACTTTTTATTGTTTTGGAGGAACAAGAAAGAAATGAACTTAATTTTTTTAAATAGTTTTAAAGATGAAGAATGTATGCAACTCTATCCATTGTAGGCTATGCAATGTCTTTGATCCAAACACAATTTTATTCCTCATGTCTACAAAGCTATTAAAATCACCTCTCTTTTTTTTGAGACAATCTCACTTTGTAATAGCTAGTCCATAGTCGATAAAACAGGTTCACTACCATCTACAATCTAATCTTTGTAATCTCACTTGAAATAGCTAGTCGGGTTTCGGTGTTATCTACAATCTCATCTTAATTAATTTTACAATCCTTAGGTTTATTGAATCCCTAGCTAGGATCGACCTTGATATGGTCCTTGAAATATGTTTGTAGAAACTTTCTGGTGTTTTGATAGGGTCCTACTTTATTTGACTGGTCATGTTGGTTAATTACAATGACTTGCCTATTTCCTTTCTGTTGTAGATGTTTTGCTTTGACTTTTCATCTAATATTTTCTTATATATACTACAAGAAATTATTTATTTCTTGTATAAGTTTTAGTATATTTTAAAAATAATGCTATTTTGATGGAATGCATAGCATGCTTAAAAAAGGCATCTATAGATGTTTATTCTAGAAAAAAAGTTAAAAACAACTTTTAAAATTAGCACGGTAGTAGCATCAAGTATGATTACTAAACCACATTGATCTCCGAATAATAAACAGTCCAATTATTGAGGTATTTTTTTATCATGTCAAGGATAAAGAACATTAAATAGATTTAGTTTGGCCATATAACTTGAATAATAACTCTTGTTCAGTGAGTTACCATTACCACTTACCACATGCCTAATTTACTTAAATGTATAGGCAACCATGGCATGGTATGTAGTGCATGTTGGTCATATGCCTGGGATTTATCAAACCTGGAAAGATTGCTATGCTCAAGTCAATCGCTACCCTAGTAATTTGCACAAAAAATACAATACAAAAGCTGAAGTTTTGAGGGCCTATTATAGTCATCCGGCCTACCTTGCAAACCATGGGCAACCGGCCTACTCATCCAATGAATGCAAACCATGGCCATCTGCTGGCACTAGAGATCAAAGAGAAGCCACCCGCCAGAGATGTGAAGATTAGGAGAATTGCTCCTTGGTCTTGGAAAGATGTCATGCTTTTATTTATGGCTATGGTCATCGCTTTTCTTATTTGGAAGTTGATGTAGGCTTAGTTTCATAGAAGAGTAGGTGGACTTTGTTGTATGTGGTCAATCAAACAATGAATTTGTCCTAGGTGAACATATGCTATTATTTGACTTTGTTGTATGTGGACTTATTATTAGACTTTGCATTAAACATATATATATATATGAACATATGCTATTACTAGTTGTCCGCGGCCAAAACTAACCATGATGGTGTCACAGCCATGACTCATCGTCGTCTGTTACCCCATCGCCGAAGAACTGATCGGCAACAAGAAGCGGCTGATATCGCTGGGACGGGAGAGCCGCATGATCCGACAAATGGTGACAGTGTCAATCAGGTTGGTGAGAACGAGCAGCCATGGACCCCGTCCGGCCTGCTCGATCTGGGTCAAAATGACCAAGATAGCCAGGTAACTTTGGTATCATGTCACTATGTAGCCACACACGCTAATCAATTGAGAGGGTCATAGCTTACTTAGTGTCTCTAGCAGGAGCCTCCACCGACCGAGGAGCTAGAGGGTTCAGGTAGCAGGAAGGCCAGATCTAAGAGAGGCGTGTCAAAGATTCTTGTTGGTAGGAATGCACATTGGCACATTACTGAGTTCGATGAATTTGGGGATCCACTCTCACCGCCTATAGCTTTAAGAAAATACAAGACTATCCTCAGGTTACTTGTTTGGGACTTCATCCCGATTAAGTACAGGAAGTGGATTGGGAAAGATGATGATCGGTGGAGGGTTCCCGAAAGCGAGAAGGATTACATATGGGATATCAAGATCCCAGAGTATTTCACTTTCCCAACCGAGTATGATAGGGAGTTAGTCAAGAAAAAAGCAAAAGAAATCATGGGGACATGCTTCAAGAATTTTATGGGGACATTGTATAAGAATTTTGTCCTCCAAAATAAAGAGCCAGATTTTGATGGTGGACAGTTTAGCAAGCAGAAGGACTTCTAGCAGGATTTCAAGGAATACAGGTTATCCGAGGAGTACTTAGAACTGAGCAGGAAGAATAATGAGAATTCGCAGAAAGAGACGAATCCTCATCATCTCGGCTCTCGTGGCTACGCCAAAAAGATGCCAGAATTTGAAGCAGAACTTCAAAAGATGGATCGCCTTGCTGAGAAAGGCGTTCAGGTTGAGACCGCCGATTGGGAGCCCAGATCGATATTATACTATATGGGGAGAAATGTACGGCACGCCGAGGATGGGAGCTTTAGCTCCTCAAATCAACCCATGTGCGAACTCATCCAGAGGATCTCCCAGGTAACTGAGGAGGTGAGGCAAGGGACTCGCACTTCTAATAGGGAGAAAGACGTGCTCACCCAAGCACTCGGAACCAAGGAGCACCCTGGTCGCACTAGAGGAACCGGTGTTGTTCCTTGGAAACTAGCATTCCCTCAAGAATCTAACACTTACCAGAGCCGCTCGAGGGGTAGAGCGGAACATGAGGCAGAGTATTTGAGGAGACTAAAAGAGATGGAAGACAAAATGGAAGCACGGATTGAGGCAATCGTTGAAGCGTGAGTCGAGCAAATTTTGTTGTTCAAGGGGTCAGTAGTACCACAAAACCCTACTCCTAGTACCTTTAGCCCACAGTTTAGGGGTTGCAATAGCTGCGGATTGAACCCGCTCTACGAAGAAGAGGCGAATGTGCCTCATCCGGTGGACGACATCACTGAACCCGTCAATGTCAGGTTGTACATCCATCAAGAATGGATAAAGGACAAGGTGGCGCTCGGCTAGGCCTGGCCTGCGGGAGATGGGACAATTAATGGCCACCCAATTCTACTGGGGTACGCTCGCATCACCATTGACAGAATACTTGATAAGAAGTATAACAAGATACCCATTAAGTACCCCATAGCGGAAGATAGTCCGAAACTTGGTCAAAACAAGGGCTCTCAAGTGGCCTGGCGTAAGCGCTTCATTAAGCTTGACCATCAATTGTCCTCTGATGATGAGGACAACTACGAGTCTTCGCCCACCCACGATGATCACTCACCATCTCCCAACAGAGATCACTCCCCTCCTCATCTAATGCCATCACCCCCAAGAAGACAGAGGTCTCCTTCTATTCCTCCTCGTCCGACTCCATCTTCATCAGCCCTGAGAAAAGAGACTCCTCCTCCTCCTCCATCTTCATCAGTGCCGGGAAAACATAATTCTCTTCATCATCCTCCTCCTCCACCTCAGCCCAAAACAAGATCAAGGACATCCTCACAGTCGCAAAAAAGGTCCTTGAATTCGGTCGCTAATGCTCCCAAAGTGGACAAACAGAAAAGAAAAAGGCCGTTCAGTGGCAGCGTTACCACCTTGATGAAAGAAAAATTTATAGCACACATCTCAAAGAAAGATTGTGTTAGTTTCTTCAATCTCTGTGCCTCACTGCCATCATTTTTGTTGAAGTCCGAATTCGAAAGGCAAACACAGAATAAATACGCTACAACAAGAGAAGAAGAAATACACAATAAAGATTTAAGAAACATACAGAAGTACGTCGAAGACAACCCAGGATTTACCATGGAAGAGGTCGCGACCATCTATTATGATGTACAAGGGACGGCAACACCGGCAATGAAGTATGAAAGGGGCAATCTTTTGGTTCCCGATCATGAGTATAAAAATCTGACAACATATATGCGCCAATTACATGAATATTACATGGTTCAAGCAACAGAGATGGATGACTTTAATTTTGAGGTTATTATCCGTTCGCCACATGTTTTCCATTATCCTAAAGAAGAGAAGATCGATATCGAGTGGGAGTGCTTGTTCCAGCTATACCAGAAACGCTCTCTCGACATTCAAATGTTGACGCTGTGGACTATGTAAGTACCTACATGCATGATTTTATAATTAACTACTCTCTCGAGACACAAATTGTTAACTTTTGGGCATTTCCCATGATTTTATGTAGGTGTATAGCAAAATTTTGCATTCTAAAAAGCAAATGAGATTACATAGGCTTCTTGGACCCCTTGCGAGTCAATGAGAGGGCATGTCTAGGCCTCTATGGATGTGACGTGGAAGACCTAAAACAGAGATTGATTGTTGTTTTTGACGAATTCACGATGAAGAAGAAAACCCACATACTTCTGGCCTACAACTACGAGTATGTGTTCTTGGCTTTTAATTTTATGCTTCTTTTTTCGTTAAGATTATTCGATAATTAGGATTCTGTGATTGTAGCAACCATTTCGTCTTCATTTGTGTCAATCTTGCAAAAAATCTGATCGAGGTGTGGGACTCAAAGAAAAAACCATTTGATCATCTGGATGCACTGGTGGTAGTACTGAATTAGTAAGCGATCCTAATAACATATTATTTTCTAGTCACACATACCGCTTTCTAATGTTTCTCCCTTTAATGTTGCTCAGTGTCCGAAGAAGACATATCGGTGGGACGCCAGTCCCATTCAAGGTTGTCGAAATGGAGGGGAAGTACATGTCACAGCCGGCGGGAAACAATGAATGCGGGTTTTATGTAATGTGGGCAATGCTTCGCTACATTGGTGGGAAATCAAAAGAAGCCAATAAGTTGGTGTGTATAATCTCCATTTCATTTATGTCTGTTAATAATTCAACAAAATGATTTAATGTTCCTCTTTGGATATCGTCTTTTTTGAACGACGGCGCAAGAAATATAACCACCAAAGGCTATTAGACATAGAGATCATCGCACTGCAATCGGAGCTCACAAAATTCATCTTAGCCGAGGTATTGGAAAAAGATGGAGTATTTTCTATTGCACAATCCGTGAGGTACAAGGACCAGTATGGCCCAGAGCCGCTCGCAAGATTATTGTAAGAAGTCCGAGAAGCATGTGTGAAGTCTAAGAACATTTCTTTTTTATTTTGAGGGATTGAGATGTGGATAAGAACATTTGAATTGTAATCGTAACATTTGTAATGTTTAATATTGATGGACCTGTCGTCTACGTAGTGTATATAAAGCGAAACCCGATTCCACAAAAAAATATAAATTAAAATAAATTATAAAACAATAAAATATGAATGGGCCATCACCGCCGGTTAGCAACAAACCGACAGTGTTGTCGTAACCATCACTGTCGGTTAGAAACAAACCGACAGTGTTGGCTTGCTCAACACTGTCGGCTTGAACCATGAACCGACACTGATAGTTACGACAACACTGCCGGTTTGATCCATGAACCGACACTGATATTTACTACAACACTATCGGTTTGATCCATGAACCGACAGTATAGGCTTGCTCAACACTGCTGGCTTGAGCCAAGAATCGACACTCTTGAAGCAACCGTCACTGTCGGTTGGCACTACAAACCGACAGTGTTGTTCAACTGGACACTGCCGGGTGGAGCCAGGAACCGACACTGTTTCCTGTAAATCAGTGTCGGTTTTTAAGGACCGGCAGTGATGTCAACCCCCCATCACTGCCGGTATGCCACTGTCGGTTCAAAATCCGGCAGTGAAGTGGGTTTTTGAACTGGCAGTGATGCCTAGATCTGGGGTAGTGATTCGGATGCCAATTAGGGGCTCTCTACCCTACTTATATAGTTTCAGCGGTAGGATTACATATAGAATCATAATCGGGTTATAGATTAACGAGTTTTCTACTTGTTTATAATAGATGGAGTTGACTTTTATGTATATCTTGCATATTCCTTGTTCACCAAGTATCCCACCCGTTTTTATTTACATGTTGTATTAGCTTTGTCCTAAGTCAAACATTTATATTTTTGACCATCAATTTCAAAAAATATACATAAATTCATGGCACAAGGTTTATGTTTTTAGATTCACTATGAGAAATACTTTCATAATCCATAATTCGTATGGTGTGGAACTATAAGGATTTTTTTTTAAAAATAGATAGTTAAAGATAGTAATGTTTAACTTAGGACAAAACTAATGTGATATGTAAAAAATGGAGGGACTAGATGTACTCTCGGTCTGTACTTCCTCTGAGTAGTCGACTCAACCCACCATGTCACTTTTGGCTTTAGTGATGGCACCCGGGCCCATATGTCTTTATGTGCTAAGCTTCGTTATTGGAAAATAATGTCTAATAGATTTCATCATTTCAAATTAAAGTTTAGTTTGTAAACCATAATCTATTTTTTCCTAAATATATTACAAAATCAAAATAGTGTTATGAAAAACAAGCCAATGCCCAAAGTAGCACTGATTTGTGACCGCCCCCTTTAAAAAATATGATAAACATATGATTTGGGTAGTCAACGTCATTCTAATTAAGAAAGTAAACTTGGTTGTTATGGGTTGATTTTATTAATTATTAGAGTTAATGCAGCACTCAAACATCTAACTACCATGGTACTTTGAAGCCGTATTTGTACACACAACAAAATGGTTGGAGCACTTTGAAAAAAACTAATCGACAAATTAGATTTAATGCCAAGGTGTTCTAGAGAAAACCCAATAAAGCTCTAAATAATAGTATATTTGTCTGAGGCAAGCTCTAATAAACAATGTTTGATTAGGAAATTTAATATGATCATTAGAAATAATCCATGCAATTGTGCATTAGGCCATTCTCAATGGGGAGTTTCATGACGTTGTCTTCAATAATGCCATATCATGTACAATGAAATGAAACATGGATGAAACATTCGTTCTCAATGCATAGTTTCATTCTATAATTTCATATATATTTAATTTCATGACTCATATAGAGTTGGTAATTGTGCGAAGAGAGTTTCATTCATTTCTTCTCTCTCTTCTTAAAGACGTTGCCATGTCTTAAAAAATATCTATGTAGCAGTCTATTAAATGCAATGAAGCTCCACATGAAACTCCCACTAAGACTAGTCTTAGGTCAATCTCAATGAGAAGTTTCATAACACAATTACTAAGACTATCACATCAACTTTTGTGTTGATAACTATGACAATAGGTTTCATCCAGATGAAACTCTCTATCTCTCTTTTCATAATTATCCTACCAAGTCATTAAATCTACTGGTGTGTCGTAGTATTCAATGCAAATGAAATCCAAAAGAAACTTCCACTGAGACAAGCCTTATTATGTGAAGGTTGACAATGAATTAATCCATCGTCTTTTAGATTAGATATTTCACTGCATTGTCTTTGTTTTATTCTTAACTGAATAAGTATTTCTCAAGTATGGGATTGTCATAGATTACCCCTTCTGTCGTGTTTTCGCTTTTTTGTCATTAGTTTTGGAACATAAATATGAACCATTGTAGCAGTCTAAACTTAGGGTGTGTATGTGGAAATAAATCTTAGTCATAACATGATCTTAAACTAAGCCTAAACATGATCACCAACTCATCTTAGTACGGAAATTAATCTTAGTGACTAACTAAAGCCCATAGTAGATGTAGCGGGGTTGATGTATATGAAGTAGGTGTACTAATCTTCACCAATTGAGAGCTGGGTCTCTCTCTTGATGAAGAACTTGATGCAGATTTGTTCTGTAGCGGGGTTGATGTATATGAAGTAGGTCATGATGATCTTGTCACTAATGACTTTTCTACAAATCCTATCTACACTGATGAGATGTTCCATAGGAGATTTAGGATAAATAAGCCGTTGTTCCTATGTATCGTGCACACACTTAGTGATTGGTCTCCTTATTTCACATAAAGACCCGATGCTACTAGTAGGAATCGACTTTCACCGCTTCAAAAGTGTGTAAGGAAAATCGACCCTAGGCCCATTTACTTTGGATTTTGGTGTTTGATGATCAAGACAACCAAATTGGACTAATGTGTTTGCAAGTGTTTATTTTATAGTCCAATAGGATGCAATGCAGACTTGTATCAACTATGGAACATGAGGAAAATGATCAAAACTCAAAAGAAGTCATTGGAGGAGGTATTGACAGTCTAGAAGTGAAGCAAGAAGTCCAAGACACAAAGATGTCAAAGCCCGAACAAAGCCACATGAAGAAATAGAACAAACGGTGGCTGAGTGGGCACCACCCTAGGGGTGCGGTGCCACTAGAGAAGGGCTGTAGCAGCTGGAAAAGAGGCGGGCACTGGACATGACTGTGTGCACCGCCCTGGTTACCGCCCCTGGGGTGGCGGTGCACCGGATAGGGGGTGGCGGTGCCACCACCTTAATCTTCTAGAGAGCAGCCGAAATGAGTTGGGGCACCGGACATGCTATGGCGGTGCACCGCTCCACCCATGGCGGTGACCATGTGTCCCAACGGTCGGCCTATCAGTGCGCAATAGCTAGTCCACGTGGCGGTCACCGCCCGGTCCGGTGCCTGGCACCACCCTGTCCGGTGACCTCGCAGAGAAGATCTCGGCCACAACAGCTAGTTTTTACTTGGGGGCTATAAATACTTGCCCCAACGGGCCATTTGAAGGGAGAGGGAGCTAAGGGAAGATAGGAGGGTGTTACTACACCTCATTTGTGCTCTCCACATGCATAGAGCTTAAAGATCAATTGGTGATTAGCGTAGGTGCTTTGCGAAGTGCTTAAGTTAGTTAAACCACGCTCATATGCGCTTGCTCTAGGCTTAGGTCTAGTTGCTAGTGAGGTATGCATACCTCTAAACCTAAGGTGCTTGCGCGCACCGTGTTTGTACTCAGTGGGGCTTCTAGTCCTGTGAGACCACACCAACCGCGTTTGTGGTGTGGCCGCCACCGCGGCGGTTCAGCCGAAAGCTTGATAGTGAAGACAGCGGGGAGCGGTCCAGGAGAGGCTTGCCAGAAGGCACACCGGAGACCCACTTGCGCAAGGGGAAGGCCCGGGGCTATCCACGGAGTTACCCGACCGGGATCTTGGCCCTTGCGAGGGGCTCTTATGAGGACTAGGGGAAGCTTGAGCGCTTCTCGATACCTCAATAAAAATACCAGAGTCATTGATGGGAGTTTGCATCTCTACCTCATCTTTACCTTTCGCATTTACATTGTTAACTAGGTTATGTGCTTTACTTTTCTAGCTTAGTTGATAGGCTAGTTGATAGGGTTGGAACCTAAGTTACAAGACTCTTTTGCAGTAGAGATAGCAACACATTAGCAAAACCATAGTAGCACATTTAGATGGATTACTTTCTTGCATAGGTTTTGCTAAGGTGAAATTAGAGGCCATAGTTTAGAGTAGATTTTGAAGTCGCCTAATTCACCCCCCCCCCTCTTAGGCGTCACGGTCCCTTACAAAGTGTACTGTGGCTATCAAGATGCTAGCTTATGGAACCTTGGCTGATCAACTTGATGAGGTGTTAAAGATTGCTGCAAGCACTTGTTTGGAGATTTTTGGGAAAATTTGCAGAAGGAGTGATTGAAAAATTCGATGAAGAATATCTACGCCCTCCAAGAAGCGATGAACTAGAAAAAATCTTACAAGAAATGAGGCTCGTGGTTTTCCATGAATATTCAAAAGCATTGATTGTATGCATTGAGCATGGAAGAATTGTTCGAAAGGTCGTTGGACAGGCATGTTCACACGTGGTGACAAAGGTGTTCCAACTATGATCCTTGAAGCAGTGGCAACTCAGGATCTTCATATATGGCATGCTTTCTTTGGTACCGCCGGGTCTCAGAACAACATAGACATTCCAAACAAGTCACCACTATTCATTCAAGCAATAAAAGGGGAAGCTCTTGCGGTACACTATGACGTAAAACGAACACAAGACATGGGTTACTATCTTGCCGATAAAATATATCCAAAATGGGCAGTATTCATGAAGACAGTGACAACCCCTCAGTCGATAGAAGACAAATTATTTGCATTGATGCAACAAGGGGCGAGGAAAGATGTCGAGTGCACATTTGGTGTGCTGCAATCACACTTTGATATTATTCGTCGACCAGCAAGGTTATGGAAGCAGGGGGGCGTTATCAACATAATGCAAGCTTGTGTTATCCTTCAGAATATGATAGTGGAATGTGAGAAGGAATCAACTAGAGAAGTCTTGGATTTGAATGAATCCAAGTGCGACGATAGTGCTTCCACCTGAAGTTCGTACAAGAGACAACACTGATCCATGCTTCGCAGAGGTACTTTGTAGAAATTCCGCTATCAAAGCTCGACCAACACATAGAAAACTCAAGAAGGATCTAATTGAACACATAACACTATGGAAACAAAGAAAATTTGCAACTATATATAATATAATCATTATATTGATAGTTTTAAAAATATTGTAATCATGTTGCTCTTATTTATCATTGATACATTTTTCTATCAAATAGCCACACAATGGTATACAAAAATTTATTTATAGTTGATCTTATCTAAATGCAAAGCAGTAAACAGCTTAGAGGCGGATCCCTATCTGTGGGTTGTATGACCTGTCTTTATATCTATCTATATCATAGATTCGAGGCGCTCAGAGATAGACCCTCGCCTATGGGTTGTACCTGCCCTTATCTCTTGAGTTGCAAATTGATGGTGGTACGATTATGATAGACACTATTATGTTCACCACTGAGACTAATGGAGCTAGATTTTTTCCATTGCCCTTATTACCATGTAGAATTTCTATCTCGTTTGCTCGAGCATGTACCACATGTCCACATCTTTATTATACTATGGCACAGATAGATTCACTGACAAGGTATACACAACTATTATTGCAAAAAAAAAAACATTTGTATTCACTAGCATCTTACCAAGATATATACACCCACCCATTTATTTCAAATTCATTACGCTGTGCAGTCAGCCATTCCTGTCAAGAGAAAAAGACGCACAGAACGCATTAATTGTAATGCACCATAAAATTTAAAAACATACCCATATGGAAAAGCAAATAAAACAATCCCGGTTTTTTTATAGCAAAATAAAACAATCCAGGTTATGCTACCAAACCCGTCGATCGGGTTCAGACTTGAGACAGGCCCACATTGAGGGTTGGCCTCGACCGGCCGGTGTTTCTCCGGGCCCTTTTCGCTTGCCGTGCTGTGCACATCTGCCCATCTGTGCCCACGAGTACAGTTGTCCATGCAGCCCGAGGCACGACGGCACGGCACGAAACCCGCTTTTTTAGCCCGACACGAGCATGGCCTGGCCCGGTGACATACGGGCCCGAACTAGCCCGGCCCGAGGCAGCAGGCCGTGTCTGGGCCGCTGGCACGAAAAACAGCCCACAGGCCCGTGCTTGGGCTCATGGCTAGGCACGAGGCCCGCAGCGGCACGGCACAGAAGGCACGGCGTGCCGTGCCGGCCCGACATCCTCTGGGCCGTGCCTGGCCCGTGCCCGGGCCGTGCTGAGCCGGGCCAGCCCGATGGCCAAGTATACTCATGAGGGCATGTGGATGTAACACATGTCACGTCGCCGTTGATTATTAGCTCAGCATTCTACCGGGGTCAAACTGTGTTCCAGTGGCAGCCACTGCACTCTCATACTAGCTCTCTTCTCGTCGTCTTCCTCCTCTTCCCTTTGCTAGCTCGTGCTGTGCGTGTATATATATGCATCCTGCCCCCACCCATTTTACCTCCCCACTCGTCTGCACGGAATCGGTCGATCGATCGGTGCTTTTATCTCTGAGTCTGAGCAAGCGATCGAGCTCAACCACCGCGCTCAAGAGCTCAGCTGCCGGCCGGCCGGAGCGGAAAAGGCCGGAGGCGGTGGCATGGGGAGGCCGCCGTGCTGCGACAAGGTGGGAGTGAAGAAAGGGCCATGGACACCCGAGGAGGACCTCATGCTCGTCTCCTATGTCCAGGAGCACGGCCCCGGAAACTGGCGCGCCGTGCCGACCAACACCGGTCTGTGATGAATCTCTGATGACGACGCGGTGGACGGAATTGCCTGCCTTCCTCCAAGATCCATGCTCCAAGCTTATCTGATTTTTCTTTTTTTGGCCGCCCCGTTTGCGCGTGCAGGGCTGATGCGGTGCAGCAAGAGCTGCAGGTTGCGGTGGACAAACTACCTCCGGCCAGGAATCAAGCGCGGCAACTTTACCGAGCAGGAGGAGCAGCTCATCATCCACCTCCAGGCTCTCCTTGGCAACAGGTGATGATCTCTCGCCTGTAGTCGTCTTAGCTTGTTCCCTTTGTTTTCCCCTTACAACAATGGACAAATCATCCACGACCCGAGGTGTTCGTGTGCTGATGAGCTTGTTGATCTGCCGTGCAGGTGGGCGGCGATAGCGTCCTACTTGCCCGAGAGGACGGACAACGATATCAAGAACTACTGGAACACGCATCTCAAGAAGAAGCTGAAGAAGATGCAGGCTGGCGAAGGGGACGACGGGGGAGAGGACGGCGCAGCAGGTGCCTCGGGGGGCGGCGGCGCCGCCGGCGGGGGAGGGAATAAGCGTCCGGCCGTACCCAAGGGGCAGTGGGAGCGGCGGCTGCAGACCGACATCCACACGGCGCGGCAGGCCCTGCGCGACGCTCTCTCGCTGGAGCCTTCGGCGCCGCTGGCGCCGGCGAAGGTGGAGCCTCTGCCGACGACTCCTCCCGAGTGCACGACGTATGCGTCTAGCGCCGAGAACATCGCGCGGCTGCTGGAGGGGTGGCTGCGCCCCGGCGGCGGCGGCGGGGGCAAGGGGCCGGAGGCGTCGGGTTCGACGTCGACGACGGCCACGAGGCAGCAGCGACCGCAGTGCTCCGGTGAGGGCGCGGTGTCCGCGTCAGCGAGCCACAGTGGCGGGGCGGCCGCGAACACGGCGGCGCAGACCCCCGAGTGCTCGATGGAGACCAGCAAGATGGCCGGCGCGGGCTCAGCCTCCGCGCCGCCGGCGTTCTCGATGCTGGAGAGCTGGCTGCTCGACGACGGCATGGGGCACGGCGAGGTGGGGCTCATGGCAGACGTGGTGCCGTTAGGGGACCCCAGTGAGTTCTTTTAATTAAGGCCGCGGTACAAGTAACCAAAAGCAAGCTAATTAATCAAGTAGAGATGCAAGAACAAAAAGAAGAAATTAATCGCCGAGTTAGGTAAATAGTTAAGCAGAAATCGAACAAACTAAGTGTCTTTGAATTCTCGGTGATTTGGATCGAGTTGGGTGTTCGATCTAGTTTGTTTTAATCCTTTCTTTTAATTTTTTTTCGCTGTTGTTATTTCTCTGATGTTAGGGTTTGGAACTGATCATGTAAGATTATACTAATGACAGGTTCCTAGATGGACCATGCATGAGAGTGGCCGATACTACAAAGAAGTGTACACATCTTATAAATTAAAAGATCTATATATTTAGATGTTATAATAGATGCTCAATTATATTAACCCCCCTTCATCTAGCTCTATATATTCTTGGTGTTATTATTATTCCATTACACAAATGTTTGCTTTTGTAGAATTATCCACTACGTCATAATAGTATTTCACTGCCGGTTCAAAATACCCTATCACTGTCGGATTTTGAACCGGCACAACAATACCGGCAGTGATGAAGGTAAGCTATCACTGTCGGTTCCTACAAACCGGCAGTGCTCTTCAACTTCACTGTCGGTTATTTACACAACCGGCAGAGTTCAGTTCCACCAACACTGCCGGTTCATAAGACCACCCGGTAGAGTTCAGTTCCACCAACACTATCGGTTTGTGTTTCAACCGGCAGTGTTGTGGTAAGAATCACTGCCGGTTTGTGACAAGAACCGACACTGATGGCTAAGCCAATGCTGTCGGCCTGTGGCTCCAGCCGGCAGTGCCATCACTGCCGGTTTGTTGCTAACCGGCAGTGATGTTTACACCAACACTGCCGGTTTTCTACTAACCGGCAGTGATGTCACGTTTGCATTTTATTGTTTTATAATTTATTTTAATTTATATTTTTTCGTGGAATCGGGTTTCGCTTTATATACGCTACGTAGACGACATGCCCATCAATATTAAACATTACAAATGTTACGGTTACCGTTCAAATGTTCTTATCAAGATCTCAATCCCTCAAAATAAAAAAAAATGTTCTCATACTTCATAGATTGTGCAATGCTTCTCGGACTTCTTACAATAATCTAGCGAGCCGCTCTAGGTCATACTGGTCCTTGAACTTCACGGATTGTGCAATGAAAAATACTCTATCTTTTTCCAATACCTCGGCTAAGATGAATTTTGCCAGTTCCGATTGTAGCGCGACGATCTTCATGTCTAACAGCCTTTCGTGGTTATATTTCTTGTGTTGTCGTTCAAAAAAGATGATATCCAAAGATGAATCAGTAAGTCATTTTGTTGAATGATTAAGAGACATAAATAAAATGGGGATTATACACACCAACTTATCGGCTTCTTCCGATTTTCTGCCGATGTAGCGAAGCATTGCCCACATTACATAAAACCCGCATTCATTGTTTCCCGTCGGCTATTTTAGGTACTTCCCCTCCATTTCGACAACCTTGAATGGGACCTGCATCCCACCGATATGTCTTCTTCGGACACTGAGCAACATTAAAAGGAGAAACGTTAGAAAGCGGTATGTGTGATTAAAAAATAATATGTTATTATGATCGCTTACTAATTCAGCACTGCCACCAGTGCATCCAGATGATGAAATGGTTTTTTCTTCGAATCCACACCTCAATCAGAATTTTGGCAAGATTAACACAAATGAAGACGAAATGGTGGCTGCAATCATAGAATCATAATTATCGAATAATCTTAACGAAAAAAGAAGCATAAAATTAAATGTCGAGAACACATACTCGCAGTTGTAGGCTAGAAGTATGTGGGTTTTGTTCTTCATCTTGAATTCGTCGAAAACAGCAATCAATCTCTATTTCAGGTCTTCCACGTCACATCCATGGAGGCCTAGATATGTCTTCTCATTGACTCACAAGGGGTCCAAGAAGCCTATGTTATCCCATTTGCTTTTTACAATGCAAAATTTTGCTATACACCTACATAAAATCATGGAAAATGCTTAAAAGTTAATAATTTGTGTCCCGAGAGAGTAGTTAATTGTAATATCATGCGTGTAGGGTACTTACATAGTCCACAGTGTCAACATTTGTGTATCAAGAGAGCATTTCTGTTATAGCTGGAACAAGCACTCCCATTCGACATCGAACTTCTCTTCTTCAAGATAATGAAAAACATGTGGTGAACGGATAATAACCTCAAAACTAAAGTCCTCCGTCTCTGTTGTTTGAGCCATGTAATATTCATGCAACTGGCACATATATATTGTCAAATTTTTATACTCATGATTGGGAACCAAAAGATTGCCCCTTTCATACTTCATTGCCGGTATTCCCGTCCCTTGTACATCATAATAGATGTCCGCAGCCTCTTTCATGGTTAATTCGGGGTTGTCTTTGACGAACTTTTGTATCTTCTTAAATCTTCATTGTGTATTTTATCGGCTCTTGTTGTAGCGTACTGATTCTGTGTTTGCCTTTTGAATTCGGACTTCAACAAAAATGGAGGCAGTGAGGCACAGAGATTGAAGAAACTAATACAATCTTTCTTCGAGATGTGTGCTGTAAATTTTCCTTCCATCAAGTTTGTAACGCTGCCACTGAACGACCTTTTTCTTTTTTGTTGGTCCACTTTGAGAGCATTAGCGACCGAATCCAAGGACCTTTTCTGCGATTGCGAGGATGTTTTTTATCTTGTTTTGGGCTGAGGTGGTGGAGGAGGATGATGACGAGAATTCTATTTTCCCGGGGCTGATGAAGATGGAGGAGGAGGAGGTGGAGTCTTCTCTTTTCTCGGGGCTGATGAAGATGGAGTCGGACGAGGAGGAATAGGAGACCTCTGTCTTCTCGGGGGTGATGGCAAGGGATGAGGAGGGGAGTGATCTCTGTTGGGAGATGGTGAGTGATCATCGTGGGTGGGCGAAGACTCACAGTCATCCTCATCATCAGAGGATAATTGGTGGTCAAGCTTAATGAAGCACTTGTGCCAAGACACTTGAGAGCCCTTGTTATGACCACATTTTGGCCTGTCTTCCGCTACGGGGTACTCAATGTGTATCTTGTTATACTTCTTATCAAGTATTCTGTCAATGGTGACGCGAGTGTACCCCTATGGAATTATGCGGCCATTAATGGTCCCGTCTCCCACAGGCCAGGCCTTGCCGAGCACCACACCTTGTTCTTTGTCCATTCCTGATGGATGTACAACTTGACATTGACAGGTTCAGTGATGCCGTCCACCGGATGAGGTACATTCGCATCTTCTTCGTCGAGCGGGGTTGATCCGCAGCTGCTGTGCCCCCTAAACTGTGGGCTAAAGGTAGTAGGAGTAGGGTTTTGTGGTACTCCTGACCCCTTAGACAACAAATTTTGCTGGACTCGTGCTTCAACAGTCGCCTTAATCCGTGCGTCCATTCTTTCATCCATCTCTTTTAGTCGCCTCAAATACTCTACCTCCTGATCTGCTCTACCCCTCGAGCGGCTTCGGTAAGTGTTAGATTCTTGGGGGAATGCTAGTTTCTAAGGAACAACACCGGTTCGTCTAGTAAGACCAGGGTGCTCCTTGGTTCTGAGTGCTTGGGTGAGCATGTCTTTCTCCCTATTAGAAGTGCGAGTCCCTTGCCTCACCTCCTCAGTTACCTAGGAGATCCTCTGGATGAGTTCGCTCATGGGTTGATTTGTGGAGCTAAAGCTCCCGTCCTCTGTGTGGCGTACATTCCTCCCCATACAGTATATTACCGATCTTGGCTCCCAATCGGCGGTCTCAACCTGAACGCCTTCCTCAGCAAGGCGATCCATCTTTTGAAGTTCAGCTTCAAATTATGGCATCTTTTTGGCGTAGCCACGAGAGCCGAGATGATGAGGATTCATCGCTTTCAACGAGTTCTCCTTATTCTTCCTGCTCAGTTCTAAGTACTCCTCGAATAACCTGTAATCCTTGAAATCCTGCCAGAAGTCCTTTTGCTTACTAAAATGTCCACCATCAAAATCTAGCTCTTTATTTTGGAGGATAAAATTCTTGTACAATGTCCTCTTGAAATTCTTGAAGCATGTCCCCATGATTTCTTTTGCTTTTTTCTTGACTAACTCCTTGTCATACTCCATTGGGAAAGTAAAATACTCTGGGATCTTGATATCCCATATGTAGTCCTTCTCACTTTCGGGAACCCTCCACAGGTGATCATCTTTCCCAATCCACTTCATGTACCTAATTGGGATGAAGTCCCTAACAAGTAACCCGAGGATAGTCTTGTATTTGGTCAAAGCTATAGGCGGTGAGAGTGGATCCCCAATTCATCGAACTCAGTGATGTGCCAGTGTGCATTCCTACCAATAGGAATCTTTGACACGCCTCGCTTGGATCTGGCCTTCCTGCTACCCGAACCCTCTGGCTCCTCGGCCGACGGAGGCTCCTGCTAGAGACACCATGTAAGCTATGACCCTCTCAATTGATTAGCGTGTGTGGCTACATAGTCACATGATACCAAAGTTACTTGGCCATCTTGGTCATTTTGACCCAGATCGAGCAGGCTAGACGGGGTCAATGGCTGCTCGTTCTCACCGTCCTGATTGACACCGTCACCATTTGTCGGATCATGTGGCTCTCCTGTCCCAGCGATATCAGCCGCTTCTTGTTGTTGATCTGTTCTTCGGCGATGGGGTAACAGGCGAGGACGATTCATGGCTATGACACGATCGTGGTTAGTTTTGGCTGCGGACAACTACTAATAGCATATGTTCATATATATATATATAATATGTTTAATGCAAAGTTAATAATAAGTCCACATACAACAAAGTCAAATAATAGCATATGTTCACCTACAACAAATTTATTGTTTGATTGACCACAAACAACAAAGTCCACCTACTGTTCTACGAAACTAAGCCTACATCAACTTTCAAATAAGAAAAGCAATGACTATAGCTATAAATAAAAGCATGACATCTTTCCAAGACCAAGGAGCAATTCTCCTAATCTTCACATCTCCGGCGGGTGGCTTCTCTTCAATCTCCAGTGCCAGCGGATGGCCATGGTTTGCATTCATTGGACCATAGTAGGCCGGTTGCCCATAGTTTGCAAGGTAGGCCAGATGACTATAGTAGGCCCTCAAAGCTTCCGCTTCTGTGTTGTACTTTTTATGCAAATTACCAGGGTAGTGATTGACTTGAGCATAGCAATCTTCTCAGGTTCAATAAATCCTAGGCATGTGACCAATATGCACTACATACCATGTCATGGTTGCCTATACATTTAAGTAAATTAGGCATGTGGTAAGTGGTAATGGTAACTCACTGAACAAAAGTTATTATTTAAGTTATATGGCAAATCCCTACTAGTGACACTTAATTCGAATCTACACTACTCTTGTTCCTTGTTTACAAATTCGAACCACTGATTTTGCCTTAGTATTCACAAACTTCACATTAGGTTGGTTGCTAAAGCACAGGTTCTTCTATTAGACTAGATCCTCAGCAAGCATGAGATAATTTAATATGTGTTCAACATGAACAAATCCTCCAGATAAATTGAAACATATTTGAATAACTATAACCTCACTTGCGTCCATGTTTAGGTCTGAATTATTGTGTTGACAAACACAGCACACAGCCTCCTATCAAAATTTACTTCTTTAGATTTCTAACAATAGGGAGGCAAACCCTTGTCCATAACCACCAGTACACGAATAGCCAAGAAATATAATCATATTGTCACTTAATGTAGACATAAGTCAACTTTTTTCTTCTTAGAAGTGAATTGGTAAAAATGTGTTACACAAATGTTCCCCCAAAATAAGTATTACTGGATTCAAGTAAGCAGCAACACCTCTACTGATTCATAGCAACACCTCTACTGATTCAAGTAAGCAGCAACACCGTGGGTCATTTCATCAGACACATAGCGGGTAGTGAGCCACGCACTCACCGTGGGGGTGGGAAAGCAGTTGTCCGCGCGCTCTTGAAGGCCTTGGCGGTGGGAGTGCAGGTGTGGAGGAGGAGGGGCATGGCCAACGTCGTGGACGAGGAATGAGGGCACGGACGGTGTGGTGCTCTGGCTTAGGGCGGTGCTCTGGGGTGGGGCGGTGCTCCGGCGCGGGGTGGTGCTCTGGCGGCGTGAGGGCACGGACGGCGCGGTGCTCTGACTTGGGGCGATGCTCCAACGTGGGGCGGTGCTCTGACGTGGGGCGGTGGATGACGTGGGGCGGTGCTCCGACGCGAGGTGATGCTCCGGCGGCACGGGGAGAGGGGTTGGCACGGGGTTGAAATGAATTTGGATAATTTCAACTTGTGCCTCTTTTATACCAGTATCTCATCACTGCTAGGTACATCACTGCCGGGTCACTCCCCAAACCGACAGTGAAGGATGTACATCACTGCCGGGTCATTCCCCAAACCGATAGTGATGTGGTGTAGCAGTTATGTGTTAAGTAGGATAACTTTTCATTTTCTTTCGAATTCCTACGACTGACTCAACGGTTAACACCCCTCAACTTAGCCCCCGAGCCCCGTGTTCGAGTCCCAGGTGGCCCAAAATTTTTTGGTCAATTTTATAAATTTTTTAATGACTTCAGGAAATGCCTGATCACTGTCGGTTGTAAGTCTAAACCGATAGTGATGGTGTACATCACTGTCGGGTTATTCCCCAAACCGGCAGTGATGTGGTGTAACAGTTACGTGTTAAGTAGGATAACTTTTTATTTTCTTTCGAATTCCTACAACTGGCTCAACGGTTAACATCCCTCAACTTAGCCCTCGAGACCCGTGTTCGAGTCCTAGGAGGCCCAAATTTTTTGGTTTAATTTTTTAATTTATTAAGTGGCCTAAAGGTCAAAAAGAAAAAATAAATAAACGTTAGCACGCATTTTATACTAGCAGCAGCGGTTAAGTCTCTGAACTCTGCAGCCCGAGACCCAAGCTCGAACCCGTGGGCTGGCATATTTTTTTAATTTTTATATATCACTGCCAGTTTTCAAAATAAACCGACAGTGATAACCAGCATCATTGTTGGTTTCTTTTCATCAATGCCGGTTTTTTGAAACCGACAGTGATGTCTATATATATTAAAAAATTTCTTTTATATACTGAATAAATAGAAGCATATGTATTCCTATGTCGAAATGGTTTAAATTTTTTTTGGTAAGCTTGTACACTCAAATTAAGACCCCACACAGGATCTTAGGTTTTTCTGATCAGTTTTTTTATTTGTTATATTTTTCTCTGTGCCGAATAAGACAAAAGAGGGTGAATTTCATCTTGGAACCAATAGATTTTTTTCATCCACCTCCACAAAATTCTTATCCCTAAGGCACATTAGAGCCTGTGTAAAAGTTTGGCACCATTCCGGATCTTTTCGTGGGGAGACTCAGTTCAACCTATAATTAAACGGTGTCGTCATGTTAAAATTCAATTAAACCTCATAAAGTAGTAAACCATCTTTGAAAAATTCCAAACTTGGTGTTTCCTTCACATGTGGCATGTACAAGCCTGAGAAAAAGTTTGAGACGAATACGACACAGGAATGCCTATGAACCACAGAAACCTTGATAACCTATGTGTATAGTCATGGTTCGATGAAAAGGCACATGTACATCTGTGAAGCATGTATACTCCGCCTATGTCGAAATGGCTTGAAATTTTTTTGTCAAGCATGTACACCCAAATTAAGACCCCACACATGATCTGAGGTTTTTCTAATTAGTTTTTTTATTTATTATATTTTTCTCTACGCCGAATGAGACAAAAGAGGGTGAATTTCATCTTGGACCCAATAGATTTTTTCATCGACCTCCATAAAATTCTTATCCCTAGGGCACATTAGAGCCTATGTAAAAGTTTGGCATCATTCCGGATCCTTTCGTGGGTAGACTCAGTTCAACCTATAATTAAACGGTGTCGTCGCGCGGAAATTCAATTAAACCTCAAAGTAGCAAACCATCTCCTAAAAATCCCAAACTAGGTGTTTCCTTCACACGTGGCACATGCAAGCCTAATAAAAAGTTTGAGACAAATATGACATTGGAATGTATATTTCTAGTTGCCCAATAAATATTATACGAATTATATGCATGACAATAATTAAACACAAAGTCGTACAAATTAAAATTAGAACCCAATTAAACTACGACCTTAAAAACAACCTAATAAACATCAATTACTATCGGAATCACTGCCGGTTTGATCGGGCCACACACACTAACATGCCTCTGTAGCCATATATGGTAATTGATGTCACAGATTATGTATCCACTTGTATCGATGAAGTCTAATGCCCGTATGAGTGCACTCTCTCGTGCCTCACAATACCGAAAGAATGGTCGGCCATAGATGTAACCTACTGAATGACCACTGCCCCTGTTAGTAATCCTTATGCAGTACTGGTGTCCTTCTACAGTGAGCTGGCCAAGGTTACCATTGCAAAAGTCCTAATTGTATCCAAGTTGCTCCGTAGCTTGGTCTAGAACGGCCCACAAGCCACATGCAGCATAGGTAAGGTCCTAGAGCGCAATCTGCATGGGGAGAAAAAGGAAAAAAATAGAGAATGTTATTACAATAATAAACAACAAATAACCATGGCTCAGGTATAAGTGACCATTTTACCATATCCTTACGGTTGTAGCTCGCAAACCATTCGCTTGCTTACGGGACGGGGATATCACCAGCATTCAAAGCAAGTGCCTTGAAGTGCGAGAAATCTGGCACATCATAGCAAACACATCGAAGTGCCTCTAAACAGATGCGCACGGCACTGAATTGGGCACTTATCACGTCCCGGCTCTGTCTTTCCGTCTCGTGGATATGGTTCCGATGATTTGCACCCCTCAAAGGGATGGAAAAACTGAGTTCACACGTTCATAGCCGACCACTTGCATTAGATGTCGTGTTCTCGACGTTGTTCGAGATAAAGAACCAGCTAAGTGCTGTTCGTAGCCAATCTATTCGGGATATAGTCTGCGACATATATGTATACAACAATGATATTAAACTAATTACACTTATTTGTTAGCATCAAAAAACAAAAGATATTGCAAAATATTTCATACAATAGCTGGAATAGGGAACCGTGGAATGGCCACATTAAGAGCGAATGACTCATCGCCAGGGTGGAAACTTGGTTCTTGTGGTGGGGGAGGTCCGTTGTTCATACCACCTGATCGATAAAATGCCAAAAAAATATGAACATAAAATATATGCACAAAAAATTCTTCCAAGTAAACTATGGCAACATAATTAAATATAGATCGAATGTAAGGAATAAGAATATATATAAATGTAGATTGCAAAGAAACATGAATATAAATATAGATCAAATGAATATAGATAGAATATTGGAGAAGACAGCATATCAATACCATTGAAAAATGCAGGAGCCATGACCAAATCACAGAGAGAGAGAGAGTGAATTTCTTGAGAAGTGAGAGTAAAACGTGAGAAATGAGACTATGAGAGTTTGTGGGTGGGTGGGATCGATGTATGTGGCCGACGGTTTGTTTTATATAGGAGGCATGGGCATCACTGGTGGTTTTTAAGTAGAACCAACAGTGAAAGTTAATATCACAGCTGGTTTTTAAATAGAACCGACTGTGAAAGTTAATATCACTGCCTGTTTGTAAGTAGAACCGACAGTGAAGGTGCATATATGTAAAGGATATATTTATTTGGATAGTACAGTAGAAAAGTTTTAACAACAACGATATATTTATTTAGATAGTAATGAAATACATCAAAAAATAACAAAAATATTAGAAATAAATTACATATACGATAACAAAGACCTTACACTAAAAATACATATACGATAACAAAGACCTATTTGCGTACAGGTCAATATTACAATCAATGTGTATCAACACATTATAATGTAACAGCCTCAGTAGCATTCTTCTATCACCAACTAGGAGCAAACAGCAGCACCGAGGTGGTCTACGAGCTATACCGGTTGGAGATGGCAAGGTGGCATCGATGAATCCGCCTTGTCTGTACATGGCCTTTTTCTAGATGCACACCGCAGCGGATGGCTCTGTGAACCTCGTGGCATCTCTAATCTTCGGCGTTGCTCTATCTTCAGTAGCATTCTTCTAGTACCTCTTGTGTGCACTATTTTGGTGGACTACGATGCATGATGATATCTGTGATTTGTTGTGAGAGGAAAACATTGTATCATGGCTGATAAGGCCTGGCTGAAATCAACATGCATGGAGAGGCTAGCTCCTAGTCGAGGGCCATTTTATAGGGGGCTAGCATTCATGGTACATTTTTATTTCTGAACTAAAGTTGTCGGGGTAGGTGGGAGCAGTTTTCCTACTGTTGTGGTCAGTGGTAGCACTATTGGCATGTGAGGAGCATCTACACATCACCGTCAGTTTTAGTTTAAAACCGACAGTGAATGGGGCCTTTGTGTCGGTTCGAACAACCGACTGTGATAGAACCTATCACTGCCGATTTTAAAACAAAACCGGCAGTGAAGAGCCCTGCCGCTATCGCAGCCTTTTAGTAAAAAATATATAAAAATGACTATCGATTTAGAGCCTGCCATCGCAGCGCTATCACTGCCGATTTTAAAACCAAAACCAACAGTGAAGGGCCCTACCGCCCTCGCAGCACTTTAGTAAAAAAATAAAAAAATCACTATCTCGCAACCTTTTTATAAAAAATATAAAAAAATCCCGAGCCTAGGATTCAAACCCAGGTCTCGAGGTTCTTAGTTTGGAGCCTTAACTACTACGCTAGAATAGTGATTACGTTAGAATTAGTTGTTCTTTTTCTTTTAACCCGTCGTAATGCACTACTAAATAATAAATGCAAAATCAAAAAAAGTTTGGCCCACCCAGGATTCGAGCGCGGGTCTCAGAGTATAGAGTGCACGGCCTTAACCGCTGAGCTAGGATAGGGAGTTCGGTTAGTTTGTTTTTCTTTATTTATTTATTAATAGAAATAATACAGTTAGTTTATATTCTAAAATAACACAAAAAATTGTGTCTTGATTATTTAATTCTATGATAATTAATTAATGGTCTATAATTATCAAATAATAGTGTTTGTAAACATGATCTCAATATTTGATTACATAGTCAATAATTAAATTATAGAGATGCGCACAAAATATAAATTAGATATTCAGTGTGAATTACTAATACAACGTCTACATAATGATTACATAGTTAACAATAATCTAACTATCTTTAGGTGCATCAACAATGAGGGCCTCATTGTGATCAAGCCATATGTAAGCAGGTTCATCATCCTCTTGAAGGATAGGTAGGGGTACGTTCGCCCCAAATAGAGGCATTTCCTGATAGCCCATGTAGTCTTCTTCATCCGTCACTCCATCGACACCAACAATCTTTCTTTTCCCTTCTAGGACTACTTTTAGCCTTTCTTTTGTCCTGTTGTCCCTTGCATAGAAGACTTGCATAACATCTCTTGCAAGGACGAAGGGGTCATCTCTATATGCAGTCTTAGTGAGATCAATGGTAGTGAACCCTTCGCTGTCAGTGTTGATTTCCTCGAGCCGAACCCACTGACAGCGAAAAAGAGCTGCCTTCAATGGACCATAGGATAGCTCCCATATCTCCTCTATGAAACCATAGTATGTCGCCTGCACGTTGTTGTTTTCGTCGTGAGCATCAAAACGAACACCACAATTTTGGTATGTGCTCTTTCCATCTTGCTTTTTTGTGTAAAATGTGAATCCATTGATCACATACCCTTGGTACTTAAGATATGTACTCGAAGGTCCCTTGGCTAATGCATCCAGTTAATTACCGAACTTTATTCCAAGCAAGCGACGTCGCAACCAGTTGACAAATTCCTCCTTATGTTTTTTTATCTAGCCAAGCCAGTGACCTGCTCGGATACAGAGTTTGCAACGATTGCCTGTGCTCATCAATGTATGGCATCACACCCTCGGCTTGCTGGAGAACAGCGAACTGTGCCTGTCTGAAAGAAATAGGGTCATCTACTGTAACAGATTTCTCCCCGATCGTTCCTTTGCCACGTAGTCTTCTCTCGTGATGAGATTCTAGAACTCCGACCCTTTTGATGTCTAGATAATATGTGCAGAACTCAATGACCTCCTCCGTTGACCATCCTTCAACCATGCCCCCTTCTGGCCTGAATCTATTCCTAACATACCTCCTGAAAACTTTCATCAATCTTTTGAAAGGGAACATCTAATGCAAGTACATTGGGCCAAGGGCTCTAATTTGATCAACAAGATGAATGAGCAGATGCAATGAGATATCAAAGTAAGTCAGCGGGAAATGCATCGCAAGCCTAACGAGAGTTTTAGCTATGTCCCACTATAGCTGCTCTAGCGTGGACACATTAATGACCTTTTTTGAGATCGCGTTGAAGAACGAGCAAAGCTTTATGATTGGGGCACGAACCTTTGGGGGGAGGATACCACGTAGGGCAACAGGGAGCAGCTGAGTCATAATGACATGATAGTCATGGGCCTTCATAGGGCCATAGTTGAACTTGAGTTCTCTCATGTTCACTAGCCTCTTCGGGTTCTCACAATAGCCCATCGGACTTTGAGTTCATTGAAGAAAGAAATAAGTGCACGCTTTTCTTCCCTCTTCAATGTCCATGACGCAACCGGAAGTTCGAACTGACCATTCTCTAGCTCCATGGGATGCAGCTCCTTTCTGATTCCCAAGTGTTGTATGTCTAGGTGTGTGGCTAGTGAATCCTTCGATGTCCCCCCGGTCTCCATCAAGGTGTTAAGAGTGTTAGCGCACATGTTTTTAGTGATGTGCATGGGATCAAGACAGTGGCGTACACTCAGAAATGGCAGTAAGGTAGTTTCCAAAAAACCAATTTTTTCTTCCAAACGCTCCCATCAAGCGCTGCTACTGCATTGTCCCCCTTCCTAAGGACAACCTCCAGTTTGTTGAGTTCTCGAAGTATCACAGGCCCATGTTGATATTTTGGAGCTAAGCATTTCTTAATAGTACCGTTGAAATCTTTTCTGTTCCAATGGTAAGGGTGATCCTTAGGTAGGAACCTATGTTGTCCCATATAAACTATCTTTGAGTTATTTGGTAGATTTACCGCATCGATGTCGTCCAAGTACTCGACACATCTAGTATAGCCTTTTGTCTTCTCTCCGAACAACGAACCTCGACCTGGCAGGTCGGTGAATGTAGCGATAAGTACTCCCTTGATCATGACATGTTCCGTTTTGTACTCATCCCAAACATCCAGCACACCCTTTTCAAACATCTCCACTAGTTCATCGATCATTGGTTCTAGAAACACATCGATGTCATTCCCAGGTTGTCTTGGCCCTTGGATCAGTAGTGGCATCTGGATGTATGACCTCTTCATACAGACCCAAGGTGGAAGATTGTATATACAGAGTGTCACTGGTCAGGTGCTATGATTGCTTCTAACCTGGTTGAAAGGATTCATCCCATCTGTGCTCAAAGTAAACCAAAGGTCCACCGATGTCCTTATAGAGCATAGTATTAATAGTCCTCCGACGGGGTGCCTCATCATTATATCTTTCTTACACTCTTTGCCATGCCAGCGCAACAGCTTGGCTGACTTTGCACATGCAAACAGCCTATGCACCCGGAGAGCTATAGGGAAATACCAAACGACCTTCACGGGACCTCCTCTGGCCTTGGTACCCTCATCTGATGGCCCTTCCTTGTATCGTGGAGCTTCACACTTGGGGCACTTGTCCAAGTTTTTGTATTTTTCTCTACGGTATAATATGCAATCATTGGAACACACATGGATTTTTTCAACCTCAAGGCCGATGGGGCAGATCATTTACTTGGCCAAGTATGTCTTTTTTGGCAACTCATTTTTTTCTAGGAGCATTTTCCTTATTATACCTAATAACTGATCGAATCCTTTATCACTCAATCCGTTTGTCGATTTGAACTCTAACAGTATGATGTCGGCTTCCAGTTTGCTCATTGGACAATTCCTATACAATGGTGTTTTGCCATCTTGTCTCATTTTCTCTAGCTTTCTCAGCTGTCTTTCACAAAGACATCCGGTCTCTACATTACGTAGCAGCTGAGAAATGCCATCATTATCCTCGGTGTCATCAGCTAGCGTGTTCCTAAACACATTATTAACTGTGGCCATAGGTTTCGTATTGACACTGGGTTCCTCGTCAGCATCGTGGATGGCTACGTCAGGCATGTCCACATCATCATCGTTTTCCTATAGAACATTCACACCAACCTCACCATGCATAGTCCATATCGTATAGTTTGGCATGAACCCCCTGGTAATCAAGTGCGATCGTATAGACTCAATTTGATGAAAGTTCCTTTGATTCTTGCAATCTTTGCATGGGCAGAAGACAGGGTTCCCATTCCCAGCATGGGCTTTGGCATCGGTGATAAACTGGTTGACGCCATGCATGTACCGCTTATCCATTCGGGACAGATGCATTCACTCTCGATCCATCTCTGCACAAAAAAATACTAAGATAGTAATTACAAAGAATTAATAAGAAATCGAGCTTCATGAACAACAATTGTAGCTCGAAAGTACCATTTTTGGAAAATATTATTGTACACTAATTATTGGGAAATTGAAATTGGTAGCCCCGGCCCTGTAAATTAAAAATCGTAGTAAAAAACAATTATTACACAATAATGAAGAACATCTATTCTACTCTACTTCTAAGAACTAATTATAGCATCACATACTAACAATGATGATCTTGACCACCATGGAATAATTAGCTAGGAATTTAAATGTGTTCATAGACACCAACCATTTGGATGATGGATTTACCACAATTTGAGTCTTGCACAAATGTCCAATTGAAAAAGTGCTCTCTAGAATGGAGAAAGAATTAGAATGAGAATCAAGCAATGTAGACATCAAAACGAACCTAATTAAGCAACAAAATCAAAAGAGTGGATGTTTGTTATTAACCTTAAAGCAAAAATATCAAGTCATTCTTCAAAATCCAAGCGCTAGCTTCATGGTGAAGAGCAGCCGCAACAATGGAGGGAAGGGCCCAAACGCGCGCCTCTATTCTCGGGATGGAAGAGAGGAGGAAAAAGAGGACGACTGTAGCCTTTTTGTGCTGTAGGTTTATCACCGTCGGTTCTTGGGTAGAACCGACAGTGATAGGGCCAAATCACTGTCGGTTTGTGGCTTGAACCGGCAGTGATAGTGGCCACCAAAACACTGCCGGTTCAAGCTACAAACCAGAAGTGATGTGGTGCTTCACTGCCGGTTTTAGCCCAACCCCAATCATTTTCTCATTTTCAAGCTCATAACCGGCAGTAAAGGTACATCACTGCCGGTTCTCACAAATCTGACAGTGATGATGCCGGCAGTGATGTCCAAACACTACTACAATAATCATTTGTAGGGGTGGCTAAAGATCATTTGTAGAGGTGGCTCAGCCAGCCGCCCCTACCATACCGTCTCTACAAATCATGTATTTGTAGGGGCGGTTCCCAGACCGCCCTTACAAACCCTACAAATCGATTTGTAGGGGCGGCTATAGTATCAACCGCCCCTACAGTACATTTTTCAGCAAAAAAAATTAAATTTACAATTCAAATTCGACCAGAACTCATATATACATATGCTAGATGCTACTGATGATCTTCCAATCTAAGCTACTTATGTCAAATAGAGCAATTCCAGTTAGAAAAAATAATAGTGGAAAATGCATCCCTCTATACAGATAAACATATGCTACTGATGATCTTCCAATCTAAGTTACTTATATCAAATACAACAATTCCAGTTAGCAAAAATGATAGTGGAAAATGCATCCCATCCCTCTATACATATAACTGATATTTCCACCAAAAAATATAGATAACAGAGATCCTAAATTTGATCAACAGATAAGCTTAAAATACAATGAGGACAAGCAAATTGAAATAAAGATCCAAAAAATACATATAACTGATATGCCCAACTCAATGGATTTGTCTCCCTTGCCACAAATAACCAGTTAACCACCATGAAGATAAAATGCAACTATCAACTTTTTTTAACACAACAACTATCATATATTAGATTGATAACCCACTATCCAGAAGGGTAATTTTCTGTGTCACCATGCAACAGACTAGAACGATAGTTTTTTCTTTACCTAGCATCATATTGAGCAAAATTTCAGCTATACCAGTGAAATATATACCCTTTAAAAAAGCACATGACATAAAACTTAACTTGGGACATGCTCCTATACTAGACCTTCCATTCTAGGTACGAATCAAGCTGAAACTCCAAGTATTTAACCAAACACCTGGAGAAACAGATTTCTGAACTCGAACCAGCAATTACAAAAAACAGGAGTTCTGATAGCATTATGTTTCATCCTCAAAACAAGCTGTTTATAGAACATGATGAATAAGTTACCAGATCGCTACCACTAATTTATGTGAGCCAATTTACATTCAAGCATACTTAGTAGCTCTGAACATGCAGTCTATACTCAAAACTACTAATTCAGATCATACTTTAATATGTCACGACAGTTCTAGGTGCCAAAATATCTACTCACCAAGAGGATCGCTGGTAAGGTTTCAAAGGAATAAACTTAGCAGATATGATCTTCGGGAGGGACCGTGGAATGGTCTGGTGTGAGCAAATATAAATCAAGAAATTACGTTTATAATGATAAATCAAGATTACCATAATGCACACTTGGCACATGCATTGTTGTCATTTGGTGTTTTCATAGCAGCCACATCAGTTACTAGATTACTACCTAAGCCATTGGCAGCGTGTCCTCATGGGCATTTTTTTCATAGAAGACCCCTGGTTAATCAATTTAGCTTGTCCATTGCAATATGTGAAGCGCAGCCAATATCTCATTCTCCTCCCCATTTTCTGTGTATTTCAGATTCTCCCTGCATTTTGTAATTTCAGATGTAGATTTTTCTCCACAGTTGTATGTCTGCTTAGATTATCCCCTGGGCTACATAAACTTTGGACTATGGGTTGTAAGGTTTATGAACTTGTCACCAAATTATGAAAGTAATGCAGTGGGTATATCTATATGTGTGGCACTAATAAATCAAAATAAGCTTGAAACTTCAGTTTGCCATTTCAGGTAGCATCTGTGCACACAACAACATTAAGTAAAGGAATTATTTAATTTGACAAAAAAAATACAACCCGATGCCATAGCGTTTCAGCTCAAGTCTTTTAGGAGTTTTAAATCCAGAATACATTTAATTCACAGAAGCTAATTAACATAACTTTAAAATACATATGGTGGCATACTGGCATGGAATACTTTTGCTGCTTGCAGGTGAGGTTCGGAAGTGTTGAAACTCTCCAAAGGGATGAAAACATGATGGATATTTGCAGATGTCCGTTCGAAAATGGTTCAAATACTAAATGGCTAATCTGTTTATAGAACATGATGAATAAGTTACCATATCGCTGCCACTAATTTATGTGAGCCAATTTACATTCAAGCATACCATGGACTTCACCTTCCCATCTATGTGAGCCAATTTACATTCAAGCATACCATACGGATGAAAACAGGATGGATATTTAACCTTCCCATCTATAGTTTCCTATTTTTGCTTCTGATTTTACTATCAATCAGAAATTTTAGACTTCGGTGTCACTCAAGCTACCATGGACTAAATTTAACAAAATAAAAACGGCAGAGAAGCATATCAGGTATGAGCATAGGTGAACCAACCTAACAATTTTCGGAACCCAATTAACAACAGAAGGGCAATCCGAGCACTAAACATGATGATCCCACCAACCAGCTCCACCTGAGGTAGCACATCCATTACCCTGAACAATGCGTAGGAATTTTAGGCAACATGCATCTCCATCAAGAAACATAACGCAAAAAACAGTCCACCATCTGGAAAACAATTCATCGGTACTTACTTCCTGCATTTAAAATTTGAGGTACTTGGTGCTTGCCGTTGTAGCTTGCTCGTTTACTATTGCCTCCCTGGGTGGTCGGTGCCTCAGCCTTAGCTGTCCTGCACTGCGCAAAGGGGAAGATGGAGGGAGAGAGGATCTGGGTGAGGAGCCATGAGACGGAGGACGGATCTGGGTGATGAGCCATGAGACAGAGAAGAAGAGGGTGAGGTACCTCTAGATCTGGCCGCCAAGCCGATCTGCCGAGGAAGAGGCCACGCGCGGGCAGACGGTGGCGTCGAACACAGGCACCTAGGGTTTTGATGTTTCATCGAGCCTAGGAGCGCACGCGGACCGGTGGGAGGAAGCCGTGTCGTGGTGGCAGCCGCGGCAACGGCCACTTGCGGGGGCTCGCTGGCGCCCGTGCGCCGCCGTCCCGCCCGCGCCGTTTGTCGGCCGGCGCGCCGCGGCATCGAGAGAGAGAGGGGGGGAAGGTGAAAGCAGAGACGGAGGAGGGGGCCAGCACGCCACCACGTCAGGAGAGAGGGAGAGGGAGAGGGAGGGACGACGGGGGTGGAGGCGGCGAGAGCGGGAGCAACTACGGCGGGGGTCGCGGGAGGCGCAGCTGCCTCGTGAGAGAGCGAGAGAGGGAGAGGATGGAAGTTTTTTTTCGATGAGGAGGGGGAGAGATGGGAGATATTTTTGTGGTGGGGGATTTTCGGACGACGTGGACAAACGGTGGCCATGGAAGGAATTCCAGCGATGTGGCTCACTGGTGAATTTGTAGGGGCGGCTCGTGATTCAGCTGCCTCTACAAATGGACACAACATTTGTAGGGGCGGCTCGTATTATTAGCCACCTCCCTGCTATGCTATTTGTAGGGGCGGCTGCTGTGCTGGAGCCTGAGCATGCCACTGTAGGGACGGCTCGAATACTAGCCACCCCTAAAAAAAACTCCGTTGTTACAAACTGTTTTTCACATAGTGAAAGTAGTAAAGAGCTTAGAGGCGGATCCCTATATGTGGGTTATATGACCTGTTTTTATATCTATCTGTATCATAGATTCGAGGTGCTCAGAGACGGACCCTCGCCTATGGGTTGTACCTGCCCTTATCTCTTGAGTTGCAAATTGACGGTGGTACGATTATGATAGACACTATTATGTTCACCACTAAGACTATAGGAGCTAGATTTTTTCCATTGCCCTTATTACCATGTAGAATTTCTATCTCGTTTGCTCGAGCATGTACCACATGTCCACATCTTTATTATACTATGGCACAGATAGATTCACTGACAAGGTATACACAACTATTATTGCAAAAAAAACATTTGTATTCACTAGCATCTTACCAAGATATATACACCCACCCATTTATTTCAAATTCATTACGCTGTGCAGTCAGCCATTCCTGTCAAGAGAAAAAGACGCACAGAACGCATTTAATTGTAATGCACCGTAAAATTAAAAAACATACCCATATGGAAAAGCAAATAAAACAATCCCGGTTTTTTTATAGCAAAATAAAACAATCCAGGTTATGCTACCAAACCCGTCGATCGGGTTCAGACTTGAGACAGGCCCACATTGAGGGTTGGCCTCGACCGGCCGGTGTTTCTCCCGGCCCTTTTCGCTTGCCGCGCTGTGCACATCTGCCCATCTGTGCCCATGAGGGCATGTGGATGTAACACATGTCACGTCGCCGTTGATTATTAGCTCAGCATTCTACCGGGGTCAAACTGTGTTCCAGTGGCAGCCACTGCACTCTCATACTAGCTCTCTTCTCGTCGTCTTCCTCCTCTTCCTTTTGCTAGCTCGTGCTGTGCGTGTATATATATGCATCCTGCCCCCACCCATTTTACCTCCCCACTCGTCTGCACGGAATCGGTCGATCGATCGGTGCTTTTATCTCTGAGTCTGAGCAAGCGATCGAGCTCACCAACCACCGCGCTCAAGAGCTCAGCTGCCGGCCGGCCGGAGCGGAAAAGGCCGGAGGCGGTGGCATGGGGAGGCCGCCGTGCTGCGACAAGATGGGAGTGAAGAAAGGGCCATGGACACCCGAGGAGGACCTCATGCTCGTCTCCTATGTCCAGGAGCACGGCCCCGGAAACTGGCGCGCCGTGCCGACCAACACCGGTCTGTGATGAATCTCTGATGACGACGCGGTGGACGGAATTGCCTGCCTTCCTCCAAGATCCATGCTCCAAGCTTATCTGATTTTTCTTTTTTTGGCCGCCCCGTGTGCGCGTGCAGGGCTGATGCGGTGCAGCAAGAGCTGCAGGTTGCGGTGGACAAACTACCTCCGGCCAGGAATCAAGCGCGGCAACTTTACCGAGCAGGAGGAGCAGCTCATCATCCACCTCCAGGCTCTCCTTGGCAACAGGTGATGATCTCTCGCCTGTAGTCGTCTTAGCTTGTTCCTTTTGTTTTCCCCTTACAACAATGGACAAATCATCCACGACCCGAGGTGTTCGTGTGCTGATGAGCTTGTTGATCTGCCGTGCAGGTGGGCGGCGATAGCGTCCTACTTGCCCGAGAGGACGGACAACGATATCAAGAACTACTGGAACACGCATCTCAAGAAGAAGCTGAAGAAGATGCAGGCTGGCGAAGGGGACGACGGGGGAGAGGACGGCGCAGCAGGTGCCTCGGGGGGCGGCGGCGCCGCCGGCGGGGGAGGGAATAAGCGTCCGGCCGTACCCAAGGGGCAGTGGGAGCGGCGGCTGCAGACCGACATCCACACGGCGCGGCAGGCCCTGCGCGACGCTCTCTCGCTGGAGCCTTCGGCGCCGCTGGCGCCGGCGAAGGTGGAGCCTCTGCCGACGACTCCTCCCGAGTGCACGACGTATGCGTCTAGCGCCGAGAACATCGCTCGGCTGCTGGAGGGGTGGCTGCGCCCCGGCGGCGGCGGCGGGGGCAAGGGGCCGGAGGCGTCGGGTTCGACGTCGACGACGGCCACGACGCAGCAGCGACCGCAGTGCTCCGGTGAGGGAGCGGTGTCCGCGTCAGCGAGCCACAGTGGCGGGGCGGCCGCGAACACGGCGGCGCAGACCCCCGAGTGCTCGACGGAGACCAGCAAGATGGCCGGCGCGGGCTCCGCCTCCGCGCCGCCGGCGTTCTCGATGCTGGAGAGCTGGCTGCTCGACGACGGCATGGGGCACGGCGAGGTGGGGCTCATGGCAGACGTGGTGCCGTTAGGGGACCCCAGTGAGTTCTTTTAATTAAGGCCGCGGTACAAGTAACCAAAAGCAAGCTAATTAATCAAGTAGAGATGCAAGAACAAAAAGAAGAAATTAATCGCCGAGTTAGGTAACTAGTTAAGCAGAAATCGAACAAATTAATTAAGTGTCTTTGAATTCTCGGTGATTTGGATCGAGTTGGGTGTTCGATCTAGTTTGTTTTAATCCTTTCTTTTAATTTTTTTTCGCTGTTGTTGTTTCTCTGATGTTAGGGTTTGGAACTGATCATGTAAGCTTATACTAATGACAGGTTCCTAGATGGACCATGCATGAGAGTGGCCGATACTACAAAGAAGTGTACACATCTTATAAATTAAAAGATCTATTTATATTTAGATGTTATAAAGATATTATTATTCCATTACACAAATGTTTGTTTTTGTAGAATTATCTTGTGGAATTGTGATGAAATTCTAGCATATTGCAAATCCAAATGTAAATAACTGAATGGTTCTTTTCCAAAATTACTTGAATTAAAGCATGTGTTAGATATAAATAAAAGAAATAGGCCTTTTGATCAAGATATTGCAAGAGATTCTTAGCTCGGGGTAACTAATTGGATTTCCAAGATGTGATGCATCTCATTCATGAATCATTTCTGTGTGAATTGCATAGCTTTTTTAACATGTGGGGTACCAAGAGGAAATAAAATTAGTGAGCTTGTACATCCATTTAATTTGAGATATTTATGTGTACTTGAAAATTTGAGAGCTTCGGTTCGATTGGACCTCGAGCTGTCTTACATTTATTTGGCCCAATTCAATGCATGAAAATCACATGGCACAGCTAATCTCTTCTGGAGTACAGTGTCCTGCTAGTGCTATGTATCTGGATTTTAGTTAAACTTTTTTCAAATAACTGATTTCTCTTTTTGGTAAAACTATATATACTGCCGCAAACAACAGGCATACCTAAAACGTTTCCTAGAAACTTATCGCTTTTACAAACAGATCTAGTCAAAATTTCTTAACTGTTAACTGTTTCTATTAGATATATCTAGTCCCTTTCTTCATTGTTAATAACATATATCTCTGTCTAATTTGAAACATTGGTCATTAACGTGTTTTTTTTAGCAAAGATGACATACTACCCATCTATCATGTTACTGGAATCCACATTTCCTTTACCACAATGGCTATGTTCGGCTTACCCCATATTCGGCTTGTTTCGGGCTTTTTTTTCAGCCGGAACAGTGTTTTTCAGTCAGTTTCAGCCAAGTTTCAGACCAGCGAACGGAGCCAATGTTGAATAGTCCAAGACAACTACATTTAATGCAAACTGAACTCATACCGAGGCCCCGTTCGGTCGGTTCTCTCGGAACCGGCCGTTCCGGACCTAGAAATTTTCCGTGCTAATACAAATTTGTGAAAGATCTGTGCGGCTGGGAATCATTTCCCTGCAACCAAATGGGGCCTGAAAGGGATTTGAAATAAACTGGGGAATTGCAGGGCGGGGTACCCATCCTATCACAACCAAGTTGGAGAGACCATGTGTGACTACTTATTAATCCGATAGCATCATTTAGATAGCTCTCCCGGTTTATAACTCATAGGAGACACTTGACCTAATTTTCCTTCCCACCACCATTCTGTGATGGATGGTGACCCATGCTGGAACCAGTCATTGAGACCGGCATTGCATTAATAAGATTTAAGGACCAATGCTTCCTCCCATTCCATCCGATGGGCATAGGTCGTCAAAAGGCATCGCTGAGTTTATCCTTGTCCACTGTATCACACACAAAATATAACGACTTTGTTAGTGTCAGTAAAAGTCTCTATAGTGACTAACCAACAGTCAGTATATATCTATGCCGACTCTACCTCTCAGTTGTTGTAAGTATAGTGTTGGTACAAAAGTTATACCAGCTGACGTACGGTCAGGCACCTAAAGGATTTTTACCGACTGATAGTTCAACAGGATCATTTAAATAGATAAAAAAGAAAGTTAATTTACATTAAATTACTATACACTAGACCTAAAAATCCAGTATCCATGTTAATGCATCCATCAAAGATTTATTCATTCATAAGCTCAAGTCTAGACTACCAAAGTGATCAATAGATACTAAAACACGCTGTTTGGTTGGTGCCCTCCCAGGCAATCTCAGCCCCAGGCGCCGGAAATCCAACGCCTGGGCGAGCTGCCTGGTCCAGGCAGCAATGGTAGAGAACAGAGCTTTACTCCCGGTGGGGAACCCCCTCTAGTTCCGGTTCCCCACCCGGGAGTAAGCATCCGGGACTAAAGGGGGATCCTTTAGTCCCGGGTCAAGAACCGGGACTAAAGGTCCTCCCAGCTTTAAAAAAATAATGTCTCCCACCGCTGCGTACCGTGAGATTCGAACCCAAGACCCCATGCATTGCCTCGCGCGTAGCTTACCACCCCACCTACACAACACATCTAACAATGGATGGGATGTTTCCCTTTTGAACTAACCCATCGGGGGACCTTTAGTCCCGGTTGGCACCAACCGGGACTAAAGGGTCCTTTAGTCCGGGTTGGTGTTACCAACCGGGACTAAAGGGTCTACTTTTAGTCTCAGTTGGTGTTACCAACCGGGACTAAATGTTTAGTCTCGGTTGGTGTTACCAACCGGGACTAAAGGTTGAGGACTTTTAGTCCCGGTTGGTGGTTCCAACCGGGAGTAAAGGTCCACCTTTAGTTCCGGTTGGTGTCTCCAACCGGGACTAAAGGTCCTCTGCCACTGTGCCGAGCGCAGTAGCCGTTGGACAGGGACCTTTAGTCCCGGTTGGAGACATCAACCGGGACTAAAGGTCTCTCTAGTCCCGGGCGCAAAAAATGCCGGGACTAGAGCCCATTTTAGCATTGGATGAAAGGTCTGTTCTCTACTAGTGCAGGTTTGCCTGTGTGCAAACCAAACAGGCCATTACATATTCTTATTGGTTCTTGCACATAGCTCATATTGTCCATGGAAGCCACCAAACAAAGAATAAAAGCTCATAGTTGACAACCACCAAGCTAGCTATATATATTGGATTGTTTGGCTGCACACTCATTAGCATTTTTATCCCCTTGTTGCTGACAAGATGATGCCCTACTACTAGAAGTTCCTGAAAATCAAAATTGGCATGCTATCAGCAAGAGGGTCTTGCAATCCTCTGCTCCTATTGCATAGAAACTAAATAGATGAGTCGTATGCATCATGTAGAATATTATTGATATGGTCTATAAGATAGAACTAACTTTAATTGAAGATTGTTATAAAATATGGGAAATAAAAATGAAAATACTACCCTGTGCTTCTATCTAATTTAAATGGTATATCTACTGACATTACTTTCGTATTTTCAATATACCTAGCTTTTAATATGTTGATGTATAAAATCTGAGTGGGTCTGAGATTATTTCCAATCAGAGAGAGTAGAGGCACAATAAGTTCATAAAACTAGATAAGAACACCACTACTGCTGGACACGCTTTGTAGTAAATGAAATCACATTTTTGTAAGAGATGTCTCCGTGATGACATATGCCCTTGCGTAGGGTTTGTTGGACTACTTGTCATTTATCAGAGGAAGCATGTGAAAGAGAAGTCAAGTTTTTGTACAAGGAAGTGAAGCGCCTATGCATTGTTGTGATTTCGTTAATTTCGAGATCTGCTGACCTAGTATCAGTTTTTCGGAGGTGCTCATAGAGGTAATTGTGTTTGTACTGTGATTCGAAAAAGGGGCGACTGAATTGGCTAGCTCAAAAAAAAAAATCAAAGTGCCAAAATAAATACGGATGTCATAACTTATTATTTGACCTAAACTGAATAATAACAAATTCGGCTAAAATTGATGAGCTTTTTGGCCCTTGTGCACACTGAAATCAAACAATACCCCTGGATGGATTCGCATATATGGTATATATACTTTGCTATCTGTGAATGAAATTACTTTTGGCATTCTTGTGAATGCGCGCACCAGTTACTTAATTAAGATGAACTTTTACAGCTATTATAAGTCGGACACATGGAGCAAATTTTATTATTTTATACTACTGAATGTTTTAATCAAAAGTGGAACAATTTTGTCTATCTACCATAAAATTTGCATTGTAATTTTATTAAGTTGCAGTCGATTGTCCTTGGAATTTTATCCAATGTTCATCTCGTCCACAACGAGCTTTCATTCTCAGTCACACCAAGAATATATATGAATGAATATGGCCCTAAGTAGTTTTTCTAATAGAAAAGAATACCGTCCTAAGTAAATGAACTTCTCTAATTCTCTTACGGTCTTACCCCCTTGCTATGATATATAGTGAGGCTTTTCAGCATTCAAGTCTGCTCTGAAACACACAGAAAAACATATCGAAGCATCGCTTGGATTCTGCAGGTGTGGCGGCATGCAGCACGTACGTACTAGTGCGAGACAGCAGCGGGACGACTGCCGTGACGACGCTCTGCATTGCATGTACAGTACTAACCAGCCATGGGGAAAAAGAAAACCATCAGAGTAATGCCATGCGGATGCGGCCGGCCTTGGAAACGTACTATAGGGACGGACGGGATCGGAGTAAATGCCGTCCGGCTCTCGCGCTTGCAGATTTTGTAGGGCGCCATTGACATCTTCCTTCCCTGCTTTCTCGGCACTGGCCTGCTGCTTCATGCGTGCATGGGCCCACACCTAACTGAAGCTGTAGTAAAAAAAGAAACAGCCAAGGCGGTCGATCTCATGCAAGCCATGACCTCATGATGGTTGATGGAAAGGTTCAGCTCTTTCGACCGTTGCATGCATGAGTGCTCCAGTTGAGGCATGTGAATGATACTGCTGAATCAGTAAGCCGTATATTTACACGCACACACATATATATTCATTGTAGAGACTTTGGAGGACTACTACTTAATAAACCGCTCAAAATTTTCAGTGCATGCTGGTGCATGGAGAAGGAACACATGCATGAATGGTTGAATTGAACAACGCTGGTACACTTGCTTGTTGTTTACTGAAGAAAGCTTCAATGAGACATGGTCAAAGCAAAGGAGAGAGAGAGATCGTCAGAGAGGGAAAGAGATTAGAGACAGAAAAAACAATGTAGTAGCAGCATACTCAGAGTGATGGAATTGAATGCTGCAGAGCAAAAGAGAAAACGAAAGAGGCATAAATGCATGCCCTGCACCACTGCACATGTGAGGTGACTTATTGGTATGGTAGTGCAGCTAGCTAGTACTCATCAGGAGTAGCAGCTGATCATCATCAGCTGAATGCATGCTGCAGCTGCATACTGTACCTCGCTCTTCCAGTCTTGCTCCTCTTTACTCTTCACCGGCTGTAAAGATCATAAAGCTGAAGAACAACACGAGATCGAAGACGACGGCATCGGCAGATGCGTGCGAGGTGTGACATGTGTCCTGTGCCTAGCTTTGATCTCTCTCCCAGCCCGTGTTTAGTTCCCAGGCCAAATTCGCCCTTGTTTAGTTCCACCTCAAAATTTTAAAAAGTATTATAGTACTTGTCACATCGAATATTTGCGGCTTATGTATGAAGCATTAAATGTAGACGAAAAAAAAACTAATTGTATAGTTTGGTGGGAAATTGCGAGACGAACGTTTTGAGCCTAATTAGTCTATGTTTGAACACTAATTGCCAAATAAAAACGAACGTGCTACAGTAGTCCCAAATTCCAAATTCTTGGAACTAAACACGCGCTTCAAAAAGTGTTACAGTACCTATCACATCGAATCTTGTGATACGTGCATGGAGCATTAAATATAGACGAAAAAAATTAATTACACAGTTTAGTTGGAAATCGCAAGACGAACATTTTGAGCCTAATTAACCATGATTGAACACTAATTGCTAAATAAAAACGAAAATAATATAGTAACCAAAATTCTAAAATTCATCCAACATCTGTAAAAGTAAGCACTGAAGCTATACAGATCGGTAGCTACCTCCGCTGTCCTCACGAAAAATCTACGGCAGGAACAAGAACAGCAGTTGTGTGCCCATTCAAGGTATCATCAATCGATCCGGAGCTGGATCATCGGTCATTCATCACGCTGGCAGGCTTGCTCGCCATGAATTAATGTTGGTCCGTTAGTTGCTGCATACAGTAAATAAACAGCAAGTCAACTGACTTACACTGACACGTGGCTGCTGCATTCACTGCACCAACGCTAGGGAGACAAATGATGTAGTCTTGCTAATCCTGACAAGTAAGCCCGTGTTTAGTTCCAAAATAACTTCACAAAAAGTGCTATATTACTCATCATATCGAATCTTGCGATACGTGCATGGAGCATTAAATATAGAGAAAAAAAACTAATTACACAGTTTGGTGGGAAATTGCGAGACGAACGTTTTGAACCTAATTAGTTCATGATTGAACACTAATTGTCAAATAAAAACGAAAGTGCTACGGTAGCCAAATTCCAAAATTCCCTCCAACTAAACACGCGCTAATAGGTTTGATTTTATACTGCTGCTAGCCTGCTACTCCTGCTGTTGTGGTTTATTTCAGGCTTGCCGCTGCTGGGCGGGCTTCAGAGTCGCCGAGACTCCAGTGCCCGGGCCATGGAAAAATGTGGCGGATTTGATAGTGTCATCCTGGGATAATTTTTTTATCCTTTTTTATTCATAATTTAATAATAATTGCTTCTAAATTTTTTTTGTGGATACGATCTTTTCGGTCACGTAAATAATATTGTCACGCCACATGCATTGTCACAACAATATCTGCCATGTTAGACGGCGTTTCCGACGTGGAAAACCTTGTCGTGCCACTTCGGCTGGCGTGACAGTACTGTTCTATCACTTGAAAAATCATAACTCTTTAATACGACGTCCGATGAAAATGAAATTTATATAAAAATTGTAGCTCTCAATGAGATCTACAACTTTCTAGTTTTGAATTTTTTCATTTCAAGAAGCTACGATGCTCAAAAAAATAATATAAGATTTTAGGACCATAATAATCGCGTAAAAGGGTTGTCGTATTAGAAAAATAATATCTTTTTTTTGTATGTTGTCAAATGAAGATACTTTTTACATCAAAGTTGTAGCTCTTAATTAGATCTATAATTTTATAGTTTTCAGTTTTTACATTTGAGGTCATTAAGATATACGAAAAATAATATAAAATTTTAGCGGCTTAATAATCGCATACTGGCGTTTGTCGCATTAGAAAAATAATATCGTTTTGTATGATGTCAAATATAGATACATTTTATATCAATGTTGTAGCTTTTAATGAGATCTACCAGTTTCATTTAAAAAGTATTTTTATGCGACATCAAATAGGAAATATATGATTATTATAAAAAGATAAGCTTTCAAACATGATTAATATGCTATTAAATTTTACATTATTTTTTAGGTATCTTAACTATCTCAAATGAAAGACCTCAAAATGAAAAAGTTGCTCATCTCATAGTTAGCTACAACTTTAGTATAAAAAGTATCTTCATCTGACACCAAACATGAAAAAAATATAATTTTAGTAAAGCGACGACAAGACCTGGTGCATGATTATTATGCTGCTGAAATTTTATATTATTTTTCCGTGCATCTTAACAATCTCAAATATAAAAATTGAAAATTATAACGTTGGTAGATATGGTTGAGAGATACAACTTTGATGTAAAAAGTATCTTTATTTCACAACATACAAAAAAAATATTATTTTTCTAATGCGACAAGCACTGGTACGCGATTATTATGGTTTTAAAATTTTATATTATTTTTTTGAGCATATTAACGTCTTCAAATGAAAAAAAATCAAAATTAGAAAATTTTATATCTCGCCAAGTGCTACAATTTTTATTTAAATTTCATCTTCAACAGACGTTATATTAAAGAGTTATGATTTTTTAAAATTTCAGTCTTGTCACGCCACTCCCGGTGGCGTGATAGAACAATACTGTCATGCCAGTGGGAGTGGCGTGATAAGGTTTTCTACATCGGAAACGTCGTCCAACGTGGCACATCTTGTCGCGCTAACGCATGTGGCGCGACAGCGTTATTTGGTCACGCCAGCCCCACTGGTGCGACCAAAAGGTTTAGAATTAAAAAAAGAATTTTGAAGCGATTATTATTAAAATATTAAATAAAAAATATAAAAATATAAAAATTCTCCTATCTATTACAAACTGCTGCCATACTTGCCTCTGGACCAGTGGTGTTAAAATACTTCCGTTGTCTCCTCAAAGCACTACTGTAGAATATACGATTACCGTTGGCTCATCACTGCCGGTTGTTTTGAAACAGGTAATGATAATATATCACTGTCGGATCATGGTTCAACCGATAGTAATAGTTTGTCACACCCGATTTTAAAAACAAAACCGAATGCATGTCACATGTATCCCAAAATTAGTATATTCATACACACGACGACAATAATAATGGTACATTGCAATGTTCATTACATAAATGATAATTTACAAAATGGCCAGATGGTCTAAAGAAAACTCCATCTTCAAGTCTGAACAGTTGGGTGGAGTAGCAAAGGGCCAAAGAGAAGGATGAGTGTACCGTTGACACCAAAATTTGGTTCAAGAAAAAAGGACCCCGAGGTCTAAATTTGTCAAAGGAAAGCCAAAATATTCAGCAAGGATAGGCTAACTAGGTCGCCATCAAATAAATAAGATGACATCATCGCTCCAAAGGAATGGACCCTATCGGCTGAAATCGACAAGGCATAAAGCAAGAAGATACGTCGGACTTCATAGAAGGGAAAGATTAGAGTTCAAATTATCTTAAATTAGGAAGTTTTGTTTTCTTTTCCAAGTTTTATGATCGGTCTTATTCGACTAGGACTCGCAGTCAAGCCTCGATTATTAATATTAAACATCGGCTATTGTAATAGACATCTCTTATCGATCAACCAAACAAGTACCTTTACTTTCTGGCTTACGCCACCCCTTAGTAGTAGAAGTAGAGTAGATTTCGACGAGTTCTTTGGGCAAGCAGGGCTGAATCGGACCACCTAACCTCTGGCTTGTTTGTGAGTATCCGTCATGACTTGTATTGTTACTTGCAAGGCTACAACAGACGACTGATTTCTTACAAGTCGTGGTATAAGTTATAAGTTAGTTATCGATTTATATTGTTGTTTATAAGGCTGCAACAGACGACTGATCTCTTACAAGTCACGGTATAGATTAGTTATCGATTTGTATCAACCTTTACAAGGCTGTAACAGACGACTAATCTCTTGTAAATGTTGGTATTAATCAAAGTTATCGATATTGTGTTAAATAGTTTACTGTCTAATATAATATCACCAATTGGCCGATCTAGATTGAGATTTATCGGTCTTATTATTCTGATCTATCATCTGTGGGTTATTATCATAGTTGAATTCAATTCTTGACATTAGATCCTGTTTGATGACTAATCTATCTCGATCTTGATCGTACATGGCGGGTGTTTAAAGTCATATTCTATTAAGAGATAGATTTATCGATCGCCAGCATCCGGTATGACTCCGCTATCAATGCTGCATCAGCCGACTCGACCTATTGACAGCGTGTCAGATTGGACATTATCAGTTAATAGATCTATCTATTAAGAAGTACATGGCGTCAGCCACCCGCTATGTCTCCATCGGCTATTTAGTCGATGGCTTGAGCTTTCACGCGTATAACATGGTTTCATGATTTCTTTGCGATGTAAGTAGATCTATCGATTGCTAGTCTCTGATCTAGGATCTTACTGTCAATGCTGCATCAGACGGCTCGACCTGTTGATGGTACAGTAGATTGAGCCTAGTTTTTTGTAGATTTATTTATATCCAACAGATGAGTGATCGTATGCTATATGACAAGATCACTGGAATCGGCTATTTTAGCCGATAGCCCGTTTGTTGAGGATGTACTGACTATTTACAAGCTTTTATCTGTTTTCATCTCAGTTAAAGCTAGTATGTTTCTCATATGTATGCTTACACGCCTATCTTTACATCTTTCACATGTTTTCATGATCATCAGCTAAGTTAGATCCATGTAACTGAGTAAATAATAATTACCGATATGCTTGTTTTGCTTACATTACTGTTGGTACGAAATTTCGTCCTGTGCCAAGGGCACACGAGCAAGCGGAACGGTCTGCTCGATGGAGCTGGAGATCTGCCTAGCTTCAATGCAGGGATTATCGATCCTACGCACTCATCTAGAGACGTGCTAGTAAATTTGACTCTGTAATTAATAAGGAGAGAAAGCTAATCAGTAATTTAAGGCGGAACAGGCCGGTGTTGCCAGACAGTCCCGAATGTGCGGCTCTGAGAGCTAATGTGGAAGAAAATCGACTAAATAGCCGATTCCAGCATACTCATAAGAACAAATCAGTTAAAGCTCATGAGGTTGTGGAAGAAAAACCGGTTATCATTCAGGATGAATATTATTATTTAGAGAAATATTAGTCAATGACAATAGAATGTCAATAATAATCACTTTATGCTAAGCCAATGACTGCAAGTAACCGAATCCCTTTTTATACGAAAGAAGCAGCTCATCATCATTTAACCATTTAATAGAGATAAATCTAATAAACATATTAGATCTCATCTATCGTTATGACCAGTGGGACATGAGGCAGAATCATGCAGGCCATAGAAACAACGATAAATTCGATGACTCTAACTTATTACTAATATCAGTGGGGTATGAGGCAGAATCATATGAGCCGTAATACAATAATAAGATCATGGGGCTAACACATCTTTCAACCTATCTTTACTTTAATGGTCTCGTGATGCGAACTGCATATGTGAAAGCACTCGATATCGGCTAAAACAACCGATTCAGGCATAGCGCATATTTAAGGTCATGCCCTATCAAGAACAGATCTACCAAGTAACGATCCTCACTCCACGGTGCTAACAATGGGGTGTGAAGCAGAATCACACAAGCCATGATAACGGGCCGTGGAACGATTTTTGTTAGCCAATAGATCTATTCAAGACCAGACATGCCTTAACCGCACACTATACACGATCAAGATTAACACAAAACAGCCGATAAAATATAACTCATCATTTAAAATGTAGATTAGATCAGTTTAGATTAATAAACGATGGGTTAAACAGGATATAAGGCCGATCTAGATCAATCCCAATCGGACAAAGTGATATTACTGTAATTAAATAAATATTGAAAGTAATAAGTAATATCAATAACTTAATGAATCTATTCGAAGGACGCCACCCTTAGATAGAGCCGATAACTTGACCTTAATCTAGTTTGAGCAGTGGAGGTCAACCAGATCGATGCAGCCGTACTTGAACTAAACAAGAGTCGATAACTAGCTTATACCAGAGTCGCAGTAGAGGTCGACCGGATCGATGCAGCCGTATGAATAGAAGTATAAGCCATGATGGTACTTATAGACAAGCCGGAGGTCGAGTCGGACAGATGTAGCCCTGCTTTCGCTGAAGAACTCACCAAGATCTACTCTACTCCTACTCTTAAGGGGTGGCCAGAGCCAAAAAAATTAAGTAACTTGTATTTGATTGATTGTGTGTGTTTTACAATAGCCGGGGTCCAATATTTATACCCAAAACCTACGCATGAATCCTACTTAAGCATGACTCATCACAATTTTGTCCTAAGAGAAAACATTCATAATTTAAGATAACTTAGACTCTAATCTTTCCCTTTTTATAGAGTCCAACATGTTTTTCCCGGCGTTGATCGTAGCTTTTGTTGTTATCTGTTGGTGCTATCTATAGAAAGCCAATTCCAGTGTTGCATTCGAATCAGCTGATACCGACCTTCACGCAATCGATTCCTTGATGACATGATCTTAGGAGCTTCCGAGTCCCTGCAATTCTACTTCCAAATTTTGGTGTAAACACATGCCCTCCAATTTTGGGATAAAAGTAATTTTATTCCAAAATTATCACATTTGTACCCCCGATAGGTCTGCAGTCATGGATAGAGAATTTTGATCTAGGGTCTACTGTTTGTCATCGTCTATGTCAGCTCATAAGCCCATGCTTCAAAACTTTTACGGGAGCATCATTGCTTCACGGGCTCTTGGATTCATCCTTCCAGGCCGACTATAAAATGTCTATCCGACTCTGGCGAGAGCAACTCAACAATTCAGCCACATTTCTCTTCCATCTATTTCCTCGAGTGCCTCTAACTCTGCCGGACCCTCCATGGTCTATCTTCTTGCCATGAAGATCTTGATTGTGTCGCTCATCTTAGCGCCTTGTCGAGCAAGAGGATCAGCTACTGCGGTTAGAAGAATTCTTATGATATCACCTGAGTCTTCTCTCCATGCTCGTAGAGCTGTTCTAGTGTTTGCAAGGGCTAAAATGTGTGGACACCTTCCCCTTGTTTGCTCCATCAAATGCCCATCGGGAAAGCCACAGGCTTCTTTCCCGCAATTTCCCAGTCATCGAGAAATCAGCTGGGCATCTGTTAGGCAGGCAGTTTTTTCTCCTTCTCTGGCATAATTTTATCAACAGGCCGATGTGACTCGGTTTATGATGACCTTAGGCCCTGTGGGGATCTGGACTCCCCTCAATCCAAAGAAGCCTTGGTGGGTTGATCGTTGGTTAATGTAAATCTTTCGTATCCATCCCATGATATTTTGTAATTATGGGAAACAATAAGTCCAAATTTGTTATCTCTTCGTTATTCATCCCCTGAATTTCTAGAGTGTCAATCTGTTTCTATATCTGACTTCAATTTCACACTTCCGGTGAAATCTATCTTCTCACCTTCTCGGGCTATATATACGGGCCATGGCTGTGGATCAGAAAACATCCTGCTTCAAACCCCTTTCACGTTTTTAGTGCGGTTTCTACTTTCCCATAGGTTTGAGATCCTAAAGAACAGCAAGAGGTCTGCTGAGGAGGCCCTCAATGGATTTGCATCATCATGCCAGTGCCTTCATCACCAGGAGGGTGCAACTCGTGATGCTCTCACTGCTTTGGGGCATAGGGCCAACTCCGTTTATCCTTTGAGGTTCTCTTTGTCAATAGCTCACCGCCAACTTCCCTGCTATCTGAGGAGGCGGATCGACAATGACGACCTACTTGCCTCCATTGACAGGCATGGCCAGAATCTCACCGACTGTCTTTCCCTCACAGAATCGGCTCTGGCTATGGTTCGATGTCGATCGCCTCCCGAGGTCGATTCGGTGGAGGATAGGTTGGCCAAGGCCGAGGCTAGAATTGCGGGTGAGATATTTGTCATAACTTTTGGTTCTTCTCAATTTCATCTTCAAGATTCTAATCATTTCCCCTTTGAATCTTTTTAGATTTGTCAGCTCAACTAGAAAGCCTCCGCTTGGCTACGGAGTACACGGTGGGGTTTGTCAATGCCAGAGGTGCTATCCCGGCGGTCTGCCTGCACGACATCCCAAACCGTGTCAGGGAGGTCGCTTTGCATGGCATTCGTCATGGTGCCACCATGGCGTTGGCTGCTGCGCAAGCCCGTTCGGGCCGTGAACTTCGGTTCCTTCCCCATGGTTTTCCAGCCGTGACACACCCTGGGGATCATGAGTGCCTGGTTGAGGATTTCTCCAGTGCCGCCAACTCCGTAGCCTCTATTTCCTAGGTCGATGATATAGTAGCCAAAGTGTTTTTTGGCCCGTAGTTTGTAATAGGTGATATTTAGCAAGCAATTTCTCCGTCTTGAGTGATTTTCCTTTGCTTCATACTTCATATTATATGCATCACTTTGTCCATGTTTGTTGTGCTCCTGTAGGCGATACACATCGTACCGGCTTTTATCCCTTCGGTTTTATTTTTTGCACTAGAGGCGATTCCTTTCTGGTATCGTCTATTAGAGCCGACGACCGAATAAATCGGTTGTCAAATATTAATCCAGACGCTAGGGTAATATTTCTTTAGATATTTCCCATTGATTGCTCTGCCGAATTCTTCCTCTCCTTTTAGTGTTTCCAAAATATAAGCATTACCAGGCGCACAACGTTTGATCCGATAAGGTCCTTCCCAATTAGGTGACCATTTGCCGAACTTACTGTCCTTTGACCCGATCGGCAATTTCACTTTCCAGATCAAGTCTCCTTCAGAAAATTGCTTAATCTTGATCTTTTTATTGTAATATTTTGCAACCCTTAGTTTATTGGCTTTGATATTTTCAAGAGCACGTAGCCGAAAGCAACTCAAGTCCTATAAGTCATCTATTATAAGATTCTTGTAGACTTCGGCTGATAAATCATTTTGCAATGTAACATGCCTCAATCTAGTCTGAACTTCCTAAGGAAGAACTGCATTATGGCCATACATAGATTCATAAGGCGATGTTTTAATTGATCCATGACAGGCCATCCTATATTCCCATAGTGCCTCATTAAGCGTTGAATGTCACTTCCTTGGCTGTTCTTTAATCTTTTTCTTAATCAGCTTAATCATAATCTGATTGGACGCCTCTGCCTGGCCATTAGCCTGAGCATAGTAAGGAGAAGAATTTAGTAGCTTGATTCCCATACTGGCAGCAAAATCTTTGAACTCTTCTGATGTGAACATTGTCCCTTGATCGGTAGTTATAGTTTGAGGAATCCCAAAATGATACACAATATGTTCATTGACAAAATCAACCATGTTCTTTGAGGTTACCGTCTTCAAAGGAATTGCCTCCATCCATTTAGTGAAGTAATCTATTGCTACCAATATGAACTTATGTCCTTTGTTTGAGGGCGGAAAAATTTGGCCAATTAAATCAATTCCCTATCCTCGAAACGGCCATGGCTTGATTATTGGGTTCATGGCCGATGCAGGCGATTTCTGGACATTACCAAAACATTGATAGTCCTGGCACCCCTTGTAATATTCAAAACAGTCTTCCAATATCGTCGGCCAGAAATATCTAGTTCTGCGAATAATCCATTTCATCTTATAAGCTGATTGATGAGCTCCACATATCCCTTCATGTACTTGTAACACCTCGGGTGTTTAAATATTAAAAATCGGACATATCATCATATGCATTGCAAGGCATTGGTTATATTGTAAACTTTGATATGCATTCACTAAAACAAGTTTACATTTATGTTATAAGTATTGCTTGGTATTGTTTGAATCAAGTTTGAAATCTTTGTATTGATTTGAAATTCTGAAAACCCTGATTTTCAATATTTAAATCCGACCCTGAAAACCCATTTCAAAATCGAAGCACATTTTGGGGTTGAGTCTTAAAGCAAAGTTGTAGAGCTTGTCGAGTTGTACAAAGTTTATTTTTGGAGTTTTTCAAGTTGTTTAGTAAAATTTGAAGTTATTTAAAAAGGCGAAATTCCTTAAATATCCCCGCTTTAAATTCAAAAGTTCATTTCAAAATGTAGGCCGAATTTGGGTATGGTTTCAGAAGCAAAGTTGTAGAACTTTTGATTTTGAACAACTTTTGTTTTTGGATATTTTTGAGTTGTTATGAAAATTTGGGAGTAATTTGAGAATTTTGGTGGATGGCAATTCTATAATTTGGATGAACAGTGTCCACCGCCGAAGCTACATGGCCGGCGATCTTCGGTTTGCTTCTAGGTGCGGTCGTGGCCGTCTTTGGCGTCGCGCTGGCGCGGTGAAGGCCACAACACAGCTTCCTTGAGCTTCTGAGCCACTCTATTTAGCCTTGGCCGTCGCCGTTCGTTCCCGCTCTCTTGCTCTGTTTTTCCGCCGCCACCGCCATTCTCCGTTGAGCCCTCGCCGTCGAACCAGCGTCTGCGCCGTCACAGCGATGCATGTCCTAGCTCCACTAGTTCCTTGCACACCCAGCCAGCTAGCTCTAGTCACTTGATTTCATCGTGAACTCGTCGTTCATCGTTTTCTTCCTCGCCGCCGGCAACTTCACCGTCGTGTGCGCGTCGCCGTGGCTGGAGCTTCACGGTGTGTCTTTGTCATTGCTGAGCGTACCGTTAGCTTCGCCTTGATGCCGTACTACTTTGTGACTTGTTCTTTTGTCATTTCATCCACCGCAGCCGTCGGAGTGCCGTCGTCGACGTCTGTTTCACCGCCGTGGAGGCTGTGCTCGTCGAACTCCTTCACCGTAGCTCCTTCGGTCTGGTTCTCTGCTCAGTCGTGTTCGGGGTGAGCTGCTGAACCTTCCTCGGTGTTTTGTTTAACCGCTACCGCAGTGGTGTCGCCGGCGTCGTGCAGCCGAGCCGCCGTGTCCGCCATGGCCGGAGTTGGGCTAGAATTGAGTCGTAATCGGTGCAACTAAGGACGGCAGTAGGTGCACATAGTCGTGGGGAACATGTCGGTGTAGTCGCCATCGCCGGTGATCTCACCGTCGTCGAGATTTCACCGGTCAGCGCACATGTCGCCGTGGTCAAAGCGCGAGGTAGAAGATGACAAGTGGGACCCGGTTGTCAGTGACTCAGCGTTCAAAATGGATTTTCTATTTTTCTGAAATAAGTGAATAGTGTCTATTTTTGTTATTTTTGTGTAGATTTATTTAGAGCTCCAAAAATTATGAAAATTTTTGTGTGACTTCTCTGTGATGTGTATTATTTAAAAAAAATATGAAATGTTGATTTTCAGTACTTTTTGAATGTGATAAAAATTGCTCAATAAATGAGTTTTCAGGATTTTTCTAGGCTTATTTATGTATCCAAAAATTATGAAAATTGTTTTGTCACTTAGTTATCATGGGATGAACATATACAAAAATTTTTAGGTCAATTGGAACAAGTGGATTTATTTCATAATTATTAATTAATTAATTAATTCATAAAAGCAAATAGTAACCTTTAGTGATTTAGGTTTTGTTTGAGTTTTTGATTAAGTGATGTCCTTGGGTTATTAGTTGGTAATGATCCTTGGCAATTGTTGTGAGTGTTGCGAAAATGGTTTAGTTGGTTTAACTTATAACTGTACCGCGAAGGAAAGTTGTATTTAAGTGTTAAATTTTGTATTCATCATTGAGCATCATGTTTCGTATTCCGCATCATGTTAAGCATGGCATTGTTACTACATGTAGTGAACGAAGGTGAACACGTGGTAGTTAATCAAGTAGTTGAGGAGGTTGATCCGTCTGTGGAAGTTGGTGTTGATATTGGTGGAACGACTCCGGACCCAGACTTTTCCGTCAACGAAGGCAAGCCCCGGATGCATACAACCCTACCTTGTATTTTACAAATTGATTTCGCTTTTGCTTCTTTTTACTGCATTAAGTGATTAGGAGTCAAGTGAAAACCAAATTGGTACCTTACCAACCTTGTTATTCCATATTTACCATATTACCAGTTTTAAATTCGTATATGCCAGTTTTGCTTAGCTATGCTTAGAACGGTGAAAGTCGGGTGATTACCTGTCACCTGCAAGTTTCAAATGGAACTGTGGTTAATTATGTTAGCATGTGATATGGGAATGTGGAGTAATAAATCTAGACCGGGTGGACTCGGTGTGTGTGAGCCACAAGACATGGAGGTCTTATGAGCAGGATCTTTCCGCCTGTGTCGATTAAGGTCCGTCCGTTGTTGAATTGCATGAGGTGAGACTTTGTAGTACTAACCACATACTTCGGTAAGCCTTAACTTGGCTATTCTATTACGAGAATGGCTACTCGCGCACTGGGAGTGGAGAGATGGTGGGAATAGCGTGTACCCACGTGGCAATGGGCTGGATTGGTGGAGTACTGTATTCTCGGGTGGCGCGGACCCGTTCTTGTTTTAGAGGATCCGAGGGTAGGTTGGTATATGTAGGTCAGGGACCTGCATATGTCGTGTGGTCTGGAATTCCCAGCTGGGTTATAATCGGTTCGAATCATCGTTGCTCCTCGGTTATGGAGACTTAACTCACTGTTCATCATCGTAGTAATTAATAACTGGAACCTGAGGATGGTATGAGAAAGTGTTGGATACAAAGTTTCATGATCTCAATGCAGATCGTGTCAGCTTTGTATATGATCTTTATGAAGTTTTAAACGTTGATATAAAGAATTTTATTAAAATGCTTTTACGCAAAAGAACCTTGATTATTGCTAAAGCCATACCTTGAATCCCATGAGCCTGCATTCCTGTGTTCTTTTAAATTCTTATTTCGGTTAAGTCTTGTTGAGTACTTTTGTACTCAGGGTTCGTTGACCCTTGTTGCAGGTGAGGCTCATGAGCAGATCTGTTTTGGATCGTGCTGCATGACTGTTGTTCAGTGCGATGATGATAATTAAATGTGTGTCCCTTGGGCAGGGCAGCTTATGTTGTGTGTTTTGTAATATATTATAATGCCACTTCACTACTTTGGTTTGCATTAATATCGAACTTAGTTGTATGGTTTGAAACAAATGGTTTGTAAACTATGTTATTGTAAGTCTTTCGCTACTTTTACTCTGATGTATATATATTTGAATAAACTGTTGTAATACTGCAATGACTCTGTAATGTGATCCTGCTCGGAAATCGTGGATGATTCGGGGTTCCCTGAGGACACCCAACAGTCTTCTTAAGTTACCGGGAACATATGCATAGATATCAAAGGTCGTTGGACAGTGACAGGTGCATGTGGGCCCTATAATTTAGGAGGTTCTGCCACAATACTTCACCCATCAACACCTTAGCTTCTTCTTGATTTAAGCATTTGAGTAACACCCCATCGACTATTTTATAATATAGCTGATCATCTAGTAAAATATACTTAGTCGATTTATACCTTAACTTTCTGGTAACTTTTCATGTTGGATTCCTAAGGTAGTCGGCTATTTCAATTCTCCAATCATTACTCGAGGTTTCACTACTCAAGACTTCTTGAAACACTCGATAACCTAAAGCGCTTTGAGCTAGACAATTAGCTTCTTGATTCTGTGCCCTCGGAATATGTTGAAAAGAGACATGAGAAAACTCTTTTAGCAACCTTTGACATTCATCATAATATCCCCTCAGAGTATATTCTTTGCACTCATATAGGCTGATCAACTGATTAATAATTAACTGTGAATCTCTAAATACTTCAATTGCTTCGGCCTTTACTTCATGAAGAAGTTGAAGTCCCTTAAGAACAGCTTCATATTCTGCTTGGCTGTTGGTAATCATTGGTTCAGTTGGAATAGCAAACTCAAAACTTGCCCCCTGAGGCAAAATAATAACAATACTAATGCCACCACCTGGCTTGCATGATGATCCATCAAAGAATAACATCCAAGGCATCGGCTCTACATAATCAATGCTTGGCTCATGATGCTGGGTGACAAAATTGGCCATTATTTGTCCTTTGACTGCTTTAGCCGATTTGTACCTCAAGTCAAATTCCGATAACGCGAGAATCCACTTTCCCACTCTCCCACTCAGTATTGGCATTGATAACATGTGCTTAATCACATCAGCCTTGGAAACAACCGTACATTCGGCCGATAATAAGTAGTGTCGCAATTTAGTGCAAGAGAAATATAAGCACAAGCATAACTTTTTGGTGGAAGAATATCTTGTCTCTGGATCTAAGAGCCTTCTACTCAGATAGAAAACAACTCGCTCTTTTCCTTCAAACTCTTACATCAAGGCCGATCCAATTATCTTGTCATCAGCCGATATGTACAACTTAAAAGGCTTACCTTGCTAAGGAGGGACCAGCAAGGTGGACGTTTCATATATTCTTTTATCTCTTCAAACGCCTTTTGTTGTACATCACCCCACTTGAAATCTTGATCATTTTTCAACTTCAACAAGGGAGAAAACGGCAGAATTCTTTCCGACAAATTTGAAATGAATCTTCTGATGAAATTAATCTTACCAAGCAGAGATTGTAACTCTATTTTAGTAGTGGGGGGAACTGCCTCATCAATTGCTTTTATGCTTTTTTGACCAACTTCGATTCCTCTCTCGTGGACCATGAAACCCAAGAATTGTCCAGCTGACACTCCAAAAGCTCACTTATTAGGATTTATCTTTAGACCATATTTTCTTGTGCATTCCAGAGTCTCCTGCAAATCAGCTAGATGCTCTTTGTACCCTTTTGGATTTTATCATCACATCATCGATGTAGATTTCAACAATCCTACCGATCATCTTATGAAAAATATAATTCATCACCCTTTGATAAGTTGCACCGGCATTCTTCAGACCAAAGGTCAACACAACCCACTCGAATAAACCGATTGCGTCGGAGCACCTAAAAGCGGTCTTTGCTATGTCTTCCTTAGCCATAAAAATTTGGTTATATCCTGCATTGCCGTCCATGAAGCTAATAACCTTGTGCCCGACTGCTGCATCTACTAACATTTCAGCTATCGGCATCGGATAACCATCCATGGGTGTGGCTTTGTTTAGATCCCTAAAATCGATGCAAACTATTAATTTTCCATTCTTCTTATACACAGAGACAACATTCAATATCCACTCTGCATATCAGCATGGTCGGATACTTTGCTTCTAGTAACCTTTCAATCTCCTTTTTGATATCATCAAGCACGTTCGGGTTGAATCTTCTTGGAGCTTGTTTAAACGGCCAATATCCAGGTTTGATTGGCAACCGATGTTCAACAATTGATCGGTCTAGACCAGGCATCCCATAGTATTCCCAAGCAAAATAGTCTTTAAATTCCTTTAATAAATCAACCAACACTCGCTTATACTCAGGATCCAACTTTGTACTTACATACGTTGGCCTAGGTCTATCTCCAGAACCAATATCTACTTCTTCTAATTCATCGGCCGACATGAAGCCATGTCCTAGTTTGCCATCTGTGCCATCTATTGGATTATCCATTAAGACAAATTTTCAAAGCCGAATGCTTGGATCGGTTGTTGGCTTTCATTATTGACTCTAATGAAGCCTCCTTCCTATATCTTGCCAGAAAAGCATTCGAAGTCTCCTAGTTCCCAAAAGACCGGATCGGCTGTTGCAATACTCACAGACTCATCAACGCGAACTAGTTCAACATCATCTCCATGCCATTGAATCAAACACTAATGCATGGTTGATGGTACACAATAGTTCACATGGATCCAACCACAACCAAGGAGCAAACTGTATGACCCTTTTCCAGTGATGACGAAGAATGTGGTGAGCAGAGTCTTACTCCTGATTGTCAGTTCGACATTCATTGCCCCTCGGGTCTTAGACGCATTACCCCCAAAGTCTTTAAGCATCATGTCAGTCTCAATCAGATCTCTAGGTCCCTTGCTAAGTTTACGAAAAGTGGTGTAAGGCATGAGATTGACAAAAGCCTTTAGGTGTCGATGCTTGACTGATTTATCAAATATTGCTTGCTGTATAACCGTCAACTTGGCAACTATCTCCTCATACTCTGATTTATCGAAATCCGAATAAATTTCTTGATCTGCTGGAGCTCGGAATTCTGATGGCAACAGAAAAGCCATTTGAATATTAGCCGATGGTTGCCTTTTATTAGCTGTTTGCTTAGCATGCCATACTCGAGGTTTACCGGATGCCTGAGCCTGTTCCAACTCTCTATTTCTTAGGCGTTGCACCCTTCTCTTCTGGCATCTTGTCAAACCTCCTGGACACCATTGGCCTTCCTACCAAACATATTCGTTCTTGTTGCCTTCTTCTTCATAATCAGCCCAGTTTTGATCAACAACCCTTTTCCAAGCCGACTATGAACACTTCCATTTTTTAAGCGCCGATCCATGTTATTATGATGATATGCATCTTGAGCATGGATAGACCGGCAGTTGGTTTGAGATCGCCTAAACTCCCAATATTGATTGCTGCACTTTGGACAGTTATTCCTGGTAGGCAATTTCAAACCTTTGTTCTAGCAATGTCTAAAGAAAGGACAATTCCAATGTGATTCAGCTTGCTCTCTTTCATACCTCTCTTTTTTCTATTGATGCTGGTATTCTTGCTCTTTTAACCAACGCTGATAATCCTTTTCCTTCTGTCACTGCCATTTACTCAATAGAATTTGAGATGTAACCCATGGCTTTGTCGCCCCATCTTTTGACGTTTCTCCCTGCTCATATCGGCTCTTTTGCTTGTCGTGACATCTTCTAATTTCTCTATATTCGTCAGCCGATATTTGCATCTCGGGATCGACTGTTCCAGCTTATCTTGATTTGGTTGATGTCAGGATCTTAGTCTTTCCTTTGAGCAGGCTAGCATTGACCATGTTTTGATCTCTCAGGAAAGGATTATCATCAACTTTGATTTTCCGAGGAGTATCAAATTTGAGTCTTCCTTGCTGAATAGCCCTCTGTATATGCTGCTGGAAAATTCTGCATTCATTAGTGGAATGAGAAATAGCGTTATAGAACTTGTGGAACTTCTTATTCTTCAACTGATTAGGGGGCAACATAACATGATTATCGAGCAACTTGATCTGTCCCTTCTCAAGCAAGAAATCGAAGAGCTTGTCTGATTTTGTGACGTAAAAGTCATAGCTCTCCTCGACTCCTCTTCCCCAAGGATTTGGCACCATTACCGTCTTTTTGCCCCAATTCCATTCAGCCATGGCAACCTCTTCTTCTTCATCTTCGTAGCCGTCATCGACTGAATATGAATTATAAGCTTCAGCCACCGTAGTACTCTTCTAGAATCGGGTATCTCTGCGCATACTCTGGAATTGGCTATTGAGCGCCGCCACTCGCTGAGCCAATTGACCCAAGTTGTCAAACTCTTATCTCAGCAGTTTTTCTTTCCATGTTGGCAGCATCCCTTGAACGGCCAAAGCGGCTAGCTAATCATCAGCCAAATTTAATGAGAAGCACAAATTCCTAGTCTCTCGGAACCTCTGAAGAAACTTAGTGCCCGATTCGTTAGTTTTCTGCCTTATAGTTGTGAAATTGGTAATCTTTTTTTCTCTAGTCCCAGTATAAAAATATGTATGAAATTTCTTTTCTAGGTCAGCCCAATTGGCAATGGAGTTGACTGGCAGTGATGAAAACCAAGTGAAGGCTGGCCCTGATAGGGATAAGGAGAAGAAACAAACTCAATGGAGCCTCTTCAATGGTTGTTTCGCCCAACTGTGTAAGATACCAACTGACATGTTCTATTGTGCTTGTGCTGTCTTGGCCAGTGAACTTAGCAAACTCTAGGAGCCTGTAATTTATACCATTCTGGATATGGGTGTTTGTACGAGAAGGTTGGTCCTTTTGGCTTTAGACCGGACTGATTCTCATCATCATCTCGGTCACCTTTAGCAACAATTCATCAGCATGTGAATTTGGATTTCTCTGCACTTGCTGGCCCATCTATGGATTGAAATCCCATGTGCCTTGATATCCTAGATTTAAAATCATGTGAAGAGTGTTATAATCTGTGCCATAATGATACCCCTGTGGAATCTCTATCTGCTGGGTCCTTTGCTGGTTTGCTGCTTGAAGTCTCTGGTTATAAACATTAGGATCTATATCTCTACGGATCCTTTGAATTGATGGTGATATTTTTTAAGCCGATGACGGTATGTGGCCTGATGTGCCAAAATTAATCATCTGGTTCTAACCTTGCCCTGCTGGCTGTTGCACATGCTACACTGACGATCCAGGATTATACTGTATTTGATTTGTAGTAACACCTTGAGCTTGTTCAGATGAACTCTGAACTACCTGGACATCACCATTACCAGCTGGTGCTACTTCTTGATGGCTGGTACCGGTTTGATTAGTCCCTTGAGTCGACAGATGTGGAATGTTGTAATAAGCTGGCCCAACCTAATCAACTAGAAACCCATGAAACACCTCTTTCATGGTGTTATGGAATGTGTTCAAGAAAATTTCATTATGGTTCGATATGGCATCATGAACATACTTGTTTATAGCTTCCATGAAGAAACGCCTATCTTCAGTCTCATCTACATCTGTCTGCCCATGCAACAGAACTTTGGGTAGTGGATATTTCTAAACAATTGTAATGTCATGTGTTTTGGTGTAGGACAACAAACACTTATTCTAAAATTCTTCTATAGCTTTGCCAATGACATATTTATCTCCATTAGGTAGGTCTTCGTAATGTACCATAAGGATGTCGTTGTTGTTGTGAACCGCCATGATGATTGTGGGGTCCCACCGAGCATGCCAGAATGTGTGTCGCCATGAAATTTCGTCCTGTGCTGAGGGCACATGAGCAAGCGGAAGGGTCCGCTCGATGAAGCTGGAGATCCACCTAGCTTCAACGCAAGGATTATCGATCCTACGCACTCCTCCCGAGATGTGCCAGTCAATTTGATCCTCCAATTGACAAGAAGAGAAAGCTAATCAGTAATTTAAGGCGAAACATATCGGTGTTGCCAGATAGTCTCGAATGTGTGGCTCCAGCATACTCATAAGAATAAATCAGTTAAAACTCATGGGGTTGTGGAAGAAAACATCGGATATCATTCAGGATGAATATCGTTATTTAGACAAATATTAGTCAATGGCAACATTTGATGTCAAATCTAATGAATAATAGATCTCATATGCTATGAGCAGTGGGGCATGAGGCGAGAATCATGAGCCATATAAAACAACAATAGATTTGATGACCCCCTTTATTATATATAAGAAGCACGCTCATCATCATTTAACCATTTAGATAGAGACAAATCTAATGATCATATTAGATCTCATGATATGAGCGCATATGAAAGCACTCGATATCGGCTAAAATAGTCGATTCGGGCATAGGCTTACGATTAAGGGCATGCCCTGAGGAATAGATCTACCAAGTAACGATTCCCACTCTATGGTGCTAACGGTGGGGTGTGAGGTAGAATCACACGAGCCATGACAACGGGCCATGGAACAACAATAGATCTATTCAAGACCAGGCATGCCTTAACGACCCTAACGCGATCAAGATTGATGAGAAAATATCGATAAAACATAACTGATCGGTTAAGATGTAGAATCAGTCTAGATTAACAAACGATGGGTTAACAGGATATAATAAGATCTAGATCAATCCCAATCGGACAAAGTGATATTCTTTACTAAACAACGAAAGCAATAAGCAATATCGGTAACTTAATGAATCTATCTGAAGGACACCACCCTTAGATAGAGCCGATAACTTGACCTTAATCTAGTTCGAGCAATGGAGCAATGGGGATATTTATCCAATATTTACCACCCGGGATCGACCTCAAACTAAACAAGAGTCGATAACTAGCTTATACCGAGTCACGGTGGAGGTCTAACGGATGCCATACCTAATGAAGTATAATCCTACCGATCGATGCATACCTTCGTCATTGAAGAACTCGTCGAGATCTACTCTACTCAATCACAAAGGGTGGGCGGAGCGAAAAAAAGTAAGTAACTTATATTTGATTGATAAACATACCGGGGTCCAAATTTAAGATAACTTGAACTCCTAATCATCGACTCATCCTTTTTTGGCCTAGAGAAAACATTCCTAATTGAAGATAACTAGGACTCTAATCTTCCCTTTTGTAGAGATCATAGTTTTTGTCGATCATAGCTTTTGTCGTTATTCTTTGGCACTATCTAAAGAATGCTTGATTCTAATGTTGCATTCGAATCAGCTGATACCGACCTTCACGTAATTGATTCCTTGATAACATGATCTTGGGCGCTTCCGAGTCCCTGCAATTCTTCTTCCAAATTTTGGTGTAAACAATTACATCATGAACATGCTGGATATTGACTCTCTAGTCGATAGCCTTATTTCATCGGCTACTTAGCCACATATTTGAAATTGTCTGGACAAACACCGACATGTTCCACCTTAAATTACTGATCAATTTTTCTCTCCTTGTCAATTGTAGGGCCAAATTGACTGGCACGCCCTCGATCACGACCATCCGGTCCAGTGTCCACCTTAAGCCCGGAGAGAGCTCGGGATCTGCTCCACGCGGTTTCTCTCGGCTTGCTTCATGTCGGCGGCTACCTGTCGCTTTCTGCCATCAACATGTACATCAAAATATACTCTACAAGTGTAGGAAAGTATAACAATGAGGCTTAAAATTGAACAAAGAAAGGTCTTATGAGGTTTGCCACTGGTTTAAAGAATCTAGATGGCTATGGAGGGGTGAAAAATCTAGATGGCTAGAGGTGGGTGAATTATCTATAAAAATTTCTCTACGAATTCACAGACACTAGAGCAAAGTAGTTAGTAAAATAGCAAAGTCTTATAGCCACTACTTTGCCTAGCTTTATCCCCATGGTCTAGTTCTTTGCCTGCAACCTACGCCCACGTTGTAGCGAGTCTCAATATGATGATTTTTTGCACACTAACTAGCCACTCAAGCTAGACCCACAACTTGGGTGCTGCAAGAATCAATAAAAAAGGATCACTCCAACTAGCCATGACCATTCGACTAAAGTTGCTCTGCATGATTTCCCACATTGACGAACACAAGATTCCCTTACAATCAACTTGTTTGGAGGCAAGAAACAAACACCACAAAGCTCCTCAACGATCCTCCAATCCACCAAACCATCAAGGTGGTAGCAACCACCAAGACTAACAAGAAACACTACTACAATAAACTTAACCAAGGAGGGCAGAAAGGATTTACTGAGTCGGGCAACCCATCCGCCTTGGTCGAAAGGTCACAGTAAATCAATCTTGACCGAGGCGGTTGAAATGCCCGCCTCGGTTAATCAAATAAAAAAACACTCGATATTGGCTAAAATAGCCGATTCAGGCATAGCGCATAGTTAAGGTCATGCCCTATAAGGAATAGATCAACCAAGTAACGATCCCCACTGTACGGTGCTAATAGTGGGGTGTGAGGCAGAATCACACAGGCCATGATAACATGCCATGGAATGGTTTTCGTTAGCCAACAAATCTATTCAAGACCAGGCATGCCTTAACCGCACACTATGCACGATCAAGATTGACAGAAAACAGCCGATAAAACATAACTCATCGTTTATGATGCAGATTAGATCAGTCTAGATTAACAAACAATGGGTTGAACAGGATATAAGGCCGATCTAGATCAATCACAATCGGACAAAGTGATATTGCTATAATTAAGTATACAACCAAAGCAATAAGCAATATCGGTAACTTAATGAATCTATTCGAAGGAGCCACCCATAGATAGAGCCGATAACTTGACCTTAATCTAGTTCGAGCAGTGAAGGTCGACCGGATCGATCTGTACCGCATTTTGAACTAAACAAGAGTCGATAACTAGCTTATACCAGAGTCGCAGTGGAGGTCGATCGGATCGATGCAGCCATATGAACAGAAGTATAAGCCATGACGGTACTTACAGACAAGCCAGAGGTCGGCCGGACCGATGCAGCCCTGCTCGCTAAAGAACTCGTCGAGATCTACTCTACTCCAACTCCTAAGGGGTGGCCGGAGCTGAAAAAAGTAATTAACTTGTATTTGATTGATTGTGTGTGTTTTGCAACAGCTGGGGTCCAATATTTATAACCGGAACCTACGCATGAATCCTACTTAAGCACGACTCATCAAAATTTTGGCCTAAGAGAAAACATTCCTAATTGAAGATAACTTGAACTCTAATCTTTCCCTTTTTGTAGAGTCCAACATGTTTTTCCCGGCGCCGATCATAGCTTTTGTCATTATCTGCTGGCGCTATCTGAAGAACGCTGATTCTAGTGTTGCATTCGAATCAGCTGATACCGACCTTCACGCAATCGATTCCTTGATAACATGATCTTGGGCGCTTCCGAGTCCCTGCAATTCTTCTTCCAAATTTTGGTGTAAACATTACATTGTGAACATGCTAGATATTGACTCTCTAGTCGATAGCCTTATTTCATCGGCTACTTAGCCACATATTTGAAATTGTCTAGACAAACACTGGCATGTTCTTCCTTAAATTACCGATCAATTTTTCTCTCCTTGTCAATTGCAGGGTCAAATTGACTGGCACGCCCTCAGTCATGACCATCTGGTCCAGTGTCCACCTTAAGCCCAGAGAGATCTCGGGATCTGCTCCACGCGGTTTCTCTTCGCTTGCTTCGTGTCGGCGGCTACCTGTCGCTTTCTGCCATCAACATGTACATCAAAATATACTCTGCAAGTGTAGGAAAGTATAACAATGAGGCTTAAAATTGAACAAAGAAAGGTCTTATGAGGTTTGACACTAGTTTAAAGAATCTAGATGGCTATGGAGGGGTGAAAAATCTGGATGGCTAGAGGTGGGTGAATTATCTATAAAAATTTCTCTATGAATTCACAGACACAAGAGCAAAGTAGTTAGTAAAATAGCAAAGTCTAATAGCCACTACTTTGCCTAGCTTTATCCCCATGGTTTGGTTCTTTGCCTGCAACCTACGCCCATGTTGTAGCGAGTCTCAATATCATGATTTTTTGCACACTAACTAGCCACTCAAGCTAGACCCACAACTTGGGTGCTGCAAGAATCAATAAAAAAGGAGCACTCCAACTAGCCATGACCATTCGACTAAAGTTGCTCTGCATGATTTCCCACATTGACGAACACAAGATTCCCTTACAATCAACTTGTTTGGAGGCAAGAAACAAACACCACAAAGCTCCTCAACGATCCTCCAATCCACCAAACCATCAAGGTGGTAGCAACCACCAAGACTAACAAGAAACACTACTACAATAAACTTAACCAAGGAGGGCAGAAAGGATTTACTGAGTCGGGCAACCCATCCGCCTTGGTCGAAAGGTCACAGTAAATCAATCTTAACCGAGGCGGTTGAAATGCCCGCCTCGGTTAATCAAATAAAAAAACACTCGATATTGGCTAAAATAGCCGATTCAGGCATAGCGCATAGTTAAGGTCATGCCCTATAAGGAATAGATCAACCAAGTAACGATCCCCACTGTACGGTGCTAATAGTGGGGTGTGAGGCAGAATCACACAGGCCATGATAACATGCCATGGAATGGTTTTCGTTAGCCAACAAATCTATTCAAGACCAGGCATGCCTTAACCGCACACTATGCACGATCAAGATTGACAGAAAATAGCCGATAAAACATAACTCATCGTTTAAGATGCAGATTAGATCAGTCTAGATTAACAAACGATGGGTTAAACAGGATATAAGGCCGATCTAGATCAATCCCAATCGGACGAAGTGATATTGCTGTAATTAAGTAAACAACGAAAGCAATAAGCAATATCGGTAACTTAATGAATCTATCCGAAGGACGCCACCCATAGATAGAGTCGATAACTTGACCTTAATCTAGTTCGAGCAGTGGAGGTCGACCGGATTGATACAGCCGTACTTGAACTAAACAAGAGTCGATAACTAGCTTATACCAGAGTCGCAGTGGAGGTCGACCGGATCGATGCAGCCATACGAACAGAAGTGTAAGCCATGACGGTACTTACAGACAAGCCAGAGGTCGGCCGGACCGATGCAGCCCGGCTCGCTGAAGAACTCGTCGAAATCTACTCTACTCCAACTCCTAAGGGGTGGCCGGAGCCGAAAAAAGTAAGTAACTTGTATTTGACTGATTGTGTGTGTTTTACAACAGCTGGGGTCCAATATTTATACCCGGAACCTACGCATGAATCCTACTTAAGCACGACTCATCACAATTTTGGCCTATTCCTAATTTAAGATAACTTGGACTCTAATCTTTCCCTTTTTGTAGAGTCCAACATGTTTTTCCCAGCGCTGATCATAGCTTTTGTCGTTATCTGCTGGCGCTATCTGAAGAATGCTGATTCTAGTGTTGCATTCGAATCAACTGATACCGACCTTCACACAATCGATTCCTTGATGACATGATCTAGGGCGCTTCCGAGTCCCTACAATTCTTCTTCCAAATTTTGGTGTAAACAATTACATTGTGAACATGCTGGATATTGACTCTCTAGTCGATAGCCTTATTTCATCGGCTACTTAGCCACACATTTGAAATTGTCTAGACAAACACCGGCATGTTCCACTTTAAAATACTGATCAATTCTCTCTCCTTGTCAATTGTAGGGTCAAATTGACTGACACGCCCTCGGTCATGACCATCCAGTCCAGTGTCCACCTTAAGCCCGGAGAGATCTCGGGATCTGCTCCACGTGGTTTCTCTCGGCTTGCTTCGTGTCGGCGGCTACCTATCGCTTTCTGCCATCAACATGTACATCAAAATATACTCTGCAAGTGTAGGAAAGTATAACAATGAGGCTTAAAATTAAACAAAGAAAGGTCTTATGAGGTTTGACACTATTTTAAAGAATCTAGATGGCTATGGAGGGGTGAAAAATCTAGATGGCTAGAGGTGGGTGAATTATCTATAAAAATTTCTCTACGAATTCACAGACACTAGAGCAAAGTAGTTAGTAAAATAGCAAAGTCTAATAGCCACTACTTTGCCTAGCTTTATCGCCATGGTTTGGTTCTTTGCTTGAAACCTACGCCCACGTTGTAGCGAGTCTCAATATGATGATTTTTTGCACACTAACTAGCCACTCAAGCTAGACCCACAACTTGGGTGCTGCAAGAATCAATCAAAAAGGAGCACTCCAACTAGCCATGACCATTCGACTAAAGTTGCTCTGCATGATTTCCCACATTGACGAACACAAGATTCCCTTACAATCAACTTGTTTGGAGGCAAGAAACAAACACCACAAAGCCCCTCAACGATCCTCCAATCCACAAAACCATCAAGGTGGCAGCAACCACCAAGAGTAACAAGAAACACTACTACAATAAACTTAACCAAGGCGGACAGAAAGGATTTACTGAGTCGAGCAACCCATCCGCCTCGGTCGAAAGGTCACAGTAAATCAATCTTAACCGAGGCGGTTGAAATGCCCGCCTCGGTTAATCAAATAAAAAAACACTCAATATCAGCAAAAATAGCCGATTCAGGCATAGCGCATAGTTAAGGTCATGTCCTATCAGGAATAGATCTACCAAGTAACGATCCCCACTCTACGGTGCTAACAGTGGGGTGTGAGGCAGAATCACACAGGCCATGATAACGGGCCATGGAATGGTTTTCGTTAGCCAACAGATCTATTCAAGACCAGGCATGCCTTAACCGCACACTATGCATGATCAAGATTGACAGAAAACAGCAGATAAAACATAACTCATCGTTTAAGATGCAGATTAGATCAGTCTAGATTAACAAACGATGGGTTAAACAGGATATAAGGCCGATCTAGATCAATCCCAATCGGACGAAGTGATATTGCTGTAATTAAGTAAACAACGAAAGCAATAAGCAATATCGGTAACTTAATGAATCTATCCGAAGGACGCCACCCATAGATAGAGTCGATAACTTGACCTTAATCTAGTTGAGCAGTGGAGGTCGACCGGATTGATACAGCCGTACTTGAACTAAACAAGAGTCGATAACTAGCTTATACCCGAGTCGCAGTGGAGGTCGACCGGATCGATGCAGCCATATGAACAGAAGTATAAGCCATGACGGTACTTATAGACAAGCCAGAGGTCGGCCAGACCGATGTAGCCCTCCTCGCTGAAGAACTCGTCGAGATCTACTCTACTCCAACTCCTAAGGGTTGGCCAGAGCCGAAGAAAGTAAGTAACTTGTATTTGACTGATTGTGTGTGTTTTACAACAGCTGGGGTTCAATATTTATACCCGGAACCTACGCATGAATCCTACTTAAGCACGACTCATCACAATTTTGGCCTAAGAGAAAACATTCCTAATTTAAGATAACTTGGACTCTAATCTTTCCCTTTTTGTAGAGTCCAACATGTTGTTCCCGGCGCCGATTATAGCTTTTGTCGTTATCTGCTGGCGCTATCTGAAGAATGCTGATTCTAGTGTTGCATTCGAATCAACTGATACCGACCTTCACGCAATCGATTCCTTGATGACATGATCTAGGGCGCTTCCGACTCCCTGCAATTCTTCTTCCAAATTTTGGTGTAAACAATTACATTGTGAATATGCTGGATATTGACTCTCTAGTCGATAGCCTTATTTCATCAGCTACTTAGCCACACATTTGAAATTGTCTGGACAAACACCGGCATGTTCCACCTTAAATTACTGATCAATTCTCTCTCCTTGTCAATTGTAGGGTCAAATTGACTGACACGCCCTCGGTCACGACCATCCAGTCCAGTGTCCACCTTAAGCCCGGAGAGAGCTCGGGATCTGCTCCACGCGGTTTCTCTCGGCTTGCTTCGTGTCGGTGGCTACCTGTCGCTTTCTGCCATCAACATGTACATCAAAATATACTCTGCAAGTGTAGGAAAGTATAACAATGAGGCTTAAAATTAAACAAAGAAAGGTCTTATGAGGTTTGACACTGGTTTAAAGAATCTAGATGGCTATGGAGGGGTGAAAAATCTAGATGGCTAGACGTGGGTGAATTATCTATAAAAATTTCTCTACGAATTCACAGACACTAGAGCAAAGTAGTTAGTAAAATAGCAAAGTCTAATAGCCACTACTTTGCCTAGCTTTATCCCCATGGTTTGGTTCTTTGCCTGCAATCTACGCCCACGTTGTAGCGAGTCTCAATATCATGATTTTTTGCACACTAACTAGCCACTCAAGCTAGACCCACAACTTGGGTGCTGCAAGAATCAATCAAAAAGGAGCACTCCAACTAGCCATGACCATTCGACTAAAGTTGCTCTGCATGATTTCCCACATTGATGAACACAAGATTCCCTTACAATCAACTTGTTTGGAGGCAAGAAACAAACACCACAAAGCCCCTCAACGATCCTCCAATCAACCAAACCATCAAGGTGGCAGCAACCACCAAGAGTAACAAGAAACACTACTACAATAAACTTAACCAAGGCGGGCAGAAAGGTTTACTGAGTCGGGCAACCCATCCGCCTCGGTCGAAAGGTCACAGTAAATCAATCTTGACCGAGGCGGTTGAAATGCCCGCCTCGGTTAATCAAATAAAAAAACACTCGATATCGGCTAAAATAGCCAATTCAGTCATAGCGCATAGTTAAGGTCGTGCCCTATCAGGAATAGATCTACCAAGTAACGATCCCCACTCTATGGTGCTAACAGTGGGGTGTGAGGCAGAATCACACAGGCCGTGATAATGGGCCATGGAATGGTTTTCGTTAGCCAACAGATCTATTCAAGACCAGGCATGCCTTAACCGCACACTATGCACGATCAAGATTGACAGAAAACAGCAGATAAAACATAACTCATCGTTTAAGATGCAGATTAGATCAGTCTAGATTAACAAACGATGGGTTAAACAGGATATAAGGCCGATCTAGATCAATCCCAATCGGACGAAGTGATATTGCTGTAATTAAGTAAACAACGAAAGCAATAAGCAATATCGGTAACTTAATGAATCTATCCGAAGGACGCCACCCATAGATAGAGTCGATAACTTGACCTTAATCTAGTTTGAGCAGTGGAGGTCGACCGGATTGATACAGCCGTACTTGAACTAAACAAGAGTCGATAACTAGCTTATACCAGAGTCGCAGTGGAGGTCGACCGGATCGATGCAGCCATACGAACAGAAATATAAGCCATGACGGTACATACAGACAAGCCAGAGGTCGGCCGGACCGATGCAGCCCTGCTCGCTGAAGAACTCATCGATATCTACTCTACTCCAACTCCTAAAGGGTGGCTGGAGCCGAAAAAAGTAAGTAACTTTTATTTGACTGATTGTGTGTGTTTTACGACAGCTGGGGTCCAATATTTATACCCGGAACCTACGCATGAATCCTACTTAAGCATGACTCATCATAATTTTGGCCTAAGAGAAAACATTCCTAATTTAAGATAACTTGGACTCTAATCTTTCCCTTTTTGTAGAGTCCAACATGTTTTTCCCAGCGCCGATCATAGCTTTTGTCGTTATCTGCTGGCGCTATCTGAAGAATGCCGATTCTAGTGTTGCATTCGAATCAACTGATACCGACCTTCACGCAATCGATTCCTTGATGACATGATCTAGGGCGCTTCCGAGTCCCTGCAATTCTTCTTCCAAATTTTGGTGTAAACAATTACATTGTGAACATACTGGATATTGACTCTCTAGTCGATAGCCTTATTTCATCAGCTACTTAGCCACACATTTGAAATTGTCTGGACAAACACCGGCATGTTCCACCTTAAATTACTGATCAATTCTCTCTCCTTGTCAATTGTAGGGTCAAATTGACTGGCACGCCCTCGGCCACGACCATCCAGTCCAGTGTCCACCTTAAGCCCGGAGAGAGCTCGGGATCTGCTCCACGCGGTTTCTCTCGGCTTGCTTCGTCTCGGTGGCTACCTGTCGCTTTTCTGCCATCAACATGTACATCAAAATATACTCTGCAAGTGTAGGAAAGTATAACAATGAGGCTTAAAATTAAACAAAGAAAGGTCTTATGAGGTTTGACACTGGTTTAAGGAATCTAGATGGCTATGGAGGGGTGAAAAATCTAGATGGCTAGAGGTGGGTGAATTATCTATAAAAATTTCTCTACGAATTCACAGACACTAGAGCAAAGTAGTTAGTAAAATAGCAAAGTCTAATAGCCACTACTTTGCCTAGCTTTATCCCCATGGTTTGGTTCTTTGCCTGCAACCTACGCCCACGTTGTAGCGAGTCTCAATATGATGATTTTTTGCACACTAACTAGCCACTCAAGCTAGACCCACAACTTGGGTGCAACAAGAATCAATCAAAAAGGAGCACTCCAACTAGCCATGACCATTCGACTAAAGTTGCTCTGCATGATTTCCCACATTGACGAACACAAGATTCCCTTACAATCAACTTGTTTGGAGGCAAGAAACAAACACCACAAAGCCCCTCAACGATCCTCCAATCCACCAAACCATCAAGGTGGCAGCAACCACCAAGAGTAACAAGAAACACTACTACAATAAACTTAACCAAGGCGGGCAGAAAGGATTTACTGAGTCGGGCAACCCATCCGCCTCGGTCGAAAGGTCACAGTAAATCAATCTTAACCGAGGCGGTTGAAATGCCCGCCTCGGTTAATCAAATAAAAAAACACTCGATATCGGCTAAAATAGCCGATTCAGTCATAGCGCATACTTAAGGTCATGCCCTATCAGGAATAGATGTACCAAGTAACGATCGCCACCCTACGGTGCTAACAGTGGGGTGTGAGGCAGAATCACACAGGCCATGATAATGGGCCATGGAATGGTTTTCGTTAGCCAACAGATCTATTTAAGACCAGGCATGCCTTAACCGCACACTATGCACGATCAAGACTGACAGAAAACAGCCGATAAAACTTAACTCATCATTTAAGATGCAGATTAGATCAGTCTAGATTAACAAACGATGGGTTAAACAGGATATAAGGCCGATCTAGATCAATCCCAATCGGACAAAGTGATATTGCTGTAATTAAGTAAACAACGAAAGCAATAAGCAATATCGGTAACTTAATGAATCTATCCGAAGGACGCCACCCATAGATAGAGCCGATAACTTGACCTTAATCTAGTTCGAGCAGTGGAGGTCGACCGGATCGATACAGCCGTACTTGAACTAAACAAGAGTCGATAACTAGCTTATACCTGAGTCGCAGAGGAGGTCGATCGGATCGATGCAGCCATACGAACAGAAGTATAAGCCATGACGGTACTTATAGACAAGCCAGAGGTCGGCTGGACCGATGCAGCCCAATTTCATTCATTGAAGAACTCGTCGAAATCTACTCTACTCCAACTCCTAAGGGGTGGCCGGAGCCGAAAAAAGTAAGTAACTTGTATTTGACTGATTGTGTGTGTTTTACAACAGCTAGGGTCCAATATTTATACCCGGAACCTACGCATGAATCCTACTTAAGCACGACTCATCAAAATTTTGGCCTAAGAGAAAACATTCCTAATTTAAGATAACTTGGACTCTAATCTTTCCCTTTTTCTAGAGCCCAACATGTTGTTCCCGATGCCGATTATAGCTTTTGTCGTTATCTGCTGGCGCTATCTGAAGAATGCTGATTCTAGTGTTGCATTCGAATCAACTGATACCGACCTTCACGCAATCGATTCCTTCATGACATGATCTAGGGCGCTTCCGAGTCCCTGCAATTCTTCTTCCAAATTTTGGTGTAAACAATTACATTGTGAATATGCTAGATATTGACTCTCTAGTCGATAGCCTTATTTCATCAGCTACTTAGCCACACATTTGAAATTGTCTAGACAAACACCGGCATGTTCCACCTTAAATTACTGATCAATTCTCTCTCCTTGTCAATTGTAAGGTCAAATTGACTGACACGCCCTCGGTCATGACCATCCAATCCAGTGTCCACCTTAAGCCCGGAGAGAGCTCGGGATCTGCTCCACACGGTTTCTCTTGGCTTGCTTTGTGTCGGTGGCTACCTGTCGCTTTCTGCCATCAACATGTACATCAAAATATACTCTGCAAGTGTAGGAAAGTATAACAATGAGGCTTAAAATTAAACAAAGAAAGGTCTTATGAGGTTTGACACTGGTTTAAAGAATCTAGATGGCTATGGAGGGGTGAAAAATCTAGATGGCTAGACGTGGGTGAATTATCTATAAAAATTTCTCTATGAATTCACAGACACTAGAGCAAAGTAGTTAGTAAAATAGCAAAGTCTAATAGCCACTACTTTGCCTAGCTTTATCCCCATGGTTTGGTTCTTTGCCTGCAACCTACGCCCACGTTGTAGCGAGTCTCAATATCATGATTTTTTGCACACTAACTAGCCACTCAAGCTAGACCCACAACTTGGGTGCTGCAAGAATCAATAAAAAAGGAGCACTCCAACTAGCCATGACCATTCGACTAAAGTTGCTCTGCATGATTTCCCACATTGACGAACACAAGATTCCCTTACAATCAACTTGTTTGGAGGCAAGAAACAAACACCACAAAGCCCCTCAACGATCCTCCAATCAACCAAACCATCAAGGTGGCAGCAACCACCAAGAGTAACAAGAAACACTACTACAATAAACTTTAACCAAGGCGAGAAAAGTTTTTCGAGTCGGGCAACCCATCCGCCTCGGTCGAAAAGGTCACTGATAAATCAATCTTACCGACCGAGGCGGTTGAAATGCCCGCCTCGGTTAATCAAATAAAAAACACTCGATATCGGCTAAAATAGCCGATTCAGGCATAGCGCATAGTTAAGGTCATGCCCTATAAGGAACAGATCTACCAAGTAACGATCCCCACTCTACGGTGCTAACAGTGGGGTGTGAGGCAGAATCACACAGGCCATGATAATGGGCCATGGAATGGTTTTCGTTAGCCAACAGATCTATTTAAGACCAGGCATGCCTTAACCGCACACTATGCACGATCAAGACTGACAGAAAACAGCCGATAAAACTTAACTCATCATTTAAGATGCAGATTAGATCAGTCTAGATTAACAAACGATGGGTTAAACAGGATATAAGGCCGATCTAGATCAATCCCAATCGAACGAAGTGATATTGCTGTAATTAAGTAAACAACGAAAGCAATAAGCAATATCGGTAACTTAATGAATCTATCCGAAGGACGCCACCCATAGAAAGAGCCGATAACTTGACCTTAATCTAGTTCGAGCAGTGGAGGTCGACCGGATCGATACAGCCGTACTTGAACTAAACAAGAGTCGATAACTAGCTTATACCAGAGTCGCAGTGGAGGTCGACCGGATCGATGCAGCCATACGAACAGAAGTATAAGCCATGACGGTAGTTACAGACAAGCCAGAGGTCGGCCGGACCAATGCAGCCCTGCTCGCTGAAGAACTCGTCGAGATCTACTCTACTCCAACTCCTAAGGGGTGGCCGGAGCCGAAAAAAGTAAGTAACTTGTATTTGACTGATTGTGTGTGTTTTACAACAGCTGGGGTCCAATATTTATACCCGGAACCTACGCATGAATTCTACTTAAGCATGACTCATCACAATTTTGGCCTAAGAGAAAACATTCCTAATTTAAGATAACTTGGACTCTAATCTTTCCCTTTTTGTAGAGTCCAACATGTTTTTCCCGGCGCCGATCATAGCTTTTGTCGTTATCTACTGGCGCTATCTGAAGAATGCTGATTCTAGTGTTGCATTCGAATCAGCTGATACCGACCTTCACGCAATCGATTCCTTAATAACATGATCTTGGGCGCTTCCGAGTCCCTCCAATTCTTCTTCCAAATTTTGGTGTAAACAATTACATTGTGAACATGCTGGATATTGACTCTCTAGTCGATAGCCTTATTTCATCGGCTACTTAGCCACATATTTGAAATTGTCTGGACAAACACTAGCATGTTCCACCTTAAATTACTGATCAATTTTTCTCTCCTTGTCAATTGTAGGGTCAAATTGACTGGCATGCCCTCGGTCACGACCATCCAATCCAGTGTCCACGTTAAGCCCGGAGAGAGCTCGGGATCTGCTCCACATGGTTTCTCTTGGCTTGCTTTGTGTCGGCGGCTACCTGTCGCTTTCTGCCATCAACATGTACATCAAAATATACTCTGCAAGTGTAGGAAAGTATAACAATGAGGCTTAAAATTAAACAAAAAGAAAGGTCTTAAGAGGTTTGACACTATTTTAAAGAATCTAGATGGCTATGGAGGGGTGAAAAATCTAGATGGCTAGAGGTGGGTGAATTATCTATAAAAATTTCTCTATGAATTCACAGACACTAGAGCAAAGTAGTTAGTAAAATAGCAAAGTGTAATAGCCACTACTTTGCCTAGCTTTATCCCCATGGTTTGGTTCTTTGCCTGCAACCTACGCCCACGTTGTAGCGAGTCTCAATATGATGATTTTTTGCACACTAACTAGCCACTCAAGCTAGACCCACAACTTGGGTGCTGCAAGAATCAATAAAAAAGGAGCACTCCAACTAGCCATGACCATTCGACTAAAGTTGCTCTGCATGATTTCCCACATTAACGAACACAAGATTCCCTTACAATCAACTTGTTCGGAGGCAAGAAACAAACACCACAAAGCCCCTCAACGATCCTCCAATCCACCAAACCATCAAGGTGGCAGCAACCACCAAGAGTAACAAGAAACACTAATACAATAAACTTAACCAAGGCGGGCAGAAAGGATTTTCTGAGTCGAGCAACCCATCCGCCTCGGTCAAAAGGTCACAGTAAATCAATCTTAACCGAGGCGGTTGAAATGCCCGCCTCGGTTATTCAAATAAAAAAACACTCGATATCGGCAAAAATAGCCGATTCAGTCATAGCGCATAGTTAAGGTCATGCCCTATCAGGAACAGATCTACCAAGTAACAATCCCCACTCTACGGTGCTAACAGTGGGGTGTGAGGTAGAATCACACAGGCCATGATAATGGGCCATGGAATGGTTTTCATTAGCCAACAGATCTATTCAAGACCAGGCATGCCTTAACCGCACACTATGCACGATCAAGATTGACATAAAACAGCAGATAAAACATAACTCATCGTTTAAGATGCAGATTAGATCAGTCTAGATTAACAAACGATGGGTTAAACAGGATATAAGGCCGATCTAGATCAATCCCAATCGAACGAAGTGATATTGCTGTAATTAAGTAAACAACGAAAGCAATAAGCAATATCGGTAACTTAATGAATCTATCCGAAGGACGCCACCCATAGATAGAGCGTATAACTTGACCTTAATCTAGTTCGAGCAGTGGAGGTCGACCGGATCGATACAGCCGTACTTGAACTAAACAAGAGTCGATAACTAGCTTATACCAGAGTCGCAGTGGAGGTCGACCGGATCGATGCAGCCATACGAACAGAAGTATAAGCCATGACGGTAGTTACAGACAAGCCAGAGGTCGGCCGGACCAATGCAGCCCTGCTCGCTGAAGAACTCGTCGAGATCTACTCTACTCCAACTCCTCAGGGGTGGCCGGAGCCGAAAAAAGTAAGTAACTTGTATTTGACTGATTGTGTGTGTTTTACAACAGCTGGGGTCCAATATTTATACCCGGAACCTACGCATGAATTCTACTTAAGCATGACTCATCACAATTTTGGCCTAAGAGAAAACATTCCTAATTTAAGATAACTTGGACTCTAATCTTTCCCTTTTTCTAGAGTCCAACATGTTGTTCCCGGCGCCGATTATAACTTTTGTCGTTATCTGCTGGCGCTATCTGAAGAATGCTGATTCTCGTGTTGCATTCAAATCAGCTGATACCGACCTTTACGCAATCGATTCCTTGATGACATGATCTAGGGCGCTTTCGAGTCCCTGCAATTCTTCTTCCAAATTTTGGTGTAAACAATTACATTGTGAACATGCTGGATATTGACTCTCTAGTCGATAGCCTTATTTCATCGGCTACTTAGCCACATATTTGAAATTGTTTGGACAAACACTGGCATGTTCCACCTTAAATTATTGATCAATTTTTCTCTCCTTGTCAATTGCACGGTCAAATTGACTGGCACGCCCTCGGTCACGACCATCCGGTCCAGTGTCCACCTTAAGCCCGGAGAGAGCTCGGGATCTGCTCCACGCGGTTTCTCTTAGTTTGCTTCGTGTCGGCGGCTACCTGTCGCTTTCTGCCATCAACATGTACATCAAAATATACTCTGCAAGTGTAGGAAAGTATAACAATGAGGCTTAAAATTAAACAAAGAAAGGTCTTATGAGGTTTGACACTGGTTTAAAGAATCTAGATGGCTATGGAGGGGTGAAAAATCTAGATGGCTAGAGGTGGGTGAATTATCTATAAAAATTTCTCTACGAATTCACAGACACTAGAGCAAAGTAGTTAGTAAAATAGCAAAGTCTAATAGCCACTACTTTGCCTAGCTTTATCCCCATGGTTTGGTTCTTTGCCTGCAACCTACGCCCACGTTGTAGCGAGTCTCAATATCATGATTTTTTGCACACTAACTAGCCACTCAAGCTAGACCCACAACTTGGGTGCTACAAGAATCAATCAAAAAGGAGCACTCCAACTAGCCATGACCATTCGACTAAAGTTGCTCTGCATGATTTCCCACATTGACGAACACAAGATTCCCTTACAATCAACTTGTTTGGAGGCAAGAAACAAACACCACAAAGCCCCTCAACGATCCTCCAATCCACCAAACCATCAAGGTGGCAGCAACCACCAAGAGTAACAAGAAACACTACTACAATAAACTTAACCAAGGCGGGCAGAAAGGATTTACTGAGTCGGGCAACCCATCCGCCTCGGTCGAAAGGTCACAGTAAATCAATCTTAATCGAGGCGATTGAAATGCCCACCTCGGTTAATCAAATAAAAAAAACAAAAAAATATGAAAGCATGTGGACAAGCCTAGAGAGCCCATCCACGTGTCACTGCCATCGTAGCTACTTGCCGGTGATAGCATCCTCCCCGAATTGATGGGATCCGGCTCCCGACGCTGGATCTGGTCGCCTGCCACCGGATACGGCCTCTGGTGGCTAGGATTCGGCCACCCACCATCGAGATCCGACCGTCCGCCATTGGATCCAACCTTCGGCCACTAGATCTATGAGCAAAGGAGGGGAGGGGAGGGGAGGAGCACTATCGGAGTTGATGCCCGTGATGTTGGATCCGGCCTCCCCCGCCACCGTGTTGCCAGATCCGGCCTCCCCCGCTGCCATAACGCTGGTAAGGCCTCCCTTGTTGCCATGACGCTAGAGTTGACACTCGTGACATCGGATCTAGCCTCCCTTGTCACCGTGACACCAAATTCGGCCTGCTGGCCACCGGGAGGTGTTTAGGGAGGGGAGGGAGAGTGTTGAGGCACCAGAAGGAGATGGGAGGGGCACTGGAGGGGAGGGGGCGCGCTCTGAGGGAGCGGAGGGGTGGGGAGAAGGTGGTGGGATGGGGAGGTGTAGAGTCAGGATGGCGGACTAGAGGGGGGTGAATAGTCCTTTTTAAAATTAATCATGTTGGCTAACCGTAATAAATGTAGAATTAAAACTATCAGTCCAGCGAAGACTACACCCCTCTATCTAAGTTATCAAGCACCTTGAAAAGATCCTAAACAAGCAACTAAGGTGCCAGGCTAGCTAGAGCTCATCTAACCAATTCTAGGAGCAAGGTCACACAAATCTATGCCACTAGTACTTCAAGCACGGGGAGCTCCTACACAACCAGTAAGCAAAAGCACAAAGCTCCTAAGCTCACTAGCAATGCTCAATAACAAGGCAACTAATACCAAATTAGAGAGTACAAATTACTTAGCTACACAAACTAAGAAATGTGACTAATAAGGTTACTAAAACCAAATTAGCCACGCAAGGGAGCTACTTCTATGCTACACAAGCAAGAAGGTAACTAGCAAGCTACACAAGCAAACTAATTACAAGAGCAACTACACAAGCTCAATGTATATGAAAGTAAATACAAGCTTGTGTAAAGGGGAATGCAAACCAACGGGAAGAACAAAGTTGACACGGTGATTTTTCTTCCGAGGTTCACGTGTTTGCCAACATGCTAGTCCCCATTGTGTCGACTGCTCACTTGGTGGTTCGGTGGCTAATTAGCATCACTCGCCAAGTCCACATGTCAGGCACCGCAAGAACCTACCCACAAGTGAGGGTAGCTCAATTACACGCTCTACTAGTGTTGCTCTTCACGGCTCCCGTGGTGTGAGCATGGTACCCCTCACAAATCCTTCTTCGGAGCACCGCACAATCTTCTTGCGTGCTTCACAATGGAGAACTCACCACCAAGCCATCTAGGAGGTGGCAACCTCCAAGAGTAACAAGCACCACTGGCTTGCAACTCGATCACCTAGTGCCACTCGATGCAATATCACAATACAACGCACTAGAATCACTCACTCGCAATCGGATTGCACTCTTGCAAGCACAAGTGAGTTAGAGGGCTCCTAAGCACACTCTAGCATGGACACAAAGTCCCCCAAGGTGCTCAACCTCAGCCAGGGCCGAGACACATCTCTATTTATAGCACAAAGTCAAAATAGAGCCGTTACCCCTTCACTGAGTTTTCTATGAGGCGACTGAACACGCTACTACATAATGACTAGACTCAGCTGCCCATCATTCGGTCATCGGATGTGCACCATGTGGCCTCATGATTCAATGTCCACCACGTGATCCTAATGGCTAGTTCGCGCGTGTGCCTGTCCAGCAAAGACCGGACGCACCTCTGTGCCAAGACCAAACTTGCAGCGCTAGAGTCTAGTCGTTTTCGTGCCTCTGCACAAGGCGATCAATGCTGCTTCCACGTGATGACCGGACCTACAGGACTCAGAGTCCAGTCATAGCTCAAATTCACACCGAGAGGTTTAGCCAGTGATTGGACGCATCAGATGAATGATGATCGGACCTAGAGCTAGGGTCCAGTTGTTCTTCGGCTTCCACGTCGCCTCCCCACGCAATCACCGCACAACCGGACTCAGCGACCTGGGTCCAGTCTCTCCTCAGCGCCTGAGCCCGGTCGCCCTAGCTGCTCTCTATCACGCTACGCTGCTCAATCGGACCCGCGGCTCAGGGTTTGGTTCTTTAGGACCTTAGGGTCTAGTTAATCCGCAGGCCACGCCCGAGACAAAGGTTAGTGACAGGACTCGCCAAGGCAGAGTCCAGTCCTGCACGTCAGCTGGGTTCGGTCCCTATTTCTCCACCGTTTCTTCTCCGAAGTGATCCGTTCCAACTCCAACTTATTTTCCTTTGCAAATGTGCCAACACACTATTGGTATTTATTAACGCACACAGATAAATCTACAAGCGCACGGATACCGCTGAAGCTTTCACTCGGAAGTAGTCAAAGTATCGTATCCACAGGGAAACGTGTGAGACTAACTACGGTCTAACTTAACTAAGGGTAGCAACAAGGTTAGGATAAACATGAGCGTAGAGAGGATAACTAAGGTTCTCTTGTTCTGACTTGGGTAAGCTATGTCTTCTACTATTCAACTGGGGACATTACTAAGGCAAAGACACCAGTAGAGGATGCTTTCCTTCATAACTGGGTCCTACTTGGCCTACAAATGGGAGGTGGACTACAGAGGATTTAATGAGGCTATAAAAGTCACCCTCATGAGCTACCACCGATCCAGAATGCATGGTGCATCCACAATTAACCTAAGTCTAAGCACTAAGCTTACACTTACGATGAAAACTTTATTCCCCTTAGGAAGAGAATAAAACACTCAAAAGAGTCATGATCCTGATAAACAATATAAACAAGATGCTTGAATCAGAAGTTGATTACCAGAGAAGTCTTAGAAGAAAGCTCAAATAGAACTTGGATCTGCCAAGGTACAAGCCATAGAGGGAGTACTGATAGGCCAACACTTCCTCCAAACTCTTCCCTCACACTCTATCTCACTAATGTTTATAAGACTAGATCCTATGGAGGACTAATCTTCTCTTGATTGCTAGCTCAATCCTAAAGATATGAATTAGAGTTTTAGGGATGGCTCTCCTAGGAGGGGGTACAAGGCTGTATATATAGGGGGTAGCGTCAATTCTAGACCCTCAGATCAAACCAACTTAAAAGGACGATGTAGATACAATCTAGGAGGCGGTGGAGAACCAACATATGAAGTGGGGGCTGACTGGTGGACCCCATAGGCTGGTCAGCCTAAAGGTGGGGCCAACCGGCCTGTCTCAGTGATAGGTGGGTCCCATTTTGGTGGTTTGCCCTCTGGAGTCTTTTAGAGTCTTCCCAAGTTGGTACCATCACGGATAAACGTGATGTGATTTGATGAATAGGTCCACCTTGCCGGTTTTCTGATTAAATCCTCCTACAAACACAGATTCACCAAAACTCATGGAATTTATTACTTTAAACCCCTAGACCTATGTTTGGTGATGGAATTAAGTATATATGCAGGTTATATTGATGGTTTATAATTGATATTAATGACCGTAAACAAGCTCCCCCAAGTTTAACCGTTGCTCGTCCCTGAGCAAAGCTAAACTCAGCAATAGATCAGGAGTTGCTACAATGTTTTCACTCCTCAAAAGTACACATGCGTTCAATCAAGAATTCTCCTCCGGATTAGAATAAACTGATCTGACTTTCAAATTTACCCATATTACCTTCAACCATGGGGCTTCTCAGCCTTCACTTGGGTCTTGAGCAATTGAAAGATAGAACGATCAAGTCAAGCACTATGTCTCAAGTTCTTTGTTCCACCATTGTTATGGAGTTTTTATAAGTTTTTCAAAATAAAACCCAGAGATTTCTGTTGTATGACACTCTCAAGTCTCTCAATAAATGTGGTATTTGTGGATCCTCACCAAGGCAATAAAGATGTTATGCCTTTTCTCTTCCAACCACTAAGGCTTATGTGGAGTTCATAGGTAGGGAGAAAGCTAGAGCCTACTTGCAATGCATATATTGTAAAGTCAAATGATGGATTCAAAGAGAGCTCAGTCATACAATCAAATCAAGATGTGTATGTGTGTGGATGTATGGTGGATATATATGGTGGCTAACCTAATTCTACCTTTCTCCTTGAAAACTTATCCCTGTTTTGAAACTTGGAAATATTTTTGCAAGAGAACATGAGCTATCTTATTCTTCTCTTTTCTCTCTTTTTTTTCTTTTTAGACGGACATCTAAGTACCCATTGTTTTCAATATCTCAGACACTTTTGTGTCCATTTTTTTTCTCAACTTCTTTTTTTCTCTTTTTTTCTTTTCTCTCTCTCTTTCTTTTATGAATAACTTTTGTATGGCCCATGCCTCTTTTCAACAAAACTTTTGAGAGATAGTAATAAGAACTTAGAGATTTTTTTGGTGGATGAAAAACCTATCAAGCATGTTTTTGTGTTCACTCCCAGTGTAAGAGTAAAACATTTTTGGGTGGATTTAGATGGAAGGCATGTTTTTGCGCCTACCCCCAGTGTAGGAGTAGTGCATATTTGGGTGGTGTATATGCGATCTTGATTTTAAGAGCATGACAAATCTCTCGTAAGGGTCAACAAAGCTTTACAAAACTCAATGCAATTACAAGTAGCATATGTGTGGAAGTTTTCCTAGCCTAAATAACATGTATGGTTATAGTGGAAATTTAAGCTTTGTCATATAGGAACTCATCATGTAGCATTTTTGTGTTTTTCAAAAAGTAAATCTCTAGAACTTTAGTGTCACTTGACACAAGATAAATAGTAGCTCAGACCTTCTCATATCATATCCGTCAATTACCTAGACTTAGATCAAGCATATGGTACCCACGAGTTTCAAGTTCAGAGTAAATCCTTATATCAAAACAATCTTATCCAAAACTCGGGAGACTTCAAGGCTAAAAACTAGATACTTGAAAGAAATTACAATAGAGCAACTATTCATCATTTCCATTTAAGAGATTAATCTGAGTCATCTTTATTTTATTCAGCTCTTAAAAACAAATTAAAGCAAACTGGACACACCTTTTTATTTTGTTTTCAATTTTACTAGATCACATATTATGACTAAAGCAAAGATAAATTTTTATTTTGTTTTTCGTTTATCAATTTTTTTAACTATTTAAAAGAAACTAAAACTAAAACAAAAGGGGAAAGAATACTTACCTGGATACACGGGAGTGCTTCTCCCCCAAGCTAGCTCTTTCGGTGAGGGTTCGGTGTTGTAAGTTCTTTGAACCAGACTTCTCCTTGTGAAGTTCATTGATCAAGTACCTCGGTTCGCCCTGAAGATGAGGATTCTTGTGATGACGCCTCTAATGGTGATGTCACCTTCTTCTGCCAAACTGTTTTGGTTTTGAGTTTTGATTTTGGTTTCACAGGTTCAGAACCTTCACTTGTAAAATTTGGGGAATCGACGAACTCCTCCCACACTTTACTTGAAGTGTGTCCTTTGTCATTAGAGCGTGATGACACCCTGTGGTGAAGGGTAGATGATTCATGACGGTCCTTCCCTTTTGCTTGAAGTTTTCCTTGTTTGGCTAGCCTTGCAATTTTGAGCTGTTCATGAGCTTCTTGTTTCCTAGGTTGCACCCTTTCTTTATCAACCTTTTGTCATGCCATCTTTTTGCTTTTTGATCTTTGACACTTTGTTGGACCTTCCGCTCCACTCATGGTTTCATGTAGTTTTTCAATCCATGATGAATGAGCTGTGTCTTCTTTGCGCGATGTTATTGGAGTTTGTCATGTGCCTTGCTTCATCTCTGATTTCAATTCATCTCGTGACTTACCCGAATTGAATTGAGAGTTTCCTGTAGGGGTTAGTCCAACAAAATGACCAGTATCTACTACAACATATTATTGGTACAAAAATCAAACTAGACACCATGTCTAATTTAATCTAGGGAAGCATTTTAACCTAAGCACCATGCTTAATTTAAAGGCCTTTGGAAGCAAAATCAGCACCCTTAAACTAAGCACCATGCTTAATTTAAAAGATGTATGAACATACTCCAAACCTTAAGCATACTATAGCAAACAAAGGTAGCATGAAAGCATTATAGAGATTTATTCAAATAGAGATGAAAGAGCATGGTTGTTATTTAGCAAATGGAGCATGGCTTAAAGGTAGAGACAACCAAAATTAGCAACATGGCATAGGATTTTTTTAGAGAAGTTCATTCCCCATACTTGAATTCTACAAATGCAAATTCAAGTTTGGATGGATGTGATTAAATGTTGCATGATAATTGGCTGGACATACCTTGCGTCGTCATCCTTCATTCTTTTTGCTTCAAACCTGAAATGCTTAGTGGCAAAAATAGCCGAAGGAATATTTTTGCAATTATATTTCTATGTTCGTCTCACAAAGGCATTATAGCAAAAAGTGAAAGCTCAGGTTATCTCCTAAAAGTGCTTGTTTTAGGGCAAAAGCTCATCCTTGGAAAACCTTCGAATTGTGCTTTTAAGTTGGTGAAGTGGTTTCCCCTTCAACACCAACCTTTGTGTATCTATCTTAAGATTCACACAAAGAGATGTGCAGTATTTATGATAAACATATGCATCTACAACCACCCTTTCAAAAATTTTGTGAACAAGAAGCACGAGGGGGTTGAAGATCTCGTGAGTAGCAATGTTGGAGAGACTAATTGATTCAAGAGATTTCTCATATGAGCATGGATTTGATGAGATGTTCATGAAATAGCTTCCATACTCATTGATGTCATCTTCCTTTTCAAACTCCATGGTTGATTCTTCTTGAATGTCCATAGGCAAAAACAATGTCTCCACCATTCCATGCCTATGACATTCATTGGATGTTTTATTGTCCAAGATTTCCCTTAGATTGGTGACTCTCAGGTTGATCTTGTCTAAGGCCTCCTCCAAACTTGGACGAGTCATGTTTATTAAGGAGATTGACTTAAGCTCACCGTTTGGATCAGGTTTGGGATCTATCCTTAAGGGTTTGGCCTCGTCCATCCATTCAATGGCATATGAATTCTTAACATCCTCCAACCATTATCGTGGCTCTTCTTGGTCATCCTTGTAGTCTTCATGGCTTCTATGCTTTGGATGTCTTAGAGGATTTTTATGGTCATCATGAGACCTAGGAGAAAGAGCATTAGGGGAATCATCGGGGTCAAGGATGGGTTTGGAGATGAGTTCATATGAGACATCTAGAGTGAGCATAGAAGGTGAAAAGATAGGATTGGCTTCAAAATGACTTGGCTCTCCTTCTATGGCATTACTTGACATTCCATCCTTGGGTGTTTCTAGATGTTCCCCATAGGAATTTGATCTAGGACGCTTCTAAGAGATCCCTTCTTGGGAGGATTTGAATTATATTCACTCGAAGGTCTCTTGTGAAACTGGAAGTTTAAACTATTACCAAAATCAGCATCAAAAAGATCATCCTCACAAGAAGTTTCAAAAGATTGAATTTCTTCTTCCCTTGGAGGATTTTGGGGTATTGATGGTTTGGGATTGATAGCTAAATCTTGGGATTGGAGTGGTTGTGATTTGGCTATCAAAACTTCTTCCTGATCGGGAGATGATTCCTTCTCTTTCTCGGAGAGTTCATTATTAATGCTAGTGTAGGGAATCTTTCCAATAATTCTATCAAGCATAGATCTAGCTTCACTAACAGACAAATGAATGAAAGCTCCTTTAGAGGCTTGATCAAGGGATTACGTAGAATCCTTGTTAAGACCCATATAAAAATGTTGAAGGGGCATCGGGTCTGAAATAGCATGGTCTAGCGCAGTGGTGATAAGACTATTAATACGTTCCCATGATATGGTAAGAGATTCTTCTTCTATTTGTCTAAAATTTAGAACCTATTTCCGAAGGCTAACTACTCTAGACATGGGAAAGAAACGTAAACAAAATTTAGAGCATACTTCCTACAGTTTGATTATATCATTGTTTAGCTCTTCCCATCAAAGAGAACGGAAACAACTTCTATCTTAAGGTTTTGTCAAACATGCCAGCGATATGCAAGCATGCACAGGTCTGTGCAAAGTCCCATAGGTGTGAGTACGGGTTTTCGTTGCCTTCTCCTGAGAAGGATTGTTCCCGAATCAATTTTATTAAACACGGGTGTATCTCATAACCAGGTGCTAGGATAGGCTCTGAGGATTTTGGTGGCTTTAGGTTTGCGCTTGTGGGTTTAGCATATTAATATATAGGTGTGTTATCCATGCTAAAAGAAAAAAAGTAAAACAAAAGATAAAAAGCTAAGCTAGATTTGTAGTTAACTTAGCGACCGTTTCTCTGGCAACAGTGCCAGAAAGCTTATTGGTATTTATTAATGCACAAAGATAAATCTGCAAGCGTATGGATACCATTGTAGCTTTGACGTGGAAGTATTCCAAGTATCGTATCCACAGGAAAACATGTGAGACTAACTACGGTCTAATTAACTCAGGGTAGCAACAAGGTTAGGATAAACAGGAGTATAGAGAGGATAACTAAGGTTCTCTTGTTCTGACTTGGGTAAGCTATATCTTCTACTATTCAACTAGGGACATTACTAAGGAAAAGACACCAGTAGAGGATGCTTTCCTTCATAACCGGATCCTACTTGACATACAAACGGGAGGTGGACTATAGAGGATTCAATGAGGCTATAAAAGTCACCCTCACGAGCTACCATCGATCTGGAATGCAGGGTGCATCCACGATTAACCTAAGTCTAAGCACCATGCTTACACTTATGATTAATACTTTACTCCCCCTAGGAAGAGAATAAAGCACTCAAAAGAGTCACGATCCTGATGAACAATATAAACAAGATGCTTACTTGAATCAGAAGTTGATTACCAAAGAAGTCTTAGAAGCAACCTCAAATAGAACTTAGATCCGCCAAGGTACAAGCCATAGAGAGAGCACCGATAGGGCAGCTTACAACAAACTCTTTCCTCACACTCTATCTCACTATTATTTATAAGACTAGATCATATGGAGGACTAATCTTCTCTTGATTGCTGGCTCAATCCTAAAGATATGTGTCGGTGTTTCGTATACCGGACTAGTAAATTTATACGATTACCACGCTGCTCCAGGAAGATGATGGCATCATCCAAAAGACACGAGGATTTATAATGGTTTAGGCCAGGGCCCTACGTCCAGTCTCAGAGATGATCGAGTGCATGTTCCTCGCTTGAATTCTCTAAAATTCTTACAATGGGGGGTGCAAGAATGGTGGAAGAGATAGGAGAACCTAAGCTAGGCAATGTGCTACCCGAAGGGAAGCTTCAGGAGCTCTACTATGATGGAGGATGAGTGAATAAGTAGGGGACTCAAAATGTCTCAAAAGGGTGCCCTGGACGCCCATATATAGAGTTCGGGGCCAGGGCGCAAACAATGGAGGTGGTTCTCCCAACCAAAGGGTCATGAGCCTAAGGGTGGTCCTAGCTAACTTTTCTTGCAAGCTACACCATCTTGTGGAGTATGTCTAGTCATGGCGATTGTCATCGTCTTGTGGCCACGTCGTGGCAGGATGTGGCATGGTGTCATCGTCTTGTGGCCACGTCGTGGTAGGATGTGGCATGGTACTTACTGTGCTGGCCATGGTGGCACTATTGGCACGGTGGTGGTTCACCAGCCATCCTATGCGACATGGTCTCTATCATGGTCCTTGTCGTTGTTTCCTAGTTTCTCGGGGCGCGGTACAAGAGTTGGTAGCCGCCCTTAGGTTGTCGATCACATGGTCGTCGCTGAGGAGCTAAGGGCCACGATCCCGATCGTTGTGTCGTGGCTCTCATTGGTTTGGGTGGCCTTTAAGTCATGGCCTCCATCCTAGATCCTATCCCATAGTGGGTGAGATCGTACATGCATCTTGTCAGGCCATGTCTGGCTGGTGGTCATTGTGCCTATCATCACTGCCTCAGGGCGGTGTTGTCTATCCAATCTTTGTGGCGCAGGGCTGGCATCTGACCGGACCAAGGTGATTGTTGTCCCCTCAGTCCTTGCGGAGTCAGTGAGGCGTGCCTACCCTTGCCATAGTAGGTGTACTTGGCAATGCTCGACCTCTCCCCGTCCCTTTCAGGGGTCATGATCAGGGTGAGGTTGCGCACCTTTCGAGCGCCGTGGGGCTAAGGCAGGAGGAAGAGGTCGTGGCCAACCCTAGCCCTAGCGTCCGGCCTGGCTTGCTCGGCTTGGATGGGCCTCGGTCTTTCGGGCCTTCACCAGCTAGCGTGTTGTAGGACATGTGGCCTACTAACTGATCGGTGCCCTGAGATACCTTGGGGTTATAACCCCGACAGTAGCCCTCGAGCATTTTTATGATCACAAAGTGATCGTGAAAGCACTAAGAGGCATGTGCATTTGAGCGTGAGTCCCTAGTCATGGCTTGTGCGAGCTTTGTTGCTCGACCCCTCACGGGCTTTCCTACCACTCAAACCACTCTTGGTTATGGCTATAAATCGTTTCAGTTGGGGAGAGATTAGGCGAGAATTATGAGGTCCTGCTCATGCGACCATGAGGGCCGTTTTCTATCGCCCCTTCCAACAGCTGGTGCTAGAAGGTGTCTTGCGAGTGATGGGAGATGAGCGGGCATGGCTAATGAATCCATAGCCTTGTGACCCCCTCGCCTATCGACAAAATACGTCTGACAGTCTACCGAGTGGTATGCCCATGGTAGTAGATGAATCGGTGGAGGTGCGTAAGGAAACCGGATGGTGACATAGAAAACAAGAGACAATGATTAGGCAGGTTCTAGCCATCAGCTTGATATAATACCCTATGTCCTATGTCTTTGTGAATTGTATTATGAGAGATTCGATGAAAATGTGGGGTCCCTACCCATCTTATATAGGCCGAGGGTAGGGTTACAGGTCGGTTGTTTCTATCCTGATTGGTTTACAAGATAGAAATTACAAAGATTACAGAATCTAGCACATCTAAACAGATTATCCTTGATTGCCATGGATCTTCATGTAGTCTTGCGAGGCACGCCGGCCAGTGCCGTGCTCCGCACGATGTAGTCTTGCGGGCTAGGCCTCCCATAGCAGCTTAGCCCATGTACATCCCTGTGGGTATCGGGGGTTATACCCCCACAGCTAGTCCCCAAGCATCTTGTATCCACTGAGCAACACTGTCTTGAGCTTGTTCGAGTAGTTCAGCTTGTCGCCATTCATTAGGAGCGGGCGTTCGACTAGTTTAATTGGGTGCCGAGCTATTGAAACAAGCGTTTGAGCTGTTGAACACGTCGTCTAAGCTATCGAACACAGCATTCGAGCTATCGAACTAGGCGTCCGAGCTGTTGAAGTAGATATCTGAGCATTTCAACTGGGAGCCGAGCTCGGACTCACATGAAGTCGAGGCTTGTTGGCAGGATGTAAGGAGCTCAAGTAAAAAATTTTGAAGTCGCCATCTTAGGTGAAGTGTGCCCACTTAGGTTTTGGGCAGCGAAGTTAGACGCTTAGCATCCCTAACTTAGTCAGCGCAGAGGAACTTAGTCCCTCAGAAATGAAGGGAGATGCTTAGCATCAATGCCTTGGGCAAAATTGACTCTTAGAGCCAAAACAGGGATCTTAAACTATTTCAGTCTACGACTTAGTCGCTTTGTAGAAGACCAAGTCTAGAAATAAGCACATTCACCGCTAGGTGAAGTGTGGCCACTTAGTCCCCAAGCATGGCAATAAGTGAAGTAATCACATGATGCTAGCATCCAAAGTAGTAGTCATCATGTGCTAACCTAATCTCCAGCTTAGCTGAAAACTAGTCCTCGGCGTAGCTGAGATAAGCAGCGTGGAGATAAGTACAGTCATCACAAGATGACATGTACACACGTAGTCCCCGAACTTGCTGGAAGATTGCAAAGATATATTGTAGCGGGGTCAGAGAAGAAAAATATCTTGTCATAAATATATAAAAAACTCCATCGAAGGAACGCATAACATTGAATTCTGTTTTGTCGGTCCACGTTTGACGCGGTGGCCCACCAGGCCCATTTAGCGACCTAGCAGGGTGCGCGGAGATTTTAGAGAGAACACAGCAGGGCAGGCGTGATTTACCAAAAACCCTGGCAGACGGAAGGTCAGGGGTTGAACCGTTATAAGAGTGTTGCGGCCCCGATGCACATTCCCCACTATCTCCTCCGCTTCATCGTCCTCTTCGCGCCCACGCCGCTATGCCTAGAAACTGCTCTGCCATTAGAGCAACCACAAGCGCGTAGTCTCCTCCAGGCCATAGATCTATGAGATGGCGCCAAAAAGAAGCCGTGGTAGGTTGAGTAGGGGATTGCGCAAGCTCAATCGCGCCGAAGAGTGGATGGAATGCATCAGCAACGAGGCGGTGCTCAATTAGTTGGTGGTGCATGGCGTGCTGCCCGATAGGGTGATGATGGGATGGCATTCGGCTCATGGTGAAAGCTTTCCTACACCTCGTGGTGATGAATTAGTAGTTTTTGAAGATTACTTCTACCGCAGATTTAGTGTTCCAATCCATCCGTTTCTCCATGGGTTGATTGATTATTATGGAATCAGTCTTTGCAATCTCAGCCCAAACTCCATCCTTCATGTCTCTATCTTCATCCATTTCTATGAGGCCTATCTTGGCATTCTTCCCCATTTTGATCTCTTCCGTCACTTCTTCTACTTGAAATCCCAGGGGGATCTGGATCTAGGATTGTAGGCGGCGTGTACTTGAAGCGTTGGGACGAGATAGTGGGTCAATACATCACCACCCCTTTGAACACGAATGTGAAGTATTGGGTGCAGCGATGGTTCTACATGCCACAGGTGGAGCTGTATGTGGCATGCGACGTTGATCAGATCCCCATGAGCAATGCCAAGTGGTTGGAGAGGCCTAGCACCAATGGAATGGAGCAAGTGATGGAGCTCTTGGCGTTGATAGACCAGAGAAGGTTGGATGTGGTGATTGTGGCAACAAATTTCACCTTTCAATGGGTCTAGCCCAGCAAGGAGAGAGCACATCCTGAGTATGAGTTCCGGGGGAGATCAATGGGACCAATGAGGTGCCGAGGAGATCAGTCGGGATGAAGCTAAATGGTGCATCTCGATGATGTTCAACCTTGTGGGGCCGTCTTAGGATCGACGACCATCAGAGGCCCTTCCATGTGGGGACCCTCCCACCACGGGTAAGAGTCTTATTTTTTGTTTTGCTTGTTCCTTTATCTATTGCAATGTACTCATTTGTGTTCCTAAAGATTGGTGGGTAGGACTAGGCAGTGTACTTCTTGGTGGCACTGTCGGTGGACTGGACGAGGGGAGTTCACGCCAAGTCGAGCAGTCCCCGGTGTCAAGCCAACTCAGAGATAGGTGGGGACAGCTCGACCGACCTTGACAACGAAGATGAAGACAGGCGGATGCCGTATGTCCACGAGAAGCTTTGGGGGAAGCGGCCTGCTGACAAGGAGCTACCCTCAAAGAGAAGAAAAACAACAGTGTCTTCTTCGCATGAGGAGAGGCCAGTGAGCATTGGAGCTACCGCCTAGCCCTAAAGATGGAGATGTATGTGTCGAGCTCGTCAGACAATGATGGACCGGTGGCGCCTCCTTCCCCGTGGGCCATGACACCTCTGCCATCTGCGTTGGCTAGGACAGAGATGCATCAGAGGTGGCAGATGTGGGAGACCACAATGTTGGTGCCCGATAGTACTCGGGTGACACGTACAGTGGCAGCTCAGGCGGCACCGGCAGCTGCAGATCGGTCGACTACCACAGTCCCTGAGACCGCATGGACATCTCTAGTCATAGCAGCGTAGGTGGCCACCAAAGTCCCTAGGACCACGTAGGTTACTCCAATGGCATCCATGGAGATGCCAAGCAGTTCGGGTGCTGGAATGGGCGGTTCTGAGCAAACACGCCAGTTTCAAATGGCACAGCGGGAGTCCCAATTGTCAGTTCCCCTCTTTGTGCGTAATTCTTCTTGAACACGGTGTCTTGCTTCCTGACGAGTTGTTTGTGAGCCGAAGTATGGAGTCGAATAAGGACATGCAGGCTACTGCTGATGATGGTGTGCGGCATGTGGCAGAACCAGGAACTCCCCACGCCCAGCAGGGACAAGGGGGAGCAGATCCAGTTGCCCCCATCGTGGAGCAGCCAGTAGCTATGGAACCGACTACCCCTGCAATAGAGGAGCCACTAGTTACTGGCCTGACATTGCCTAGAGGTGGAGCGCACGACGAGGGTGATCTGAGCGATGAGGGATTGTGGAGCGTAGCGGCGATGTCGGCTGATCCTGCTAGAGCAAGAGCAGAGGCTGCAGGGGATGCGCCGAGCAACGTGACGCGGGATCCACCCATAGTTGCTGAGCAAGCGAGGGCACCGACAATGTCAATAGTGGAGGCAAGGCTCGAACAGCCCGTTCGAGCACAGCAGCGACCAAAGAGGGCACCTCTACAGGCGGCTACTGCAGAAGTTGAAGAAATCACGTGGGAGCTCTCTCCGCCTCCCCAGCTCCTCCGCACAGTTATCTAGTGTGGTAAGGAGTTTGAGATGTTGGAGAAGGGGGAGGTGAGCGCAGAGACGAAGAGGTTGAGAAACAACCTGGTGACAATGATCGGCCATATTGAGGTAAGTTTTAAAAATCCTTCTATTGTGTCCCTTGAAGATCACAATCTTTTTGACCCCTTGCTCGTTGTAGAACGTCATGAAAGTGTTCTAGCAGCACCGGCGGAACCTAGAGGAGATGACCCGGTGCTGGAGGAGAACAAGAATCTGCAAACATCGGTGAATGACCTCTAGGCACGCCTACTCCAAGAATACACCACCGTAGAGAAGATTTGGAGCAAAAAGTCCTGGTGTTGGAGACAGAGTGCCGGTAGATGGAGGCAGAGAACCAGTCGCTGGCCGAGTAGCTTAGCCATAGTACTGACCAGCAGAAAGGTATGATTGTTGATCTTGTCTTAATAATGCTCAGCGTTGTGAGACGTCTAGCTTTGATATGTAACGCTGGAAGTGGAGCTCGGCCTTTCCCGAGAGGCCATCATGCAACTGACTATAGGAAAGGAGGAGGCAGACGAGAAGGCCGAGAAGATAGCTAAAGATCTTTGACATGAGTGTTTGGCATTTTATTTTTACCTATGTAGTGTTGAAGGCATGCTTAGCATACGACTGCTTTTTTGCAGAATATCGGCACTAGGCACACGCGTAGTTCAATGTCTTTGGAGACCAAGTAAAGGTGTGGGACGAAGAGATTGAAGCAATGAAATCAAGGATCAAGCCCATGCTTGACTACATTGGCTTCGAACCATCCAAAGGAGAGAGCTACTGCCTAGAGACCCACCACCTCGGTTAATCCTGGACCGGTGCCATATGGCGTGGTCAGACTTCAAAGAGTTCACACGCAGCACCACCCATGGAGACATTGTCCATGCACTTGCCCAGCTACCATCACACTACCCTATGGTGAGTTTGTGTGTAGCTGAGCCTCCAGCCTTGCTTAGATTGCCCGTTAACCATAACATGGAGCGCAGAGCCTGTGTGCGTGTAGGAAGAACAAAGTGTCGCCAAGGAGCCACTGCCAGCCACCCATAATGCAGAGGGTAGATGCTCGTGCACGTCTAGGGAGAAACTAGAGACAGGGCCGTCTCTAGAAACATCCGAGCATCAACATGATGGTTTAGGGATTTGCCTTAGGCATAGTTTGTATGTCATATTTAAGATGTACACAAAAACGGATTCTCTTAGCGAAAAAGCATGGAAAAAACAACATGGAGAAACATCAGGGGAAAAAACTTTATTGAATACGCAAATATGAAAGGTACATATCTTTGAAATGAATGCTTCAAGGGTAGAAACGCCTAAGGAGGTCGATGTGCCAAGAATTTGGGACGTCTCTCTCATTCATGTAGCATAATGTGTAGGATCTGGTCGAGTGACCGCCTTGACAATAAAGGGGGCCTCCTAGGGTGAGGAAAGCTTGTGCATCTTGTCAGTCATCTGCTTCTTGCAGAGCACTAAGTCTCCGACCACAAAAAATTGATCGTTGATATTGCGGTTATAGTATCTTTGCATGCTATCTAGATACTTTGCCATCCAAACACATGAGACCAGGCGCTCCTCTTCTAAGCTATCCACTTCAATGAGTTGAGCTTGGTTGGAGTTCTCCTCATTGTAGTTCTCCACCCTAGGTGCTTGGAAGGCAAGGTCAGCAGGTTGAACAGCCTCAGAGCTAAAAACCATGAAGTACGGAGAGACACCGGTGTTGCGACTGGGCTGGGTCCTTACTTTCTAGACCACAGCTGGCAGTTCCTTGAGCCATTTGCCTGGGTGTTTCTCCTCCCTCTCGTAGAGCCTCTTTTTCAACGTGTTTAAGATCATGCCATTGGCGCGCTCAACCTAGCCATTAGCCCTACCTGCCATTGGGATGTACTTGACCGAGATGCACCGTTCATCGCAGAAGTACCAGAAATTGGTGCTAGTGAATGTAGACCCTAAGTCGGTGATGATGCTATTTGGAAGGTTGAATCATTGAATGATGTCGTCGAGTAGCTCGACTACCTTCTTTGCTATAGCTTGGACAAGGGGTTTGTACTCGATCCACTTGGAAAATTTATCGATGCAGACGTAGACCCAGCGGAATACTCCTAGGGTGGGCTTAAAGGGCCCTGATCATATCTAGTCCCTAGCATGCGAAGGGCCATGATGCAAGAATCATTTGAAGGGCCTAGGTCAGGATGTGGATTTGCTTAGCAAAAAACTGACAGTTCTCACACCGCGCGAACGAGTGCCTCCGCATTAGCGACCACTGAAGGCCAATAGGGAACCCTTCATTAAGTGCCTCTGCATTAGCGACCACTGAAGGCCAATAGAAACTAGCTCGGAAAGCTTTACTGACTAGAGTTCTATAGGCCGTGTGGTTTCTGCAAGTGCCAACGTGGATCTCATTGAGTATCTTCTTGCCCTCTTCCACAGAAATGCACTTCTAGAGTAGCTCCTCCTTGGCGTTCTTGTGATATAGCTTTTCTTCAACTAGGATGTAATGCTTGTTGTGGTGGGTGAGGCATTCTCTCTCGATGTTGTTAGCCATAATGTCTATAGTGGTGAGGTACTTGATGAAGGGTTCCCTCCAATCACTGCTCCGCCCAAGGACCGTTGCTACTAACTGGTCGGAAGGTGGCTTTTCTTCAATGCCTTCTTGCCTCTGCTTGATAGATGGTGCCACAAGGTCTTGGATGAACGCTCTGGCTGGAACTTTGGCCTAGGTTGACCCTAACTTTGATAGCTCATTGGCTGCTTGGTTGTCAGCCCAAACCACATGGTGGTACTCGATGCCATAGAACTTGTCTTCTAACTTTCTTATCGCAGCGTCAGTAAGTGTCCATCTTTTTATTGGTGCAATTCCAATCCTTGTTGAGCTGATTGATAATGAGAGCGGAGTCACCATAGACCTAGAGGCATTTCACTCTGGCTATACGAAGACCATGAAGGGCCGCCTCATATTCAGTGGTGTTATTGGATGCTTAGAAGTGTAGGTGGAGGACGTAGCAAAGCTTGTCCCCCGACGGAGAGATGAAATATATGCCTGCCCTAGCACCATTGAGGTTGAGAGACCCATCAAAGTACATAGTCTAGTGCTTGGGGTGCTCAACCGGGACTAGAGTCTGCATATCCGTCCACTCAGCGATGAAATTGGTGAGCGCCTATGACTTGATCGTGTGGTGAGGCCTGAAGTCGATGGTGCAGGTGCCGAGCTCGATCGCCAATTTAATGATGCGGTCGCTGGCTTCCCTATTACGTAGGATGTTGTTGATTGGGTACTTAGTAACCACTGCTATGTGATAGGCATCAAAGTAGTGGTGAAGCTTCCGAGACGTGATCAGGATGGCGTACAACAGCTTCTGGACCTGGGGGTAGCAAGTCCTACACTCATTTAGCACGTCGCTCATGAAGTAGACTAGGTGTTGGACTTTGTATGCGTCTCTGGCCTCTTCTTGTTCGACAACAATGGTGGTGCTGACTACCCAATTGGTTGGTATGATGTAAATTAGAAGGGTTTCATCCTTTTGTGGAGCGGTCATGATCGGAGGTGTGGTGAGGAACCACTTGAGCTCAGCGAATGCCTTGTCAGCGTCCTCCGACCAGATGAATTTCTCTTGAGCCTTAAGTAGCTTGAAGAAAGGGAGTCCCTTTTCGCCCAGATGGGATATAAAATGACTTAAAGCCGCCATTCACCCCGTTAGCTTCTAGACATCCTTGATGTAGGTCAGCGGCTTCATGTTGGTCACCGCTAATATCTTCTCTGGGTTGGCCTCGATGCCATGGTGGCTAACAATGTTGCCTAGCAGGATACCAGATGGAACGCCAAAAATGCATTTAGTGGGATTCAGCTTCCATCGGTATACTTCTAGGGCTTTGAAAACTTTGGTGACATCGGCGATGAGGATGTCGGCAGTCTTAGACTTAACGACCATGTCATCAATGTAAGCCTCAATGTTCTTCTTGATCTGGTCCTTGAGGCAGCACTGGATGGCTCTTTGATAAGTCGCACCATGGTGGAACAACTAGTTCAGCCACTAAAGTTGCGGGCGCGCTTGTTGTGCGACTACATCAGAGTCGGAGATCTGACCCGGGAGATCGGGGATGTGCTTGAAGCCGATGAGCTTACCAAGCGCATTGCTAGACTAGTTACCCCTACCACAATTGTCGCGGCCGAGAAGGCCATGGAGGCTTTCTCGGCCACCTATCAACCTAGATCTAGTGAGTCTTCTTTTTCTTTCGTATCTTCCTTTCCTTCGGGGTGCTTAGTCTTGTTGGTCCCGTTTTCACAGCACATGCCTTCGTTTGTCTCCCGGTTCCACCTTTCTCGCCATGGGGCACCGGGCGCACCGCAAGGGAGAAGGTGGCTGCTGAGGAGAAGAAAAGGCCCCACCGCGAGAAGGCAAAGAAGCTCGAGGCATGTCAGAAGCGTGGGGTTTCATTGTTGGATGATGATGATGATGATGGTGACAACGATGAGGACATCAAGGACATGGACGAGGACTTGGCGGTCCTTGATGCTCTGTAGGGATCTAGCGGCACCGCCGGATCAGGCAGTGCTAGTTGTTTAGTGGGCGCTTCTGATGGGAGTGTCACTCAGAAGCATCCGCCTCCATCCCCACCGTGGGGGCCAAGTCTAAAGCACCCTTGTGTCACAATGGGAGGTGGTCGGAGCTCCTTGTCTGCCACCCCTGCCGATCTCCCCTTGGTGGGGGGCAAAGTCCCCGCCCAAGGGGACGATGCTAAGGTGGTTGTGGCAGTGAAGGCCATGCTGGGAGTAGGCGACGCGGGCCATCGCTCCTTAGAAGGATCTAGAGGGAAGGATGGTGACCTCCTCTGGCTCCCTATTATTTGTGTGGAGGTTGAGTGCCGGGCTTCCTTAGCTTCTCGTTTGGAGGTGCCCGAGATGGTGAAGGCGAAGACCGCCAGGGGGGCGTGACATGGAAGATGTTGGCGCCGCTGCTGCGACTGGAGAGGCCTCGTTGGCTTTCGGCTAGCCCTGTGGTTTGGCTGGTGGTGTCTCATGTCCTAGCATCTCCCATAGTGTCGTGTGGGGGAGCACAATGCTTAGCCTATTGTGGAATGCTTCACCAGGTGTGTCCTACTCCCACTATTCCCCTTTTGATCGGGGCTATCTATGTTTTTCCTTTGGCTGATTGTGATGACCTCTCAACACAGTGAACCCCCTATAGGACTCATTGTCCTAAAGCTGTTGCTGGGCGCGACATATTCTCCTATCGTGGCAGAGCTATCCTTGAGTGACGGTGTGATTTCCAGGCCATCGGATAGGCTCCCCTCTTTTGCAGCCCTTCGCTCACCCCTCGAGGAGGGTCCCACCTTCATGGGGAACCGCCCTTGCGCTAGCATAGAGGTGGGCATAGCCAAGGGACGGAGGCTGGCCATCGAAGGATATGAAGCGGTCGTTAGTCTAGAGGGGGATGCGAGTTCGTTACCCATAGTTGACCCCCACTCATGGAAGTGACCTCTAACGGGCTAGCCATGTCGACCCTCTCCTCCCCTTGAGCCCAAAGGCATGGTTGTGTGTGCAGAGGGACCGAGGGGTGTGATGACGGACGTCTTGATCTAGTCTTCTTCCTTTAGCATGATCTAGTGATAACCAGAGTAGCAATCTAAAAAGCACAGAAGCTCACAGCCGGTCGTGGAATCTATGACCTCGTGAATGCGAGGTAGGCCGAAGGGGTCTTTAGGGCAGTGTTTGTTGAGATTGGTGTAATCAACGCACATTCTCCATTCTTTATTCTTTTTTCTTACAAGAACTAGGTTGGCTAACCACTCCAGATGATACACCTCTTTTATAAAACTGGTAGCTAAGAGCTGGGTTGTCTCTACCCTAATGGCGTCCTTTTTGTCATGTGCGAATCATCGAAGCTTTTGCTTGATCGGCTTGGCGGTCACCGAGACATTCAAGGATTGCTCAATCAGCTCCCAAGGCATGCCGGGCATGTCCACAGGTTTCCACATGAACAAGTCGACATGCTCCCTTAGGAAGCTGACGAGCATGTCTTCCTATCTGGGATTGAGGTTGGCCCTAATCCAAGTAATCTTAGACTGGTCACCGGGGACGAGGACCACTTCCTTGACCTCCTTGGACTTGGTTGATGTTCGGGTTGCCTCCATAGTTGGGATCTCTAGGTCTTTCGAGAAAATTTGTTGCGAAGTCATGAGGTAGTCCTGCATGTGGATGGAGATGTTGGTAGCCTCGACGAGCGTGAAGCTTTCCTTCTCATAGAAGTAGGTGATGTCGAGGTTGGCGTGTAGGGAGAGGACCCCCTGCTCCATTAGCATCTTCAGCACCAGATACGTGTAGTGCGGCATGGCCATAAACTTCATGAGAGCTGGTTGGACAAGGATGGCATGGTATGCCGTGTTGAAATCAGCAACCAAGAAGTTGACGTAGTCAATGTGGAAGTGCTTGGCGGAGCTGAACTATACTGGCAATGTAATATGTCCCAGAGGTAGGGATGTTTTTCTAGGAACAATCCCCTAGAACGAAGAGTCCATGCGGGTGAGATCTTCCTTCTTGAGCCCCATCTCCTTTAGGGACCCAGCGAATAGGATGTTGTGGGCACTCCCTCCGTCGATGAGGACCTTCTAGAAGCGCATGTCCTTGATGATGGGATCCAAGACAAGCGAGAAACGCCCTGGGTATGGGATGTTCAACCATTGGTTGGCCCTAGAGAAGATGATCGGGTGCTCTGACCAGTCGAGGTACTTGGGATCAGCAATAGGGCCATCGTACGTAGCGACCGACAAGACACATCGAGCTACAAGCTTCTGCTCACACTTGTCCTCGGAGATGGCTCTCCCACCAAAGATAGTGCTGATGGTCTTGGTGCCTTCCTGGTAGGAAGGGCCCTTGCTCTTGTCTGGATCTCTGCATTGGCTATCTTTGGTCTTGTCATCGTTGCACCGTTGCCTTTTCGCTGGTTCTCCGTGGAATGCTTTGTTCAGGACTCTATACTCCCCCATGGTGTGCTTGGCGTCCTTGTGAATAGGACATGGACCATCCATGAGCTTGGCGTAGTCAGTGTCTTAGGTGCGCTTAGCATGGGCATTGACGACATTGACGGAGTTGTTAGGCCGACGGCTGCCTTGTCTGCTTCTCAAGCTCTCCGGACGGTCGTCGCGCCGGTGCTCGGGGTCATCTTAGCGGCATGCACAATCATCATGGTGATGGTCGCAATCATTGTGGCGGCGGTCACGATCATCGTAGCACCTCTCCTCATGGCGATCGTCGTCACGGCATGAGTGGTGATCAGGACGGCCAGCCCGTTTGGCTTCCTTCAGCATTGGTGTAGCCGTTTGCAATTTGTATCAGTTTGCTGATGGTCGTGGGCCTCTTGCGATATAGTTTTCTATGGAGCTGCTCATGCTGTAGCCCTTTGGTGAATGTAGCGATGGCCTCGTCATCGTTGATGTTGGGCACGGAGTTCCTCTTCTCCGAGAAGCGCTTGATGAAGTTACATAGGGACTCCCCAGAGGTTTGGTGAAGCTTCTCTAGATCATACTTGGTGTTAGGCTGCTCATACATAGCCATGTAGTTCTTGGTGAAGACCCTTTTGAGGTCGTCCCAAGATCGGATGGAGTTCTCCCACAGGCAGAGAAGCTAGTTGTTCATAGACTAGTTGAGCATGATAGGCAAGTAGTTTTCCATGACGTCTTCACTTCTGCCCATAGCTCTCACGGCGATCTCGTAGAGAGTTAGCCACTGGGCGGGGTTTGCCTTGCTGTCGTAGGTGTTCACCCCGATGATCTTGAAGCCCATAGGCCATCGGAGGGCTTGAAGCCTCGCTGTGAAGGGTCATAGTCCAGAGCCAGCGACAGCGGTGATAGTTGGTGCTCGGGGTGCAGCAAGTGCTCCATGCTCTTCATCAAACTGCCACCAACGTTCCATCTCTGCCTCAAACCGCGCAGACCTACTGTTCTTGATGCGACCTCATGCATTGAGATTAGCGTTGATGAGCTCGCGGGCATCATGCGAGGGTTGATTGACCTCCTGATAGGCATCACGGTTGCTGTCTCGGCCTCCCAGAGGGTGCGGAGGGAACCCATCTCGGCATGAATGTCCTTCGTAGTTGCCCCTGGATCCTCTATAGAGATAGGGGCTATCGCCTCAGTGTCGAGCGTGCTCAGCGCCTTGATGTTGACTTCCTCCATCATGGCGGGAGCGGTGGTTATGAGCCGACACGGTCGAATAAGATGGGTCAAGGTTCCAGAAATCATTGACCTGAACTTAAGCTATTCCACTCGGACCTTCTCCACCTCTAGAGTTTGAGGAAGTTTCTCGAGCTCATTGAAAGCAACGGCGAGATTGGCGCTTGGGGTCTAGTGGACCGGCTGGTCACCCACCATGTCGAACTCCTCCTCCAGATTATGCCCCCGACATGGTGGGCCAAGTCCATCCACATCGCCCCATGGGCCGCCTCTGCGTCTCAGCAACGTTGCCGATTGGTGTTCTTCGTTAGGTGAGCATTGCGCTCGTCGAAGGTTTTGTCATCTCCGGTAGAGTTGTCATGGCTGACATCAAAAATCATGTGCCCAAACCTCAGAGGGAAAGTTGGATAGCTCGATTTAGTCTTGGTTGAGCCCTCGAAGTAATCACCGGGGCTCTCCTCTAGGACGTCATGGAGGGAGTCATCTGTAAGCTGACGAGTAGCCACCATATTGACCACAGGCATGGGTTGATCAAACATAGTCAGATCAATCATGTAGAGGTCAGTGACGCAATCATGTTCGACGTGGTCGGTGAAGAGGTGGTGGATGACGTTCTGGTACACGGATCCTGCACCCTCTAGCTCGAAGGGATAGGGCTTTGGTGGGTTTTCCATTGGGGCCTCATAATCGGCCAAGCATAGGCCAATAGCAGGAAGTGGTCGGCGCCATGCTGGGCACCCCTCTGGAGTGCCCGTGATCACCAGATCAGAATCTGGCCACCTAGAATGATGTGGCCGAGTAGGTCGCTCAGTTGCAGTGGCTTGGTGATCTTGGAGTGTAGGAAATTCATCGATCGCTCTAGATTGATCTAAGACCGAATCCACGAGGAGCTGGCATTCCGCTAAGTGGTTTGTGACCCGATCAATGGATGTGATCAGATCATCATTACTAGTGGATCTCCTAACCCAGTGGCAGGGAGCTAGGATCGAAGATGTCATTGCAGGTGTTGGCGCGATCGACACAGGGTGATCCTACACCACCTCCATGATCTCCCCATTGCCATCTAGGCCGATGACCTAGGTCATGGATCCAACCATGAAGATCTAGCTCAGCTCGAGATCGGCAATGGAGCTCAAAAAGCGAACCATCTGGCTCACCATGGATTCAGCACGCACACCCCCTACCTGGCACGCCACTATCGATGAAATACGTTTGTCAGTCTATCGAGGGGTATGCCCATGGTAGTAGATGAATCAGTGGAGGTATGCGTGAGGGAACTGGATGGTGACACAGAATGCAAGAGACAGCGATTAGGCAGGTTTAGGCCATTAGCTTGATGTAATACCCTACGTCCTATGTCTTTGTGGATTATATTATGAGAGATTCGATGAAAATGAGGAGGGTCCCAACCTACCTTATATTGGCCAGGGGTAGGGTTACAGGTCATTTGTTTGTATCCTAGTTGGTTTATAAGATAGGAATTACAGAGATTGTAGAATCTAGCACATCCAAACAGATCATCCTCGATCGCCAAGGATATTCACGTAGTCTTATAAGGCACACCGACATGTGATGTGCTCCGCATGGCCTAGTCTTGTGGGTTGGGCCTCCCTTGGTGGCTCGGCCCATGTACATCCCTATGGGTATTAGGGGTTATACCCCCACATCGCCATCCGTGGCTTTCGGCCCAGGTAAGCAAGGCGGTCCTAAGGTTTGGATGGTTTCGCTGCCCTGTCCTCATCCCAGCGAGAGCGGCGTTATTCGTCTTTCGCCTTGCCTCTTCAGCTTTTCCAGTCATGATGCTTGGATGAGGCTTGTGAAGCGTCCCTCTCTGCCAGTATTTCGGTTGGCCATGGAGGGGGGCGTCCCACAAGCCCCCTTCTAGCATCGTGGCCTTTGGAACTTACAACCTTTCCACCGCATCGGTGTCATCAGGTTTTTGATGCGTGTATGGCTTGGTTGTGTCTGTGGTCGTCGACTTTGAGCAAAGGATGTTCCTTTGTTCGAAGGTCGTGGTGTTTTTCATAAGATCGCAGTGAGCCCCCGAACCTGCTCAGGTGCGGGCGCCTAGAGTTCAAATGTTGGGAATTTTGAGTGGGTTGTCGACATGTTGCCATGCAAGGTGGGTTGTCATTGATTGGTCTTGGCTCGAGTGCCCTAGCCTAGAATGCGCCTGTCGCATGCTTTTGACCATGCGAGGTTGGGTTGTGGCCTTTCTTTCATAGGGCGAGTATTGCTCTTGTGAAAAAAAGTATCGCTGTGAGTTTTTGGCCATTTTGCTCTGCTGACTTCTTTCCGGAGGGGTCGATGGCCCCTGTCGGGTTGTGAAGTCACAAAGTGAGCCATGGGTCGAGGATCTAGAGCATAGGGCAGAATCTGGTCATGGCTTGGCCTCATCCTTGAATGGGACCATGGGGTCCCTGTTCCTATTCCTTAGTACCCCCTTTTTTGACCCTAAAGGGTCATGATGCCTTTTTACAGGCGGTTCTGGTTTTCACCCCATGCAAGGAGAGGCTCGTCCACTATAACCACATGGTCGGAGTAGTGTGCCTCGTTGAGGTCAATGGGTAGTCCGACTAGGACCCGATATCCTTCCCAATCGACGTGAAGTTTGGCTATGCCTCATCGAGAGACATCCCATAAATCATCGACCGTTAATCCCATCGGTCCCCAACTGCCTCCATAGTGGCCAGGGGGCAAGATGCCTCCCCCTAGAGGGGATCAACCGGGAGACTTCAAAGCAGATGACTCGAACACAGGAAGAGATGGTCATGCGGCTCCGCACCATTGATTAGAGCCACTAGGGCCCATCTCATCCTGCCCCAATCTCTTGGTGGCCTTGAGCCATTCTAAGGGCCGACCAAAGGGGAATTTTCCTAGATTTGACAATGGGTTGTGAAGGTGGTGGTCGCTCTATGCGTGGACTTGAGGGATCGGTGCCTCCCTGGTCGCTACGCGGCTTAATCGGTGACCACTTGTGTGTGAACAGGCACTATGTCGCTTATTTGTGGTGATAGAGGTTTACTTGGCATGAGTTACGGGGGTGGTCGACCTCCCCGGGCATTGAGGGTTCGTGGGACCTGCTCCAGGATAGACTCCGTGTGGACGCGGTTCATGTTTTGGGATGTCGCCACTTAAATAGCCCCTATTGCGTGGGCTTGTCCCTTACCTTTGCTTTTGCCTTCTTCTACCAACTATTGAGAAATGAAAAAGTGGAAAGGAGCTAGTAGGTCGAGCCAAAGGGTTTCACCTGGGTTGCGCACAGCCATTCGCTGCCACGCGGTGTGTTCGCCGTCCCCTATCAGTTCCATCATTGTTGCCCTGCTTTTCCTCCTGTGCGGCGAAATGTGTGAGTGGGTACCTTTAGAGGTGACGAAGGGCCATGATGCAGGAATCATTTCAAGGGCCTAGGCCAGACATGGATTTGCTTAGCAAAAAACTGACAGTTCTCATACCGGCGAGCGAGTGCCTCCACATTAGTGAACGCTGAAGGCCAATAGAAACCAGCTCGAAAAGCTTTGCTGACCAGAGTTCTAGAGGCTGCGTGGTTGCCACAAGTGTCGACATGGATCTCATTGAGGATCTTCTTGCCCTCTTCCACGGAAATGCACTTCTGGAGTAGCTCCTCCTTGGCGTTCTTGTGATATAGCTTTTCTTCAACTAGGTTGTAATGCTTGCTGCGGTGGGTGAGGCGTTCTCTCTCGATGTTGTTAGCCAGAACGTCTACAATGGTGAGGTACTTGATGAAGGGTTCCCTCCAATCACTACTCCGCCCAAGGACCACTGCTACTAACTGGTCGGAAGGTGGCTTTTCTTCAATGCCTCCTTGCCCCTGCTAGATAGATGGTGCCACAAGGTCTTGGATGAACACTCTAGCTGGAACTTCGGCCCGGGTTGACCCTAACTTTGACAGCTCAGCGGCTACTTGGTTGTCAGCCCAGACCACGTGGTGGTACTTGGTGTCATAGAACTTGTCTTCTAACTTTCTTATCACAACACAGTAAGTGTCCATCTTTTCATTAGTGCAATTCCAATCCTTGTTGAGCTGATTGATAACAAGAGTAGAGTCGCCATAGACCTAGAGGCGTTTCACTTGAGCTCAGCGGCTATACAGAGACCACGAAGGGCCGCCTCGTATTCAGTGGTGTTATTGGATGCTCAGAAGTGTAGGCGGAGGACGTAGCAAAGCTTGTCCCCCGATGGAGAGATGAAATATACGCTTGCCCCTACGCCGTTGAGGTTGAGAGACCCATCAAAGTACATAGTCCAGTGCTTGGGGTGCTCAACCGGGACTAGAGTCTGCATATCTGTCTACTCAGCGATGAAATTGGTGAGGGCCAATGACTTGATCGTGTGGTAAGGCCTAAAGTCGATGGTGTAGGTGTCGAGGCTCGATCGCCCATTTAATGATGAGGCCGCTGGCTTCCTTGTTACATAGGATGTCATCGAGTGGGTACTAAGACACCACTGCTATGTGATAGGCATCGAAGTAGTGGCGAAGCTTCCAAGATGTGATCAGGATGGTGTACAATAGCTTATGGACTTGGGGTTAACAAGTCCTACACTCATTTAGGACCTCACTGATGAAGTAGACTAGGCGCTAGACTTTGTATGCGTCTCTAGCCTCTTCTCGTTCGACAACAATGGTGGTGCTGAGTACCGGTTGGTTGCTGCGATGTAAATTAGAAGGGTTCCATCCTTTTGGGGAGCGGTCATGATCGGAGGTGTGGTGATGAACCGCTTGAGCTCGGTGAATGCCTTGTCAGCGTCCTCTGACCAGACGAATTTCTCTTGAGCCTTAAGTAGCTTGAAGAAAGGGAGTCCCTTTTCTCCCAGATGGGATATAAAATGACTTAAAGCCACCATGCACCCTGTTATCTTCTGGACGTCCTTGATGTAGGTCAGCGGCTTCATGTTGGTTACCATTAATATCTTCTCGGGGTTGGCTTCAATGCCATGGTGGCTAACAATGTTGTCTAGCAGGATACCAGATGGAACGCTGAAAATGCACTTAGTGGGATTCAGCTTCCATCGGTATACTTCTAGGGCTTTGAAAAGTTTAGTGAGGTCGACGATGAGGATGTCAGTAGTCTTAGACTTAATGACCACGACATCGATGTAAACCTCAATGTTCTTCCCAATCTGGTCCTTGAGGCAGCGCTGGATGGCTCTTTGATAAGTCGCACCATGGTGGAATGGTGGGTACACAAACTGAAGTTGCGGGCACGCTTGTTGTGCGACTATGCCAGAGTCGGAGATCTGACCTGGGAGACTGGGGATGTGCTTGAAGCCGGTGAGGTTACCAAGTGCATTGCTGGACTAGTTACCCCTGCCACCATTGTCACAGCCGAGAACGCCATGGAGGCTTTCTCGGCCACCTATCGGCCAAATCTAGTGAGTCTTCTTTTTCTTTTGTATCTTCCTTTCCTTCAGGGCGCTTAGTCTTGTTGGTCCTATTTTCATAGCACATGCCTTTGTTCGTCTCCTGGTTCCACCTTTCTCTCTGCGGGGGCGTCGGGCGCGCCGCATGAGAGAAGGCGACTACTGAGGAGAAGAAAAGGCCCTGCCATGAGAAGGCGAAGAAGCTCGAGGCATGCCAGAAGCATGGGGTTTCATTGTCGGATGATGATGATGGTGGTGATGATGATGAGGACATCAAGGATGTGGATGAGGACTTGGCGGTCCTTGATGCTCTGTTGGGATCCAGCGGCACCGTCGGATCAGGCAGTGCAAGTTGTTTAGTGGGCGCTTCTGATGGGAGTGTCGCTTAGAAGCATTCGCCTCCATCCCCACCATGGGGGCCAAGTCCGAAGCACCCCTGTGCTGCAAAGGGAGGCGGTCCAAGCTCCTTGTCTGCCACCCCTGCCGATCTCCCCTTGGTGGGGGGCGAAGTCCCCGCCCAAGGGGAGGATGCTAAGGAGGCTGCTGCAGTGAAGGCCATGCTGGGAGCAAGTGGTGTGCAATAGAACCGCCTAAAATAACACACTTACAGAGGTGCTCGTCTTCCACCAGACACTAAGCACCCCGAAAGCAAGCTACAGCGGGCGGTATCCGTCGGGCACACTCCAAGGGAGAACCCAAAAGATCCACATTTTTCCCAAGGATCCAATAATGAGAACGAGTTACAATAATTGTCCATTTCATACATCAGAGTTTCTTAAAATTACATTATTACAATACCCAATGTCAGAGTGCGGAATGATAAACAATAGAATTTAAGATAAACATCTAGCGATAAGAACAAGGATCCGTCTGAGCCCACCAGAAGAATCCTCCACACAATGATACTTCTCAAGCATCACCTGCAATAGGGGTAAATGAACCCTGAGTACACAATGTACTCGCAAGACTTATCCGACTAGTGCGAATAATTTCTCGACTCCAAGGAATATGAGAAGCTTTATGGTTTGCTGGTTTTCTTTTAGCCGAAAGCAATACTAATAGTGAGTCCTTATTTATGTTATTATTATCAGCCGTATTAAGTTATTATCTATCCAGTCTATATAAGCACCTGTTCTATTTTCAAGCAAGACTTGAGCAATCAGTTCCATTTCATCACCTTCCATCTTTCAGTTCTTACTACGATGCTAAACCGTAGACAAGCCGTACCGGAACACCGGCGATTCGCGAATCAATGCCCCCAGCTGGGTACCCTGAAAACACACGCCCCGCTTGTACCCTAGGCACAAGCAGGACTAACCCATCACCCTCCTGTCCTGGGTGTCTAGGTCCCCATCCAAACTTGGACTCCAAGCCCCCACTCCTGAGTCCTGGACTTAGTGCGGTGCAAGGACCTCCACCATCCCCGCCTCCAATCAGTCGGTCCGGAAAGAGCCGGATCCACAACAAGAGAGCAATGATTCTTCCCTACGCCCATACCCAAGTATGTGCTTGGGATAATAAGTCTGTGACTTGCCTAGAGCCATATGTAATGACCGGCCTTTAATTGACATAGATAGGGAAAAAGTGTAACCAAGCTATGACCTGTTGGCCGCAGAACACATCCGTTTACACCCACCAGTACCTGATCCATATCCCTGCCCGATCACCAGTTTCCTTTCCACCATTTTATCATGAGTGATCATATTTATCACCTATTTGCGAGTAACGGCAGGTTACTCACGCTACCAATATCCTGAGCATAGCAGCTACTGGACCTGTACTAGTATGACTCATAGGTAGATATATTTATGCACGTAGTTTTTATAAAATGCCTGTAACGTAAATGCACATCATATATCTTCAGTGATCATTAAAAATAGGGGTTATGCAACGGGGCTTGCCTTGGGTAGGCGATAGGTCAGTAAGGTCAGCACCAAACGGCTCCGGGGCACGAATTCTACCAGCTCATGATCTACACGCATGAAATGATGATGCAATACTTAGTAATCTAGCAACAGCAGCTCTTAAAATAAAGTACCTCTGTCTAACTACTAGTGCTACCGACCACGGTACTAAGTTATCTATTGCTACCAATAACAAGTATGAAGTATGTCATTCGTTATTATAGCAACTACAGATATCCTTACTCCTAATGCTGATTTATGCTATATACGATAAAGCAAGGATAATAGCTACTCTACTTACCACCCTACTCTAGGGCTACAAAATTTACAGCAAGTACAGAATAATATAGTGAGCCTACTGTAAAATTTTCATAGCCATATCTGTCACCAATCTACCACGAAAATTCCTACAATTATTAATCCACATAATATTAAGCTTTCTAGTTTGAATTTATGAACCTACCATCATCCTCGCTAACTGTAATCTAACTATACTAACAAGTAGATGGTATTTTTGCGAACCTAACAAAATTGGTCTCACTATTTTTGGGCATCTACATGATTTACTACAATTTATTAAAGTTCAGCTCAAACTATTATTGAATAAGCATCCACGAATTTACTAGAAAATGAAAACTAATTCCTATCCCATGGCCCAACTCGAGCGGCCCATCCCAACCAAGCGCAACGCGGGCGCGCGCGCACGGCGCAGCCCATGCGGGGGTGCGGCCCATCCGGACGACGGCCCGCGGCGAGGAGGACCCGCGCGCGGCTGGCTCATTTGCTAAAGAGCCCCCGTTCCCTACCCTATTCGCAAAACTAACATGAGCACTATTACGCTGAGTCATAGGTTTTTCATCAACCACCCTCCCCTTTCCCTTCTTCATCGTGGCGATGTCCCTCAGCACGTGTGCGCGCATCGGCGCGACGGCACGGACATCGGGCGACTACGTCGGCCACACCCGACCCTCCAATTCCTATCCAAGGGGCCGATGATCACCTTGACGTCAACGCGCAGCGGTTGGAGGCGATATGGTGAATGGGGACGCTGTCCCGAGCTCCCTCCCCGGTGATGGTCCTCTCCCTTCGACGGTGGATGCGTTCCCATGAGCCACAACATCGATAGCGTGAACCAACTCATGGATAGGTAACAGAGACTCACCCCAAGCTTACCAGTCATGGTGTCTTGCCCTGAGGCTGCTCGAGTGGACATGGCCACACACACAAGGCAGACCTCACGACGGCGGCGATGGCGCGATTGCGGTGGCAGCGCTGGGCAGGCCGCAGTAAGGCGAACTAGGGCGCGCACATGGTAGAGTGGAGCAGGGCGAAGGTTCAATGCCAAGGAATTGGACAGTGGTGGACGTGGGTAAGGGGAATTTCACGGCGCTGTTGCGGGTCTTAAAATGACCGACGACGACGAAACCGTCCAAATTAGGCTTGGCAACGGCCGGCAACAGCAGTGGACGATTTCAGCGTGTGGCTCAGTACTCACTCCATCCCAAGGCATACGCAATCTCACTACTTTGGCCAACGCTGCGTGCTGTCTCGGCGTGGCCCGGCGATAAAGGAGTAGGGGAAATTAGGCACGTCGGTTCGGTGCTGTCGCCGCAGAGGCTAGCAGGGCAGGGAAGATCGTGGCGCAGCGTGGCAGCGGACACGGACGCGCTGGTGAAGTAGGCAGCCCTCCCACGTGTGTGCAGTCATGGCAGGTCAACGGGAGCAGTGCCGGGCGGTGGCGATGGACGGCGCGTAGCGCGACCGGGGTGCCATGCAACGCGACGGCGAGGCAGAGCTGCCAGGACCCGAGCGCAGTGCGCGTGCTTGCGTGCGTGGTGAGTGCCGGGCAGATACGACCGCCCGAGCTACAGCGCAGGACCTGACGGCAAGTCCAGCCAGTGCATGGTAGGGCGCGGGCGGCGTCCCGAATGCGACACGTCAGCAGCGGCGGTGCGAACCACGCGCCAACGCGTGGTGGCAGGCGGCCGTGGCCAGCAGCGCAAGGACCACGCGTGCGGGCGTGCTTGCACAGGGTCGGCAGTGAGGATGCGGCTAGTGCGACGGCGCGCGCTGGGTGGGCCAGTAGCGGTGCCAGGCCAAGCAGGGCTGTGACCGTGGCCAGCGCTGGCTCTGTTCAAAATATGTGACTTGCGCGCTTTTTAAAGCTATTGAAAATCTCTACCCGATGATCCCGTAGCTAAACCAACTCTTCTATTCTCAAGAGGGTACAAAGGGCCATCGAGCTAAGCCAAAACCTCTAGCCACTTCTTAACCTGATCGTTCTACGAAAAATGTCGAACACGGCTTCGTCGACCCAGTTTCAGACTTACGCGAAGTGACTAACTTCAAACGGTTTCGCGTCAAATTCCATTCCCGAGCCACTCGATACACTAACTAGCGAACCACGTCCTCGACCACACGTATTTTATCATTTCCTACAAAGTTCGTACTACAAACTTTATCAAAGTTCACATAACCGCTCTATAGCATTTTTGTTCGATAAAAATTCCCTTAGCATACTAAACAATATAAAGCGACATGAAATATAACATTTGTTTCTTGTTTCGGATGAATGTTTCAAATTCCGTACGTTGATTTATACCCTATATTACACACAAATCTGAAGCATCATGCAGTGTTTTAGCAAAAACTATACAATGTAACACCGAGGGTGTTACAAATCTACCCCCCTAAAACAAAATCTTGACCCAAGATTTCGTGTGCCTAGTGTGAGGAGGTAGGAAATACATTTCGACGCAGCAACTAACTATCAGCACCAAGGAGGAGGTGGGGTAATGCTTCAAGAGGTAACTGTCTTGCTCCCACATGGCTTCATCTTCTGAATGGTTTTGCCATTGCACTTTGTAGAACTTTACCACACTGTTCCTGGTTACTCTTTCTTTCTCATCCAGGATTTTGACAGGATGCTCAACATAAGTCAAATCTGACTGGAGGGGAAGCCCTTCAATTTCCATAGCTTCATCTGGCACTCGCAGACATTTCTTCAATTGTGATACATGGAACACATTGTGTACCGTAGATAAGATATCAGTAAGCTAGAGACGATAAGCAACAGGGCCACACTGCTCCAACACCTGATAAGGACCCACATATCAAGGGGCCAGCTTGCCATAGACTCCAAATCGATGTACCCCTCTCATAGGAGACACCATGAGATACACATAATCTCTAGCTGCAAACTCTAAGGACCTTCTTCGCTTATCGACACAAGCTTTCTATCGGCTTTGAGCTGCCTTCAAGTGACTCCGAATAATATTTACTTGCTCTCGAGCCTCTTTGATGAACTCAGGCCCAAAGTACCCCTGGTCTCCCACTTCAACCAAGTTGAGTGGTGTCCTACACTTTCTTCCGTACAGAGCTTCAAATGGTGCCCTGCAAATGCTTTCTTGGTAGCTATTATTGTAAGAAAATTCCGCTAGCTTCAAGCAGGCATCCCACTTCTCCGAGAAAGAGATGGCACAAGCTCTTAACATGTCCTCGAGCATCTGGTTCACCCTCTTGGTCTAGCCATCAGTTTGTGAATGATATGCGGAGCTCCTAAGGAGATGAGTACCAAGACATTGCTGCAGCTGGTCCCAAAAATGAGAGACAAAGACTGGCCCTCTATCAGAGATGATAGTAAGGGGAACCCCGTGCAGAGTCACAATCTGGTCAAAGTATATCTAAGCATACTTTCTGGCTGCATATCTGGTGTCCATCGGGAAGGGAAAAAATGAGTAGACTTAGTTAGACGGTCCACAATGACCCAAATCTAATCATAGCCCTTGGATGTGCAGGGCAAGCCCACCACAAAGTCCATGGACATATCTTCCCATTTCCAAACAGGAATAGGAAAGGGCTGCAAGTATCCTGAGGTACGCATATGATCTGCCTTAACTCTACCACAAGTGTTGCACTCCGTGACGTGCCGGGTGATGTCCTGCTTCATGTTGGACCACCAGTATAAGTGGCGCAGATCATGATACATCTTGTTGCTGCCAGGGTGAATAGATAGCTTGGAATGATGGGCTTCAATCAAAATCTTCCTTTTTAGCTCCTCATTGGATGGGACCACCAATCTATCCTTATACCTCACCACTCCATGCTCATCAACACTAAAGTGAGGGCCACGCCCTTCGGTAATCAATTTTCTGATGTGGGGAATTTCTTCAGGATCTTCCCTTTGCTCCCGAATAATCTGCTCCAGCAATTCTAAGGTCAATGCAATGTGAGCCAACACCTCTGCATGGTTGAGATATAAAGGTGTTTCCCCAACCTGATGTGCCTTTCGGCTCAAAGCTTTAGCCACTACATTGGCCTTCCAAGTTATAATCCTTTATCAATTCTAACCATCACCTCTGCCTCATGTTCAGCTCAGACTGGGTGAAAATATACTTGAGGCTCTCGTGATCAGTGAAAAGATGTACTTTGTTACCCAACAAATAGTAGCTCCAAATCTTCAGAGAGTGGACTACAGCAGCCAGCTCTAAGTCATGAGTGGGGTAATTTATTTCGTGCTTCTTCAGTTGGCATGAATCATAAGCTATCACACGCCCATCTTGCATCAGCACACACCCCAGCCCCATCTTCGAGGCAACACAATATACATCAAAGGGTCGATCAATATCTGGTTGGGCCAACACAGTAGCAGTGGTCAGAAATGTCTTCTGAGTTTGGAAAGCTTCCTCGCAGGCAGGGCTCCAATCAGACTTGACTTCTTTTTGGAGTAGCTTGGTCATTGGCTGGGCTATCTTAGAGAAATCTAGGATGAAATGCCGATAGTACCCTGCCAGCCCAAGAAACTGACAAATCTGGTGCACAGACCTGGTAGACTTCTAGTCCAACACATCTTGTACCTTGCTGGGATCCACTAAAATGCCGTCAGGCGTCAACACATGCCCCAAAAACTACACTCGATCTAACCAAAATTCACACTTGCTGAATTTGGCATACAACTTGTGCTCCCTTAGTCGAGCCAGTACTATCCAAAGGTGTTGGGCATGCTCTTCATCATTCTTGGAATATATCAGGATATCATCAATGAAAACTACCACAAACTTGTCCAGCTCCGGCATAAATACTGAATTTATCAGGTACATGAAGAAGGCAGGAGCATTGGTAAGACCAAAAGACATCACTAGGTACTCATACAGCCCATACCTAGTAGAAAAAGTTGTCTTTGGTATATCATGGGGTCTGATCTTGATCTGATGATAGCCTGATCGGAGGTCAATCTTCAAGAACACCTTGGCACCAGCTAGTTGATCGAACAAAGTATCTATGCGGGGCAACGGATACTTGTTCTTAACTGTTACCGCATTAAGAGGGCGGTAATCCACACACATCGCAGAGTACCATCCTTCTTCTTCACAAAAATAGTTGGGCAACCCCATGGTGAAGAACTATGATAGATGAAACCTTTTTCCATCAACTCTTCCAGCTGCTTCTTCATTTCTGCCAATTCCCTTGGAGCCATGTGGTACGGGCGTCTAGAGATAGGAGCCGTACCAGGCTCTAGCTCAATGGAGAATTCTACCTCTTTATCCGGTGGCAGTCCAGGAAGATCTTCGCGAAAGACATATGGGAACTCACACACCACAGGGATGGGGGTAAGATCAGGAGAGGCTTCAACATGGGCAGCAACAGGTAAGACTGGATCTGAGGGTACAAGAAGAGACATCATGTCCTCAGAAGAAGGAAACCATAACTTGACACTTCTCCACTTCATATCCAATACTACCCCATACACCCGCAACCAGTTCATTCAAGGAATAGCATCAATGCCTTGCCTCAGCATTACCATGAACTGTAGGCGGTAAGTGTGGGTGGCTAATACCAAACTCACTGTGTCCATTCGGGTATTGATGAACATTTGTGAACCCACAGTACGGATTCTATAGGCATATGGTATAGCCATAAGTGGTAAGTTGTGTTGATCCACAAACCCCATGCTCATAAAGGAATGTGATGCACCAGAATCGAACAACACGTAGGCTGGATGGGAATCGATGGTAAACATACTAGCCATCACCGGTTCCTGCTGCAATATCTGCTCGGCATATGTGAAATACACCTGTTTGGATCTGTTGGGCACTTTCTTCTTGATTACGGTCCTCCTAACAAGCCTAGAGTTCGCTGATGGTTGAGCAGACTGAGCAGGCTGATTCTAGGGACACGCTCGGGCATAGTGACCATCTTTGCCACACTTGAAGCAAGCACTAGGCTTGTTTCCAAATCCCTGGTGAGGTGGGACATGTTGTCCCTGAGACTGCTGGGGCTGCACCTACTGAGTGGGTGCACGGTGTTGTGTGGAAGAAGTCTGAGAAGCCTACTGGGGCTGCCGAAATGAAGGCCCGCCTAATGATTGATAGGGCCCTCGCTGGACAACCTTGTAACACCCCAGGTGTTTGTCACCTGTTAGCAGTGGGTTTAAGCTCAAACATGACAGATCAAGTGGTGTTGAAGATGTCAAAGTCAAATGTATGAAATCGAGCTCAACTAGAATTTGGATAAAACACCTTGTTTACATTATAACCCTTTTCAAGATATATGTTTGAGTGATGTTAATAGAACTTATTTCATGTGCCTCACATCACTCTCTATCTATAGTGCTCACTGGAAAAGTTTCATGATGTTTGGAATCAAAAAGTCACATGAAATGATAAGTTATATCCTTGTTGGAATGGTTTTACTAAGTGCTTGAATTGCACTATAAAGTGAATGGAAACATAAGTCATTACCCAAACCTTGCAACCTTGCTCCAACAACTCTAATTGAACTCTACAACAAAAGTTATGAAGGGTTCGTGTTGAGCGGAGGACAAGAAAATACCTCCATCGGTCTAAAACTTGGATTTAAGCTTTACCGTGATGCTACTTTGACTTGGTTTGAATTGTACTCTAGAAACTTTGCATGGAAGTGCACCCTTAAGCAAAGTTGTAGTACTTGACTAGATAAACAACTTTTATATTTGGGTAAAAGTCTAATTCGGTGCATAGCCTGCTCAAAAATAGTCCACAAGTAGCAAAAGTATTATTGTTTTGTTAGAGTGAATTTTTTAAGTCGCGAGAGCGTTACTGGTTTCAAGTGCTGCACTTTGGGTTGATATTACTCTCGAACCATTAAGATTTAGACCAAAACCTCTAAATAAAAGTTGGAGCTGGTATGTAGATCTACAACTTTTATTAATAGAGTTTTTGCTAACTCGTCGTGGTTTAGAAGTTACGGAGGCACGAAATATGGGTTTCTGTGGTATGTTTGAGGTAGAATTGGAAATTTGAAATTGATGAAGCAGTGTCAACCGTGCACCAGCGCTGCGCAGTCGCGTGGCGCTCCATGCTTGCATGGCCGCCAGATCCTCCTCCTTGCCGCAGATGTAAAGGACCGGCACCCTCCTCTCCACTCTCTCCCTCTCTCTCTGCCCTCTCCTCTCGCTCTCCGGCGTGCGTGCTCGAGCTGACATCACGCCATGGCGCATGACAAGCACGACCCATGCTGCGCCGTCCTCCCGCCGCCACTACCACCGGCCGAGCTATGGCCAAGCGATCCACGGCTTGCAGGCGACCCCCTACAGCTCACCAACGGTGTCCGCCTTTGTCTTGGCCGAACCGAACCCCGTCATTGTCGCCCTTTTTCCACCATCGTCGAAGCCGGTGGCTTGGAGCCGCTGCTGCTCGTGGTTCGGCCACATCAGGATGCCTCCATCCAAGATGCGCCCTCCATGGGTGCGCACGGGCCCCACACCATATTGCCCTAGCGCCACTCGCCGCCACCGACGAATCCCCCTCCGCCTCCTCTGTTTTGCCCCAGTGAGGGACTTCGTGCATCAATTAGAGCAAATCCAAGGGTCCAACTGCAAACCGTAGACTCATATGAATAGTGTCGATAAGGACCTATTAGTAGTAATTTGCTGAATCTTTGGAAATTCATAGTAATTCATAGGAAATTCGTAAAATAGCAAATGAGGACTTTTTGGAATTCTTGTGAAATTCTCTATGCATTAGATCTATAATATGGCATGTTTTAGTTTCAATATTTTGCGGTAAAAATAGATTTGTGCAGTGAGGTTGTAATGCTAGTTGAATTTGTTATTTTCCATAACTGTAGATCTAAGGCTCCAAATGAAGTGAAATTTTTTTGGCATGCTACTCATGTGATAGTTGATGTGTGGTAAAAATTTCATGGTCATTGGTTGCTGCATGAGTGAGTTATTGGTTTATCTTGCACTCACATGATTTCTTGCTTTAGCAAATTGTCTTTTTCATAGAGGTTGCTATACATATTCAAATGGAGTGAAATTTGTACATTAGACTATTGAGAGGATATGTGAGCCACTGTATTTTTTGTAGAATTTATTATATACTTTTGGTATATGTTCATTAAGTCGCCTTGTTATCTAAAATAAATTAAGAAATGCATTAAAAGAATTTATTTGGTCATGGACACTAAGTTTTCTGGTGTTTTTTAGTCATGTGTGATATGTTGGTAAAGTTGGTTTTGCGTAATTATGTGTTTGCAACATAAATTAATATTTATTTTCTTGCAAATGTGGTTTATGGACAGGTCTGGGAACCTAGCAAAGTTCTTCATGATAATGTGCTTTGTTTTGAAACTTGTTTATACAAAAGTTGTAGATAATTCATGTATCTAGCTGCTGTTAAAATTTGGTGGTATTTGGCTTGTAGTTTGTGAGTTATGCCTGTTTAAAGTTGGGTTTCAGAAATGGCTGCTCTCTGTCAATTGTGGACCAGTTTCTATAAATGGGTATATTTGACTTAGTTAACTTGACAATCATGCTAAGATGATTATAGATGAAATGTAGATAATTTCATAAGATTTCCAAAATATCTTCTTTCAAGTCATTTGGATTTGTGTAACTCCAGTTATAGCTAAATCTTGTAGCTGCTGTTTGCATGTCCAGAAATTGGCAGATTCCAATTATAGTGTTTGCTTGTATATTGTTAAGTGTGACTTATGCCTTGAATGATGACTGAGTTAGAGCACTTGAGATCTTGGGAAACTTGTGTCATTCTTGGTGTTGTCGTCTTCTTCACCATCTTAGCATGATAGATTGTGTGATGTTTAGGTTAAGCATCGCAAAGTACTTAAGTGTGTTAGTGTAAACTATGCTTGTCTTGCTTGCTATTTGTGATGCGTCTCAGGGTACTATTCTTCATATTTATACACATGCATCTTGCATCTCATTTAGGTACGCTAGATGAACCACGTGAAGGATGTGAGATGGAGTCAAACTCGAAGATTTGGTTTGGTGGATATATCCCGAAGATGGAAGGACTAAGCAAGTGCTAGGACCGGAGATGTCACCAAGACGGTGCAAGCTAACTGAACTGACTTGTGTCGGATCCGTGCAAGCCCGGAGCATTCTAAGCCTCCCATGTTTTTACAAATATCTTGAGTATCTTTTATTGTTGATGATGCATTAAGTATAGGAATTGGTTGGAACCAATTGTTGCATTATATCCCTACCTTGTCCAGATAAAATCCTGTGAATCCTAATTAAGTGTAGGGTCGAATGATGCTTAGCTATGCATAGACCGGTAGAAGTCGGGTGATTTCCTGTCACCTGCGAGATGTAGGATGAGCTCTGGTCACGGTTGTCTATATTTACTATCATGAAAAAGAACCATGTGTTAATAATGAAAGGAGACCAGACGGGATGATGGTAGTGCAGCAACAAGGCATGGAGGTCTTAGGTGTTAATCTATCCCCGTCTGTGACGTTTAAGGACCGTCTGTCTGTTGTATGTTCTCATGTCATGTTGAAGGCGACCTAACACTTAGCTGGCGGATAAGTCGTCCGACCGTGAAGCCTAGTAGCTCGATTCGGGCCGGGGACGCAAATGGCGTGCATTCTGGAGGGTAAGGATGTGCGGAGAGCCATTGGCATAAGTCCAAGGCGGGTTAGAGTCCCGAACAACCTTTGTGAGTGGTTCTACGAGAATGTCGATCTGTTCGGACTCGCGACTCTGAATCGTACTAAAGGTGACTCATTTGTGACCACGACGGGGAAGCGGGGTTTGTGTTTAGGAATACCCCTCCATTTGGATAGGAATTGATTGAATCGCCGTCTCTCCCGGATAGTGAGAACTTGGTGAGCAATGACAGCGTAGATTCACTAAATTTAAAGATATGGTTAAATGATGATGATGATGATAATGACAATGAGCCATGAAATACGATATGGTTATTATTGTTTGCAACTTAATCAAGTGATTGATTAGTACATGTGCTAATATAGATGGTAGGTAATGGCTAAAAGTCAACGCTAGTACATGGTGAATAATGCTAATGGTTACTCAAGCTTTTATGCAAAAAGGTTGTCCAGCTAGATCCACTAAATTAAGCCATGCATGATCCTTGGTGTCATTTGTTTTGGTTTTCGACGGGTAAGTCTGGCTGAGTACATTCGAGTACTGGGGTTTATCCCACCATGTTGTTGCGGTGGAGTTCTCGGCCTATTGATGATGGTGGCTAACCGCCGGTGGGCTCGGTGATTCTATAGTTACTTCTCATCTATATGTTTTTGTCGGATGATGTCACTTATGCTAGCAACATATTTGGAACTTATATTAATGTAATCATTTGAAAGCTATGTTGTTTTCACTAAGCGGTTTTGAAACCCAAACTTGTACTTTTATTTGTGAACCCATATGTAATATTATTTCCCCTGCAACCATGTGTATGTGATGTGTATTTGCTTAATCACACGATCTTGGTTGTGATGTTGATTTACCGAGGTCTTTCGGGACACTCGGCGGACTACCGGGTTTATATAAGTGAAAGTATGTGTGTGTCAACGTGTTAGCGGGGACAGCCATACTTGATCTTGTATAAATTGGGTGGTTCCGTTACAAACCTATACCTTCTAAGTGTGAGGGTGGCTAGAAGACCCTGCAGCCACCCGCTTCCTCTTCCACTTTGCCTGGGAATCCCACTGAAAGCCCTCCATGGCAATGGCGGCGTTCATTAGTGCCCCGAAGGTCTGATAGTTCACCGTGTATAGCTTCTCCTGAAGGATATAAGAGAGGCAGCGAAAGAAGCGTTCCTTCTTCTCGTCAGTGTCCACATGAATGCCAGCATACTAGGACAGGTGATTGAACTTATTAACATAATCCATCACTGTCATACTCCCCTATCGCAGGCTCTAGGAACTCAGTCAGCTTCCGGTTGATGACACCAGCAGGAATATAGAACTCTCTGAATGATGTGGTGAACTCCTACCAGGTTGCCGGATGATCTGGCTATTGCATGGCATGGAAGGTATCCCACCATGCACTTGTGGACCCCAATAGTTGCTACACGACAAAGCACACCTTCTGCTCATCGGCCACATTGAGCAACAGAAACTTCTGCTCCAGAATGCGAAGCCAGTGCTCCGCATCTAGGGGCTCATCTATCGGTGTGAAGGTGGGTGGGTGGGTCTTGAGGAAGTCTTGGTAAGAGGAGGGTCCCTCAGGACGGCGGGCACCACCCCTGTTCCCACCATTGCCCCCGTGGCCTCCGCGGGCAAAGCCCACGACAGCTTGTGCCATGATTTCTAGGGCACGGGCTAACTCTCGGTGAGCAGCTAACAGCTTTGCCATCATCTTGGCGTGAGTCATCGGAGGCGGCAGCGGCAGAGGAGGAGGAGCCAAAAGTGGAGCCCCATGGCTCTCCCCGTTGTGCTCATGGGCCTGGCCACTCTCGCCTTGGCCCTCGCCAAGACCATGAGCCACCCCAGCACTAGTGCTCCCATGTCCAGACCTTAGATTCATCTATAAGAGACAAGAATCATTCGTTTAGAACAACCTTCCCGATCAGAAACAAGGGATTAGAGAAAAGATAGCACATTTATTAAAGCTTTCCTTTAGTTAGTCCTATCAATTTACTAATTCAATTATACGTGTAGGGGGGTTTTAGTTTAAGTAAGATGCTATTATCATGATGCATGCTTCGGCCTATGCGTTTGCTCAAGCCGGAATATAGCGGCGTTCATAAAATTTTTGGCACATCGCACTCACTTTCCGTATACTAAGTGATTTCTTACACAACGTAAGTCAATGTACTGTCAGAAAATTGATTAGATAAAACCAGTGCCACTATCCTAGATAGACCATATTGCTAGGGCTTATACTTATTTAACTAACTCAATTGCATCCTACTTTTTGCAAACTTTTGTTGGTGAAATTTTTAAGTTTTGAAAAAGAGTGATGAAACTCGTAACCATTATTGGCTCTTGTACCAACTGTGGCATAACCACCTAAAATAACATGCTTACGGAGGTGCTTGTCTTCCACCAGACACTAAGCACCCTGAAAGCAAGCTACAACGGGCGATATCCGTCGAGCACACCCCAAGGGAGAACCCAAAATATCCACATTTTTCCCAAGGATCCAATAATGAGAATGAGTTACAATAATTGTCCATTTCATACATCAGAGTTTCTTAAAATTACATTATTACAATACCCAATGTCAGAGTGCGGAATGATAAACAACGGAATTTAAGATAAACATCTAGCGATAAGAACGATGATCCATCTGAGCCCACCAGAAGAATCCTCCACACAATGATACTTCTCAAGCATCACCTGCAATAGGGGTAAATGAACCCTGAGTACACAATGTACTCATAAGACTTATCTGACTAGTGGGAATAATTTCTCGACTCCAAGGAATATGAGAAGCTTTATGGTTTGCTAGTTTTCTATTAGCCGAAAGCAATACTAATAGTGAGTCCTTATTTATGTTATTATTATCAGCTGTATTAAGTTATTATCTATCCAGTCTATATAAGAACATGTTCTATTTTCAAGCAAGACTTGAGCAATCAGTTCCATTTCATCACCTTCCATCTTTCAGTTCTTACTACGATGCTAAACCGTAGACAAGCCGTACCGGAACACCGGCGATTCACGAATCAATGCCCCTAGCTAGGTACCCTGAAAACACACGCCCCGCTTGTACCCCAGGCACAAGCAGGACTAACCCATCACCCTCCTGTCCTGGGTGTCCAGGTCCCCATCCAAACTTGGACTCCAAGCCCCCACTCCTGAGTCCTGGACTTAGTGCGGTGCAAGGACCTCCACCATCCCCGCCTCCAATCAGTCGGTCCGGAATGAGCCGGATCCACGACAAGAGAGCAACGAGTCTTCCCTACGCCCATACCCAAGTATGTGCTCGGGATAATAAGTCTGTGACTTGCCTAGAGCCATATGCAACGACTGTCCCTTAATTGACAAAGACAAGGAAAAAGTGTAACCGAGCTATGACCTGTTGGTCGCAGGACATATCCCTTTACACCCACCAGTACCTGAACCATATCCCTACCCGATCACCAGTTTCTTTTCCACCATTTTATCATGAGTGATCATATTTATCACCTATTTGTGAGTAATGGCATGTTACTCACGCTACCGATATCCTGAGCATAGTAGCTACTTGACCTGTACTAGTAGGACTCATAGGTAGATATATTTATGCACGTAGTTTCTATAAAATGCCTGTAACGTAAATGCACATCATATATCTTCAGTGATCATTAAAAATAGGGGTTATGCATCGAGGCTTGCCTTGGGCAGGTGATAGGTCAGTAAGGTCAGCACCAAATGGCTTCGGGGCTCCCTCCTGCATGAGGATCTCCTCCTCATACTCCTCAATGACTTCATCGTACTCCTAGTTCGTCGACGGGCACGAATTCTACCAGCTCATGATCTACATGCATGAAATGATGATGCAATACTTACTAATCTAGCAACAGTAGCTCTTAAAATAAAGTACCTATGTCTAACTACTACGCTAGTGCTATCGACCACGGTACTAAGTTATCTATTGCTACCAATAACAAGTATGAAGTATGTCATTCGTTATTATAGCAACTACAGATATCCTTACTCCTAATATTGATTTATGCTATATATGATAAAGCAAGGATAATAGCTACTCTACTTATCACCCTACTCTAGGGCTACAAAATTTAAAGCAAGTACAGAATAATCTAGTGAGCCTACTGTAAAATTTTCATAGCCATATCTATCACCAATCTACCACGAAAATTCCTACAATTATTAATCCACATAATAATAAGCTTTCTAGTTTAAATTTATGAACCTACCATCATCCCTGCTAACTGTTATCTAACTGTACTAACAAGTAGATGGTATTTTTGTGAACCTAACAAAATTGGTCTCACTATTTTTGGGGATCTACACGATTTACTACAATTTATTAAAGTTCAGCTCAAACTATTATTAAATAAGCATCCACGAATTTACAGGAAAATGAAAACTAATTCCTATCCTGTGGCCCAACTCGAGCGGCTCGGCCCAACCAGGCGCAACGCGCGCGCGCATGGCACGGCCCACGTGGGGGCGCGGCCCAACCGAACGACGACCCGCGGCGAGGACCAGCGCGTGGCTGGCTCATTTGCTAAAGAGCCCCCGTTCCCTACCCTATTTGCAAAACTAACCCGAGCACTATTATGTCGAGTCACATGTTTTTCATCTACCACCATCCCCTTTCCCTTCTTCGCCGTGGCGACGTCCCCCGGCATGCGTGCGCGCACCGGCGCGATGGCACGGACATCGAGCGGCTATGCCGGCCACACCCAACCCTCCAATTCGTATCTAAGGGGCCGATGATCACCTTGATGTCAACACGCAGTGGTTGGAGGTGATACGGTGAATGGGGACGCTGTCCCGAGCTCTCTCCCCGGCGATGGTCCTCTCCCTATGACGGCGGATGCGTTCCCATGAGCCACAACATCGACAGCATGAACCAACTCACGGATAGGCAATAGAGACTCACCCCGAGCTTATCGGGCGTGGTGTCTTTCCCTGAGGCTGCTCGAGTGGACCTGGCCACGCGCACCCGGCAGACCTTGCGATGGCGGTGATGGCGCGACTGCGGTGGCAGCGCTGGGCAGGCCGCAGCAGGGCGAACTAGGGCGCGCACATGGTAGAGTGGAGTAGGGCAAAGGTTCAGTGCCAAGGAATTGGATAGCGGTGGATGTGGGTAAGGGGAATTTCACGGCGCTGCTGTGGGTCTTAATATGACCGACGACGATGGAACCGTCCAAATTAGGCTTGGCAACAGCCGGCAACAGCAGTGGACGATTTCGGCGTGTGGCTAACTACACACTCCATCCCAAGGCATACGTAATCTCACTGCTTTGGCCAACGCTGCGTGCTATCTTGGTGTGGCCCGGCGACAGAGGAGCAGAGGAAATTAGGCACGTCGGTTCGGCGCTGTCGCCGCAGAGGCTGGCAGGCAGGGAAGATCGTGGTGTAGTGTGGCAGCGAACACAGACACGCTGGTGAAGTAGGCAGCCATCCCACATGCGTGTAGCCATGGCGGGTCAACAGGAATAGTGCCGGGTGGTGGCGATGGATGGCACGTAGCGCGACCGGGGTGTCGTGTGACGCGACGGCGAGAAAGAATTGCAGGACCCAGGCGCAGTGTGCGTGCGTGCGTGGTGAGTGTTGGGCAGATACGACTGCCCGAGCTACATCACGAGACCCAGTGACAAGTCCGGCCAGTGCATTGCAGGGCGCGGACGACGTCCCGGACGCGACGTGTCAGCAGCGGCGGTGCGAACCACGCGCCAGCGTGTGGTGGCAGGCGGCCATGGCCAGCAGCACAAGGAACACGCGCGCGGGCATGCTTACACAAGGGTGGTAGTGAGGACACGGCCAATGTGACGGTGTGCACTAGGCGGGCCAGCAGCGGTGCCAGGCCGAGCAGGGCGGTGACCGCAGCCAGCGCTGGCTCTGTTCAAAATATGTGACTTGCATGCTTTTTAAAGCTATTGAAAAACTCTACCCGATGATCCTATAGCTAAACCAACTCTTCTATTCTCAAGAGGGTACAAAGGGCCATTGAGCTAAGCCAAAACATCTAGCACTTCTTAACCCGATCGTTCTACGAAAAATGTCGAACACGGCTTCGTCGACCCAGTTTTGGACTTACGCGAAGTGACTAACTTCAAACGGTTTCGCGTCGAATTCCATTCCCAAGCCACTCGATACACTAACTAGCAAACCCCGTCCTCGACCGCACGTATTTTATCGTTTCCTACGAAGTTCGTACTACAAACTTTATCAAAGTTCGCATAACCGTTCTATAGCATTTTTATTCGATAAAAATTCCCTTAGCATACTAAACAATATAAAGTGACATGAAATGTAACATTTGTTTCTTGTTTCGGATGAACGTTTCAAATGCCGTACGTTGATTTATACCCTAAATTACACACAAATCTGAAGCATCATGCAGTGTTTTAGCAAAAACTGTACAATGTAACACCGAGGGTGTTACATGGCGTGGGCCACCGCTCCTCGGAGGGATCTAGAGGGAAGGATGGTGACCTCCTCTGGCTCCCTATTGTTTGTGTGGAGGTTGAGTGCCCTGCTTCCTTGGCTTCTCGTTTGGAGGCAGAGACCGCCAGGGGGCATGATGTGGAAGATGTTGGCGCCGCTGCTATGGCTAGAGAGGCCTTGTTGGCTTTTGGCCCTGTGGTTTTGCCAGTGGTGTCTCTTATCCCAGCATCTCCCATAGTGTCATGCAGGGGGAGCGCATCGCTTAGCCTATTGTGGAACGCTCCACCAGGTGTGTCTCGCTCCCACTATTCCCCTTTTGATCGAGGCTATCTATGTTTTTCCTTTGGCTGATCGTGACGACCTCTCAATGCAGTGAACCTCCCGTAGGACTCGTTGTCCTAAAGCCATCGCTGGGCGTGGCATATTCTCCTACACGGCCAGAGCTGTCTTTGAGTGACGGTGTGATTTCTGGGCCATCAGATAGGCTCCCCTCTTTTGCAGCCCTTAGCTCACCCGTCGAGGAGGGTACCGCCTTGGTGGGGAACCACCCTTGTGCTGGCACGGAGGTGGGCATAGCCAAGGGAAGGAGGTCGGTTATTGAAGGATCTTAAGTGGTCGTTAGTCTAGATTGGGATGTGGGTTTGTTACCCGCAGCTGACCCCCTGCTCATGGAAGTGACCTCTGATGGGCCAGCCATGTCGACCCTCTCCTCCTGTGAGGAGGGTTCAGAGCTAGGTGAGGATTTCTTCATTTGTCCGCACCCCACAGCTCTGTTCGTGGTGGACGATGCGTCCGAGCGAGCCATGGGGGAAGCCGCCTCCCAGAGTCATTAGGGTGTTCAGGAGGTTTTGTCCAAACTGGCCGACGCGATCACCATGGTTGCTCGGCTAGGTGGAGGTCTAGCGTCGGATGGCCGATGAGGTGACGGTCCAAGCACAGGTGGGCTTTCGTGCTTTATCTTCCTCGTACCTGCTCCAATCTTATTGTAGTCATCTGATCGGCCCTCTACCGTGCAGGGGCTGATGAGGACTTCGGTGGCAAAGTCTTAGTTTTTGTGCCTGGCCTACCAGATGTGGGTAGGAGACGCCATAGACCGTTGCCGACTAGAAGTGGCGGAGGCCAAGGTGCGGCGCCTGTGTGGGGAACTAGAGGTTTCTGAGAGGTTGAGAGGGGAATCGACCCGCCACGAGGTGTAGGCCCGGACCCAGATTGAGGCTTTGACATCTCAGATGGCTGGTTTCAAAGGCATGATGGCTATCCAAGAGATAGTGCTCACCTCAGCTGGTGCTGCTCGGGATGCGGCCGAGTAGGGACGCCAGCACCTCAAAGCTGAGTACTAGAGACAGTGCTCCACCTATAGTGGTGAGTCTTTGCTGACTCTGTATTGTGCCTCTGTTTTTTTGCTATGCCCGGTCGTGAACTGACATGTCTTTATCCTGGGCTACGCACAAGGGTGCTTTCAGACCAGGAGGAAAAGGTGGCCATGAGCCAGAGAATGCTAGGGATGGATAAACAACTGGCAGCACTAACCACCTCCGGTCAGGCTCTTTGCGACGTTGTGCTTGGCGTCGGCCGAGGGAGTGCCCAGCTAGCATCTCACCTCAATGAGGCCCATTTCCAAGTGGATTCCCTTATTTCTAAAGGGGTTCACTATGGTGCTCACACCACCTTGACGTCGGTCGGCTCGCATTATGGCGGAATTGATTTCAATGCCATTGGACGAGGATACGCACCGAGGAAGTCAAAGAGCGAAGTCCTTGCCATCAGCAATGCCACCGCTCGAGGCACGGAGGTTCTTTGTGAGTAGGATGTTAGCGGTGAGCATTTGCCTTCAATACCATTCTTCTAGTACTTGAATGCCCTTGACGTGGATGTTTTAAGGTTGTACAAGATGTGGTTGGCATATTCGTTTGTCATCTTGCTATCTTTTCACCTTTCTTTTCGTTTGAATTGGAATGTGATTCATCCCCCGTAGTTTCATGCACGCGTTAGCCCAGGGAGTGGTCCGATGGGCTTATGAGCGCGCATTCCATTGGAGCGGCAAGACGTTGGCGGTGTATTACAGATCCGGTATGATGCAAAAAGAGAGCAAGAGACTTGGTCACTGGGATGATGACAAGAAGTGTTGCGCCAAGGGTCATGTGTGCGTGCCCCTGAGTGTATCCTCTGTGAGTGCGTCGTGTCCGTCGCAAGCGCAAGCTGGATCGAGTCACCCAGGAGTTAGGCGCTACTAGGACAAAGTATATGGGCTTCATGCTATCTAGTTTGCTCTATGGGTCAACCCTAAGTCCCTATTACTATTGGCGGGTTTGCATGCATATGTGGACGTGCTTGGGTAGAGCGGCTAGAGTTAGGGACAATGTTACTGACTGATGTACCAGGAGTTGTTGTTTGGGGTGCGGTGAGCTCCCGAGCGCTTGCTTGGTATGAGGTCGTCGTAGCCCCTAGGTCGTGAGTCGATGGGGATGCCACGTCACCACTTGGAACAGTTGTAGCTGGCATGGACTAGCTTCTCGGGCTACCTTAGGCTGGTCCCTACTGGCTTGATGTCCTCAAAGGACTCGCAAGCCCCCAAGGATGACTTCTTCACGTCCGGCTTGCTGTAGCTTCTGGCCGAGAGCACTTGTGCATTCCTAAGCTCAAGTCCTTCTGGCGCAATGGCGCCATTGCCACCGTGTCTCCGCCTCTGGGTGTAGTCTCTGCTTTCGACGAGGAGTCGTCGTGACCTATCATTGTGGGAGCTGGCTTTGAGTGCATCACGGTTCGATCCACTCATTGTAGTGCGCGGTGTGCTCAAGGGGCCTACTTCCTCGGGTGCACGTGCATCTGAGTGACGGCTGACAGTTTGTGAAAACATGTCGTGTGACTTCTTCATTACATAGGATCGGATCTAGGCTCCAGGCCTAGCCTTGAGTGGCATGGCACCAGTCGGGCTCCTGATCACCAATGATGATGTTGTGCGACGGTGGTTGATTCTACTGCTCATGCGTGCCCCGGCTCATGTCCCGCTGACGGCGAAGGCGTTGTCTAGGGCGTGGTTCGATCATCAAGTCTAGTTTCCCCATGCGACGAGTCTGGACTGAGTTGTAGCTGATGATGGGCATTGACCCATTGGTTCGAGCGATCTCATGATTCCCTAGAAGGATGCGGCCACCGTGGGCCATTCCTCTGGTGAGCTTGCCATGAGCCTTGGGCCTCAGGCTTCCTGGGTGGAAGTCTTGGCCATGGATAGTGATGAGAGAGGGTGCTAGTCCCCCTTCGTAGGTGAACTCTAGGATGCAGCCCCCATGGGGAGTTCCAAGAGTATGCTTGCATGGGTCACGGGACCTGGACCTCTAGGGTAGAGGTCCGGGCCGTAACTGAAGGCAGAAGCGGGCGCTAGCCCTTGGAGGTGGTCAACCGTGTGCTTCCCTAAAGGGATGTGGCCGAACGAGGCCATTCCCTAGATAAGTTTGCTACGAGCCATGACCCTTTGGTTTCCTAGGCAGGAGACCTGGCCACGGCCGGTGATGTGTGAGGGTACTGGCCCCTCTAAATAGGTGAAGTCTAAGGTGCAACCCCCGAGGGGAGTTCCAAGAGTGTGCCCACCGTGGGTTGTGGGATCCAGATTTCTAGGGAAGAGTTCTGAGCCACAGTTGTAGGTGGACGTGGGTGTTAGCCCTTTGGTGCCTATGGGCTCATAGTTTTTGTGGTGGATGTGGCCACCATTGGCCATTCCATGAGTGAGTCCACTGGCGGTGCGAGGAGCCATCGCATCCTTCAACAATCGAGGGTGCACGACTGTCCCCTACCTAGCGCGCCAACTATCAGTGTTTCGTAAACCAGACTAGTAAACTTATATGATTGTCGCGCTGCTTTAGGAAGACGATGGTAGCATCCAAAAGACATAAGAATTTATACTGGTTCAGGATAGGGCCCTATGTCTAGTCTTAGAGATGATCGAGTGTATGTTCCTCGCTTGAATGCTCTGAAGTTCTTACAATGTGGGGTGCAAGAATGGTGGAAGAGGTAGGAGAACCTAAGCTAGGCGATGAGCTACCCGAAGGGAAGCTTCAGGAGCCCTACTATGATGGAGGATGAGTGAATGAGTAGGGGACTCAAAATGTCTCAAAAGGGTGCCCTGGTCGCCCTTATATAGAGTTCGGAGCCAGGGCGCAAACAATGGAGGTGGTTCTCCCGATCGAAGGGTTATGAGCCTGGGGGAGGTCGTAGCTAACTTGGCTGGCAAGCAACGCCATCTTGTGGAGTACGTCCGGTCATGGAGGTCATCATCGTCTTGTGGCCATGTCATGCTGGGCGTGGCGGGGTACTTACTGTGCTGGGTGAGGCGGCACTGTAGGCACGGTGGTGGTTCACCAGCCGTCCTATGCAATGTGGTCTCCATTATGGTCCATATCATTGTCTCCTGGTTTCCTAGGGCGTGGTACAAGAGTTGGTAGCCACCCTTAGGTCGTCGATCACATGGTCGTTGCTAAGGAGTTGAGGGCCATGATCCCGATCGTTGGGGTCATGGCTCTCGTTGGTCTTGGTGGCATTTAAGTCAAGGCCTCTATCGTGGATCCCATCCCGTAGTTGGTGAGATCGTATAAGCGTCTTGTCGGGCCATGTCTGGCCGGTGGTCATTGTGCCTATCATCACCGCCTCAGGGTGGTGTTGTCTTATCCAATCTTTGTGGCACAGGGCTGGCGTCTGACCAGACCGAGGTGATTGTTGTCCCCTCAGTCCTTGCAGGGTCGGTGAGGCATGTCTGCCCTTGCCATAGTAGGTGTACTTGGCAGCACTTGACCTCTCCCTGTCCCTTTCAGGGGTCTTGATGAGGGTGAGGTTGCATGCCTTTCGAGCGCCATGCGGCTAAGGCAGGAAGAAGAGGTCGTGGCCAACCCTAGCCCTAGAGTCCAGCCTGGCTTGCTCGGCTTGGCTAGGCCTCGGTCGTTTAGGCCTTCGCTAGCTAGCGTGTTGCAGGCCACGTCGCCTACTAACTAATTGGTGCCCTAAGACACCCCGGGGTTATAGCCCCAACAATATGAATTAGGGTTTTAGGGATGGCTCTCCTAGAGGCGGTGCAGGGCTATATATATACAGGGTAACGTCAATTCTGGACCCTCGGATCAAACCAACTTAAAAGGACGGCATAGATGCAATCTAGGAGGTGGTGGAGAACTGACATACTAAGCGGGGCTGACTGGCGGGCCCCATAGGCTGGCCAGCCTATAGGAGGGGCTAGTCGGCCTATCTCGGTGATAGGTGGGCCCCATCTTCGATGGTTTGCCCTCTAGAGTCTTCTAGAGTCTTCCCAAGTCAGGTACCGTCGTGGATAAACGTGATTTGCTTTGACGAATAGGTCCACCTTCCCGGTTTTCTGATTAAATCCTCCTGCAAACACAGATTCGCTAAAACTCATGGAATTTATTGGTTTAAACCCCTAGACCTATGTTTGGTGATGGAATTAAGTATATATATAGGTTATATTGATGGTTTATAATTGATGTTAATGACCGTCAACAACCACCAAGTATACACCACCATGTGTATGTGTGTTAGCATTTTTCACAATCATTTTTAAGGAGTTAATCACTCAACTCACCACGCCGCTCGATCCTAGCAACATTCATAAAGTTAGATCGCTCAAGTGGCACTAGATGACTGATATACAAACAAGTTTGCCCCTCTTAATAGTATGGCCATCTATCCTAAACCTGGTCATAAACTTCTCTACACACCTATGACCGGTGAAATAAAATGCCCTACAAACATACCTTTGCCTTGTGCATTCCATTGCATCTCCTCCAATGTTGATGCAACACATGCACCAACCACTCACAAATGATATGATCCACTTCATATCATCACGTGACCATATTGGTTCATCGATCTTGACTACACTTGCTCTTCATCGTTGCTTCGGTCCATTGGCACCAAGTCATCACTCAACTTGCCCTTCACACTTGCAACCAGTCCATCATGCCAAGCCTTGTCTTGATCTTCTCCACCTTGGTCACATGACTCAATGTCATGTCTCAAATGCAATGAGCTCCTTCATCACATGTGTGAGCTTTGCAACATCTTCAATCCATTTTCACCTCCATGGCATATGTTGCTCACACACATGTACATGTGGACTAATCACCTATATATCTCATATTAAACACAATTAGTCCACCTAGGTTGTCACTCAATTACCAAAACCAAACAAGGACCTTTCAGGAGGGGCGCGTGTCGGGCTATGGAGACAGGCGCCGCATCCTATCAAGAGAGGAAGATGGGAGAGGAGTGGGAGATGAGAGAGTTGGGAGAGGAAATCCTAAGTTGTGTTTATATACATGGTCGTGTCTATCAGGCCTCGTCTAGGCCATTTGGGCCTCAGCCCTTTTTTCTAAGTCGGACCATTTAGGAGATCTATGATGAGGACATCACTCCTTCGGATGTACCAGCTAATCCTCCAACTGTCATGCAAGGTCCAATGACCCGGGCTCGAATGCGTCAACTCAATTTAGAGGTGAGCTAGTTCATAAGCGATCATTTTCATACTTTTGAGAATAGACTACTACCTAATGATGTTATCTTGCTTAGGACCATTGGAGAGGGTCAAGAGGTACTAAGAGGATGTGGAGGAGGTGATGATGACCAGCAAGGACGTCCAACACGAACCGGAGGCCCAATCCAATATGTTTTCGAGTCTGCCTCGGCCTCCAGGACTAGTCTGCCTTAAACTGGTCACCCAGGACGCATCCGGACTCCATTTTCGACGATACACATATGGATGGAAATCTTATTTGATAAGGAAGCCAACCCAAGTGGTCTCATGTCAAAATCTCTTCAGAATCAACAGGAATCATCGAAACAAGTCAGCATCCAGAATCTGTCAGGATGCTACGACACAGTCTTTTGGTCCATTGGACCGTGTATCGTGTTTGGGCCCATTAGAGGGCGCATCCAGGGTAGGTGATGACCCTAAGACCTTTATAATCATATGCCGCCACCGTCATTAGGTTTTGGGTTTTGCTTAGATTATTCTGTGAAGAACAGTTTCACCGTTCATTGGTTTGTGAGACCCCAACTTCGTGAGATAATCATTCATCTACAATTTGGTTGCATTCTTTCTTGTTCTTGTTTGTGTTCTTCGTTGCGTAGGTAGGTATTAGCCTTCTTGGTGAGGTCAACCTAGTCCGTGACTTGGTTGATAACTAGAGGAGCTGTGGTGCTAAGATTGCAGGGTTCGATCTTTCGATCTAAAGCCGGATCGGTGTGTCATTCTCCGCCACAACGATAGTTACCACCACCTGTCAGAAGATCGGGATCCCTGTTCCCATTAAGTGGTAATCAGAGCTAAGGTATACCGTCAGGTTCACTTTTATTCCCTAGTTTGAATGTTTCGCATTCGTCCCAAAGTCCAGTGCCATACTTGTTTTTCCTGTCCTAGAACCTTCCGCGCCATAGCCTTTGCATATTTCAGTTTTAGAGTCCGTCGTGTTGAGTTTGTGTCCTGGTCGAGGTCTTGTTGCTGGTTAGGTCGTGTTAGAGTCAGTTCGTGTGTTTTTCCCCATTGTTTCCATCAAATCTTGGCTGTTGTGACCAATTTTGCACACATTGTTCCCGTTTTGTCCTCTAATTCGGAGCCAATTCTTAAAACTGGTCTAGTTTTCGCATACGAACTCCGTTTTCGACGTTCCATATATGCAAATCGATCAGAAAAAATTTTCGGATCCATCCATCCCCGGACTTGCTGGGGTCAGAGATTTTTAAATTGGTCAAAAAGTGGTCACAAGATCTTCTTTTCGTGGTCACAAGGTTTTTGTCGATTTTGATCCAGTTTTCTGAAAATTCCACATGCCACGTCTTTCACTTGTTTGAGCTCATATTTTCTGTGGTTACTTCTTTTATGCTCCTAAGTAAAGGAAAAATATCAAAAAAATAAAATAAAAAAGTTGAAATTTCCCAAAAAAACAACGACAACCCAAAAAAAAAAAAAAAAGAGGGGCAAAAGAGGAACAATATTTAGAGGAGCACATAGAGAAGACCAAAGTGAGATGTGTTAGCGTGTGTTGTCTGGTTCCTTGTTTGTGTTGTTATTTCCATCCATCATACTTGTTTTTCACACACCTGTCACCTTGCTATCCACCATACTTTTGTCACATACCTGGTACTTAGAACATTTTAGACCAGCAACGAGAACAAGTACTTCGGACTATAATTCAGCATTACTTTCTGTTACTGATTTGTGTGCCAGATATACATAGTACTCTTTGTGTGTCTTCCAAGCTCCACAAATTCTTCAGATCAGTACAGAAAAAGGGCTTTGCAATCTCGGTAGCACTGCCTCATAGGTATCACGAACCAGCTACCGGTTGTACCGTCCACTGCTTGCGTTGGTAAGAACTTTGTAAGAGCTTAGTAAGACACTTCCACTTGCTGTGAAAAGTGACACCACTGCAACCACGTAGTCATTTGGTAGGGATAACTTTCACCGTTTGTTCCTTTTTTGTGTTTACAATGGCAGGAGGTGAACAGACTAGAGATAACAATCCTAAGGGTTTCAACGAGTGTGTCAGTCAAGAGCAACTACAAGCTATTGTAGAGGATGCCCAAAAAAGGATGAATGAGGCCACAACTGACGCACTCATTAATCTCAACATTGGCAACAGCATGGAGAGATTGGACAAAAGAATTTCCACGCTAACCGACAAGGTTACTGAGTTGGAAACATTGGTGGCGATCAACAACAATGACGTCTCCGGCAGCAACACCAATGGTCTCTTGCAAGAAGACACGGTGCATGATGCCGCTGGAAACATGGATCGAGCAGCCTTCCGACAAGCGAGATTACGACGACGTCTTCGCTGCAACACGATAGGTATGGGTGGTGTCCACCACCACCATCAAGGTAATAATCACTATGTACCCGATGATCCTTATGCTAAGATTAAGTTCACAATACCATCTTTTTCGGGTCATTACGATGCTAAGGGATATCTTGATTGGGAGATGACAGTAGAACAAAAGTTTAGTGCCCACCTTGTGCCTGAGCATCATAGAGTTCGTCAAGCTACTAGTGAGTTTAAGGATTTTGCCATTATTTGGTGGAATGGGCTAGCTGCACAGGATGCTTTACCTGGTACATGGGAAGAACTTAAGGTAGCTATGCGTGATCATTTTGTCCCTCCTTCTTATCATAGAGACTTGCGTAAGAAATTGATGCATTTAGAACAAGGAGATAAATCTATATAGGATTACTATGGTGAGCTCCAAAAGGGATTGATGCGCTGTAGTGTTGTGGAGGGAAACGAAGATGCCATTTGTCGTTTTTATTCGGGTTTGAGGCGTGAGATTCAGGACATTGTTGATTATAAAGAATTTAACACTGTCAACCAGTTGTTTCAGTTTGCTATGCTTGTAGAAAAGGAATTGCAGGGGCGTGAATAGCAGGGCAAGAGCAAGGTTAGCATCACATACACGCCACGCTCGGCACCATCATCGGGACTAACCAAGCCAACCACCTTTTGGCCGCCTCCACCAGCGAGCAAGCGACCAACAGCCTCTAGAGTTTCCGCTACACCTAAGGCACCTCCTGCACGACCTTCAGATTCAGGTAAAAATTCTTTGCAGGTGCCTACCAAGAGTTCCTCATCCGTTGCATCGACGGGACGCACTTTGGGCATTTAGTGCCACCGCTGCCATGGCATTGGCCATGTGCAGAAGGACTGCCCAAGTCAGCAGGCATATATTGCTACAGAAGATGGTTACATCAGCACCTCTGACATTGAGGATGAAGAAGACCAAGATGCAGATAAAGAGGACGGTGAAGTCCTTGGTGACGAGGCCACGGTGGCCTATAGGAGCATCATTGTACAACGGGTGCTCAACTCACAAGTCCAGCAACCTGAGAAGCTACAACGCCATAACTTGTTCCAGATTTTCTTTCGTCATCAGCGACCCTCGTGCACGTGTCATTATTGACGGAGGTAGCTGCAACAATTTGGTGAGTTCTGATTTGGTCAAGAAGCTTGGCTTGACCACACGCCCACACCCACATCCATACCATATTTAGTGGCTAAATGACTCAGGTAAAGCAAAGGTAACACAAACTTGCAGAGTTTCATTTTCCATTGGTTCTTATGCTGATTTTGTTGATTGTGATGTGGTACCTATGCAAGCTTGTTCACTCTTATTGGGTCGTCCTTGGGAACATGATAATGATGCTACACACCATGGTAGAAGTAATAAATACACTTTTGTGCATAAAGGAAAGAAAATTACTTTGGTACCTTTGACCCCTGCTCAAATTGTACAAGCTGATAGAGAACGCGATGCTAGTTTGAATGATGTTCAATCTAAAAATCAGCAAGTTGCTAATTCTATTTTCCCACCTAAAAAGGATAAGTCCACATCTATTTCTAAGGCTGAAAGCTCTAGTTTGGTTTTGGTGAATTGATGAAACCCTAAGTGCTAACCTAGTTTATCAAGTGATCATGATATAGGTAGCACACTCCAAGTGGTGAAGCAAATGAAGATCATAATATGATGATTGTGATGTCATGGTGATGATCAAGTGCTCGGACTTGGAAAAAGAAGAAAGAAAAAAACAAAAAGCTCAAGGCAAAGGTATAAACCATAGGAGCTATTTTGTTTTGGTGATCAAGACACTTAGAGAGTGTGATCACATTTAGGATTGATAGTCGTACTATTAAGAGGGGTGAAACTCGTATCGGAATACGGTTATCAAAGTGCCACTAGATGCTCTAACTCATTGCATATGCATTTAGGATCTAGTGGAGAACTAACACCCTTGAAAATGTTTGTGAAAATATGCTAACACATGTGCACAAGGTGATACACTTGGTGGTTGGCACATTTGAGCAAGGGTGAAGAAGTTAGAAGTGAAATGGAGTTGGTCGCAATGATGCTGGCGTCGGTCAACTGACCGGACATTGGGTCGCTCTACGACCGGACGCTGAAAGGCTGCGTCCGGTCAAGTGGTCGGTCGGCACAGTGGTTAGGGTTAAGCACCGGACGCTGGGTTGTGTCCGGTCAAGCATGACCGGACACGTCCAGTCGGCAAAAACTGGTTTTGGACCCTTACTGTAAACGACCGAACACTGAGGGATCAGCGTCCGATCAACTCTGTCGGAGCGTCCGGTCAACATTTCGACCATTGAGATCAAACATTCACAATTGAACGCAGGTGACACGTGGCCGCCATCAGGCGACCGGACGTTGAGGACCAGCGTCCGGTCAGCCCGATCAGTACCCACTGAAGGGGTATAACGGCTCTATTTCATGCGGGCTTCTATTTAAGCCCCATGGCCGGCTCAAGCTCAGTCTTTTGGCCATTTGCATTGACATAGCAACCTTGTGAGCTTAGCCAAAGCCCTCCCACTCATTTCCATCATAGATTAAACATCTTTGTGAGATTGGGAGAGAATCCAAGTGCATTGCTTGAGTGTTTGCATCCAGAGGCACTTGGTGTTCGTGTTTCGCTATGGATTTCGCTTGTTACTCTTGGTGGTTGCTGCCACCTAGACGGCTTGGAGCAGCGAGGATCGTTGAGCGGAGGGTGGTGATTGTCTCCGGCTCCGATCGTGGTGATTGTGAGGGGTTCTTGACCTTTCCCCGGTGGAGCGCCAAAAGGTACTCTAGTGGATTGCTCGTGGCTTGTGTGATCCTCATCTTGTGTTGGTTGTGCGGCACCCTATTGAGGGTTTGGCGTGTGAAGCCAATTAGCGCGTGAACCTCCAAGTGAGTGAATCGCCACAACGAGAACTAGCTTGCCGGCAAGCAAGTGAACCTCGGTAAAAAATCATTGTGTTCATCATTGATTCCGAGGTGATTGGTCTTCATTGTTATCCACACTTGTGATTGATTGGTTCATACATCTACACGGCGGTATAACCTTCTTGCTTACTCATTACATTACCGCAAACTAGTTGTGAAGCTCTTTAGTGTAACTAGTTGTGAGAGCTTGTTAGTTTGGTTAGTGTGGCTCTTTAGTTAGCTTTTGAGAGCACACTAACTTAGTGTAGTGATATAGCTATTGTGTGGATATACTTCATCTAAACTAGAATTGTGGTAGGTGGCTTGCATTTTGGTAGGCTAGCGCATAACTCGCTTCGCCACATAATTGTCTAATCCTTTTGTTAAGTGTTGTTGTAGAAATTTTATTAGGCTATTCACCCCCCTCTAGCCATTAGGACCTTTCAAAGGCTGAGGGGATTAAATTGAAGGGTGGGGTTATGCTTGCAACAAAATGTGACTTTGCTGAAATTTCTGATGATGATATTTGTTATGCTTTGGTATGCAAACGAGCTATGTTTTCGCTTGATGATATTGTTAGCTCGGTGCCTCCTGCTGTCACTAACCTTTTGTAGGAGTATGAGGACATTTTTCTAGCTGAGATACCCCCGGGACTGCCACCTATGAGAGGGATAGAGCATCAAATCGGTTTGATTCTGGGAGCAACCTTGCCCAACCGTGCTGCTTATCGAACCAATCCTGAGGAAACTAAGGAAATTCAGCGACAAGTCCAAGACCTTTTGGACTGCGGGTATGTACGTGAAAGCCTTAGTCCTTGTGCCGTTCCTGTACTTTTGGTTCCTAAGAAAGATGGAAGTTGGCGTATGTGTGTTGATTGTAGAGCCATCAATAATATTACTATTCAGTATCGTCATCCTATTCCTAGGCTAGACGACATGCTTGATGAGTTGTGTGGTTCTATAATTTTCACTAAGATTGACTTGCGAAGTGGCTACCACCAAATTAGAATGAAACTTGGAGATGAATGGAAAAATCGCGTTTAAAACCAAATTCGGGTTGTATGAGTGGTTAGTAATGCCTTTTGGTTTGACAAATGCACCTAGCACTTTCATGCGCTTAATGAATGAGGTTTTAAGAGGTTTTATTAGATATTTTGTGGTAGTTTACTTTGATGATATATTGATTTACAGTAAGTCTTTTGATGAACATATGGATCACTTACGTGCTGTTTTTAATGCTTTACATGACGCATGTTTATTTGGTAACCTTGAGAAGTGCATCTTTTGCATGGATCGAGTTTCTTTTCTTGGCTATGTTGTAACTCTGCAGGGAATTGAGGTGGACGAGATGGAAATTGAAGCAATTAAGGGCTGGCCGGTTCCCCAAACCGTCACACAGATGAGGAGTTTTCTTGGTCTTGCAGGATTCTACCGCCGCTTCGTCAAAGATTTCAGCACCATTGCTGCCCCATTGCATGAGTTGACGAAGAAAGGGGTGGTGTTTCATTGGGGAGAGGCACAAGAGGAGTCCTTTGACACTTTGAAGGACAAGCTCACACACGCACCATTGCTGCAACTTCCAAATTTTGGTAAGACTTTCGAGCTAGAATGTGATGCTAGTGGAGTTGGCATTGGTGGTGTTTTGATGCAAGATGGTAAACATGTTGCTTACTTTAGTGAAAAATTGCATGGTCCTGTTCTTAATTATTCCACGTATGATAAAGAATTGTATGCACTTGTTCGTTCTTTAGAGACGTGGCGTCATTATTTGTGGCCTAAAGAATTTGTTATTCATTCTGATCATGAATCGCTTAAGTATCTTCGCTCTCAAAATAATCTAAATTGTAGGCATGCTAAATGAGTTGAATTTATTAAATCTTTTCCTTATATTATCAAACATAAGAAAGGGAAGGATAATGTGATTGGTGATGCTTTGTCTAGAAGATATACATTGATGTCCCAACTTGATTGTTGGATTTTTGGTCTTCAATTAATAAAAGAACAATATGCACTTGATCCTGATTTTAAGGATGTGTTGCTTAATTGTAGAGAGGGACGTACATGGAATAAGTTTATGATCAATGATGGGTTTTTGTTTAGAGCTAACCGCCTATGCATTCTAGTTGGTTCCGTTCGTCTTTTGTTGTTGCAGGAGGCACATGGAGGCGGATTGATGGGACATTTTGGTGCCAAGAAGATGGAGGAGGTGCTGTCCACACACTTCTTTTGGCCTAGGATGAGGCGTGATGTGGAGCGGTACGTGGCTCGGTGCACCACATGTCAAAAAGCTAAGTCGCGGTTGAACCCACATGGTTTGTATATGCCTCTTCCTGTTCCTTCTACTCCTTGAGCTGATATATCTATGGACTTTGTATTGGGTTTGCCAAGGACTAAGAGGGGCAGGGATAGTATTTTTGTGTTGGTTGATCGCTTTTCTAAGATGGCACATTTTATTCCTTGTCAAAAGAGCGACGATGCTATTCATATCGCTGACCTTTTCTTTCAAGAAATCGTTCGCTTACATGGTATGCCTTCTACTATTGTTTCAGATCATGATGCAAAATTCTTGAGTCATTTTTGGCACACGTTGTGGAATAAATTGGGGACCAAGCTGCTGTTTTCTACAACATGTCATCCCCAAACTGAAGGGCAAACTGAGGTTCTGAATAGAACATTATCTACCATGTTGAGAGCAATTTTGAAGCGCAATTTGAAGATGTGGGAAGAGTGTTTGCCGCATGTGGAGTTTGCATATAACAAGGCGAAACATTCAACCACCAAGGTAAGTCCTTTTCAGGTAGTGTATGGTTTTAACCCCCGTGCTCCTATTGATCTTTTGCCTTTACCTACCACTGAGAGAATACATAGTGATGCTAGAGAGCATGCTGATTTTATTCGTAAGTTGCATGAAACAATTAAAGTAAATATTGAAAGAATGAATGAAAAGTATAGAATTGCTGGTAGTAAAGGTAGAAAAAAGATTAAACTTGAACCGAGTGATTTGGTTTGGTTACATTTGAGAAAAGATAGATTTCCTAAGCTGCGTAAGTCTAAATTAATGCCAAGAGCAGCTGGCCCTTGTAAGATTATTGAGAAAATAAATGATAATGCATACAAACTTGAGTTGCCACCCGAGTTCGGGGATAGTCCCACATTTAACATTGCAGATTTGAAACCTTATTTGGGAGAAGAAGATGAGCTTGAGACGACTCCAATTCAAGAGGGGGAGAATGATGAGGACATCACTCCTTCGGATGTACCAGCTAATCCTCCAACCGTCATGCAAGGTCCAATGACCCGGGCTCGAATGCGTCAACTCAATTTAGAGGTGAGCTCGTTCTTAAGCGATCCTTTTCATACTTTTGAGAATAGACTACTACCTAATGATGTTATCTTGCTTAGGAACATTGGAGAGGGTCAAGAGGGACTAAGAGGACATGGAGGAGGTGATGATGACCAGCAAGGACGTCCACACAAACCGGAGGCCCAGTCCAACATGTTTTCAAGTCTGCCTTGGCCTCTAGGACTAGTCTGCCTTAAACTGGTCACCCAGGACGCATCCGGACTCCGTTTTCGATGATCCACAAATGGATGGAAAGCTTATTTGATAAGGAAGCCAACCCAAGTGGTCTCACGTCAAAAGCTCTTGGGAATCAACGGGAATCGGCGAAACAAATCAGCATCCAGAATCTGTCAGGGTGCTGCGACACCGTCTTTTGGTCCGTTGGACCGTGTATCGTGTTTGGGCCCATTAGGGGGCGCGTCCAGGGTAGGCGACGACCCTAAGACCTTTATAATCATATGCCGCCGCCGTCGTTAGGTTTTGGGTTTTGCTTAGATTATTCTGTGAAGAACAGTTTCACCGTTCATCGGTTTGTGAGACCCCAACTTCATGAGATAATCATTCATCTGCAATTTGGTTGCGTTCTTTCTTGTTCTTGCTTGTGTTCTTCATTGCGTGGGTAGGGATTAGCCTTCTTGGCGAGGTCAACCTAGTCCGTGACTTGGTTGATAACCAGAGGAGCTGTGGTGCTAAGATTGCAGGGTTCGATCTTTCAATCTGAAGCCGGATCGGTGTGTCATTCTCCGCCACAACGATAGTTACCACCACCTGACGGAAGATCGGGATCCCCGTTCCCATTAGTCCACCTCTGAAAATGGAGGCAATTTTGGACGTGGGCCTCGGTTAATAGATTTTAGGAGGCGGTTATTTTTGAACCGCCTCCGTAAATCAATTTTGTGAGGCGGTTGATTGTGTCCACCTCGGTTAATAAAAATGACAACCTCGGTTAATCCTAGGCATTAACCGAGGTGGCTCAAATGTCTGCCCGCCTCCGAGGCCCTTTGCCAAACGCCTCGGTTAAGTTTTATTGTAGTAGTGAAAACCAAGGCTCCAACGATGAACAAATGCCACTAGATGCGAATCAACTAAACAAATGCACTAGATCTCTCCCAATCTCACTTTTTGGATCAAGCAACTAGCAAGGAGATGAGTGGGAGGTGTTCTTGAGAGCTCACACAAGTGTTGTAATCCTTAGAATGCCAGCACATCCACCACGAGCTGGCCAACACATATTTATAAGCCCCCACAACTACTAGCCATTGGAAGCTCCCTGGTGGGCTCCGTGCGTAGGCACCGAAAAAGTTTGGTGCCCACCGGATAGCCACCACTAGAGCATGTGTTACGCTAACATATGACTAAGATTTTATCCCAATTTTAAATGGCTCAGTGCACTCTCTAGCGCTCCATAAATGCCCTTCACGGATAATTCCGGTGACATCACTTGTGCCGCACTCAACTCAAACTAGCCGTTGGAGCCTCCAACAGCTAAGCACTTTTCTCTGATGACTTTCCGACATAGGGTAATCTGGTGCCCTTCCAGAACCTCTTAGTGTAGCCACCTGAAAGCTCCAAGTCATCACCGAATAAGTCCGGTGATGCGCATTGGAGCCTCCGGTGGCTCTGTTCAAATCTACTGTGCGATGAACAATAACTCCTATTACTATGGTGCGTGTTAGAGGACAACCACAGGATAAATCCGGTGACTAACCGTGTCACTATGAAACCCAAACACCGCAACACATTCTCTAGTGACACCCAGGCTATTGCACCAGATAAATTTGATGGTGCTAAAAAATAAGAACCAAGCCAAATTTTAAAAGTGTCTCAAATCCGCTAACTCCAATATGTTTCAACATGAACATCTTCACTTTAGGCACTGAGTTAGGTTTTCAAAAAAAATTAACTTTCATCCCACCATGTCACTAGGGCCAATGCATATGCAAAGTTAGTTCACAACTAACAACACTTAGATAACCATTAAGCATTAGAGTTCCCCTCTTAATATTATGTCTATCTATCCTAAACCCAACCACGCACTCTATTATGTCTCGGACGGCGAAATGAAACCCCCTAGCATATACTTTCGCCTTCAGCCTTGTTCTCACATCTTCATCTTTTCTCCAATTGTGAGCTTGCTCCATATGGATTTATCGCCCTTCATTCATCTCCTACCCTTGCTCACCATCTTGGTGTGGACTTCACCTAGCTTTATCAACACTCAGGCAAAAGGTTAGTCTACTAGTTGTCACTCAGTTACCAAAACCAAACATGAGGCTTTCAATCTCTCCCTTTTTGGTAATTGATGACAACCACACAAACATAGGAAATAATTTGAAATTCTAAGCTAGTACTTCACACAAATGTAAATTTCTAACTTGGTTGGGACCTCGAGTTGCTTATCCATCATGAATACCACTTGGAAGAAGATTGGATAAGTTTCGCAAGATCCAACTAAGTAGTGTTAGCTCCCCCTACATATGTGCTAGATAGGTTTGATTTCAAGCTTGCACATATGCTAGATTGGAGTTGTGGGAGAATTAACACTACTTAGTGATACTAAGGTATATAGGATTACCATTTGAAGATACCACTTGTTGATCACTTTCGGACTTCATCCTTAGCATCATGGTTAGCTAGACATCAAAACACTAGAGACCCCGTGATTTCAAAATTATAAGCAAGTTTCTAGAGATTATTTGAAAAACACACTAAGGCTCTAGCTACCACTTGAAAACTTACTCTCAGCAATTCATCAATCAAGCCTAGCAATCAATACACAAGCAAGAGAGATACCACTTGAAAAAAAAATATACAATGCAAATGCAAGCAAAAGCACAAAAGCAAACATATGTATTGCACATCACAAATGCAAAAATCAAGTTTTCATGAGCTTGCTCCCCACTTGTGTGCTTCTTCAAAGCTTGCTCTTCATCTCCACCCTTATGCTCTTCTATCTTTGTCCATCTTCCCCTTCCTTCTCTATCTTTGTGTCACTCTCTCCTCCTTTGTCATCAAATTCCACAAATGATGGCACCACTTGATATATATGCTCGAGCTTCGGGGTAACAGACACCACTTGAACTTGGGAAGATACCAAATTTGATGAAGATGATCACTTAATGAAGGACTGAGCAAGCGACCAGAGGGGGCAGTGAATGGGAGCCAATTCAAAATTCTCCTATGAGAATCTGGTCTATGTCCCAATAACGCTAAGCGCTCTCAAAGCCCAAACGGAGATCATGTAGGTCAACTAGTGACCAGATGACCTAGCAAAGATCAAAGGTAGCAGGTACACTGCATAGAAGCAAGAACAGCAAAAAAAATGCAGCTAAAACATAGAAATCGCAGCTGAGTCACAACCAACAGTAGAAAAACCGGCCTGGCTGATTTCAGCAGAAAAACCGGCTTGGCCAGTTTGGAGAACCGGCTTGGCCGGTTTCCTAGTATTGTTTGGAGTCTTGTTTATCTTGGTATTATGAGCTTTGATATTTCTCACTATATCTGCATCGTATGAGCCTATTCATTTGTGCTCCTACTCAAGTCTAGTATGTTCATCTCCTTTATGTTCTGTGGTATCTTCGTTGACAATTTCTCGTTGTCTTTTCTTTCCTCACTCTACCTCCCTCCAACTTCAAACATATCCAGATGCACCCTAGGCTAGTGATTATTGTGATCGTCGCTCTCCCTTGACTTAATGTGTTTTTGTTGGCTCCTTCTTAATTGTCTATAAGACCAAGAAGCGAAGGTGACATATTGCTACGATGGCTACTTGAGGATGTCGATGTGCCTGCCATTGCGCTCTGACCCCTATCTCTTACGACAGCAAATAGTATTACTTGGCATCCCGTAAGTGTCAGCTTACCAAGCATATTGACGCTGATGCCTCTTACATGAGATAGTAGGTGCATGATCAAGTTGTGACATTCCTCATGTGCCTCCAGATGTTCAGCTCAGGGAAAATTTTATCGGCGATAAAATTTCAGTAAACCCGATAATTCCGTTTACCGCTGAGGTCCAATAAAATTTATTTATCACCAAAATTCTAATTTTCAGGGGTCCATCTACGTGAAGATGTAATACTCTCTCATATCAATACTATTTTTGTGCTAGTTCTTGATGTTAAATGCTTTAGAGACAACTTATGTAATTTTCTAGAGAAATTAGGTATTTTTTTTCAATTTTGACTGAGAACTTTTCTGATAAATATCGGTGGCCACCCTTTTTTTTTTTTTTTTTTTGCTACCGGTAAAGTGAACCCTGGTTCAGCTTCCCGATTTCTTCGTGCATGAAGGCCCATGCAGAAGTGCAGCACGGTCATTTTCTCTCCAAACCTAGTGTTTGTTTAATCCATCGTAAGTTTGAGGGAAGTTTCATGCTGTGCTGCACGCGGCGAGCGTACGTACACGTGCACGGCTCCGTTCATGAAGTTGTGCTGATGGAATAAAGTTTGCCCGTACGGAGTACGTACGTACATATAGGGAAGGGAATTAGGGATGATGGAGGCGACGAGTACGGTATGTAGTACTTGTACACATATATACATATATATGGATATATCATATCAGTAGTACTTGTACACGTACGTTGATACTAGTACCAGTACGTACTACGTAGTATTCCTTTACTATTTGTAAGATATACGTTGGATCGCATGAGCTCATACTGCATGGTCTATAGTAATTCATAACGACTCTGAGTCATCTATTCAGATTTCAGACGTGTTTATTAATTCAGAAGAGACTGTGCACTGTGGTGCACAGAAGTACTGAACGCGTCTGCACTGCGCTGCGCGTATGGAAATGGGTACGGCCGTACGGGGTACCCCCACTGCTTGTTCGTCCCAAAACCCAAAGCCGATCTCCTTGGTCCAGACGATGATGCTGCACGCTTCCCTGAATCCATCACGGCCCTTTTTTATTCCACCAACTCCTAAAAAATGCACTATGCAAAAAGAAGATTCTCCATCACATCAAACTTGCGGTACATGCATGGAGTACTAAATATAGACGAAATCAAAAACTAATTGCACAGTTTGCTTTAACTTTGCGAGACGAATCTTTTGAGCCTAATTAGTCAATGTTTGGACAATAATTCACAAATACAAACGAAATACTACAGTAGAGAATCTTTACTATGTAAAATTTACCTGCGCAAACTTTGCCCAACTAAACACCCCCACGGTGTGCATATGTGTATCCATATGCTGATATATACACCGCAGGGCGCAGGCTTTGTTTACAGTTCACAGATCCTGCTATCGGATCCCGCATGCATGTTGCATGATACACGCGCGCGCGCGTCGTCGTCCACCTCCTCAATGCGTGGGCCATCGATCGGTTGTGCTTCGCCTGTGAGATCCTCGATCTTCCCAGTTGGATCACTGTTGAGGACTGATTGCCATGGATCCAGCTCGTCGTCCAATAGTCGAGTCGGCCTAATGCTCGGGCTCGCCCTTGCTTGCCTTTAATTTTGTCCAGTAACGCATGAATTCTGACGCCGTTCTTCTTCTTCAGTATATGCCTGCACCCTGCAGCTAGCGGCCTCAACGATCGGTCCCAATCAGAGGAAATAGAAGCGCATGCGAGCGTGAAACAGCTAGCACCAGCAAATCAAAAGCATGCATGCAAAACAAAGTGAAGATTTGACAGTTTACCCGCCAGACGTCCGCCAGTCGTTCTTGCGCGCTGTAGGGCTGTAGGCTGTAGCAGAGGTCGGCTTACGCGCGCTAAACAATGAGCGTCCCCCGGCCTATGCACTTGCAGGCTAGCAGTGCAGTATAGCCAGCCCCTAAATGTGGATCGCAGCCGCAGTTAGTACGAGCATGGTCGGCAACCGGCGGGGAGCTGATGAGAGGGGGCCATTCCTTGAAAGTTGAAAAGATCCACGCGTACGTACTCATCCTGTCTTGTCAGGAAACGAAGTGATCAAAGCCCATTATGAGCAGTACGAACCTGAATAAAATCAACAAGTACGCGGTTTGGTGAACAACGCAGGCATCAGGCATGCGGTGCATGTGGTTGCCCGGCCGGGTTGCCAAAGCTTTGCTTTGTTCGTCGTCTCTGTGACGTGTGATGATCAAATTCATCTCACATGCTGTTCGTGCGTTCAAAATGTGATGCCCGGTTAAAAGCGAAACAATTGTGATACTCTTCGGTGAAGAGGTTTATGGATATATACTTCTCTAGTGTTCGCTTGAGATACTCAAGAAAGTTCAATTATCATCACCAATCATATAATTTGGAAATAAGGCTTTTGGGAATAATTTTCAGCAGTGCTAGCGCCCGGACGTCCGTCCAGACGCTCGCGCGCTGCACTCCGTTTCACGTGCTCCACCCTAGGCCCGCGCCACCCGAGCAACAAGAGGGGAAGGGGGCGGCGCCTCCGATTCGGAAGGACCCGGCCGCGGCGTCGTATGGATGTCATGTCGGCGCCTGGAGGAGGACACACTGAGATGATGCAGCAGAAGGCGAGGAGGAGAGATGCAATACCCGATCTGCTTTTGAAACATCCAAATACAACAGTTGCAACATACATCTGAAGGTAGATGAAACACTTGAAATATGCTTCTGAAACACTTGAAAAAAACACCTGAAAACACTTGAAAACAATTGCAACCATATGCAACATCCGGATAAAACACATGCAAACATATGTGTGAAACATATGCAACATCCAGATAAGCATACTTGCACCATGCGCTAGGAAAACACAGATGAAACATTGGTAACACACTTTTGCAGCATACGTGTACAACCATTGCAACATATGCAACATCCCGTTCTACTTTTGCAACATCCATGTGAAACACTTGCAACATACCTCTGAAATATCTGAAACACTCGAAACATACGCTTGCAACATACGCTTTTAGCAAAACATGGTAGTTAGGCGGGCAAAGCACGGCACAACGGGATCTGGGCTATGCGATCGCGGTGGAGGAGGTTGGCAGCGGGGGGCGGCTATGCGGCCCCAGCGATAGGGGGCACGCGGTGCCTGCGGTGGAGGCGATATTAGCAGTCGGGTGGTGCGGCCTCACGCGGCAAGTGGAGAGGAAGGCCGGCGGGAACCGCGGAAAGAGAGGGAGGCGTGCGGGAGCCGCGACAGAGCGGATGCGTGATTTTTTTTAATCTGCGGTGACTGGAGGGGAGCGGAGGGAGCGGATAGGAACGACGGCTTCTGGACGTCAGGTCCACCAACAGTGGCGTCCGCGCGTGGACGGACATCTGACTCCTAGCATTACTGAATAATTTTGGACGCAGATAACGCGCGACCCATCGTGCAAATGGCGAGCGCGTGACCCCAGGCCCTCCGTCGTTGCACTCAGCTGTCCTCCGCTCAAACATCAATGCTGGGCCCTCCTCCGCCCAACACCACCAGCACTCGATCCCACTCCCTCCCTGTTGTATTGCATGCAAGCTAATGTCAGCGAAAAAAACAAAATACTTACAACATACCTCTGAAACATCTGAAACACTCGAAACATACACTTGCAACATACGCTTTCAGCAAAACATGGTAGTTAGGCAGGCAGAGCACGGCACAGCGGGATCCCGGCTGTGCGATCGCAGTGGAGGAGGATGGCAGCGGGGGGCTGTGCGGCCCCAGCGATAGGGCACACGCGGTGCCTGCGGTGGAGGCGACATTAGCAGTCGGGTGGTGCGGCCACGCGCAGCAAGCACACCACGGCGATGCGGGTGCCGCGACAGTGGAGAGGAAGGCCGGCGGGAGCCGCGGAAAGAGAGGGAGGCGTGCGGGAGCCGCGGCAGAGCGGATGCGTGATTTTTTTTAATCTGCAGTGACTGATGAGGAGCGGAGGGAGCGGATAGGAACAACTGCTTCTGGACGTTAGGTCCACCAACAATGGCGTCTGGCGCGGATGGACATCTAACTCCTAGCATTACTGAATAATTTTGGATACAGTGAACGCGCGACCCATCGCGCAAATGGCGAGCACGCGACCCCAGGCCCTCCGCCGTTGCACTCAGCTGTCCTCCGCTCATACATCAATGCTGGGCCCTCCTCCGCCCAGCACCACCGGCACTCGATCCCACTCCCTCCCTGTTGTATTGCATGCAAGCTAACGTCAGCGGAAAAAACAAAACCTTTTTTTGAATTGCTATAACTTTCCAATAGAGTATCCGTTTTTTATTTCGTCTGCACCGATATGTTCTACGTGATGAGACAAAAAAAACTAGACCTCAACTATGTTTCGAAGAATTTTATTTTAGAAGCAATTTATGTGTAAAAGTGTGCTAGGAGATTTACGAAAGAAGTTGCTACCATGTAATACTAAACTTGCCACTCCAAAAATAAATTAAAGTTTTTATATGATATGCATCGACTGTTATTATGGGAATATTATAAATTTGGTATACAGTATTTTACATAAAGGTACTAACCCCTAAAGAGAGTAGTGAATCAAAAACAAGACAAGCTGTAATTTGGAGGGGCAAATTAATAAAATAAACATTGAATAAGCTGTCAATTAGGGACAAGTTATTATAAAACACATTATAAAAAGTCGGAAAACATGACTTGCTGCCAACTAGGGGCATTTATTGAAAAATGAGGGTAGCGGCAAAAAAAGACAAGCTGCAACCTGGGGGTAAATTATTAGAACAAGCATTGCATAAGCTGCCAGCTAAAGGGGCAAGTTATTGTATAACGCACTATATAAGCCGGAAACATGACATGACTAGCTAACAATTGGAGGGACATTTATTAAAAAGACAAGAGTAACGACCCAAAATAAGACAAGCTGCACCTTGAGAGGTAAATTATCAGAAGAAGCATTGCATAAGGTGCCAAGTTAGAGGGTAAGTTATTATACAACTAAGATGTAGGATTCAGAAATGGATTTAAACCTAAAAGGATGACTTAGAGCTGAAACTAAAAAACATTGAAAAAACATGACTGAAACTGAAACTAAAAAAAACTGGAAAAAAAACTTGACTGAAAACTGAAACTAAAAAACTAGAAAAAACTTGACTGAAAACTAAAACGGGGCAAATCCTTTTATAACAACTTATATATTGTAGGTGAGGCAACTAATATACAGAATTTAGGAAGACATTTGCCGGTTGCCGGGGTTATAACCCCGGGTATCTCAAGGCACCGATTAGTTAGCAAGCCACGCGGCCCGCAATACACCAGCTAGCGAAAGCCCACACGACTGAGGCCCAGCTAAGCCAAGCAAGCCAGGCCAGACAATAAGGCCAGGGTCAGACACGACCCCTCCCTCCTGCCTTAGCCGCGCCGTGCTGGAAAGACGCGCGACCTCTCCCCCGTCATGACCCCTGGAAGGAATGGGGACAGGTCGAGCGCTAGCAAGCATGCCTCTCTGACAAGGACAAGCACGCTGTACTAACCCCTCGGTCCGGTTAGACGTCATCCTTGTGCCATGCTACACAAACAAGACAAATGTCGCCCAAAGCGGTGACGACAGGTACGATGACCATCGTCTAGATACGGCCTGACGAGACAAGAGTACATTCCTACCCACTAAGGGACGGGATCCACGACGAGGGCCTTGACTTAGAGGCCATCTAGGCTGGCGGGAACCATGACCCCAACGATAGGGATCATGGCCCCCCGCTCCTCAAGACAACAAGGCGATCAACGGCCCGGGTTTGGCCACCAACTCCTATACGATGTCCCAGGAAACCAGGAGATGATGACGAAGGCCATGGCGGAGACCACGTCGCACAGGATGGCTAGCGAACTATCATCGTGCCTACAGTGCTGCCACAGCCGGCACAGTAGCGCCATGCCATACCACGACGTGGCCACAAGACTATGACGACAGCCATGCCCGGATGTGCTCCACAAGATGACGTAGCTTGCAAGCCAAGTTACATAGGCCCTCCCTTAGGCTCACAACCCTTCAGTCGGGAGACACTATTGCATTGTATGCGCCCTAGCTCCGAACTCTATATAAGGGCAACCAGGGCACCCCTCTTGGGGGATCCGATCCATCATCTACCATTTCACTCATTCCCCATAGTAGTAGAGCTCCTGGAGCTTCCCTTCGGGCAGCCCACCGCCGAGCTTAGGTTCTTCTTACCCTTCCACCATTCTTGCACCCCCATTGTAAGAACTTCAGAGCATTCAAGCAAGGAACATGTACTCAATCATCTCTGAGACTGGACATAGGGCTCTGGCCTGAACTAGTATAAATCCTCGTGTCTTCTGAAAGCTACCATCATCTTCCTAGAGCAGCGCAGCGATCGTATAAATTTACTAGTCCGGTTTACAAAACACCTACAGTTGGCGCGCTAGGTAGGGGACAGTCGTGCACTCTCGATTGTTGAGAAGGAAGCAATAGCTCCTCGTACCGCTGGTGAACTCACTCGCGGAATGGCCCACGGCGACCACATCCGCCACAAAAACTACGAGTTCATCAGCGCCAAAGGGCCAGCGCCCACGACCGCCTTCAGCCGTGGCCTGGACCTCCACCCTAGAGATCTAGATCCCGTGGTCCCTCGGGGGCACACTCTCGGAACTGCCCTTGGGGGCTGCATCCTAGAGTTCACCTACCCAGAGGGGCCAATACCCTCACTCATCACTGACCGTGGCCAGGTCTCCTGTCTAGGAAACCAATGGTCCACGGCTCATAATGAACTCACTCGGGGAATGGCCTTGACCGTCCACATTCTTTTGGGAACCACACGGTTAACCATAGAAAAGGGCCAGCACCCACGCCCGCCTTCAGTTGTGGCCCGGACCTTCACCCTAGAGGTCTAGATCCTGTGATCCATGGTGGACATACTCTTAGAACTCCCCTCAGGGGGGCCCATCCTAGAGTTCACCTACATGGGGGGACAAGCACCCTCTCTCGCCACTAGGCATAGCCAAGACTTCCACCCAGGAAGCCAGAGGCCCGTGGCTCATGGCGAGCTCGCCCGAGGAATGGCCCATGGCGGCCGCATCCTTCTAGAGAACCATGACATCGCTCGAACCAATGGATCAATTCCCGTCACTGGCTGCCACCCAGTCCAAACTCGCCGCATGGGAGAACTATACCCTATAGTAGAGCCATGCCCCGGACAGTGTCACTGCTGTTGGTAGAACACAGTGAGCTAGGGCACACACGAACGACGGAACTACCCGCCGCCACGCGGCGTCGCCACTAGTGACCTAGTGGCTGGGTGGCGCCATGTGTGCGGGGCTGAACCCAGAACCAGGATCCACCCCTATATGACGAGCAAGCCATACAACAAGTCCGCATGAACTGTCAGCTATCACTCGAAGGCACGTGCATCTAAGGAGGAGGGCCCCCTGAGCACGCCGTGTGCCGCGTTGAGCGAACCAAACCGTGTTGCACATAGAACCCTCTTCTGTAGCGACAGCTCATGACAGCTCCTTGTCGAGAGCAGCAACCGCACCTAGAGGCGGGGATGCAACGATCACGATGTTGTCGCGCCACGAGGCCTCAAACACTAGAACGCATGGGGCCTCCCGGCCAGAAGCTATAGTAGGCTGGACTTGAAGAGGATGCCCTCGAGGGCTCATGGGCCCGCCAAGGATGTCGGGCCGGCAAAGGCCAACCCAAAGCCAGCCGAGAGGTAAATCTGTACTGGCTACAACCATTCCAAACACTGAAGAAGCGCCCTCATCAGCTCGCGGCCCAAATATCGAAGCGACTTCATCATGAGCGGACTCTCGGGGGCTCGCTGCACCCCAAGCAACGGTGACCAGTCCCACGACAACTTCTGGTACATCAGTCAGTCACATCCACTTTGACCTTAACCTCTCTTCCCAAACATGTCCACATACACATACAAGCCCGCCAACTGTTGTGGAAACTTAGGGCCGACCCATAGAGTAAACTAGATAGCATGAAGCCCACACACTGTATCCTAGTAGCACTTAACTCCCAAGTGACTCAATCCGACTCGCGCTCGCAGTGGGACCCGACTCACTCGCGGGGCTACACACATGGGTATATATGCGCAACCTACAGCGCAGCACTGCTTGTCATCATCCTAGCGACCGGTCCATTTCTAACTCCTTCCAATCACGCCTCTCATTAGGACGACCCATGACCCGCACCTTGATTTCCCGCTCATACGGGTCTGAAAGGAATAGGGAATCCACTCAAACAAGGCAAAAGAAGCGAAAAGAAAGGAATCTTTTGTCGCTCGATCGCTTTCTTCTCACATCATACCGGATCTACGATCTACCATCAACGCCTCATCGGTCCAATGATCACGCACCTTTTAGCCTCATAGGCCAGCCCCCAGGTTAAAACGTGCACCCATGAGCACAAGGCTAGGGGAACGAAGCACATTCCAACTAGAATGAAAAGAAAAGTGAAAAGGGAGCAACAAGGTAGCAAGCGAATGCACCAAACACGTACCATACACACACAACATCAGAACATCCACATCAAGGACCATCACACATCGGAAGCCTGGTACCGATGACGTACGCGGATGACTGACACCTCGCCCATAAGACCTCCCGCTCCGTGAGTGGCAGCACAGCCCATGACACCACAACATGCCGTGAGCTCAGATGTAACAAAGGACCATGCGAGGTCGAATCCTCATAGCCCAATCCAAGCGGGGCCTCATGCCCATGCGAAAGCAAGGGAAGGAAGGTGTCCGCTCAACTCAAAGAAAAAGCGAAGAAAGGCTCGATGCCACCACACCTATCCTATAGACATGTAGGTCATGAAAACAGTGTCGCACTAGGCCAAGCCCTATGGGACGATCCTTGGGTGGGGCCACGCGGCTATGACATTTGAACGACCAGACCAACGGCAGTCACAGCAAGACAGTGGCACATGGGAAAATCAAGGAACATGGGCCAAAAGAAACTAGCTTGTACTTAATATTGGTAAAGACCCCAAGAACACAATAGGGCTCTTATCCACTGCCGCAGAAGATTTCCTCCACATCCATGGTAGCGACAACGGCGTCCGTGGCGATGGCAAAATCATTGACCAACTCAGCCCTCTCTTCTGGTCAGACACACTCTGGGATCCTAGGCACCACCCGACGGAGGTTCACTCCGGTTCGTAGCTGCATGGTTGCAAGGTCAATGCTGGCCCCTTACCATATCCCTACCACCACCGCCCGTCCATGATCCTCCACTACGATAACCCCCAGAGGTGAACCACCTCCTGGTGGCGAGGAACCGCTAGCTACTCCTCCAATGCTGACAACAAGACAACACAAAGATCAGAGGCTGCAAACATCCATCCAAACATCAAGACGAAGGAAACCCTTACCTGCGATGCCGGCTTGGGCGACAGTGGTCGTCGCCTGTGCGACAGTAAATTCACCCTCTGAGGCGACGAGAGCGGCCTTAGCGGCATCAAGGTCAAGCTCCAGCCACCTTGCCTCATGGGCAGCCACGGAAGACCGCCGGTAAGCTTCATCGCCTTGCGGATGAGGCCACAAAACTCTCGACGGCCACCCAGAGATGACGATGACGAGCTCGACCCCGTCCCCGGCGGGCCCTGGATGGAGCAACGCCAGCAGCGCCACCTGAGGCGGCATGGGATACAATCCTAAAAAGTGCTCACGGTCAACTCAGGTCAGCATCGAACTTAAACATTGCTTAAACACTTACCCCTATTCACGCAGCAAACCTCAGAGACGCAGTGGTGGACCACCAGCCTCTAGGGACCCCTCCTGCGAATGCTTATCACGATCCATTGACTCGGAGAGGAAGGGAGGTTGCGAGCACCCGAAAGCATGAAGGAAGAAGACGCAAGGCAAACACCGAAGAACAGATGATTCCCTCCGCCGCACTAGCTCTCCCGATTTATAGCTGCAGTAACCAGCCATAGTGGATACCTCAAACATGCGCGTATTCACCTTCATCAACTGACCATATTGGAAACCACGCAGAGCAGGTAAAGTGATCGAAGGAAAGGTGGAGCGGCGGTTACCCACGTAGCGGCGCAAACCAAGTAAGCTATGCATGTCTGAAAGGTCCTAATGGCTAGAGGGGGGTGAATAGCCTATAAAAATTTCTACAACAACGCTATGCAAAACAATTAGACAAATATGAGGCGAAGCTAATGTTGTGTTAGCCTACTAAGAATGCAAGCCATCTACCACAATTCTAGTTGCTATTGTCTATAAGCACTCAAAGGCTATGTCACTACACTAAATTAGTGAGCTCTCAAAGACTAACTAAAGAGCCTCACTAATCACTAGACACGACTCTTGCTTGCCCTCAAAACTAGCTACACTAAAGGGCCTAGCTACACTAAGAAATGTAAATCTGCGGGAAGGATGGAGTGTTATACCACCGTGTAGAGGAATGAGTCAATCACCAAAAGAGCCAATCAATCACAAGAATGAATACCAATAAAGACCAATCACCTCGGAATCAAATGATGACACAATGATTTTTTAACGAGGTTCACTTGCTTGTCGGCAAGCTAGTTCTCCTTGTGGCGATTCACTCACTTGGAGGTTCATGCGCTAATTGGCATCACACGCCAAACCCTCAATAGGGTGCCACACAACCAACACAAGATGAGGATCACACAAGCCACGCACAATCCACTAGAGTTGTCTTTCGTGATCTCCCATGGGAAAGGCACAAGAACCCATCGCAATGACGACGATCGAAGCTGGCAACAATCACCAATAGCCGCTCAACGATCCACCAATCACCAGGCCATCTAGGTGTCGACAAACACCAAGAGTAACAAGAACTCCACCAGCCCAAATCACCCAACTAGTGCCACAAGATGCTAGAACACTAAGCAATGCACTAGAGGCTCTCTAATCTCACACAAGATGATGAAATCAAGTGTGCAAGTGAGTGGAGTGCTGCGCTCAGCTCTCAAAGGGTGTATACAGCTGTTAGAAGTGCCAAGAGCCTAGCCAAGACTAGCCACTAGCTCTATTTATAAGCCCACAAGCAAATAGAACCGTTACCCCTTTGGAGCAGCTTTCTGCGAGGGCACTGGACATGGCGGTGCAGTCACTAGACATGGGGTGGTGGTGCCCGCCAACGGTCGAATCCAACGGCTAGTTTAACTGTCAACGGTCACTGGACAGGCGTCGGTGGCACCAGACAGGGGGTGGCGGTGCCACCTAGGCCAACACCCCGAAATCCATGCTCTCTGGAAAAATGGGGCAGTGCACCGCCCAGGGGTAGCGGTGCCTACGGTGGTGCCCAACTCTAGTTCACCCGCTCTCTGTTGAAAAGGGGCGGTGCCACCGCACAGGGTGATGGTGCCCACGGTGGTGCAACGTCACGCCTGTGGCGGTGCGCACGACACTTTTGGTGCCAGCCCCAGCACCAGCCCTTCTCGGCCACGTCAAGGTGGGCACAGCCCTAGGGGTGGTGGTGCCACTGGACAAGGGGTGGAGGTGCCCCCCTATAGCACCTCCCTCTCGACCTCCTCTGCTGACACCGTCGGTGCCCTCGGGGTAGCAACACAAACCCGGCTACGCCTCCTTTTCTTCACCTTTTTCACCACCTTTGTAATTGTGCTAACACTCCAAGTGTTTCACCATCACGTGCAAGTGTGTTAGCATTTTCACAAACATTTTTCAAAGGTTAATCACTTCTCACCGAATGTGCACTAGGCCTAAAATGCAATGCAAGTATTTCAACACCTAGTGGCACTAAATGATCGAGTTGTCCGATAAGAGCTCTCCTCTTAATAGTACGACCATCTATCCTAAATGTGATCACACTCGCTAAGTGTCTAGATCACCAAACCAAAAAGCTCCTATTAAGTTTCACCTTTGCCTTGAGCTTTTTATTTTTCTCTTTCTTCTTTTCCAAGTCCAAGCACTTGATCATCATGGTCACCACACCATCATCATGATCTTCACCATTGCTCCATCACTTGGAATAGTGCTACCTATCTCATAATCACTTCGATAAACTAGGTTAGCACTTAGGGTTTCATCAATTCACCAAAACCAAACTAGACATTTCAATATTCGCCTTTTTGGATATGAATTGAAATTCAATTGAATTCATGTTGCTTGCCCAAGCATATTTACCTTGTGTAAAAGGATATGGACAAGTTTTATGAACCCCAAATTGTAGCATTAGCTCCCCCTACATATGTGCTACGAGTTTGAATTGAAAGCTTGCACATATGCATGGAATTGAGTTGTGGGAGAGTAATGTCTACCAAATGATGAAGGTATAAGAGATGGACCTTTGAAGCGTGATACCAATCGGAGTGCACCAATATACCGTCCTTATCACCATTAGTAACTAGACATGCACATAAAAACTAGAATACCCCGTGAGATCAGCATTAGAAGCAAGGGTTTAGTTTTCATAATATAAACACAAGTCTAGTTACTCAACCTATGCATGCTAGTTTTTCATTTCATCATTCAACCTACAACTAGATACACCACATAAGCTTGGAATTTTAAATTTAAAACTTCTGCCATGCAAGCAAACATATGAAATGCACATCAAAATGCACCAATCAAGTTTATGAGCTTGCCCCCCCCTACTTGTGTGCTCAAAATTTTAATTGATCCCCTTACTTTCTCATATCTCTCCCCCTATGTCAAAATTCTCCCCCTTTGTAATTTAACCTTATCTTTGTGCAATTTCTACCCCTTTGTCATTAATGACCACAAAGGTTCAATTTTAGATAGGTTAATATTATTAATGTCAATCAATGGGGTCAAGATCATTTTCCCAAAATTGGTCCAATCTAGAACACTTGCCAAAGATATTTAACTCGATTTGATCGAAGGATAAGCTTCTTCACACCTCCAAATAAGGGTTATCTTGTACCATGTTGAGTTAAACACTTATAGCTCATTTTCTAGATCAAACACTAGGTTCACAAGCCCACAAACATGTCATATGCTACCACTAGATCAAGTCAAGCATGGAAGCAATAGTGGTACCATACAAGCATCAAATTCATTTGATTTTCATGAATGAGCCTAAAAGACATGAGGAATGACTACATGCACTAAACATGTCCTTAGCAAGGATGTATGCCATGCCAATCAACTTTTACCTTGGTTGCTCGAAGGAGAGCCATGTTATATATGTGGGGGTGCATCAACACATATTTGAGAAATTCAATATGTTCAACTCATTCCTTAGCTTGCAAAACATTTTCTCATCCAATGGCTTGGTGAATATATCGGCAAGTTGATTTTCGGTGCCCACACTCTCAATGCAAATGTTCCCTTTTTGTTGGTGGTCTCTAATGAAATGGTGGCGGACATCAATATGCTTTGTTCTCGCATGTTGAACCGGATTGTTGGTTAGCTTGATTGCACTTTAATTGTCACATAGCAATGACACTTTCTTGAACTTGATTTCAAAGTCATTCAAGGTGGCCTTCATCCAAAGAATTTATGCACAACAACTACCGGCGGATATGTATTCGGCTTCGGCGGTTGATAATGCAACACTATTTTGCTTCTTCGATGACCATGAAACAAGTGATCTTCCCAATAATTGACATATGCCCGAGGTGCTCTTCCTTTCAACCTTGCATCCCGTATAATCCGAGTTAGAGTAACCAACTAGCTCAAACTTTGCTCCTTTGGGATACCATAAACCAACATTTTGTGTATGCTTCAAGTACCTCAATATTTTCTTAGTTGCCTTCAAATGACTTTCTCTTGGTGAGGATTGAAATCTTGCACACATGCACACACTAAACATTATATCCGGTCTTGATGCGGTCACATAGAGTAGGCTTCCAATCATAGACCGATACAACTTTTGATCCACCATGTTGCCACTTGCATCACTATCCAAATTGCCATTTGTTCCCATTGGTGTACTAGTGGCCTTTGCTTCATTCATAACAAACTTCTTGAGCATGTTTTTGATGTACTTGCCCGGGCTCACAAATGTACCATTCTTCAATTGCTTGATTTGAAGACCAAGGAAGTAACTCAACTCTCTAATCATGGACATCTCAAACTCATTAGCCATCATCTTGCCAAACTCTTCACAAAAGTCTTGATTGGTTGATCCAAATATAATGTCATCAACATAGATTTGCAACGCAAACAAGTCCTTTCCAATCTTCTTGGTGAAAAGAGTGGTGTCAACCTTGCCTATTATGAATCCCTTTGAGAGGAGAAAGTCCCTCAACCTCTTATACCATGCTCTAGGTGCTTGCTTCAAGCCATACAATGCTTTCTTCACTTGTACACATGGTCAGGCTTCTTGTCATCTTCAAAACCAAGAGGTTGTTCAACATATACTTCTTCATTGATGTAGCCATTTAGAAATACACTCTTGACATCCATTTGATAGAGATTGATGTTGTGGGCACAAGCATAGGCTAGCAAGATTCTAATTGCTTTCAATCTGGCAACGGAGGCATATGTTTCTCCAAAGTCAAGACCTTCAACTTGTGTATAGCCTTGTGCTACCAATCTTGCTTTGTTCCTTACTACTATCATATCTTGATCTTGCTTGTTTTTATAGACCCATTTGGTTCCAATCACATTGTGTCCCTTTGGTCTTTCCACTAATTCCCATACTTGATTTCTAGTGAACTTGTTCAATTCTTCATGCATAGCATTGACCCAATCAACATCCTTCAATGCTTCATCTATCTTCTTTGGTTCAATGGATGACACAAATGAGAAATGCTCACAAAATAAAGCCAATCTTGATCTAGTTTGCACACCTCTAGAAATATCTCCAATTATAGTGTCTAATGGATGATCTCTTGCAACATTGGTTGGTTGGAGTATAGGAACATTGCTTGCACTTGCTTGATCATTTGATTGATATGATGTACTAGCCACTTGTTGATCTTGCATATTGTCATGAGAGACACTTGTACTTGCTTGAATAGTGTCAACTTGCATATTTGAGTTAAAGAGCACTTGCACTTGATCATCCTCATCATCATTCACTTGCATAGGCCTCAAGTTACCGACATCCATGTTCTTCATGGCATTTAAAAGTTGAATGCCTCTAACATCTTCCAAGTTCCCATTCTCATCTTGGGAACCCTTGGTTTCATCAAATTCAACATCATGCACCTCTTCAAGAGAACCACTTGCCAAATTCCAAACTTTATATGCTTTGCTAGTGGTTGAGTATCCAAGTAAGAATCCTTCATCATATTTCTTGTCAAACTTGCTCAACCTAGTGCCTTTCTTCAAGATATAGCATTTGCAACCAAATACCTGAAAGTATGCAATGTTGGGTTTTCTACCATTCAAGAGCTCATATGGTGTCTTCTCTTTCAATGGGTGACAATAGAGGCGGTTGCAACAATAGCAAGCCGTGTTGATAGCTTCGGCCCAAAAGGATTGACTCACATTATACTCACTAAGCATAGACCTTGCCATATCAATGAGTGTTCTATTCTTCCTCTCAACAAGGCCATTTGATTATAGACTGTACTTGGCCAAGAATTGATGTCTAATTCCAAATTCATCACACAACTCATCAATTCTAGTGTTCTTGAACTCACTACCATTGTCACTTCTCACTCTCTTGATGGTTGTTTCAAACTCATTGTGTATGCCCTTGACAAATGATTTAAAAGTTGCAAACACATCACTCTTGTCCACTAGAAAGAATACCCAAGTGTATCTAGTGTAGTCATCCACTATCACAAAGCCATATTTGTTTCCACCGATGCTAGTGTATTGTGTTGGCCCAAACAAATCCATGTGCAACAACTCAAATGCTTTACTAGTGCTCATCATGCTTTTCTTAGGATGGGTGTTTCCAACTTGTTTGTAGGCTTGACAAGAGCTACAAAGCTTATCTTTCTCAAACACAACATCTTTCAAGCCTCTAACCAAGTCATGCTTAACCAATCTATTCAATTGTTTCATTCCAACATGACCAAGCCTTCTATGACATAACCAACCCATACTAGACTTAGTGAACAAGCATGTTAACAATTAAGCTTCACTAGCATTAAAACTAACCAAGTATAGATTCTCATATCTAAAACCTTTGAAGATCAAGTTAGAGCCATCTACACTTATGATCTCTACATCATCTACCCCAAATATAAATTTGAATCTAAGATCACACAATTGAGCCACATATAGCAAATTGAAGTTCAAGCTCTCAACTAGCAACATATTGGAAATGCTCATGTTATTGGATATTGCAATATTACCAAGCCCTTTGACCTTGCCTTTGCCTTTGTCACCAAATGTGATACTATCATAACCATCATTGCCATTGGTATTGATTGAGTTGAACATTCTTGCATCACCGATCATATGTTGAGTGCACCCACTATCAAGAACCCAATGCCTTCCTCTGGCTTTGTAATTTACCTACAAAAGAAGATCAATTCTTTTTAGGTACCCAAACTTGCTTGGTCCTTCAAGGTTAGTTACTAAGCTCTTTGGCACCCAAATAGCTTTCTTCTTTGAGCCCATCCATGGTGCACCAATGAACTTAGCCTTCACACCATTTGTACCTTTAGTAAGCACATAAAAAGAATCAAACTTAATTGAGGATACATTGGCTTGAGACTTCTTTTTCATGCACTTTTGCTGTACATGACCAACTTGCTTGCAATTAGTGCAAAACCGACCATTGTTCTTCACAAAACTAGTCTTGTGAGGAGCAAAGGTTGCTTTGCCTTTCTTAGGGGTATAGCCCAATCCCTCTTTGTAGAGAAAACCTCTTTGGCTACCCAAGCACATAAGCAAACGGTCCTCACCACCATAGACCTTAGCCAAGGTGCGATTGAGCTCTTTTACCTCCTTGAGTGTCTCATTCTCAACCATTAGTGAGGCATCACAAGTGAAACCATCACTACTAGATGAGGTAGAAGTGGATGTGCTACAAGAAGAGTTAGTGGGAGCAACAATGATAGGCTTATAGAATGATTCATCAATTATATCACAAGTTAAGCCTTTGTCACATGTTACAACATGCTCCTTCTGATTTTGCTCATTAAGTAGAGAGGAATGAGCTTTTTCAAGCTTCTTGTGAGCCTTGCCAAGCTTCTCATGGGCTTCCTCTAGCCTCTCATGAGATGTATTGAGCTCATCAAAGGCTTGCTTAAGGGCTTTTAGTTCCTTTCGCAAGTATTTGCATTCCCTTCTTTTAATGTCAAAATGTTCTTTAGCATCTTCTAACATGTCAATTAGTTCATTTTTAGTGGGTTCATCATCATTGTCACTTTCACTCTCATTGTCATGTTCCTCATCACATCCACCATCACAAGTTTGTACCTTAGTGGCCTTAGCCATGAAGCATGATGGAGTGTTGAAGAGAGAAGGCTTCTTATTTATGGCAATGCTTGCAAGAGCCTTCTTCTTGGTGGTCTTATCATCATCACTTTTATCATCATCACTTGAGGAGGCATCACTATCCCAAGTGACCACATATGAACCACCCTTCTTCTTCTTCTTGAAGGTCATCTTGTCCTTCTTTTCTTTCTTTTCCTTCTTGTCCTTATTGCTCTTCTTGTCATCATCATCATTGTCGCTATTGTATGGGCATTGAGCAACAAGATGATCCTTGCTTCCACACTTGAAGCATCTTCTTAACTCTTCCTTGTTCTTGGATGAAGACTTCTTCCTTCTAGCATGGTAGCCCTTCTTCACCATGAACTTGCCAAATCTCTTGACAAAGAGAGCCATCTTCTCATCATCATCATCATCATCCCATGAGCCATTATCTTCACTTGATGTATCTTGCTTGGCCTTTCCCTTGGATGATGAACCGACTTTGAATGCCACACCCTTATTCTCATCCTTCTTCTCTTTGTTCTTTTCTTCCTTCTCATCATCATCTCTATAAGCATCATCGGTCATGGTATCTCCTAGGATTTGGTTTGGTGTCATTGTATCCAAACCGGTCCTCACTAGCAAGGTGACCAACATGCCAAATCTTGTTGGTAAGCATCTCAAGAACTTATAGGAGAAGTCCTTGTCTTCCACCTTCTCACCAAGTGCTTTGAGATCATTGACAAGCACTTTCTTCCGATGAAACATGTTCGGCACACTCTCATCTTCCTTCATCTTGAAGCTAGCAAATTTCTCCTTGAGAATGTATGCCTTTGCACCCTTTATTGCCTTGGTGCCCTAAAATGATTCTTCTAACTTCTTCCAAGCTTCATGAGCTATCTCAATGTTCTTAATTTGCTCAAATGTTCTCTCATCAATAGCATCATGAATAGCACTAAGAGCAACATCATTGTTTTGGAGAAGCACTTCTTCGGCTATGGTGGGATTCTTTAGATCGGCTATCTCAATTTTGGTCTCCACCACCTTCCACACTCTTCTATTATTGACTTGATATGAGTGGTCATCTTTGACTTTCAATATGGATAATTTGTGCCATCAAATTGGGGTGGCTTCTTGGTGTCGTTGATTTGAGTCATTTTGATACCGAAGGTTGTTAAGCCTCAAATCATGGTGACCACGGCTCCGATACCACTTGAAAGGTCCTAATGGCTAGAGGGGATGTGAATAGCCTATAAAAATTTCTACAACAACACTATGCAAAATGGTTAGACAAATATGAGGCAAAGCGAATGTTGCGCTAGCCTACTAAGAATGCAAGCCACCTACCATAATTCTAGTTGCTATTGTCTATAAGCACTCAAAGGCTATGTCACTACACTAAATTAGTGATCTCTCAAAGACTAACTAAAGAACCTCATCAACCACTAGACATGACTCTTGCTTGCCCTCAAAACTAGCTACATTAAAGGGCCAAGCTACACTAAAAAATGTAAATGCGCAGGAAGGATGGAGTGTTATACCGCCATGTAGAGGAATCAGCCAATCACCGAAGGAGCCAATCAATCACAAGAATGAATGAATACCAATGAAGACCAATCACCTCGGAATCAAATGATGACACAATGATTTTTTATCGAGGTTCACTTACTTTCCGGCAAGCTAGTCCTCATTGTGGCGATTCACTCACTTGAAGGTTCACGCGCTAATTGGCATCACACGCCAAACCCTCAATAGGGTGCCGCACAACCAACACAAGATAAGGATCACACAAGCCACGCGCAATCCATTAGAGTTGCCTTTCATGATCTCCCATGGGGAAGGCACAAGAACCTCTTACAATGTCGATGATTGGAGCCAGCAACAATCACCAATAGCCACTCAACGATCCTCCAATCACCGGGCCATCTAAGTGTTGGCAAACACCAAGAGTAACAAGAACTCCACCAGCCCAAATCACCCAACTAGTGCCACAAGATGCTAGAACACTAGGCAATGCACTAGAGGCTCTCTAATCTCACTCAAGATGATGAAATCAAGTGTGCAAGTGAGTGGTGTGGTGTGCTTAGCTCTCAAAGGGTGTATACAGCTGTTAGAAGTGCTAAGAGCCTAGCCAAGGCTGGCCACTAGCTCTATTTATAAGCCCACAAGCAAATAGAGTCGTTACCCCTTTGGAGCAGCTTCCTGTGAGGGCACCAGACACGGCGGTGCGGTCACCAGACATGGGGTGGCGGTGCCCCCCAATGGTCGAATCCAATGGCTTGTTTGACTATCAGTGGTCACCGAACAGGCGGTGGCAGTGCACCTCCCTCTCGGCCTCCTCTGTCGGTCACCGCCATAGGGGTGGCAGTGCACCATCACAAGGGTGGCGGTGCCCCTGGGGCAGCAACACAAGCCCGGCTACGCCTCCTTTTCTTCACCTTTTTCACCACCGTTGCAAATGTGCTAACACTCTAAGTGTTTCACCATCACGTGCAAGTGTGTTAGCATTTTCACAACACATTTTTCAAAGGTTAATCACTTCTCACCGAATGTGCACTAGGCCTAAAATGCAATGCAAGTATTTCAACACCTATTGGCACTAGATGATCGAGTTGTCCGATAAGAGCTCCCCTCTTAATAGCACGATCATCTATCCTAAATGTGATCACACTCGCTAAGTGTCTCGATCACCAAACCAAAAGGCTCCTATTAAGTTTCACCTTTGCCTTGAGCTTTTTGTTTTTCTCTTTCTTCTTTTCCAAGTCTAAGCACTTGATCATCATGGTCACCACACCATCATCATGATCTTCACCATTGCTCCATCACTTAGAATAGTGCTGCCTATCTCATAATCACTTTGATAAACTAGGTTAGCACTTAGGGTTTCATCAATTCTCCAAAACCAAACTAGAGTTTTCAATGTCCCCACTTTTTCCATATTACGCCGATTTGCGTGCCCATGCTTCGTGGCGCGCGACCACTCGCAAGTGGGCACCACTATGCCACGACGTGATCGGGGAGGCAAACAACCCCTTAGGATCATGCATAGAGCGACCCACCACAACCACAACCCATGTCATGCTTAGGAAAACTTCTCTTGTGCCGGCCCATAGAAGGGCCCGAGGCCACAAAAGGGATAGGGACAGGGAGGAGATAGGCCCCCGTGGCTCTAATTGGTGGTGTGGAGCCACATGACCGTCTCTCCCTATGTTTGAGTCATCCGCTTCGAAGTCTCTCGGGAGCCCAAAACATGATCATGTCTTGGTCACATGGAAGAAGCAAAAGGTCCAAGACCAACGAGCCCACGCACGGTCACCAAAAAACCTCACGACCATGCGCGCGGAGGTTGAGGAAGCATCTCCTCACATCGTCAATACGAGAAGAACCCACCAATGACCTCAAGCTAAACCTGCAAGTCCGTCCCCCATGACACGGAGGATCACTGTCTCCACAAGGAAAGCGTCAGCATTGAGAAAGGGGAACTCTCACCTTAAGTATGCACAAGTACAAGAGCAATCACACCACTAGAAGAAACAAAAGGTACAAAGGATATGGTGCCACCCCATCGGTGCCTCCACTAAAGGCCAAAGGACGGATGCTATAAGAGCAGGGAAGGCGAGGTCAAGGCCTACCCCACCATCCCTCTCACAAACATCATGCTCCCGCGGCCAGAGCATGGGAGAAGAAGGATGACAGCCCCGACGGCTCTGGAGGTCACCCTACGTGCACTAGGGGACTTCCAAAAAGCACTCCTGGAATGCATGGAGCCCACCAAGCCAACATGAGTTGTCCTCGTCCCCATGATGGAACAAGGAGGCTGACCGGTAGCCGAAGTGCACTCGTGTCATGACTGCATCCTGCTCAACATGGGCAGCGTGATAAGGCAGTGCCACTTCATCCTCCTCCCGTTCCGTGAACGGCATAAGGCAGACATTGAGTGACCTCCCTCAAAGGTTACGACACTCTACCGGCCAACGTGCAGCACTCAGGAGGAAGTCAAAGACGTCCCCAGCCTTCATCCGCTTTGGGTATCCAGACCAACATGGTCTAGAACAAGAAGTAGTGGCGAGGTAAAGGCCTGAGGTCACGTATGATCGAACTCGATGCCTACGACACCTCATACTGCCCTGATCGTAAGTTCCCTTCTAGCACCGGCTGTTGGAAAGAGCAACTACCTCTCTCTCCCATTTCCTCGCCCTCTCGGCCAGTAGAGAGGGGAGCGATTCATAGTCACGGCCATGAGTGATTCAAATGGAAGGTAGGCCTCTATTTATAGACCAAAAGGTGGACCAAACAACCTAGAATCCTCGTGTCGCGTGGTGCACCATGGGGAGCCATAGCCAAAGACAGATGCCCACATGAGGCCAACGGAATCGAGACCCACCAAAAGGTAGGGCTGGTACAGTGTCGATGAGACCACTTAGCCCCCGCCTAGGTCGCAAACCCTGATACGCAGCACACAGACATGGTAGGGCTCAGCAGTCACGTACCACATCGTCAGGGCGTTCTGACAGGGCAAAAGCACAACGGCCACCTACCGCATTGAACGCACCTTCTCGCAAGGGATCGAGCGACGAAGCTCAGATAAGCCATGACTACAAACCCACGCTAAATGCACAGGCATCTCAGTGCTTTCACGATCACTTTGTGATCATAAAAACGCTCGGGGACTACTGTCGGGGTTATAACCCTAGGGTGTCTCAAGGCACCGATTAGTTAGTAGGCCACGTGGCCCATAATACACCAGCTAGCGAAAGCCCAAATGACTAGCGAAAGCCCAAACGACCGAGGCCTAGCTAAGCCAAGCAAGCCAGGCCAGACGATAAGGCTAGGGACAGCCACAGCCCGTCCCTCCTGCTTTAGCCGCATGCACTGGAAAGGCGCACAACCTCTCCCCTGTCATGACCCTTGGAAGGAACGGGGAGAGGTTAGGTGCCAGCAAGCGTGCCTCCTCTGATAAGAACAAGCACACCGCAATGACCCTGTAAGGACCGAGGGGACAGTAGTCACCTCGGTCAGGTCAGACACCATCCCTATGCCATGCCGCAGAGACAAGATAATGCTGCCCAAAGCAGTGATGATAGGTACGATGACCACCAGCCAGATATGGCCTGATGAGACAAGAGTATGATCCTACCCACTATGGGATAGGATCCACGATGAGGACCTTAACTTAGAGGCCATCTAGGCTAGCGGGAACCATGACCCCAATGATAGGGATCGTGGCCCCCCACTCCTCAAGACAACAAGGCGATCAATGACCCGGGGAAGGCCACAAACTCCTGTACGACGCCCCAGAAAACTAGGTGATGATGACGAAGGCCACGACAGATGTAACGACCTGAATTCATTACACCCTAGGCGGTCATTTTGACTATCAAGGAAAGTCACCTACCGAGTCACCCCAAAGATTCCTAGTGAGTTACGCGAGGTCAGACATCGAAGCACCCTATGAGAACCCTTGAGTAGTCATCATCAAGCTCGCACCTAGAGTGAAATAAAAACCTCTACAAGGATTAGAGTTCATCCCAATGACATCATCAACACCAACTCAGTCCCAAGAAGCTACTCAAAAGCAATGCGTTGGTCACCAACAACCAACCATCCAATGACTTAGTCAATTCAGCAAAGGCAGAGACTACCAGATGGTCCGCCAGCATCACTAGACCTTTCGCCAATTCATCTCCACGATCTAAAAGAGTCCAGTCCCCGTCAGTTATCTCGCCAACACCATTGGACAGTCCGTCATCATGACGGAGCATCCAATAGAATCATCCCATGTAGAAGTGTGAAGTGTCACTTTGAGAGTTCAAATGGCCCCCACTTGATAGCCCACCTATCCAGCTCATGAGATGGCCAAGGCAGATCACCATGCTACTCACTCACTCAGTCTTTCACTCATTCTTGCACTCCTCTTCTCTCTAGTTCATCCCTCACTCTCTACACTCTATCACACTCAAGTAAGGAAAGGAGGAGAAAGGAGAAGGGATTGAATGCTTGGATGCACCAAGAGAGGGCCATGGAGACCACCTAGAAGCCCTCATCCACAAGAGGTAGGGGTTGGAAGAGGGAGGAGCCCTCTTAGCCTTACTAAAAGGAGCTAGGAGGATAAGAAGGGAGCAAGAAGAATATTTCAAGTTTCCAAGGGGGAGATCTAGCTGCTCCATCTTCTTGGAGAGCTTTGTATCTTCTCATTGTAGCCCTTGGTAAGGATCCAACCAAGCGAAACATAGGATTTCACTTCTAGGCGCCATAACCTAGGAAATGTCAATTTGTGGCCTAGGATTAGTTTGCACCCAATGTAGCTAGAACCAACTAGCTAGATATGCTCCATAGAACCCTAGTAACCTACCCTAGTGATGGTTGACACATGCAAGTACCATAGGTGAAGATTTGGATTTTGAGTTGCTAAGAAGTGTTCACGGTCAGTAATGATGGATGGTCCGACATCACCAGTGGAGTGTCCATCAGTACTGAATAGCTCTCTGTCCACTTGCACAGAACACACTACAATTCACCGGAGTGTCCGTCGATATTCTAGAGTGTCCGCTGAATTATAAAGCCTGAACCCGAGAGTACCTAGTTCACACCAGATGATCCTCCACACACACAGAGCACCCAGCATAGCGGAGTGTCCGTCAGCTAGGACAAAGTGTCCGACAGTACACAGAGAGTGTGAGATTGTTTAGCAAGCTTACCCGAGAGGTTAACAATACTAGTTTATATCCTTTACCAAATAGTACCACAGTAGAGCCACAGTTAGATGTCCCTTCCCAAGTATTGCATTGCATGTAGAGTTGGATAATGAACTCTTTCACATAACACTTAGGGTTACTCTTTAATCTGTTAGAAGCCTCTTAGATTTAATAATGGGAATGAGAACGCTTCATGTGACATTCTGTCTGGATTAGGGAAAGGTTAGAGAATGTGAGGCAACCCTTACCTGTCGCTCGGACATGGTGGTTTGTCCCGTCCTTTGTGTGGGTACAGTGTACCCTCTGCGCAAAGTCTTTTGAAAGCCTAAAATCCTTCGGGATGGAACCAGTTGTTCCTTCTTCTATACCCATTGTAGTGTTGATGATGGAACTTGATGATGATATGAATTACATATGTTGATTACTTATCTTGCTATCATGAACCTTTAATGCTAATACTTCTAAAAATGAATCATGAGCATGTCATTTAAGAAATGCCATGTACTCTTCGCAATTATACAAATACCTAATAATACCCTTTGCATCCACCAAATATCTATATGTTAGAATTAAGTCATGTGAGTATGCAATGTACTCACGGTGTTGCCGTTAAGTTGTTTTGTAGGTTTTTAAGGCATTCCTCTAAGACTACCTCCGATGAACGCCATGGTTAGTAGGCCTTGGAAGGTTGTTTTGCCAAGATGAGCTGCGTGTAATCCAATGAGTAGAAGAGCAAATGAGATGTAACCTAGAATGAAGGCAGTAGTCAAATAGAGGGTTAGTGTTATTAGTAGTTTTTGTCTAAAATGTATTTCATAGTCAATAAAGTTTCAGACATGTGTTAAAGACTAGAGTGTGTATGTAATCGAGTTGTTCGGTGCGTCTTGTGTCGGGTATGTGTGTGTAACTCAACACAAAGATTGTAAAGAGGAGTTACTGAGTGCGCGCTCAGGGGGGGCTCGCAGTGGCAATATAGCGGCGACCCCCACAGCGGAGACCATGTCGCACAAGACGGCTAGCAAAAAATCATCGTGCCTACAGTGCTACCACGGCCAGCACAGTAGCACCACACCATGCCATGCCACGACGTGGAAACAAGACCATGACGACAGTCATGCCCAGACGTGCTCCACAGGACGGCATAGCTTGCAAGCCAAGTTAGCTAGGCCCTCACTCAGGGTCACGACCCTTTAGTAGGGAGAACCTATTGTATTGTATGCGCCCTAACCCTGAACTCCATATAAGGGCAGCCAAGGCACCCCTCTCGGGGGATCCGATCCATCCTCTATCAGTTCATTCATTCCCCATAGTAGTAAGGCTCCTGAGCTTCCCTTCGGGCAGCCCACCGCCTAGCTTAGGTTCTTTTACCTCTTCCACCATTCTTGCACCCTCCATTCTAAGAAATTCAGAGCATTTAAGCGAGGAACACGCACTCGATCATCTCTGAGACTGGACGTAGGGCTCTAGCCTAAACCAGTATAAATCCTCGTGTCTTTTAGATGTTACCATCGTCTTCCTAGAAAAACACGATGATCGTATCAACCCCATCACAATGGACAAGTCATATACAAGCCGCATGTTTCCAACCACCACATAGTACCAACACGAGTGCCATCCACACCAACACACAAGGAAGTTTAGTTCGGACACAGCAGACAGGAACTAAGGTCATCTAAGCCACCTAAGGGCCAATCAAAAGGCAGTCCAAGCAAAGACATCAATTTCGAGACCCACGGTGACATGAAGCACCATGGCCTCGACTCCGACCACGACGAGCAAACGGCCCAATGGGAGAAGTACCTACGAAAGGCAGAATAATAGTGAATTCCTAGAATGATAGAAATGCCTAAATTAAACTTTAGGAATACCAACTGTGGAAGCCCAAATATGGATCACTGAGGGCAGGTCTCGAGATCCGCGTGTGGGGTGTAGGATCTTCTAGAAGCATGGCAAATGGCACCAACTATAGGCAAAGAAGAGGAAAAACAAGAAGGTACCAGTAGCATCGGAACTAGAAGCAGAAGCATCACCATATGGTCTCAGCAAGGGGGGCACCATCTCAGGCGGCACCAGACGGCCATAAAGGACAACCCCCGACGAGACGGACTCTGCATAAACACAATCAGTTAATCGAACGCCATGGCACTACAACAAAAGGATTCAGAGTAAAACAGGTACAAGGAGGAGACAAGTGGAAGTACTTCAAGAATCAAGCCTTAGAATCCCACGACTCGTCGGCGATGAATCTCGCGCCAAGTAGCGCTCCTGACCCGAGAATGGTATGAAGACCTCATGACTGGTCTCGCAGACACCAAGGAATTCCCTAACTGTCCGAAGCACGAGAGCCATAATGTATGGCTGGAAGACCAAAGGAGCATCCACATTTTTCTTGCACTCCATCATTTGCCTTACCATCCAGTCCAGCAAGTTGATCGGTTTCCTTGATAGAACAACATTGACTATATCCATGGAAGGCCACTTGACAGCACTATCGTCCCACCCGATAGCAGGCACAATGTTATGCCTCAGGATCTCTAGGATCACCTTGGGAAGCCTCCTCAAGTTAATGTAGCCTTGTATATAGTTGTACCGATCATCCAAACAAGTTTCTCCTTCTGAGCACGAACCTCCAAGGTGGAATAGAATTGCCAAATGATGACCTCATTCCAGTCCTGCTGGAACTCCAAGATTTTCTTCCAATCCATAGCCTTGAGAAAGCCGACCAAGCTGTGCATGTACATGAAGATCTCAAGACAAGGCCAGCTTAGCCATTGCTGCTCAGTGTGCATTTGCCTAGTGTCAATACCTCCATGGTGTAGCCGGTACTAACTGAACGTCTAAAAGAAGGGAGTCAGAGAATCCCTTGCTTGTCCGAAGTGCCTGGACAATGCCAATTTGCTGGACTCAGCTGCAACCCAGCGGAAGTGTGTAACACCTCTGGTGTTTTGACCTAGCACTAAAATTTGACATGTCATCATATGCATTGCAAAGCATTCATAGAGTAGAAAATTTTGAATGCATTCACTAAATAAGGTTTATTTCATAATGTTGTTATTTCATGTGATGTGATTCAAAACCCTAAATAAAGATCATGACTACAAGGGTCAAAATTCATGTGATCATGTGAGGCCATATGTCATTTGACTCAAATAACCCTAATGGGCCATGTTACTGGTCAAAAATCAAAATTTAAGTAAAAGGAAGACAAATCAAATTTGAATTCAAATTCAAATCACAAAAGTCCTTTTTGCCCCTTTTGACTAATTCAAAATCCATGTGGAATTTGGGGTTGAGGCAAAAAGCAAAGTTGGAGATTATTTTATGTGGATCAACTTTGGTATTCAAAGTTTTTCAAGTTTACATATAAAATTTGGAGTAATTTTGAAATGATTCAAATACTCAAATGCACCCTAAATTCAAATTTCAAAATGGAGGCAGAATTTGAAAATGTTCATTGAAGCAAAGTTGTAGAGTTTGAAAAGTTGAGCAACTTTCATTTTTGGAGATTTTCAACTTCTTTAGAATATTTGTGAGTAATTTGTAAATTAAACGCAGTGGCAATTCTGTAAATAATGCAAAATTCAAAATCCAGCCGAGAGCCACCTCCCTGCTTGCCGTCGGCGCCACGCAGCTGCCGCCGCCGATCATTTTGCGCCGCTTTCTCACGTGTTGACATGCAGCAAGCTCCGTGGCGAGCTCGTGCGTGAGCTGTCGACGCCGGGCGCGTTCTCCCCGGCTATAAATAGGAGCACCGCCACCGTCGTCCTCCGTTTTTCTCCTCTGCCCTGCTCCGCCACCGCGCAGCTCCGCCGCTCGTCGTAGCCACCGTCAAACCGTGTCAGTCGTGCCCAGCTACACCAAAGCGATCGCCTCGACCTTGCGCTCATCTTCGACTTGCTCACGTCGCTGGTGTTGGCCGGAATCGCCCGGCGCAACACGTTCTTCCCCGAGACCGGCCAAAGCTCCGCCACCATCGACCTCGCCGTGGCCAGGACGTTCCAGCCCGTCTCCGTCTTCACCAAGCACACCGGCGTGATCGTGGTGAGCTCCTGAGCGTGATGCTCGCTCTACTTTAGCCTCTACCGCACTGTGGTCGGGATTGTGCCGCGTCTTGTCGCGTCGTGCTGCCGCGCCGCCATGGCCGGGCGTGGAGCTCTCTCCTCGGGCGCTTCTTTGCCGCTTTTGAGGGCTGGGAAAGATTCGTGGGACGTTGTAGATCATGTAGGTGCGGTCTGCCTCGCCGGAGCGTCGCCGTCGATGCGTTTTGGCCGACCAGTGATGGCAGCGCCGCCGTGTTCTGTCTCTGTGTCACTGACGAGCGGGGCCCGGCTGTCAGTGAAAGAGAGAGAGAGAGAATAGTGGAATTTTGTTATTTCTGGATTTTGAATAGTGCATTAACTTTGAAAATTTATAGGAAATTAATTACAGCTCTAAAAATTCTGAAAATTTGTGTGTAGCTTCTGTACATGTTCTATTATGGTTTAAAAATTTGAAACTTGAAATTTGAATAAATTTTTAATGTTCAAAAATTCAGTCAATTAATTGATAAATGCAATTTCCATAATTTTTGTAGGTCACTGTATAGCTCCAAAAATTATGAAATTTATTTTGGTATGCTAATTTGTTATGAGGAAGCTTACATAAAATTTTGAGGTCATTTGGAACAAGTTTATTTTTGGGCTTATTTCCAAATTAATTCAAAAATGAATAAAAGCAAACCCTAAGTGTTAGGGTTAGGGTTTGATCTTGTTTGGGTCATGTTTTGTGACCAGTAGGGTTTCAAGATCAATTTGGTCAAGTCGCTTAGGTCATAAACCCTAGATGTTAGTGTCAATTAGTTTTGTTGACTTACAACTGTATCGCGAAGGAAAGTTGTATTCAAGGTGTTATTACATTTCATGTACCATGAAAGCATCATGTTTACATTATAATCATATTGAAGCATATGTTATTATTTCGTATAGAATCCGAGAGTGAAACGATTCTAGTTGAGCAAGTTGTGGAAGAATCCCCGGTTGTCACGGGATTCGATAATTGTGGTACTGATCCGGAACCCGAGATCGTCAACGAAGGCAAGCCCCGGTTTATACATTAAACCATTACCTTGTTTACTTTGAAAAGTTTATCACCTATGTTACTTATTGCATTAAGTTGATTTATTCAAATGTTACCTACTTGATGCATTGCCTACCTTGTTGATTGTTTACCATCCTTGAAGATGATTTCATTTATAAAGGCGTAGAATTGTTTAGTATGCTTTATGGTAGGTTTTCAAAGTAAAAGTTTCGATACAATCAAAGATGGCATACTGGCCAAAGAAAGAAAGAAAGAAGATAGAATGAACTAGAGACTAGTTGGGTGGCTTATCTTGAATGTTGGGTAATGTTGCTGACTATGTCGCTTAAAGGCCACTCATTGTGGATCTTTTGAATGAGACACTTTGTAGTACTGGTCACATACTTCGGTAAGCCTACTTCAGCTAATCCGATACTAAGACGAATGCCCACGCACTGGGAGTGGTGAGATGGCGGGAGTAGCGTGTACCCTCGTGGCTTGAATGTGGCCGGATTTGAGGCGTGCTGTACTCTCGGGTGGCATGGAGACGGCTTAGTACGGGAGGATCCGGTAGCGAGGTTGATATATGCAAGATTAAGTTCTACATATGTCGTGTGATAAGGAATCCCCAGCTGGGACTTGAATCAATTCGAATTGCCGGTGCTCCGCAGATATGGAGACTCGATTCATTACAGAAGCAATGCAGGACTGGTGAATTACTAAAACATGAGAAAAAGAATGGAATGAGAAGGATTGGAACATGGGATATGAACACTTAGTTGGAGATATAGAACTAAAGTACTTAGGGGTAAAACTTGAAACTAGGATCAAGAATAGTAAGCTTTTGGCAAAGAACTTTTGAATCTTTCTACATCCTTACCTTGACCCAACACCTGCATCCCTAAGACCTTCGCCCTTTTGGTCGGGTCAGTCTTGTTGAGTACTTTTGTACTCAGGGTTTGTTAACCCTTGTTGCAGGTGAGTCGCATGCGCAGGCTTGTTTTGGTCCCTGCTGCATGTCAGTGTTTGAAGTCGATGATGATGAGGAATGATGAATGGCCTTTGGACAAGGCACTAGTTTGTGTGAAATAAATAATGTTAATGTAATATTATCCCGCTACTATGGTTGTATGACACTTATGGTTTTGTAAGTTTGAAACAACTGGTTTGTAATATTAAAACTTAAGTCTTCCGCTTTATAATCTCTGGTATGTATATTGAAAACTGTTGTAATCTGCAATGACTGTGATTGAGATCCTGTTTGGAAAAGATTCATGGATGATTCGGGTTTCCTAAGGACACCCGACAGACCTGTTAAGTTGTTGGGAACTTGTGTACGCTATCTGAGGTCTATTGAGACATCAATAGGTGCACATGGGCCCGATTTCTTAGGAGGTTCTGCCACAAAGTGATCCTTCGGGACGACATCCATGTCCATTGGAAATACCCCTACATCGTCACACTCATCCGAAGAAGGCACCACGACAACTCCCTCCACCCAATTACTAGGATCTACATCGGATCTGCATCAACATGAAGAAAACCAAGGTTAACAATCTATGAGCACCCAAGAGAAACTAGAAATGAGTAAATCAAGGAGAAGGTGCCATAGTTGGAAGCGATAGACCTCAATAAGCAAAATGGAAATTGGAAGTAGATACAAGCACAAGTATAAGAATGGAGTAACAGTGCAGTCTACAGCCTGTACATAAGGCCTACACTACACATACCAGGTATCTATGAGCTTGGACAACCATTGGAACAAATTAGAACTAATACAGTACTGGACAGGCACTGATGGAGTGTCCGTCATGGTCCATGGACCATCCATCAGGGCAACTATAGGCAGAAGTAATTACACCTAAGAGCAGGCTATCAACACTGGAATATCCTGCCAACCTATCGGAACCTTCCGTCAATTCATAGAATCTACACAGAGGACATTTGCAAGTTCTAGGCGAGCTACCGGAGTCTCCATGAAGCTCATGGACCATCCGTCAAGACCACAGTTAGTGCCAAATGGATTTTTTAGTGACTAAGCACACCATCGGAACATTACGCCTGAGTTTTGGATGATCCGATAGACTCAGGAACCACAGTAGTAAGCACAGTAACTACAGGAGTTTGGCACCAACGAATCCCCATGACCAAGCAATCCTACTTCACCAATCCAAGCAGAAGTGTACTATAGAAGGCACTCAACAAGAACCCCAAGGCAAATTGGTGCTAACCCTAACCAAATGCAAAAAACAAAGTAACCCTAGGAGAAGCAAAGGGATAAGATAAAAGTGCAAAGGAGAATAGGGATTGAAACTTGCCCTCCCGCCATGGTGAAGTGCACGTCGAAGCCTCAGAACCACCAGGGACCACCTAGAGCACGTGCATAGCGAGGGAGACGATGCAGGCGACGATGACATGGGCGACAGTGACGTGGTCGGGTAGAAAAAGGAAAGAAAGTGACCCCCACTGACCCTGTTGGCCTATTTATAGTTAGCGAACTGATGGAGAGTCCGTCGTCTCCATGGACCATCCGCCAATTGGATAACTAAACCTTGAGTAACTGCTAAGTCCCTTGAGTTTATTGGACCACCCGTCGAGAGAACCGAACTATCCACCAGAAGACTGAGAATGACTAGAGATTTCATTTCTTGGAATTCAAGATAACAATCAAAGTTCTAACCTCGGGAATATGCTAAGATGGAATAAAGAAGCCCCAAGGAACAAGAAATCACCATAACTTGAAGGTTGGAAAAATTAACCCCTTCCTTTTTGCGACCCTAGAGAGGAAGAAGTTGTTGGAGCATAAAAAGGATACACCTTACGGTGCATAAGTGGAACCCCCGAACTTTCCCAAGTGTAGTACCCAATAGTACCTCGGGAAAGCTCGAGGATGACCTTTTCATAAGGAGAGGAGGATTGTAATGACCCAAACTCATTACACCCTAGGCGGTCATTTTGACTATCAAGGAAAGTCACCTACCGAGTCACCCCGAAGATTCCTAGTGAGGTACGTGAGGTAAGACATCGAAGCACCCTGTGAGAACCCCTGAGCAGTCATCATCAAGCTCGCACCCAGAGTGAAAGAAAAACCTCTACAAGGATTAGAGTTCATCCCAATGACATCATCAACACCAACTCAGTCCCAAGAAGCTACTCAAAAGCAATGCATTGGTCACCAACAACCAACCATCCAATGACTTAGTCAATTCAGCAAAGGCAGAGACTACCGGACGGTCCGCCAGCATCACCAGACCTTTCACCAATTCATCTCCATGATCTAACAGAGTCCAGTCCCCATCAGTCATCTCGCCAACACCATTGGACAGTCTGCTGTCATGACAGAGCATCCGATAGAATCATCCCATGCAGAAGTGTGAAGTGTCACTTTGAGAGTTCACTTGGCCCCACTTGACAGCCCACCTATCTAGATTGTGAGATGGCCAAGGTAGATCACCCTGCAGCTCACTCACTCACTCTTTCACTCCTACTCTCTGTCCACATGCACAGAACGCACTACAATTCATTGGAGTGTCCGCTGAATTATAAATCCTGAACCTGAGAGTACCTAGTTCACACCAAATGATCCACCACACACATGGAGTATCCGCCAACCTAAACCGAACCAACCCAGAGACAACCCACCTCGGCACCCAGCACAGCGGAGTGTCCGTTAGCTAGGACGGAGTGTCCGACAATACACAGAGAGTGTGAGATTGTTTAGCACGCTGACCTGAGATGTTAACAATACTAGTTTATATCCTTTACCAAATAGTACCATAGTAGAGCCACAGTTAGATGTCCCTTCCCAAGTTCCCTGTATTGACCTATGTTACCCAGATCCTTTCTCGTTAACTCGATTATCGATGTATCTCCTTAGTCGCGTTTCTTCTATTCTTTCAGGAACGTCTCGAGTAAGGATCGTGTAATTATACAAGTCATCATCGTTAGTTTCGAGAGTTAGGACGGCAACAAATCAGGCAGGCACGCCACTATTATGAACCCTACTTTGGATACTTATCAAGTCGCATTATGAGTTATGCATTGCATGTAGTGTTGGATAATGAACTCTTTCACATAACACTTAGGGTTACTCTTTAATCTGTTAGAAGCCTCTTGGATTTAATAATGGGAATGAGAACGCTTAATGCTTATTGCTTAGTTGCTTGGGCAACTATAGAAGTCGAGCATGAGAAGGAAATGTAGGATGCTACACCTGGATAATTAACTACTAAAGCCAATGAGGGTACCACTTGACCTATCTAACCAACCTAGTTAAGGAATGATATTCCTAATATGATAATCTTGATAACAACTTGGATATCTTGCTCATGCGAGGGGTAGGTCGTCGTGAGTGTGGGATCTCATATGACATAGCTCGTGGAGGATTAAGGGCCGTTCATTGGGATAGTGAGTCCGAGTAACCACCCGTATAGACCACATACCGCAAATAGGGGTGGTAAGCCAACTAATTAATTGCGACCGGTCTATCCATGAAACTGGCAAGGGGGATGGCACTGAGAAGATGGTGTACGTAACGACCTGGAAAACTGTTACAGTATAGAAGCCTGACCCAGGGAACTAGGAAGATGGTGGAAACCTGACCCGGGCATTCAGTCGAACCTTTCATGTGACATTCTGCTCGGATTAGGGAAAGGTTGGAGAACGTGAGGCAACCCTTACCTATCGCTCGGGCATGGTGGTTCGTCCCGTTCTTTGTGTGGGTACAGTGTACCCTCTGCATAGAGTCTTTTGAAAGCCTAAAATCCTTCAGGATGGAACCGGTTGTTCCTTCTTTTATACCCATTGTAGTGTTGATGATGGAACTTGATGATGATATGAATTACATATGTTGATTACTTATCTTGCTATCATGAACCTTTAATGCTAATACTTCTAAAAATGAATCATGAGCATGTCATTTAAGAAATGCCATGTACTCTTCACAATTATACAAATGCATAATAATACCATTTGCATCCACCAAATATCTATATGTTAGAATTAAGTCCTGCGAGTATGCGATGTACTCACGGTGCTGTCGTTAAGTTATTTTGCAGGTTGTTAAGGCATTCCTCCGAGACTAGCTTCGATGAACGCCACGGTTAGTAGACCTTGGAAGGTTGTTTTCCCAAGATAAGCTGCGTGTAATTCGATGAGTAGAAGAGCGAATGAGATGTAAACTAGAATGAAGACAGTAGTCAAATAGAGGGTTAGTGTTATTAGTAGTTTTTGCCTAAAATGTATTTCATAGTCAATAAAGTTTCAGACATGTGTTAAAGATTAGAGTGTGTATGTAATTGAGTTGTTCGGCATGTCTTGTGTCGGGTATGTGTGTGTAACTCAACGCAAAGATTCTGAAGAAGAGTTGTTGAGTGCGCTCCTGAGGGCCTCGCGGTGGCAATATAGCGGCGACCCCCACAGCGGAGACCACGTCGCACAAGATGGCTGGCGAACTATCATCGTGCCTATAGTGCCGCCATGGCCAGCAAAGTAGCACCACGCCATGCCATGCCGCGACGTGGCCACAAGACCATGACGATAGCCACGCCCGGACATACTCTACAAGATAGCGTAGCTTGCCAGCCAAGTTAGCTAGGCTCTCCCTCAGGGTCACGACCCTTCAGTCGAGAGAATCTATTGCATTGTATGCGCCCTGACCCCGAACTCTATATAAGGGCAGTCAAATCACCCCTCTTAGGGATCTGATCCATCCTCTACTATTTCATTCATTCTCCATAGTAGTAAGGCTCCTAAAGCTTCCCTTCGGGTAGCCCACCACCTAGCTTAGGTTCTTTTACCTCTTCCACCATTCTTGCACCCTCCATTGTAAGAATTTCAGAGCATTCAAGCAAGGAACACGCACTTCATCATCTCTGAGACTGGACGTAGGGCTTCAGCCTGAACCAGTATAAATCCTCATGTATTTTAGATGTTACCATCGTCTTCCTAGAAAAACACGATGATCATATAAATTTACTAGTCCGATTTACAAAACACCGACAACATTCGAACCAAAAGGGTGACTGAAATCTGAAACAAAAAATAAAAATAAAAACTTGACTGAAAAATGAAACAAAAAACTGAAAAAAAAAATACTTGACTGGAAACTAAAACGAAAAAAAACATGACTGAAAACTGAAACTAAAAAAATTAAAAAAACTAACTGGGGAGTATTTTTTTTGTCAACTTATGTGTGTAGTGGCTACCCTTTTGTAACAACTTATAGATTGTAAGTGAGGCAACTAATATGCATGATTTAATAAAACATTCGAACCTAAAATAGTGACTGAAATCTGAGACAAAAAAATAGAAAAAACATGACTGAAAAATTAAACTAAAAAAATACTGAAAACTGAAAATAAAAATCATCTAAAAAACCTCATAAAACTGTTATAATGAAAATAACATAAATGAAACAAAAACTGGAAAGAAAAATATCACTTAAACTGAAAATAAAATAAAAAACAAAAAATCGAAATTGACAACCCAAAAATTGAACTAAAAATGACAAATAGAGAACCGTGAGTGCTTGTTCATTTGCCAACAACTAAACACTGTATTACTTGCTCAAAAATATAACTTGCACTTGATTACCATGTATGGTTATATGATATGGAGGGGTAGACAGGTTAAATATAGATGATCAACACGCAAGGAAAAAAAATACACTCAAAAAACAGCAACTAGCCACGTGTTCAAAATACTCTTCCTCTTGCATCACGAGACCACATGGTACCATATATACACAGATGTTCATGCTAGTCTTGTCTGCATAGTTAGCTGCTATAAAATACATATGTACTAACAGGAGTCACTACTAACAACATTAGAAGAAAACCTTCACATGAACGAAGGTATAACAAAAAAAACTAAAACACTATCCATAATTAGTTGCTGAAAATATGACACATTGATGAAGAACGTAGCTAGTCCAATAGATTCTCAGGCAGCCGGTATTTTCGCTTCTTCTCAATCCCACTGGGACCATGGAAAATGATCAGTGGAAAGATCAAGGAAGTAGAAGTTTTATCTTGTTGCTTGGTTCTAAAAATGAAAAACAAAAGGTACATTGTAAATGACTGCCGAAAAAACCCGATTACAGAATTAAAAACAAGACAGATATGAAACATTGATCAATATTTGGTCTCCTTACTTTCCACGTTATTCTTCCATCAAAAGAGTCTTCCAGTCAATTTTATTTGATGGACTAGTCAACCATTGAATAAGAATCTGTCTCCTCATATTTAATTCATTGGAACCAATAAACTGCCGCATCCTCTCACCATCAAAGTACTCGATTGCCTTGAGAGTAAACAACCAACAACCCACAGTCATGGCTAACAGGAACAAAAAAAAAAGGAAAAGCACAAAAACAAAATTAATGACACATGTAACGCAATTTTTTTTAAAAAAAAAGGAAAAAATAGCATGCAACCAGGTAGTACTTACACCCAAACTGTCGGTAGCCTTCAACATAATCAACCTGATAGTTGAAAATTGCAGGCACAGTGCATCCCTCGTGCTTTGAGGTGTGTTTGTGCCAAAGATTAATGACACAAACTTTGAACTTCCTGACTATTGATAGCATAGTGGGGTCTTTCTTGAACCTCAGTGAATCAATAACTTGAAACTTACTATCCTTCAAATTAATAACAAAAGTATACCAATGTCCAGAAGCATCAGTTTGCTTTCATGTGCTTCCAAAAATTGAGAATACTATCTATTCAAAAACAAAGTGCGAATTTAATGAAAAGGAAAAATGTGTGGCAAGTTATGTACATAATGTGCACTGTGTAGAAAAAGGTTGGGCAGAGTGTTCTTCAACAGTTGTTCTTGATTTTTTCAACAGTACATGCTAGTGTCATACTCATTCATATCAGCTAATCAGCTATTTTTGTTGTTGATTTGACAGCAGCGGGCAGCCCAGGTCGGCAGTAGGCAGCTAATCAGCCTAGTATGTGCAAATGCAGCGAGTTCGTTGCTTTAGAATGTCAAAACAATCTAGGTCCGCTAGCCAAAGGCTCCTTGTAGTACTTTTCAGAGTTTGCAACTACTATGAGCCATCCAATTTTATTTGTAGGTTGTTAGCCTTAGGTGGAATTTTTTATGATGAGGACATATATGCTCAGGTCACCACAACTAAGTCATTCAAGGACCAGTTACTCGAGCCCGTGCACGCGAACTCAATTACGTTCTCCTGTTAAGTAACCAGGTCCAGCTGAAAGGCAAAGAAGGAGGGCTTCATCAAGGTGCTGCGCCACCTGCATTAGGGGCTAGCCCATGTCATGTTTTGCCAAGTTTAGGAGAGAATAAAGAGGGATTGTTTTCTTTCCATAGATGCTAGCGCCTGGATTAGGAAGGAATAGGAGCAGAGGTGCATGCCTTGCATGGCCCCTACACCTATTAAATCCAAGGCTGCGCCCCTCCCCTGGGTGGGTTTTCTTATGTTTTGGTTTAGCCATTGTGCAAACACTGATCTGCAGTTGTGTCCAGCGACCACCTAATAGACAACAATTGTGAACCCCACATTCGAGTGATTTATTTACAGTCTGCCTACATCTCGTTCTTGCTTGTTTCTTTCGAATGCTTGCAGGAATTGAACCTCGTGTTCAGGTTGATCTTGCCCAGCAAGATCAATATCCATTTGGAGTTGGTTTAGCGATTGCTAAGGCGCCACGACCTGTTCGTTCGTAGTCAGATCGCGAGAGTCACCTCCTTCCCAAATCGAAGTTACCCCTCTCACCGAAAGATCGAGCACTCCAACTCTATCAAGTGGTATCAGAGCCAGGTTGCTCGATGAGATCTACCCCCTCTCTTTGTAGTTCTGTTCCATTACCTATCGTCCACAACAAAAGCCAAAAACAAAAAAAAAAACAGATAGATATTAGGTTAGAACCACTGTCCTCAAACCTTTTGGCCAGTGCATTTATCATTCAGTAATTTTGCTTTGTTGAATTTGTGTGTCATTAGCGTCTTGTTGCTCGTTGCATTATTTTCTTGTTCTTCCTCTTGTTCATCACCACAATTAGTCACTTCCCATCCGCACAAAGCACAACCCCCTGTTTTGGAAGGTTTGTTGTGTTTGTGATTCCTACCATCCTTGCTCGGTTTTAGTAGGGGCGTCCTGGTGCGCATTTGTTCCCTCCTATTTTTACACCAAGGGAAACCTGTCAAAAAAAAAAAAAGAAAGGGCACGGTGCAAAGTAAAATAGAGGAAAGGTGAAAAAAAAGGGAAAAAAAGAAAGAAAAGAAACGAAAAGCCGCACCTTCGGCAGGACAAAAAGAAAGTTTGTACCACAAGGAGAGACATTATCTCACGTGTATATTGGTTTTCCTTTCAGTCTTTCTCTATACAAGGCAAGAGTCAATCTTTGGGCCATCAAATCAAACGCCAAGCAGCAGCCACATCTGTGCGCACAGCATTCCTTGTTTTGAGAGAGAGAGAGAGAGAGAAAATTATTTGTTCCTCTTTCTGTTCCCACGTTGTTACCAGCAGCATTGCAACGCACTTTGCACCCTTATTCAACTTTGCATTCGCTGAATGATTGTGCTAATCCTTGCTACAAAGTGAAGCCTTCCTATAGCTCCACCTATTTCTACAGCGCTCAGGTTTTGTGTCCCCTAGCAATCGCTCCATCCAATCTTCATTAGTTGCACCACTGGTTGCAAGTCACCCCTGTTGGCTTGGTCAGAATTGGTAAGAACTTGATAACGGCTTTAGATTGAGTGACCTACTCAGAACCACATTCCATTAGGTGTAGGACATATACTTCTAATCTTTCTTTCTTTTTTCTCTGGCGCTAACAATGGGGCCACCCCCAACTCCATGCAACATTCTCCTCGCACGAAGGGGATCACTCAGCATTTTGAGCGGCAAGTCCGGCTGCAAGTAGATGCGCTTGCAGAGGATGTTCAAGTCTCCAACGAGCACCTTGGACAACTTGAAACCACTCAACTTGAAACCGGTGTGACACTCAGGGACATGCAGGCAGCCCACGCCACCACCAACACCAATTTGGCCACCATCATGACTCGGCTTGAGGAGTTGTCCCAGCAGCTTGCAAATGTTCACCATAGCGAGTTGGACGAACAGGCAGAAACTGATTACAGTGGTGACAATGAACATCCAAATCCCAACTACAACAATGATCGGGACCATCGCCGCAGGCGTGCCAATCGGCAAGGTATGCATCACTACCACCATCGCCATGCAGTCCGTAATCAGGATGATTCATTTGCGAAGATTAAATTCACTATACCTCCATTTAATGGCAAATATGATCCTGATGCTTATCTTGATTGGGAACTTGCTGTTGATCAAAAATTTGCATGCCATACCTTTTCTGCACATAATCGAGTTAGGGCTGCTACTAGTGAGTTCACAGATTTTGCATCTATTTAATGGCGCGAACATTGCAGCAAACATCCTAATAATATTCCCACCACTTGGGAAGCATTAAAAATGCTCATGCGACATAGATTTGTCCCCTCATACTATGCTCGTGATATGCTTAACAAATTGCAGCGATTGCGTCAAGGTACAAATTCCGTTGAAGAGTACTTTCAGGAGCTGCAAATTGGTATGCTTCGTTGTGGTCTAGTTGAAAACGATGATGCAGCTATGGCACGATTTTTAGGTGGCTTGAACCGAGAAATTCAGGATGTGCTAGATTATAAGGAGTACAATAATATCACTCATTTGTTCCATCTTGCTTGTAAGGCTGAACGTGAAGTGCAGGGACGCCACACGAGGACACAAGCTAACTCTTTTGCAGGTCGCAATACCACATTCAAACCAGCCACTACACCTACTTCCATTTCACAGCCGGCTGCACCACCTCCATCCAGCAGCACGCCACGAGCTGCGACACAACATCTGTCCACCTCGGCACCGGTTAAACCTCCACCAGGGGCTCCAGCACCAAGTGCATCAGTTGCTTCCACCGGACGGACAAAAGATATCCAATGCCATCGCTGCAAAGGCTATGGACATGTTATGCGTGACTGCCCAAACAACCTCCGGCACTGGGTCTGCCCTTTTTTATAATAACTGTGCGGTGATGTCTTTTTTTCCTTTTAATACTCATCGGATTACTTTCCAGTTTTCTGGACTGTAGCTGCTGCTCTCATCGGTTGAGTAGCTCTGGAAGTGAGCAAGTGTCACCGGTACTATTTGCGATTTTTTTATGTGTGCTTATAGGCCTGTAACTGTTTCCTTACATGTATCCTCTTCATTAGTGCTGCATAGCTCTTCTTTACCCAAAAAAGACAACTTGTGGATTTCTGCCATTTCTTCAGATATTTTACTTGTATTTAATTTTTGGATGGATAGGTGGAAGCTAAGAAGCAAACTTTTTCCTCATTTGATGAGTTGCTGGAGAAGTAGAAGGCTGAGAAGCCTTTATTAGTTAACTTCTATGCAACTTGGTAAGTCACTTACTGGAAGTAGTAGTGAAAGTGCCGGTGCCAAATGTCATGCTGAGCTAATTCAGTACTCTCTGCTAGATATAAGTTCTCTCCATTATTGTTGTGTTTTTAGGACTTTGGTGTGTTTCATGTTCCTGCCGCTGGGCTATAATAGCTAGCTGATGAGCCTGAGCAAGTTGCTGTTACTACTCGATGTGAAACACACAATAACTGCATCAAACCAAGGAATAAACAAGCAAATGTGACTGCTGCTATAAATCGATGCACTGCACAACAGAAAAATATAAAGTTATAAACACTACCACACCTAACTAGGTGTTTAGCTAAAGTGCACAGATCAATTGTAATAGGTGGTAAGTAAAAAATTTAGGTAGTGCATGTTTACTGACTAAAATACATAATGTGATATATGAACACTTATCACCCTTTCTTGTAATGCTAGCATCAATAATTAAAATCTAGCAAAAAGTAATGTCAATAGCATTTGAGTAGCTTGCCACGACAAGATAACTGAATTAAGTTTCATTCTTAAGTAACTCGCCACAAAGAGATAATCTAAACAGCTAGAGAAAATTGGGTACGCGTCATAAAAATAAGAAACTAAGGGACTGCAGAATCATCACCAACAACAGCAAGGATAACCTAAAAATTGCAAACCCTAGGTGACACAACAGAAACTTATTAGCAACATAAAAAGGCACTGCAGGAAGAACTGAAGGAATAGGATTTGAGGTGTACTCAAATCGAACACAACGCATGAGTAGGGATAAAAACGATACGGATATTTTTCGACTGTATTCGAGACCAAATCCGTTTAGAGGAGTTTAGATCTGTTCATATTCGAGTCTGGATATTCAACGTCCGATACCGCATCCGTATCCGAATACTCAAATCACATATTTACGACGTCTATATATCCTATCCTATCGACATGGTTGACAGTAACAAATGTAATATCAACAACATTCGTGGGACGATCCGTTTTCATCCCTACGCACGAGCATACAGCAACAGCGGGAGAAAAAGCAACAAGAGATATGTAGAGCAAAGCACAACCGGGAAGGTGGCTGAGAAGAAGACATACCAAGCTCGGTTCGACGACGGCAGGACAGAGAGCGGAGACGAGACCTAGAGCGGCGGAGGGACTGAGATTGGCGCCCGGCGCGGCGTGACCGGTCGACGGCCGCGACCGAGCAAAACGAAGGAGGAGGAGGAGACATCTGGATTGGGGGTTCGCCCTGACCGCAGCTTGCTCGCTCATCTCGTTCTCGTCTCGAACATTGCTTCCGGCCGGGTTCGAAGGAGGAGACGCCTGGATTGGGGGTTCGTGCTTGGGGCTGGGGAGGGGAAGGCCACTCCTGGGCCGGCCCGTCGCGGCCTGATGTCGCGCGCTCGAGTCGCAGCGCGACCGGTCGCCTGATAGACTTTGCGAATAATTTTCGGTTGATGAAGCAGTAATTTACTGTTTTTTAAGGTATAATAGCCATTTTGGCCCTTCAACTATTATTCGAGACTTAATTTCATCCATAAACTTTTAAAACGGTTGTTTAGGTCCTCAAACTTTAGTTTTAGGCTTAATTTTATCCTACAACTATGAAGATGATCGTTTCAGTCCTTAAATTTTGCATTTTGGGCTCAATTTCAACCATAAATTATCAAAGTGTATTTAACTTTTATTTTCAACTCAATTTTATCTATTTAAAAAGAAAACTTTATATTTTATGCACAATTTCATCCATAAATTATCAAAATTATAGATCTGCTATTGTTTTCTATGTATTCTTAAAGAATAAATAGTGTTCGATGCAACTGTAATTGCTCCCATAAATATTATTTAGTCGGATATATGTAAATGGTACCCTTACAAGGTAACACTAAAAATAATAGCTTTAAATTATTAATGGCCACGAAAGAGTTTTTGGATGAATATTATTTTTCTATCTCCAATCACTAGTGGTGTTGGAGCTAACCAGATGCAACAGTGCATCGTTCCACGTAGAACGTAGACAAAGGTGAGTTGAAAATAAAATTTTAAAGAATAAAATACACTTTGATAGGTTATAAATAAAATTAAGCCCAAAATACAAAGTTTGAGGACTAAAACAATCATCTTTATAGTTCTAGGATAAAATTGAGCCTAAAAGTAGAGTTTGAGGACTAAAACAGCCGTTTTAAAAGTTCAGGGACCAAACTGAGCCTCGAGTAATAGTTGAGAGATAAAAAGGCTATTCTGCCTTTTTTTAATTGATGATGAGTTGGATGAACACTTGTCGGCCCAGTAACATCTTTCTTCAACATGTAGTTCAATGAGGACTTCGCAGCCCAGTGAACTAGCCAGCCTAGCTCGGCCCATCCTGGCCTTTCTGTTTCCGGGCTAACCCAAAAGGCCGAAGCCGTATACTGGATCAATCAACCAAAACCCTAGAAGGCCCAGGACCACCTTGCCGCCTCCCCAACCCCAGCGACTCCGGCGACGGCATCGCCGACGCCCGGCGGTTGAGCCCGCTGGAAATCTCTCTGCTTCGGTTCTCTCCTCGCAGCGGTACGATATTGTTACGAAGCAATCCGTTCATCAAGGAGAAGAACCAATAGGATTACAGAGATCCCATCCAACCAGATTAGTGACATGGATCAACCTTAGCCTTAGATCTAAATCCAACCATCAGTGTAATCTCTCCCTGTAATCACTGTAGTTTCGTACGGACTACTCCATCTTTCGGAACCGACATCACCGGGATCGCTACCCGTTGGGGAGCCGTGTATCCGCGTCCCCGAACGGGCGTCTGACAACTCCCGTGGCGTCGCTTCAACCTGTATAAATTGTGAGATCGATCAATGGAAAAGTATGGTTCGATTCATTCTTTCTCTCGATCACTACCGCTTTTAAACACGTTATCGCGACGCTCGAGAATCGAGAGAAGTTTTCGTCGAGAAAGGTGAGATGGATCCGAAACCTCACCGTCGATCATGACCGCCATTCTTCGGAGTTCCCCTCACCGCCAAGCGCTTCTCTTCCTCCTCGCCGACGCTGGCGGCGGAAGCCGCGCCAAAGCATTACCGTCACGTCTTGGCCGTCGCCGTCGCCGCGCTGCCCGCGCGAGCCGCCGTCAAGCTTTTCGCCAGAAGCCGCGGCAACCGCGCCCGGCAGCCTCGCCAACAACAACGGCGCCCGAGCTTGAGGCGGCGGCGTCGGCACCACCAGCGCCGGTCGCGACTCCACCGCCACCACCGCCGGCGCGCACTGCAACTCCTCTTTCGTCGCTGTCGCGACCCTGTGGTCATTCACCACGGTGGCGGACCAAGGACGGCCAGCCCGTCAGACGCGTTCCAAAGAAGCGAACCCAGCGCCGTCACACGGCTCCAAAGAATCGTCCGGCGGCAACCTCGGCGGGCCTAGCTCAGCAACTCCTCCGTCGGTGTGGGCGGCGTCGCGTCCACCGCCGCTGACCACCGAAACCCGAGGAGTACAGCCTCGCCCCCGCCCGGCTCGGATCTGCGACCTTCCAGAGGCTCTCCAATGGAGTCCTCCCCAACCGCTCAATGGCGGTAGGTGGCCCTCTCGGCGAGGGGGGCTACTCGCCCAACTAAGCGATTTACGGGGCTCGAAGGAGGCGGAGGCGCAATGGCGGCGACAATTTAAACCAAAGCGGCCGAGTCGGAGTGGCTGGATGAGTTCTCAACCTTATCCCTCGCTAATAATTTATTTTTGCGTCGTCCGCGCCTCATGTGTCGTATGAGAAAATGTCGACATTGTGTGCTCATCCTAATAAAGCCGCCTCTTGCTTGTGGCCGCCTCCGCATGTGACTTGTTTAGTAGTATATTCTAATTTGTGATCTGTGACTATGTTTAGTACTAGTGACTACAGATTAGTACTATCGTGACCATTCACTTCAAATCCTTGGGGTTTTATCATGTAATTAGCGCTGCACATTGTGTCGGGACTCGGTTAAATGTTCAAAGTATTTGTTCGTGTGACAAATCCAATAGCATTTGTTCCTGTTACTATTTTAATTGCAAATTATTTATATTTGTATTTTTTGCAATACGACACAATTTTTAAGTCTACTTTAACTATGCAAAAGTTGAATACTTAAATAAATGTCACAATCACTTCACGTGTACCTTAAAGAAATAATATTGGATATTTTAAATTTATTTGCCTTTGCAAATAAATAATTTATTTTATATGGTCTATATATTATGTCATCACATAATCATTACCTATAAAATGTTTCCAATATTTAAATTTTACATTAAATAAATCATTCTTGATTCAAATTTAATGTGCCATTTTACTGGTTCACATTTAAGTTTTAAATTTTTACTTAAATATATTTTACATATATCTTACAACACATCAATTGCCTTACATTAAAACATTTATACAAATGTAGGCAAAATGTCCAAGTTGTTGGCAAATTAAAAGACAAAGAATTTGACCAACTCGCACTTGATGGACATAATTTTCCAACATGGTCAATGGATCTCAAAGTTAGCCTCTCTTTACGGGGATTTTATCATGCCATTCTTCCACCAAAAGAGGGTACTTGACTTTTGATGACAAAACTAAATATAGTGCCTTATACATCATAAGGGCTCATATACATCCAGACCTCAAGTCTGAATATTTGATGGAAGAAGATCCACGCACTTTGTGGAATGCTCTCAAACAACGCTATGAACAAGCAAAAGGCAATTGTCTTACACGAAGCTTTGCATGAATGGAACCATCTCCGTCGTCTGTGATTTTTAAGACTGTTGGAGAATACAATCATGCAATTCACAAACTTTGTGCAAAACTCAAATTTTGTGAGAAAGAGCCTTCTGATGCGGACAAAATAGAGAAGACTTTGTCTACTATGATGCCTGCAGATAGAATCCTTCACCAACAATACCGTGAGCGAAATTTCCAAGTTTATTCTGAGTTAATTAATACTCTACTTCAGGCGAGCGGCATAATGAGATCCTTCTTTGGAACTCAAATAAGCGCCCATTGGGTGCTGCCCCATTACGAAGTAGTACACACAACCACTCAGAACACAAACAAACAGGATGGTGCCAACAGGAAACCATTCAGGAAATTCAAAAACAAAGGTAAAGGTAAAGGACAAGGTAACAATAACAAGCGCAAAAGAGAGCAAAAACCGCATGATTTTAACAAGGGTAAGGACATTCCTAAAAAGAATTTTGACAAATCCCAACTTTGTCAAAAATGTGGTTGTTACAGCCACATCACTAAGAAATGTCGTACCCCCCGTCACTTGGTTGACTTGTACTTAAAGTCCGTTGGTCGTGATCGCCCAAATCAAGGACGCAAGTACGAAGCTCATTTCAACTTCCAGAATGATGTTACGATGCAAGATGTTGCTCCGTACAACTTCACTAATGACATTAACATGGCGAAGCTAGTTGCTCCAAAAGTGTCCCCAATACCTCGAGCAACCACAAGACTCCACCACTGCGGAAGACGACTTAATGGACACGGACAAGATGCTTGTAGAGTTTGCCTCTCGACATGTTTGGAGATCTCAATTAGACTCCATGGTCCCTAATTAGTACTATGTACTCATTATGTCCCGACAAAGTGTTGTAAATTATTGCTAAATATAGTCTTGTAAATATTTGTGGCTTGTATGCTATATCCTATATATAGCACATATATGTACCAAGCACAATCGAAAATCAATAAAGTATGTATAATTATATATATATGTCATTCTCAGATTTCTAATTCTCTTTCATATATCAAGATTTCTACGGGACAAATCCAATGGAGGAGGAAATGTGCCTTGTAGATAGTGGTACTACAAATTCTATACTAAGGAACACCAAATATTTCCTAACTCTAACTAAGAGACAAGGAAATGTCATAACAATCGCTGATGCGACGATAGTAGGCTCTGGTTGCGCTACTATTACGCTCCCCATGGGTACTCAAATAACAATTGAGGATGCATTATTGTATCCCGATTCAACTCGTACCTTACTTAGCTATAGAGATATCCGTAAAAACGGATTTCACGTGGAAACACATGAAGAACATAAAGAGGAATTTCTCCTCTTAATTAAAGATACCGAACATGGCAAACAACTTCTTGAGAAAATTCCCTCTTTACCATCTGGAATATATTATACATACATCAGACCCATACCACATGTTGCCTATAAAATAATTTTTCAGAATGTTAATGCATTCCAAACTTGGCATGATCGCCTTGGTCACCCTGGCATAGGGATGATGCGAAAAATTATAAACAATTCCCATGGTCACAACTTAGCTAATTCTAAGTTCCCAGAATCTTCTGATTTTACATGCACCGCATGTGCAAGTGGGAAATTGATTTTAAGACCATCTTATCTTAAGATCAAAGCTGAACCACTTAAATTTCTTGAAAGAATTCAAGGAGATATTTGTGGTCCTATTACTCCATCATCTGGGTCATTCAAATATTTCATGGTTCTAATAGATGCATCTACACGATGGAATCACGTGTGCTTATTATCCACACGCAACCATGCTTTTGCCAAAATAATAGCTCAAGTTATTAGACTTAGAGCAAATCATCCTGAACATCAGATAAAATCTATTAGAATGGACAATGCTGCTGAATTTTCCTCAAAAGCTTTCAATGACTATTGCATGGCTCTAGGAATTCAAATTCAGCACTCAGTTCCATATGTCCATACTCAAAACGGTTTAGCAGAAGCTCTTATCAAAAGAGTTAAGCTAATAGCAAGACCACTATTGCAGAATTGTAATCTACCGACTTCATGTTGAGGTCATGCAGTCTTACATCTGCGACTTACTACAATTATGCGACCAAGCGCATATCATCACCGCTTCCCCACTACAATTAGTACGTGGAAATCCACCGAGTATTTCCCATCTCTGCGGAAATACTGGTTGCTTATACCAGATATGTACCGATTTCACCACCAAAGCGTACATCTATGGGTCCACACAGAAATTAGGGATCTATGTCGGGTATCAATCTCCGTCGATCATTAAATACCTGGAGCCCCTTACAGGGGACCTATTCACGGCCCGATACGCTGACTGTATCTTCAATGAGGATCATTTCCCGGCATTAGGGGGAGATTACAAGTACCAAAATCAATGCCCGGAAATAAATTGGGATGCACAAGACATCTCCACTCATGATCCACGTACACAAGAATCTGAACTTCAAGTTCAGAAAATCATAAATTTGCAAAACATAGCAAATAATCTGCCAGACGCATTTACTGATTATAAAGGTGTCACTAAATCCTATCATCCTGCTAGGAATGTGCCTGAAAGAATAGAGGTACCAAATAAAACTATTCAACTCCCACCTTCGAAACCGGTTCTAGGTAAGAGGGGGAGAAGTAAGGCTATCAATCAGGATGTGGCTCCTAAACGCCAAAGGAAACAGGATAACAAAAATTCTAAATCAGTAAATGTGACACAACAACAAGTTGTGAGACACCAAGTGAATAAACAAAATTCACATCCCACATCAACAGTGCACTCAATACCTGATGTTGGGACATCGGAACACCCTGACGCTATCGTATTGGGAAATAACGAACCGTCACGAGGGGTACAAGAAATTTCCATAAACTACATTGATTCTGGAGAATCATATGACCGAAAGACTATAATTGTCGACATATACTTTGCCAAAACAATTGCCGAAATTATCCAAACTGATCCAGATCCCAAGACCATGGCAGAGTGCAAAAAGCGCTCGGACTGGAACAAATGGAAAGAAGCAATTCAAGCAGAGTTAGCCTCGCTCACAAAAAGAAAGGTATTCTCATCAGCAATACCTACACCTTCACAAATCTTCCCTGTGGGATTTAAATGGGTTTTCATCCGAAAACGGAATGAAAATAATGAGGTGGTGAGATACAAAGCGAGACTTGTAGCACAAGGGTTCACGCAGAGACCTGGCATTGATTTCAATGAAACATACTCTCCAGTTATGAGTGGAATAACTTTCCGATATTTAATAGCATTGGCAGTTCAAAATCATCTATCTATATGCGGTTGATGGATGTAGTGAATGACATATTTATATGGGTCACTTGATTCGGACATTTACATGAAGGTTCGATGGAATTCCTATTCGAATCCTAAAGCAAGTCGTCGCGCCACATATTGTGTGAAACTTAATAAGTCACTATATGGCTTAAAACAGTCAGGACGGATGTGGTACAACCGACTGAGTGAATTCCTATTACAAAAGGGATACACCAATAACGATGATTGCCCATGTGTCTTCATAAAGAAATCCCAAACAGGGTTCTGTATTATATCCGTATATGTGGATGATTTAAATATCATTGGCAACCCACATGATATCAATGAAGCACGCAATCTCTTAAAGACGGAATTTGAGATGAAGGATTTAGGTCAAACTAAATTTTGCTTGGGTTTACAAATCGAGCACCTTCACTCAGGAATATTAGTACATCAATCTGCCTATATCCAGAAAACACTAGAGAAATTTAATATGCATAAATCATATCCATCCAAAACTCCCATGGTTATTCGGACTCTAGACATGGAGAAAGATCCATTTAGACCAAAGAACGAAGATGAAAAGGTACTGGGGCCCGAGGTCCCATATCTCAGTGTCATTGGAGCACTAATGTATCTTGCAAATCAAACTAGACCTGACATTGCATTTGCGCGAGTAAATTCTTGGCTAGATATAGTGCTACTCCAACTAAACGTCATTGGACGGGAGCCAAACAAATCTTGCGATATCTCAATGGCACCAAAGATCTTGGATTATTTTTCCAAAGAAACCAAGATCCAATCTGTAATTGGATCTGTTGATCAAGCTATTTATCGATCCCTATAATGGCCTATCAGACGGGCTTTGTATTCCTATATGGAGGAACAGCTATATCATGGAAGTCATCTAAGCAGATTTTTAGTAACAACTTCCACAAATCATTGTGAAATTGTTGCACTATATGAAGCATCACGGGAGTGTGTATGGCTCATGAGAATGATTAATCACATACTGACAATCTAGTGGGATTGGTCCCATTGAATCACCCACAATTATCTATGAAGATAATGTTGCTTGTATTACACAAATGGAAACAGGTTATATCAAAAGCAATATAACTAAACATATTTCTCCCAAATTATTTTATCCTCATGAATTACAAAAGAATGGAGAAATAAAATCTTGCAAACAAAGTCTTGTGATAATCTTGCAGATTTATTCACTAAGTCATTACCAGTCCCATGTTCCAAAATTTTGTTCATAGTATTGGTATGCGACGACTTAAAGACTTGCAAGTTTGTGGGGAGATAATCTCTGAAAATAATCATTTGTGTTAAATATTATATTGCACTCTTTTCCTATTATGAGTTTTTACAAAAACTTTCTCATAAAAGGTTTTTAATGAGGCAATATCTAATATATAATATGTCATATTTCCTATTTTCCTCACAAGAGGTTTTTAAGGGGAATATCAAAGGCATTTTCTTCCTCATATTTTCCACACGTGGTTTTGGAGGAGGACATGGCCCATAGACCATTATATTGTTCTAAACTAAATTATGGATTTTTCCTATAAAGTTTTTTCCGTATAAGTTTACAATGGACAATAATCTAAAAATATGTCATATCATTTCTCTGATTTTTCCCCTTTGGGTTTTTGAGGAGTTTAATGACATATCAACAATATAGCACCTCATATTTTTCCTACAAGGTTTTTAGAGGCCCTGAAGATATTATTTGATCTCAAGACTGGATGCGATCAGGGGGAGTGTTACGAAGCAATCCGTTCATCAAGGAGAAGAACCAATAGGATTACAGAGATCCCATCCAACCAGATTAGTGACATGGATCAACCTTAGCCTTAGATCTAAATCCAACCATCAGTGTAATCTCTCCCTGTAATCACTGTAGTTTCGTACGGACTACTCCATCTTTCGGAACCGACATCACCGGGATCGCTACCCGTTGGGGAGCCGTGTATCCGCGTCCCCGAACGGGCGTCTGACAACTCCCGTGGCGTCGCTTCAACCTGTATAAATTGTGAGATCGATCAATGGAAAAGTATGGTTCGATTCATTCTTTCTCTCGATCACTACTGCTTTTAAACAGATATTACTCCTCGCAAGGCTCCATAAAGCTAGAGGTTTTGATGGACATACGTATTTGAAATTTTGAATCCTGGATTTTGTTCTGTTCTTTAGCTGTTGCGAACTTGCGATTCGCAATCTTGCTTTCCAAAATATATTTTATTAGCCTCAGTATTGAACCAACGAACCTTGCAGGTTGCAGCTTATATCAGTCTCTTGCGAGGTATAGGCGTTGATCGCTTATGCTGTACTTTCGTGGATCATCTTCAGTGCACTTTATCCCGTAAGTCCATTCGATTAGAAAGAGGGGCAGCTGATTTGTATGTTGGTTTGACAGGACTAAATTTTTAAATCGAGCCCCTATTCAATTTGTGAGGTCAATAAAACTTCTTTCGTAAGTAGTTCAGTACAGTCAATCAGCTATGTAATGAATGTTTAGGTCCTCAGCTGTGAAAATGCTTAAACATTGTTGGCAAGGATTCTTGGTGCCACAAACATCTCTGTTGAGCTTTTATGCATATTTCCCTGCTACTGATGCTTAGTTGCATTGTTCCATGTGTCTGCATTTAAGTCCTTCTAACTTCTCCACCTGAAACTGAATTGAACTCTGCAGTAAGTTCACTAGCTAGGAATTTGTAGGCTTGTTGTTGCCTTTCTTATCAAAATAAATCTAATAAGTTAGCTAACCCATTGATATCATTACATAGTTCTCCGGTGCATGTCGCTGTTTTCTTTTATCATGAACTTTTATTTCCCCTGCTCCTTTTATCACTAGGGGCCATATAATTGACCAAATCACGCTAAATCTTTTTCTTCACTTTGGTCAAAGGCTGATCTGAAAGAAAGGATATGTGAAGTTGAACGGGGATCTTGATCTATGAGCACAGTGGTACAGCTCACTGATAATCTGATATTGATCATGTGAGTCATGTACTATGCTAATCAGCACAGGGTTCTATGTTTTGTCGGGTGTCTACTTTACTGTTGATTACAGGTTACCTAGGTGGCTAGGTCTTTCTGCATATGTTTTGCATTTTCAACACTTCACATCTTGCAATATGCAAGGTACTTTCCATTATATTTCGTATCATTAAATTTGAATAATTATGTTGTCTATTTCTATTTGCCAGATGATGGACAGCTCTGCTTTTGAAGTCTAGATGTGTGACCTAGTACCTAAGAAATCTTAATGCATGGTGGCCTTGTACCCACTCAAGTTAGGACCAACCACAGGTCATAGCATTTTGTGCTGGCCTTCAAGGCCTTAATGTTTCTGGTATGTTTGGTCCTGACTACTGAACCACGTAGGTTGTTTAATTTTATTTTAGCCTTCTTTGATTGTCTTTGATAATGCTTTCCTTTATGGATAAAAAATATATTAAAAACGTTATGTCTTTGATAATGATATGCTTTCTCTTTTTGCATGGATAGATTGATTGTGACTCGTTTTTTCAATCGTGTAATTGATCTACCTTCCTGTTGTCGTCCTCAGATGAATTGTCGTTTAGTAGTCGACATCGATATATAAATTTGTGTCCACATGCATCGCACATGCTGAAACAGTAAAGGAAATCTATTGCACAGGAAGGGAGACCAGGATTAGGGTAGCTGCATGGCTGTGGACTGCTGAAGAATTGAGCAAAGGCAAGCACCCTGGCTTCTTAGATTTCTAAGCTGGCATGCAATGCCGATGACATACTTTCTATCAAGGGACCTACTCTTTTGGGATTCTTAGGATTCAAGTATCCTTCACTGGTCACTTTAATGGTATGAAAGGGAGAAAGGGAAAAAAAATACAAATAGAAGGGGAAAAGGCCACTGAATGAGGTAGGGCAAAAAGGGACTCCAATCTAAGGTTGTCTTAATGGCCCAAGAATCATTCAGCTCTGCGATTGTGTGGTGGAATTCGCTGGACCATCAATTCCGCCAGCCCAATTCGGTCTTCTACTGCTCCACAGGGATGAGTGAATGGTCATGTGAAACTTTTGCGTGCCTTGCCACACCACCAGGTCCATGGGTAACATTGCTTTAGGTAGAGGGGCAGGACTGGAGGAAAGATGGCTATAAATATCGTGTGATGCAGAGGGGGTCATCTTGTGCTGAAAGCAAAGCCTGGCTGGAAAGAGGGAGGAAGCTGACGATGAAGAGGCTGTTGATCATGCGAAGCTGTGAGCCGATCGTGCGGTTCACGTGCTGCAGCGTGCGCTACGGGGAGTGCCGTCGGAACCATGCGGCGAGCACTGGAGGCTACGCCATCGATGGATGCCGGGAGTTCATCGCTGAAGGGGAGGAGAGCACCAGTGGTGCTCTCAAGTGCGCGGCCTGCGGTTGCCACCGCAGCTTCCACCGCAGGGTTCAGGTCTATGAGGTTGCGTGGGATTACGGATCCAACACGTCGTCGACCGAGTAGAGAGCAGAGAGGGGAGGTGCAAGGCGCTCCGAGCTTGGATTTGTGCTCCTGCAATGGCAAATGCTCAACAATTGGTCTCTTTCTTCTATGTCTCCGGTGACAAGCTAGCCGGTGGATGTATAGGACCCTTGTGATTGTTTGTAGCGTGTACACTCTGATTTTTTTGAGAATTTCTTATCTACAGTTTCTTTGTTTGCTACACCCTTGTATTTTAATTTGAGTAAAGTACATGCGAGTTCAAATTACCTATTTATTCTTTCCATCTGAATTTTCCTGTGGTTGGAATTAATCCAGATTAGCAGTTGATTTAGACTTCTCTGGCTTCTTGTCCTCGACACTTGTGGTCTTTACTCCCTGTGGCAGTCCACACTTCAGTGACAATAGTATTTTTCCTGGCCGGCTACTGTGTGTGAATAAACGTAGTTTTGTCACTTTGCTGGCTTGCCAGTTTGTTTATCTAAAACAGGGGAATTTTTTTGTCGTGAGAATACGATCAAAGTCAAGGGCGCATGATGTTCTGCTGCACCAACTAGGAATTTTCGAAATACCACATGGAGACTGAAACCCTATTTTGAGTACGAGAATTTTTCCTAGGTGCCTGTATATTGGTCTGTTCTTTGCAAAATAGATAAACATGGGAAATTCCAGTGTTTCAAACGGGCATTGTGCTAGTGTCATACTGCAACTGAAGCTACAAGTACAGGTAGATGAGGTTGATGGTTCCAGCCAGTAGCACGAACTGTAAATCATTTCTTTGGTGCCAATGGGTGGAGATTCAGGTCCCTTTGCAACCTAGTCGACACGACTGTTATTTTGACATTTATGTGGAAGGAAAAGTTAGATGAGTTTTCATTCTCCTGGCTGGGTTGGGCTGAACAGCAGCATAAATACGGCCATTTTCAATTCATATTTTGTAAGAGTTCCACTCTCATTAAACTAGTAACATGACAAGAAATTTGTGAAGATAGAGAATTAATATATTTCGTCAAGATGAAACCTATACACATTTTTCTATATATACCTTAGAAACGGAATGAAACCCCACCGTGAGCATATAGTTCCATCCTATGTTTTTAAAACTAAAATAAAACCCCATTGTGACCTAATCGATCCACAACACAATAGAGCAATTAAATGTTATTATGAAACTGCAAACTGAAACCATACATTGGAGGCGTTGTTTCATTCACTAACCTAAATCTTTTTTAGATGATATTGTACTTTTGGAAACTGCAAAATAAGACTCCCCTAGGTGTCCACGTTCAAGAGTTGATTCTTGCATCTTGATTGGATCAAAAAGAGGAGCTCAGAGTTGCTGGAATAGTTCATTAAATTCGTGATTCTATGGGTGATTTTATGACTTTACAATCTTAGTTTATTAGATTGATTCTACGATTCTATGAGTGGAATCTAAGATTTTACGATTCTACAATCCTAAGCGAGCACGAACTTCCTTGACTCCCACAGGCCTCCCTTGTGTAGACCCAATCGCTTACCTCGCTTTGTCATGGCGACAGCTAGTGTCGGATCCAAGCGCTACAGTATCGCCTCGGTAGTAATATGACAACACTCCTCAGCTTTCACTAGCACCTTCGCCCATGCGTGAGATCCGCCACCACCTCTCCTTCTCGGCCCGTGCTCGAGATCTGCTCTCCTTGGATGCATCAATGAGGGAGAGGACAAGGTCAACAAGGTACAACCAATGCCTTCTCCTCTGCTCGTGCTACATCGTTGTTGGGAGGAGGAGGAGGAGATCGTGGCTTCAATGGCCTCACTACGAAGAAGCCATACCAAGACTCAAAGAGAGAGATCCTATAAGAGGGGTGACAGTGCAAGGACCGGATGGCCTCAAGAGAGGGTGAATTGAGGCTCTAAACAAATTTAAGCAACAAACCATAACCTATTAAAACTACTTCACTCCATACGCAAGAATTAGACCCAAAACTTTTACAAAAGTACACTAAAGTAAGTCCTTAGGGTCATCACGCTAAGCTATGTCCTTGGTTGAATCACACTAGCAAAGAGTCCACAACACCAGATCTACTTTTGTAATATTCGGACGAAATACTTATAACATAGGTCTGAAACACTTGCAGAACACCAAAAAAAACTTTAAAAACACGTGTACAGCCATTGCAAACATATGCAACATCTAGATAAAATAATTGTAATATATGTCTGAAACACCTGAAACACTAGAAACGTACGCTTGCAACGTACATATATATGCAACATCTAGATCTACTTTTACAACATACAAATCAAACACATACAATATACGTTTGAAATAGACGAAACATTTGAAACATACACTTGAAACATACGTGTATAGCCATTGCAACATCGATCTATTTTCGCAACATCAACATAAAACACTTGCAACATATCTCTGAAACATCGGAAACACTTGAAACATACGCTTGCAACATGTGCTTTCAGCACAATGTCACCTTACTGCTTAGGCAAATGGAGGCTCATCGGTGCGGAGCTCGACGCCGGCGCGGAGCTTGCCGGTGCGGCAGTGGCGTGAGCAACTCGTCGGCGGGGCGGCATCACACGAAGCTCCTCCCCTCGCCCGCTTGCTAAATAATCCGTCGTGGAGGCTCGCCGGCTCGGTGGAGCGGCCGCGGCGGGCGGATGCCGTGCTGCAGGTGGGTGGCGCGATGGATGCGGAGTGGGGAAGGCAAGCAGCGCGGTGGAGGCGGAGTACGGAAGGTGGACGGCGCGGTGGAGCGGGCGACGGTCGGTTGAGTGGGGAAATGGTGCAGTAGAGATATGCATTCGGACGGATGGACGTCCTGCCCAGCATTACAGTATTTGATAATGTCTATATTAGTAGCGGGGCCGAAGCTTATCTAAGCTACGTTAAACGGCGCCTATGAGAGGTTTGCCTTTTGACCTGTGAAGGAACAGGATCACATTCACATGTGGCAACGTGGTCGGGGCAGAATTGTTTTTAATTTTAACCCTTTTTTGAATATAATTTTAAATTTAACACTGTCGGGTTTTTTTTAAACTAACACTTTTGGCCGCGCCTATTGCCCTGGCGCGGCCAAATGCCTGTGTCGCGCCATGCATGGCGGCGCGGCAGAGGCCTGACATGGCGGCGACCATCACCGCTGACCGCTGACATGGAAAGGCTCTGCCGCACCACCGATCTTGGCGCGGCAGTGCCGCGCCCTGATCCGTGGCGCGGCAGAGCTGGATATAACCACCGCCGTGGCCTCTTGCCCGAGCAGTCGGCGTTCCGCGAGAAACGCAACAAAGCAGTGCCGCCGCGCCCGCCTTCGCCCACGCCTACCCGGCGTCGAGGACGTCGTCCGCCGCGGCCGCGTCCGCCCACGCCAGCAAACCAGCCGCGTTCGGCCAGGCAGTAAGCGAGCCACGCCAGCCAGGTAGCCAGGCCACCCGGTGCAGCCACCGTGCCCGCACGCAGGCGCGCCTCCCCCTCCGGCTAGAACCTCCGGTCACGCAGGGCGGCTGCCCGCCTAGGCCTACGCCCGCGCCTCTCGGCCCGGTCTTGCGCGCTGCAACGAGGTACTCCACTAATATAGTTAGCACAGTTAATAAAGTTAGTAAAATTATCAAAGTATAGTTAGTAAAGTTAGTTAGTTTAGTTAGTATACGTAATATAATTAGTTAGTATAGGTAGTAAAGTAAGGTAGTTTAGTTAGTACAGTTATTTACTCTAGTTATACATTGGATTTAGTATTTGATTAGTTAGTATAGTTATAGTTAGAAAATATAATAATGTTGGTATGGACATTACGTACGATGATTTCGATGACTTGATGAAGTTTCTTGAAATGCTTTTGCAGATGGATTGTTGTGTTAGAGTTTTGTTCGGAGGAAGTGTTAGGAGAGAAGATGGTATGTTTGAGGATGTGAAAGAATAATTGGAATGGTTTGATGAGCCTCCTAGCTTCAACGACCTTTGTGTCCGTTTGAATACAAAGTTTGGGGGTGATTTCACACTGAAGGAGAGGTTTGATACTGGAAAGACTAGGGCACACTGTGTCCTCATGCCCTGGCGCGACCCTGCTCACTGGTCCCGCTACACTAGGGTTCTCCAATGTTCCAATGTGCCCATGGCTGAGGTGGTCGTGGAGAATTGGTACATGATGCATGGTGTGCAGGACGGCCCGTCCATTGATGGTTTTGGAGGCAATAAACAAGAATTAGGTGTCGAAGGGGAAGCAACTCTGGATAACATGGATTTAGACGGTCAGTTGACAGGAGCAGTTTCATTCAACTACAGTAGGCTGTATAAGCAATGACTTTGATGTGAATGAGTTCGAATGGGAAGAGGAGCAGGAGGAGGAGGACAGGATCGGTGATGTAGTTATTAGTGATTCAGACGATTCTAATGATGACCAAGGAGGTACAGATGTTGTGGCAACACCGGCTGATGCCATGCCAGTACCGGTTCATACTATGCCATTACCAGTACCAACTGAGGTTTTGCATGGTGTCCATGTTCAGGGTAGACTAGTCATAGATTTGGCTGCAGATGATAACCCCAATGATTCATGGGCCAGAATTAGCGAAGCGCGGTAGTATGTTCCACCACCACCTTACACAGCGACTGAGCTTGAGCAACTAAAGTCCAAGAACGTACCTTTCAGGGGCGTTCCGAATTATAGGGATGTCAGCATGACGGATATGGCAGTTTGTGATACCGGTCTCCAGCTGTGTAGGAATTCATTGTATAACCATAAGAAAGAACCCCTTAGGAAGGGGATGATATTCAACACAATGTCAGAGATGAAACTCTTCCTTCAGGACTATGCTGTGTACCACCATAGACCGTACACCGTCACTCATTCAGACCAGGAGTTGAGGTACCACTTGATATGCAAAAACAGTTGTCTATGGAGGTTAAATGCACGAATGAGACAGAGTGATGGCAAGTGGAGGATAACTAAAGTTGTTGAACCCCACACTTGCCTAGACAATAGGGGGAAGGCAAATCATCAGCAGCTCACTGCACGTTACCTTGCCCATCATATATTGGGGCTCGTTGATGACAATAACGATATCTCGGTGTCTTCTTTACAACAGTCCATATCTGGATTCGTTAGGTACGATGTGTCGTACGGAAAGGCTTGGCGTGCTAAGCAAATCGCTCTCGCGATTCGATGGGGTACTTGGGAGGAAGCGTACAACAGGGTGCCCCGCATCTTATGTGCAATGCATTATTACAACCCTGGCTTGAAATGGTTTGTGGACACCGGAGGGATGTATTTTCGGGACCCATTGAGGCATGTCCTCTATCGTGTGTTCTAGTCGTTCGCGCAAACAGAATATGCATTCCAGCTTTGTCGGCCAGTCGTACTTGTTGATGGCACTTTCCTGACAGGAAAGTACAGGGGCACCTTGATGATGGCTGCTATTGTTGATCCTGAGGACCAGATAGTACCCGTGGCTTTTGCTTTGGTAGAGGGAGAGAACAATGAATCATGGTCATGGTTCCTGCGTCTTCTACATGTGCAATTGCTTGGCTCAACTCACACTATATGTTTGATCTTCGACCATCACGTAGGGCTTCTTAATGTTGCAGTTGAGCATATAGATGGGTTCCCGCCTCTAGTACATAGATGGTACATGAGACACTTTGCCGCAAATTTCTGGCGGTGTCAGCGGAAGAAGGAGGTAAGTGACAAAGTAAAGGCTCTATGTTGTGTACGTACAGAGCATGAGTTCAAGGAGACTAAGAGAGAACTAGACAAGATGGTAAATGCAGCGGGAAAGGCCTGGTTAGAGGCGTAGATGGAACAGAAGGCTCAGTACGCGTTAGCATATGACGAGGGGGGTTTCAGGTATGGCATCATGACTACTAACTCCTCGGAGTCCTTCAACCGTGTATTCAGCGGAGTTCAATTGTTGCTTGTGTTTGGAATTATTGAGTTCTCCTTTCATAAGTGCAACGAATATTTTGTGAAGAGGTGGGAACTTGCACAGAGGAATATAGCTGAGCAGGGGCATTTTGGAAAGGCCGGAGCTGAACATTTGAAGGAGGACGAGGAATTGGCCAAGCAGCACACCGCCGAGCCGTATGAACCCCGCCGCCATATCTTTAGTGTACGGGGCAATGGTGGCACAAGCTTGGGCGGCGAACGTTATGGTGGACGAAACTATCGAGTTGATCTTGAAAAGGTAGAGTGCAGTTGCAACGTCCCTCAGATCATGCATGCCCCTTGCTCTCATATGATCACGGCCTGTAGGGTTCACGGGTACAACTATGAGGATCTACCATATATGTCACCCTTGTATCTCCGTTCGAACACCATTAGTATTTGGGAGATGAGCTTCGAACCATACCTAGACCCAACACAGTGGCCACCTTATAATGGTTATGACTACATGCCGCATCCGGATCTAATGAAGGTAGGGAAGGGTAGAAGGAAGAAGAAGCGACTGAAGGGGGACATGGACGCTATGAGAGGGTACGGGGAAGACATGTACGGCGGGGGAGACTTCAACGAGACCCGTGGCAGGAATCTTTGCTCCGTTTGCAAACAATTTGGCCACAAGGCTAGCCGGCATAGAAGACAGCAGGTGATTTCATATTGTTTTCGTATTGCATAACTTGTAGTTCAAATTTTGCAATGCTACATAATGTTAATCTAAAAATTGTTAATTTGAATACTCTAACCCTTTGTTTATTATTTTGTAATAGGATGGCCCCTCCCACGCCGCACTAGCTGATCCCCTTCTTGATGTGGAGTACGACGACCCCCTTCTTCTACTAGACGACGAGGTTTCATTACGTCGTGGGACTTAGTTCATTACATCGAACTTATGTCGAACGAATATTCTTGTCGAAAACTTGTAGACTCATAAACAATGAAACTGTTGTATTGCAACTTGTCCATTTATTTGCGTCATGTTCGTTTGGTACCGCACTTGTAGTTTTATACAGCACCGACAACAACTCAATTGTTTTGAAGCCGTGGTCTGGCTGCGTCATTAATAAAGCTATGGAACTAATAGACGGCGCAATCAAAAACCCTTAGTCAGAAACATACTGAGTAAGCAACTCGTCGTTCGAGTACCAATCCTCAACCACAACCATGTTGCTGTTGCTAGGCTCACCTGCGTTACTCTGACCTGCCTATCGCCTGTAGTAAGCGACCTCCGCTTCATCTATAGCCGCTGCGGCCTGAGTGAAGAACGCGTCGTCATCCTCCTTAGCCTGTAAGCCTACCTCTGCTAGAGCGATGAGCTCGCTCAGTCTACCAGTGTCGTCCTCATCCTCCTTCGCTTGCATGCCCGCCTCTGCTAGGGCGATGAGCTCGCTCAGTCTGCCAGTGTCGTCGTCATCATCCTTCGCCTGCATGCCCGCCTCTGCTAGAGCAATGAGCTCACTCAGTCTGCCAGTGTTGTCCTCATCCTCGTCCCCTTCATCAGACAACACAATCGGTGATTGAACGGTGCGACCAGCTCGCGATCCATGCTCATCTAACTTCTTTTCCTCATACCTTGCACGAGCCACCTCTGCGGCATGATTCTCGCTGCAACCAATCTCTTCATGTATAAAATACAATCAGTTAGCAACGCGATTATATTACATTTAAAATCAGGCAACGAAAAAAACGCTTTCAAGCACTCACTGGCACATAATGCAGCAACATGTTCGTTCAAGACCTGCATCTATACTCTTGTCTCCTCCCTTGCCTCCTTCCTTGCCCTCTCCTCCTCTAACGTCATCCGCCTCTCTAATCCACATTTGTTAAGCCCAACATCGATCGGGTTACAAATACTGCGTTGTCTAGCAAACTCACGCATCTTTTCTTTGTGATGTTTAACGAATAAGTTGACGTAGTCAGGTCCATATCCCCTCTTCCGTGTAATTAGTTACCTCTTCTTCAGTTCATCCAAGAACTGAGCTTGACCATCGTAACGTTCCCACCAGCATTTCCTAGTGCTCTGTTCAAAATAAATATTATATCATATATGTCTTATCAAAAGAAACAAAATGTGATTTCATGTTTACCACAAAAAAAATGAACCTCTTCGTACTCAACCATATGTCCACAATAATGGCCTATTCCAAGCTCCGAAGGGACTAGGCCATAGTTTGAATTAACACCACATTCGCACTTGACTGGTGGTGCTTTGTAAATTAACCTTTCTTTCGTCTTTTGTTTTGCTTTTGGAGGTTCTTCGGGCCATTTGTTATTAGGACCATACAACCACTCCTTGAAACAACACTTTGGCGTTGAATGCACCTAAATAACGTGACATTAGTACATGAACACATATAGCTAAAGATTTCAACACATACACTTTGCACTTACTTCATGCTTGTTTGGACACACAAACTCCAACGTATTGTCAGGGTTTATCACAGCTCGATCTCCGCAATCGCACCGAGGAGGTTCCTCGAGTCGTCTAACTGCGGTTAGGTGCTTCTCCTTAGCCGTCATTGGTGGAGGGTTAGGGGGGCTGGAACCCACCGCTTGAAGTGCTCACGGGGATTTCTCCCTCTAAACCAATCATCAAAAAGGAGATACCTAGGATCAAACTTGTCTGCACCGTCGATCCACTAAAAGAAAAAACACCTCTCATGGTCCTACAAAACAAAAATTCAACAAAATATTAGTAATCTAGTAATACAAATGAAGAAGAAAAAGATAGTAGAAACAATTACTTATATTAAAATAACTGCACGTGTAGAAGCAACGAGCCGTTGTGTTGGGATGTCTCGATTGAAACACGTCGGCCAGACGACCACAGTCACAATTAGGGACAGGGAGTTCAGGAGGGATGGGGGCATCTTTGCTAGACTCGTCTGGGTACATTTCTCTAGGACGACCCCGTTTTCGCCATAACTGCTCCCGAAACATGTCTTCCATCTAATAAAACGGTTCAAATTAAACATCAATCAAAACAACTCAAATTAATAAAAAAATGTAATCATTTGCAATGGAACTAAAATATTATAAACAACAATTATACCAACAAAAAAATACATGGCAAACATACTTCTAACTAAATAATTAACCTTAACATTGACAAACTCAAACTTATATCTTCACCATAGTTCTCAAACATAATTTTTCTGCTAACCTTAACTCCATTCATAATATCATATCCACCATTCAAACGAAAATAAAATGTGCGTAAGAACCTTAAACGAGAACGAGGAGGGATGGAGGCGGCCGGAGAATGGAAGGGGAGGGAGGGAGGCGGCAATGGAGGGCCGGCGGTTGGGGCTGCTGCCATTCGTGGCGCGGCGGCTGGCGTGGTTGGCGACGGGCGGCCGCGGTGACGACGGACGGGCGCAAGAGCGACGCTACGCGGCCTTGCTGCTCGGGCAGCGGGACTGGCGGCGGTGGTTATATCCGGCTCTGCCGCGCCAAGGATCAGGGCGCGGCACTACCGCGCCAACATAGGTGGCGCGGCAGAGCCTTTCCACGTCAGCGGTCAGCGGTGATGGTCGCCGCCACGTCAGGCCTCTGCCGCGCCGCCATGCATGGCGCGGCCCAGGCATTTGGCCGCGCCAGGACAATAGGCGCGGCCAAAAGTGTTAGTTTAAAAAAAATTGATAATGTTAGATTTAAAATTATATTCAAAAAAGAGTTAAAATTAAAAAAAATCTCGGGGCGCGGGGCCATGCCCAGGCTTTGTGAAACATGCAATTGCAGGCAGCGATCTCATCTTGGCCGATCGGCTCTATGACTATTCCGAAATGGGCTTTATGAGCTGCAGAGCATGACAGCTCGCGCACATGAATACAGTACCCTCCAGTTAGTTAACAACAGTCGCCACTACTGTCTGCATGTACAGGGTCAAGAATATTCACAAGAAATGTGATCGGACTTGTGCTGGCAAGCCGCTGGATCGATTATCTCCATTTTGGTCTGGCCGCGTACCGTCTGGATAGCAAGGGGTTTATCAAGATTCATGTATTAATTAATTAATTAAAGTTATCCGTATTAATTTCAGTTGGAGTTATTATAAAAAAAATAAACTACTAATCAATTACGAAAAACATTGTTCGGCTGATGATTTCTACGACTGATAAGCCAACTGATGCTATTTTGTTGTGAGAGAAAAACAATATACCATGACTGATAAGTAGTTCAAACGAACAGGGCGTTACTATCTTACCATTATTAATTAGAGAATGTGACCTCTCATGAGGCACGCTAAAAATTATCACAATAGTAAAAAAAATCTAGCATTTATTAGTATATTCTAATTATTATCGTCAATAATAACTGATGAATTTTTTATTTATCTTACTATTACTAATTAGAGGCTCTAAAGAAGTCTCCACGATAAAAAAAAAAAAAATTATCATAGTAATAGTAAACATCTAGCCTTTGATTTCTTAGATTCTATATTATTATCATCAATCATAGTCATCTATTCTATTTTATAAAATTTATCTACTTATGTCATTATAAAAAATTACAAAAAGTGACTCCTAAATTTGCTTATAAATTATCAATATTGGCCATTATAAAAGATAATTTCAAATAAACCTCTAAAATTGTGGGCTACCTACCGGCTACCACAGATATATATGGGTTGGGTGCATCCCGGGTAATCTCTAGTGTTCCCATTGTTGCATATGTGTGTGTCTAATATAAACAATGAAACTCTAAGGAATTTACCTAGTAATTTTCATGTCTTGTGAAATTGTTTACTTTGGGTTTATGTACATGGGTAGTTTTACTTAGCCTGTAATCATCAAAATCTTAGGGTCTGTTTGGTTGTGTTGTTTCATGAGTATTGGGAGAGTCCTCCCCATCTAACCATCTATGTGGAGAAACGATGTCAACAGAAGATTTTTCAATAGTTTCCGTTGTGTTATGGTATGTCTTAATGTGAATATGTTTTAACATTATATGATTAAGCACCACTTCTGATATTTTCTATTTTTCGTTATATACGTCGTATGGACCTCCTGAATACACATATGACAAGTTGTGTAGGATTTTCCATTCAACAATAGATCAACATTTTGTGTGTAAGGAATTAGAGGGGCAGCACACGGGACCTGGGTTTATAATGGTTCAGATACAGGTACCCTACGTCCAGTGGAGAATGCTTCTCTATGGCTGTGCGCTCAGGTTACAGGGATGTTGATGGTGTTTGTGATGGTGATTGCGAAGAGATGTCGATAAGAGGGGACCTTACCCCTCCTTATATGGTATGGGGGTTGGGTTTACAAGGAGCAATTGGTTTTCCTTGTTTGTTCAAGTAAATCTAATCGGATCCGAGTAGGTCTATATGGATTGCTTGGTTCTAACTTCTAAGTATATCTAGTTGGTGAATTTTTTTCAAAGTAGTCGAGGTACCCCATCCAGTTTGGGCCCCTTTATTACGCATGTTCGGCTCACCCCATCCTAGTTGGGCTGTTCTTCTTGCGGCGAGGATATCCAGGGCCCAATATAATGACACAAGTGTTTGGTCTTCTTTGAAAAGTCAGGTGCAACAACTCCCACACCTTCTCTTCCATCACTCTGTCTGTCTAGGGCCAGTGGAGGTTGATTATATCCTCCTCCAATATGTCTTGGACTATAGTTTGAAATTGCAAAACCTTTCTTACCACCGCACCACTCGTGTTATGGCCTGGACGGGCCTAAGGGTGTGTGCATCGTGGTTTTAAAATGGCTGATGCATGCACACGAGTGTGGCTCACCTTTCACTTTTCTCAACCTCGTAAGTAGTGCTTATAATAGCTACTCGTTTAAGCTGAGTCAATCTCTAATCAATTTTCATGCGGCATGAATACCTTTTGCACTTAGCATTTATTTTTAGACTTGAAATTATTTTTTATTATTTGAAATAAGGTTGGACCAGCGAATTGAGCATATAGTTGGTTAGATTTCTTGTGGTGGAATCTATCCATCTAAGTTCAAGTCCTTGACTCGACACGAATGCTCATATTTTACTATATTTCTGGATTTTATTATATGATTTAACATCGTTATTCTTTTAGTGGTAAACAACTTGAGGATGCATGCATGTATGTTGTCTCCGTCTGGCACAGTGATTTAAAAAAATGGACCAAATTTCATTAAATAAATCCAATAAAAACAGTGAGCTCCAGCTAACCGCCTTTATACCCCCCATATAAAAAAAAGCGCAGACCCCCCATATAAAAAAAAAGCGCACGATTGGCACACGGCAGAAGCAAAAAAAAAAACAGAACATCAGGCCCATAATAGACCCTATTTTTGCTTTTTGCTTCCCGCACTGGAGGCCCAACAGGAATTAACGACACATGGACGTAGAGGGAATCAACAGAAAAGACCAGGCACTGGAATGAGGCCCAATTTAAAATGAAAGCGTCCACTTCATAAGCAGCAAATGCTTTCTTGCAAGCTCGTAATATTTGTAGGTTTCCTTGTTCACTGGAATGAAGTCCCTGTTTCAACTAAAAAAAGTCATGCCGGCATTTTTCAGCGATAAAAAGGCTAAAAGAAAACACAGTAATGTACCTTTTAGCTCAATCTAACAAGTAGCATTCCAGACGGCCAGGTAATTGAACACCATACAAATTGGCTGTCAGCCAGATCCTTGATGCGGCGAGTGATATCTCTCCAACTCCAATTGCTGCCACGCCAAACTTGCTAATACTAGTAGAGCAATAAAAATGAAAGAGTCTATCTATCCAACAACCATGTGTTTTATACATTTCCAACATATAATTTTTTTCCACCATAGAATTAAGATCCAACAGTCTCCACTCTCCTTCTACCTTCAGCCTCCAGCCTTCTTCTATCTCCAGACAATCACAAATCAATATCGCAGATCCACGTATCACAAGAAATAATATTTTTATGAAATGATAAATCACAGCAGAGGTGGAGGAGAGGCTACTGGAGGACGCGTGCGGCCAGACTCCTCCACCGCTACCCAGGAGCCAGCCTCGAGCGGAGAGGCAAATCCTGACACCATGTCCGGCCTCGAGCAGAGCGGATCATGGGCAGTGCCCGGCTGGACTTAAAATTTTACTGTTCATAAAAACACTGTTTATATAGAAATTTTGTGAGAGAAAAACATGGTTCCGGCTGAAAACTGTAGCCAATCAGCCAGCCGATTCTGGCCAGCCGAACACTGCCCTGGGCGGCGTGACCCGCGCCTGCGGCCTGTGCGACGGCAGCGCCCGTGCTCGTGCCAGCAGAACAGAGGGAAAAAGAAAAAAAAATCCATGTGTTTTTTTGCGTTAAAACACATGTATGTTGTGAAAGAGAAAACCGTGTCAGGCAACAATAATCCGCAATCCACCAGCATCTTTTTTGCGATCCCCTGCACTTGATGCATGCCACCGTATATAATCATGGCTTGCAAACAGAACCAAGCGATAGTAGTGCATGATGCCAAGAGTAATAGCATGTCAATTGTGAAAGGAATTGCTTTTAGTAGTGATGATGCGTAAGAAAATGTGTATTTATTTTTCTTGCAAAAAAATGTTAATTATTATCAGCAGCAATTAGGGAGTTCAGACTAATTGCCTCTAGTTATGTCTCACTCAATGACCCCACACAGAATTATGCAAAAAATCCAATCCCCTATTTGACCAATTGGAAGTGACATGTTGAAGCAAACAAGTGCCTACCTGCCCTATTTGATCAGATTTGATGCCATTTAGCTCCATATAAAAAGAAAATTAGAGGCCCTTTTTTTTACATGTGTTACTCTCATATATCAGTAATCATTTGATCAAAAAAAATATGTCAGTAATCTTCCATCTCCTTAGAATTATTATTACCATTTTACTAATCGACTAGCGTGAACAATTTGAGTATCTGCAAAAAAAAATAGTAGTAACATCATAAAACAGACATTTATTTATTATATATGAGCCATGCATGGGAGATGGTACTACTAATCAATCTTGGCTTCTCTACTGTTTCTGATGAGTTTGTTTTCCATGGAACCTTTAGGAAAGATAGAAAATGATAGAAAAGGTTAGCCACTTTCGGCTAACTTTGATGGAGTTTTCAGAGATAAGATTAAGATCCCCATCTTCCCATACCATCCACCCTATAGGCCTCATATAATACATTCTTTTTTTTCAATTATTGGATACAAGGCCTCGTTTGTGTGGACCCAGAGCACCAAGTGTTACTGTCGCAGTGAACACAAAATCTAGCTACAATTCAGCACCTTGCTTGCAACCTCGAATACTCATCCCGAATCACAAATAATTGACATACAGACTAATAAGTAAACCGCTTCCGGTCAAAAAACATGACATTTAGGATAAGATTTTGTTAAACCTTAAAAACTGTAAACATCAATAAATATCACATCATTTAGAAAAGCATATGTAAGTTATGTGTGTCGATTAGTATCCATAATACATACGTAATCTCTTGAAGGATTTTAAGAATATATATACTCTAGAAAAATTATTTGTGACTGAAAGGGGTAACTTTTCTTTTACTGGATAATAAGGAGCTACAATAACAGTGAATCATATAGGGTTAGTATGACCCCAGACAGACCATGTCTACGCGTTGCAATTTACTCGGAGGAAAATATAAGTAAAGCTGTCAAGTGGGCAAGGTGACCTGAGGCTCACAATTATGCCCCCATCTCCATATTATCTGCAGGGAATCTTTGTGGAGGACATCGAAGCCCCAATAGCCAATACAAAGCCAATACAACAACCCGCATGTTCGCAGATGGGTTTCTAAGCTGATTTAGACTGACCGGTGCTGATTTATTATGAGAGAAAAATACTATTAACTGACTAGTTTGGATTGACTGAAACCAACAAGCGAACAGGCTGAACACAGATATGATATAAGTGCCACCCATGCACACATAGATGCAGTCAATTGCACACGGCAGAGGCATCCCAACAATGATAGTTTTTGCTTTGCTCCACTGATCCATTCCACTCACATCCCTTCTCCTCCCTTCGCTCTGGGCTGATAAGCTCGGCTGGTGCTGGTTTATTGTGAGAGGAAAATACTGTTGGCTGGCTGATAAACCCTGGCTAAAATCAACAGGCGAACATGCTGAGTGAAATAGAGAGACAGTAAGGGTGGGCATGGACTGCAGTGCATCTTGGAAGGGTGTTTTTGCACACATGATTATTAGCTAGTAGCTGCCCAGGGAAGCAGCAGGCAGCACGCAGCAGCATCATTCTCTTTCCCTCCCCACTCCCAACTTTCACCAGACCCCTACTCCACTCTCTGGTACTCCATTTGCAATAGGAATTCATTATTGTTGCAATGGCAGATGCACTCAATAAATGGAATCATGCTGATTTTGTGCCATTGCCAGCCAGATGCTACCACAGATGCATCCCCCACACTTGCATCAAATGGGGAGGAGGCTAGCTGATGGTGCATGTGGTTACAGCAGGGGGCATTTACCAGCTGGAATTAGTCGATGCATGCATGTAGTACTATTGTTAGGAGTCATTTGTAGTTTCACATGCAAGGCACCCCTCTTCATGTGATATCCTTGGTTTGTGCATGCCCCACTTTATTTGCTCTCACATTAATTTGCTACTGTGGTGTGTCTAGTGTGTATGTGTAATTTGTTACTGTGTATTTGCTCTAAATAACATATTTCAATCAAAGGCTAGTAGTGAAATTCATACTATCCTAAAAAGGCCATCTAGTATTTTGAGCTGTGATGGGAGCTTAAGAAGTCAAGACTACTGATTACTCAATAATAAAGAGCTAACAGGCAATTTGTTTGACAAACCAATGCAGCCAAGACAAGCATAACAGGATAAACCTAAACCAGAAAGTCGCTCCATATTGCCCATTCCAATATTTCAAGTTGTTAAAACGGGACCATCCAGTGTCATGACTTTGGAAAAAGAATTAGGAACAATCACCGCATTGAGAGCGGCATTTCGGTGTGTGCTTTGATATTGATCGGAAAAGGAAAGCAAAGTTAGGTTTATCTCCATTGGCTAAGGTCCAAGTGTTTGGGCGTTAACATCAGTCCAAAAATTTGATTACCAGTTGTTGTTGCGTGTGTGAAACATGAGTTGAAATGTTATTGGGTGAATAAAGGTGCGCGATTTTGACTAGTAATCCATCATAATGCGAACCAACTAGTTATCAGCGGGGACAGGCACCATGTGTCGTCGCCCTGTTCGCTTGGATTTGTTTGCCTGACGAGCCATGGCTAAAAGTACTATTGGTTGATTTAGTGTGAGAGAAAAATATTGTTCGTTGTCTAAAAAAAGTACGGCTTATAAGCCAAACAAACCCGGTGAAAAATATGGTACTGTATTTAGGGGGTGTTTGGATTCGATCACTAAAATTTAGGAGGTGTCGTGAGGGCGCATGGGGGTGTTCGGATACTAATAAAAAAAATAAATTACAGAATCCACGGAACGAATTTATTAAACCTAATTAACCTATCATTAGCACATGTTTACAGTAGCACTACATTGTCAAATCAAGAACTAATTAGACTTAAAAGATTCGTCTCGCAAATTAGTCGTAAATTATATAATTAATTTCGTAATTAGTCTATATCTAATACTATGTACATGTGTTAAACATCCGATGGTCCAGTAACTCTGCTAGCTCTCTGGAATCCTAGGACGTAAGTAACCTGATGTGTCGGATAGGGTACAGAGAGAGGTGGAGAAAAATGTTAGGTCTCAGTGAGTGTTAGGTTACTCTCCTAAATTTTAGTCGTTGTCCTATCGAATGTTTAATATATGCATAGAGTATTAAATATAGACTAATTATGAAACTAATTACATAGTTTGCGACTAATTTGCGAGACGAATCTTTTAAGCCTAATTAGTTCATGATTTGACAATGTGGTGCTACAGTAAATATGTACTAATGACGGATTAATTAGACTTAAAAAATTCATCTCGTGTAGTACTGACGGATTATGTAATTTGTTTTTTTATTAGTATCCGAACACCCCATGCAATATCCTCCCGACACACCTCCTAAATTTTAGTCACCGGATCTAAACACCACCTTAATCAAGATCACATCTAATAATCCAGATAGATTAATGTGGTCAATCACCACTACCGATCGAGTGCTTTAGAAAAGTTTGCGGTGTTGATGTTCCAAACGGAGGAGTTTATAGTTGGTTCATATTATTATTATTATTATTATTTTCAATTATCTTCATCAGAGTTTTTCTTTGTTGTATTTTTTAAATTTTGATTCTAGGTTTTTAAAGCGGTAATGCTCCTGTCCCCGCCCGCGTCGCCCACTCGTAGAACAGACCCTGCCCGGGCCATCCCCATCCGCATCGCCTACTCGATCTACGGCGTCTGTGTGCCCCTACTCGCGGGACGTATCTCGCCCTCCCCCGCGCTGCCCCGTCCGTACTCGCGCCTCCCATTATGGACGCGCTCCATCCGCCTGTCGCGGCCCCTGCCGCCGATGAGCTCCACATCGGCAACATCCGCGCCACTCCGTAGCATCGAGCTCCACACCGGCGTCGAGCCTTGCGTCGACGAACCTCCATTTTCATCCAAGGAGCAAGTAGATGTTGCGCTTGAAAGCGTATGTTGCAAGCGTTTGTTTCAAGTGTTTTAGTTGTTTCAGAGGTATGTTGCAAATGTTTTATATGGATGTTGCAAAAGTAGATCGAGATATTGCATATGTTGCAATGGTTGCACACGTATGTTGCAAACTTTTGTTCCCAATGTTTCATATGTTTTTTCAGACGTATGTTGCAAATGTGTTTATCTGGATGTTGCATATGTTTTTGCAAAGGTTTCAAGTGTTTTTCAGGTGTTTTTGCAAGGGTTTAAGATGCATGTTTCAAGTGTTCCATCTACCTTCAGACATACATTGAAAGTGTTGCATCTGAATATTTCAAAAGTAGATCAGGTGTTGCATCTCCCCCTCGCCTTCTTTTGCCTCGCCTCGGTGTCTCCTCCTCCTCCTAGCGCTGGCTGGGCATCCGCCATCTCCTCCCTGTCTTCGCGCAAAACGATGCAGAAAAATGACTACAGGCGCAGGCATCCGGACATTCAGGTGCTAGCAAGCCCGTTTTTGAAGTCTTTTATTTATGCACTTTGGTGACTAGGCACTGATAGATTCATACTTGCACGTCACCTTATTTTCATAACCTAAAAATATAATTTTGGTCTACCACTATTGGTGGCAGAGGGAAGGGGGCTGAGTGTAGGGTCGAGATGGCGGAGTAGAGGGGGTGAATAGTCATTTCTAAAAATAAATGTGTCGGCTAACCGAGATAAATACAGAATTAAAACTAATGGTCTAGCCAAGACTACAACCTTCTATCTAAGTTCACAAGCACCTTATAAAGATCCTAATTGGCAACAAAGGTGCCGGGCTAGCTAGAGCTCATCTAACCAATTCTAGAAGTAAGGTCACATAAACCTATGTCGCTAGTACTCAAGCAACCGGAGAGCTCCTACACATGCTAGTAAGCAAAAGCACAAAGCCATCTAAGCTCACTAGCAATGCTCAATAACAAGGCTACATAAGCCAAATTATAGAGCGTAAAACACTTATCTACACAAACTAAGCAATGTGACTAACAAGGCCACTCAAACCTAATTAGTCACGCAAGAGAGCTACTTCTATGCTATACAAGCAAGAAGGTAATTAGCAAGCTACACAAGCTAACTAATTATAAGAGCAACTACACAAGCACAATGAATGTAAAAGTAATTACAAGCTTGTGTAAGGGAATTGCAAACCAACATGAAGACAAGGATGATACGATGATTTTATCCGAGGTTCGCGTGTTTGCCAACACGCTAGTCCCTATTGAGACAAGCTCTAAGGTTGCCGCCGGTCCTCTTGCTAGTGGTGACCCACAAGTCACACTCTCCCACGTGGAGTGCTTACCATAAGCTCTAGCACTTGACCCGGTCGGACCACTTGTCGCCCTTCGTGCCTCGCTCTACTAGAGTTGCTCTTCGTGGCTCCCGTGGGGTGAGCACAATCCCTCTCACAATCACTTCTCTGGAGCACCGCACAATCTTCTTTGCGTGCTTTAACAGAGACTACCACCAAGCCATTTAGGAGGTGGCAACCTTCAAGAGTAACAAGCACCACCGGCTTGCAACTCGATCACCTAGTGCCACTCGATGCAACCTCACGATGCAATCGCACTAGAATCGCTCACTTAATCGATCAGATGATCACTATCAAGCACAAGTGAGTTAGAGGGCTCCCAAGCACACCTACACAGGCCATCAAGGCTTAAGGGTGCTCAGCAACCAGCCCAAGCCTAAGCTCCACCTCTATTTATATCCCCCAAGCCAAATAGAGCCGTTAGAGCAAAGCTGCTGGTTTTCTGCGAGGGCAGCGGGCACGGCGGTGCATGGCACCAGACATGGCGGTGTCCCTTCCAATGATCGAATTCCAACGGCTAGCCCTAGGGGTGGCGGTGACCACCCAGGCCAACCCCGCGAAAACCTTGCTCTCGGAAAAAATAGGGCAGTGCACCACCCTAGGCACGGCGGTGCCCAGGCGGTGACCATGCCCACTCCCTTAGCTCTCTGCCAAAAAGTGGCGGTGGCACCGGATAGCACCCGACGGTGCACCGCCCTTACGATGGCGGTGTACACCGTCACTTTCGGTGACCACCCCGACTCTTGCTGCGCTCGGCCAAGTCTAGGTGGGCACTGCCCTAGGGGTGGTAGTGCCACCGGACAACCAGTGGTGGTGCCCTCAGGGAAACACGCTGCTCTTGGCCTCCTAGCCGGTCACCGCCATAGGGGGGTGGCGGTGCCACCCAAGCAGCACCTTGAGTCCAGTTTCGCCTCCTTTTCTTCACCTTTTTCAACACCTTTACAAACGTGCTAACACCACCAAGCATTCACCAACTTGTGCACGTGTGTTAGCTTTTCACAAACATTTCCCAAAGGATTAGTAACTCAATTCACCACGCCACTCGATCCTAACACGTATGTAAGGTTAGATCGCTCAAGTGGCACTAGATGACCGATATGCAAACAAGTTTGCTCCTCTTAATAGTATGGCCATCTATCCTAAACCCAGTCATGCACTTCTCTACACAACCTTTGACCGGTGAAATGAAATACCCTATGTTATACCTTTGCCTTGCGCATTCTAGTTCATCTCCTTCGATGTCGATGCAACACATGCACCAACCAATCACCAAATGATATGATCCACTTCATATCATCACGTGACCGTATTGGTTCATCGATCTTGACTTCACTTGCTCTTCACCGTTGCCTCGGTGCATCGGCGCCAAGTCATCACTCAACTTGTCCTTCACACTTTACAACTGGTCCGTCGAGCCAAGTCTTGTCTTGATCTTCTCCACCTTGATCACATAACTCCATGTCATGTCTCATATGCAATGAGCTCCTTCATCACAAGTGTGAGCCTTTGCAACATCTCCGAGCCACTTCACTTCATGGCATGAGTTGCTCACACAAGTACTTGTGGACTAATCACCTGTGTGTCTCAACCACATATTAGTCCACCTAAGATTGTCACTCAATTACCAAAATCAAACAAGGACCTTTCACTGAGAGGGCTGGCACTCTCCCCTAAAACTCCCGCATTACACCGTCTCAATTAATTATCTAGTTAATAGTACAATTAGCTAGTTACTTATAGTATTTGTGCTTTGATTTGTTGTCCTCTCTCTCTCTTTATTAGTCTATAATATCATCTTATATAATTGAGAATTAGATGACCTTTGTCTTAATCTCTTTTGTACTTTTTATCATTGCCCACCAAACATCTAGTTTGTCCCCCACAATACACCCCTTAATTAGCTAGTTAATTATAATTAGTGTTTTGCTTGTTTGCTCACTCCGAAATGATATCTAATGACATCTACATTATTTAGGATTAATCTTCATGTTACATTTCTTATCTACTTTGTTCTTGTTATTTACTGCTGTTTTTCTATCTTAAAAATTAGAATGACCGAGTGAAAGTTAGAGACCTAGGTCTACTTATTTTTTGTTCCCCTTTTCTCTATAACATTTAGTGTTTTAGCTTTCTTTTGTATTGTAACATAAATATTTATTTGGTTGTTATTTACTCCCTCCATTCTAAAAAAAATATCATCATAGGTTTAGACTAAGTCAAACTTTCTTATGTCTGACTATATTTATAGAAAATACTATCAATATTTATATCTCCAAACAGGTCTATTATGAAAATATATTTCATTATCTATCTACTGATACTTATTACGTATCATAACTCATATTTTTTATATGATTTGGTCTAAGTTCAGATGGATTGACTCCTCTTAAAGCGAGAATTTTTTTGGGACGAAGTGAGTATATATATACTCTTGTCGTGTATAGATTTCGTCATACATGATTGTCGTTGGCCTAAATATCCCTTCTATGTCTAAATTTTGGCTCCGCCCCTGCCCACTACGATATTGTCAGTTGTTCTGTTATTGCCTTTAATGACTCTTTAGCTTTGCTAAACACCGCTATTTAACTTAGCCATGAAATATTTTTAGTACCACTAATTATGACGGGGGCAAATATTGATTCCTTACTCTAGATGATTATAATCCATGACTCTCCATGGTGTTCTTTACTTAATAGTTAATAATTGATCTCACTTACTATCGAAAAATTATTGAATTGACGATTGTGGAATGTTTAGCGAATATGAATGTTGGTCATACGTGAGTATGTTGATTGGTTTGATACTTTGACGAATGCTTGGTTATGGATTTGGAGACATGTTCTTCTAGAACCCTCTACATGTATTTGAGTATTTGTGGTCATAAAATTTCCTTAGTTATATGTTTACGTGCATAATCAATTGAAAACTTTCATGGTTTCTATAAAACTGCCAAATATATAACTTTGTATAGCTCAGAAGAGACAACAGCTAGCTATTTAAAACCTTGCCTAAAAACAAGAGTATACGTTAAAAAAGGAATAGTGCCATTACATATTTTCATTAGCAAGAAACATAGCCGAATTCAAGTTTAAAAAAAATGAACTTGAACATAGATGAGGCCGTGCACGGTACGACTACCACTTCTTGACTAATAATTTAGTACAAATATGAGATACGCGTCACTTGTACCAATTTATAAATTGTGTGTTCGAGATAATTACGAAGGGAATGGAAGGAGTAGCGTCGTCAACATTTGCGGGCCAATTTGGCAAATCGACCATGTGTGCTGTGCAAAACGATCTTGAAGATAGATAAGCAAGGCAGCTCACTTTTCTGGAAAGTCGCCCCCAGCCTGTTGTTCTACTGTGGAATGTGGATGTGGCCTTTATTTTCTTGCTCAAACTTGTCACACGCTACACAAGAGAAAACATCTTCTGTGAGACGCATGCATGCAGCACTTTTAAAATTTGATACGGCTCACACTCACACGTACACGTTGGTAGGAGTATCTAGGCCTGCAGCGTGCTGCTATCTATCTATCTATCTATCTTGATAGCCGCCAGAGCCAAGGCATGGATGGAAGGATCCGTCACCATCACTACCTAGGCCAGGATTAGATTAGATTTGAAACCTTGTGTTTTGCCATGCATACGAAATTAAAGGTGGCATGGCCTGAGAGTACTCCTGTATTATATTGGTCCCATGAGATGAGACTCAAAGCATGGGGATGGTCCTCGTGTCCTTGTGGCCCTGGTCCAGCCGATTAGTATTCAATTTGTAAACCACAAGAGCAAGCTAGCGTCCGTCAAGCTAACATTCAAGTTCAGCTGCATGTGTTTTCAAAGATTGAGTACCGTGTTTTGTCACGCACTCCTTTCAATTCAACCGGTGGGATGTGAGGCTTGGATGTGCGTGATTTCCGTTCACTTTTTTCGTCGTTCGTTCAAAAAGAAAAGTTCCGGTGTCAGTCGTCTTGGATGCATTTGCTAAGAGGCTTCAATATATGTAGTTTCGGAGAAAAATCGTTCATCAGAACTAAAGATATTATTTCCTACTATACCAGAAGAAGTAAAACATTGATCAGAAAGAAATTCAGAAAGTACTAAACGCCAGTTTTGTGACAAGTCGTGTACGTATTGCTTTCTTGGGTCCTAGTAGGGTTTTAAAAGGTTGATGAAGGTAGTTGGTGCATGCTTCCACAGCAACCAGCAGCATTTGGCGCTGTTCAAAAGCACACTACTAGGCGCCTTTATTAGCGGTGTCTCTGAGTCAAAACGGCGTCTGATTTGCACCAGATCCGCTTGGTTTGACAGCAGAGCAGCGAGCGGCACTCTCACCTCTCGAATTGATCTCAACAAATCTCGTCGCGCGGCGCCGAGCTCGTTGACCATATCACCATTATGGGGAAAAGGCGGGCCCCACTAGCAACACCTCCCGTCAGGTCAGGGTCACCTGGGCCGGTCCCACCAAAACAAAGTGTACTAGTGTGCAGAATCAAAGTATTTCACCATATTTTTTGTTTTGTATTTGATAATTATTATTCAAAGGCAGGCTCAAAAACGTAATTTACAATCAAACTGTATATAAGGTTATTTTTTATAGCTGCCTGATCAAGATTTGATGTGATAGAAAGTGAAAAAGCGTAGGGCTGCCTGATCAGGGCGTAGGCGTAGGTTGGTGTAGGCCATGTCATGTACAGTAAGTACTATGGCAGTTGCAGCAGAGATCATCCATAGCGAGCGAGCGAGCTGAGCTGGGGGAAGCGTACTCGTCTACCTCGCGCCATGGCACGGCAATCAGCAGCCTTGAGCGGTTCAGCCAAGCGAAATACGTACACCAATCAATGAACCTCCAACAAACTCTCATTGAAAGCCACTTTCATGGCGTGCCGGTGGTAATAGCGGTTCGTTCGTCCCAACGGCCGGCAGGCTAGCTATCGTGCTCGTGCACGGCATTTTAGTTTCCCTTTTATGAAACATATACTCTGCCATGACCATGCCAGAAGTCGTTGGCTGTTCCAGTTCCATCATTCGAATTACTCCTAGATAGTAAGTACATATCAGCTCAAAATCAATGAGCTCGTGTGAGTGGGAGGGACGGATGAGAATTAAATACAGCAGGCTGGGCCCTATGAATTCTTACATCCTACCTCTCAGTCTATTTATATAGTAGTTATATCTTTATAATTAATATATATCTCATTTAGTTTTTTTCGTAGAGTTTTTTTTGGTTCTCGCGTCTAATCCGGTTGTAAGCTTACAGCTTGCTTCTCTTTTTTCTCCTTTCATCTCTTCTCCACCTTAGTATTCAACCTGCTTATATCCCATCATTATACTTGCTCTTAAGCAGTCTACTAATTACCCCTCTCCGCATAATTGTTTTGACTTTTGAGCACGTATGAATATTCCCCATAATGAAAAGCAGAATCATTTGTTATTATTATACATATCATTACAAAGAAGTAGTACAGTACTATTAGGGTATTGTTATCAAACCTAGACTCGTGCCAGCTGACTCAACACTTCACGTCTTCACCTACAGAAAGATAGAAACCTTCCGAGCCTTTTTTTAAAAAAAAATAAAGAACAAAAGTTCAGATGTATTTATAAATTTGGAGAGGGGAACGGGTCCTGATCCAACCTGTCATTATGACATCCAGAGCTAAGATAACAACCTGCGATATGACGTTTGCAGAGTCCCTGTCTACCGGCTCCGTTCGCTTCGCTGAAAAAAATAAGTTAAAACATTGTTTCGGCTGATTGGTTAGGAGAGAAAAACACTGTTGATTGATTAGGAGAGAAAAACACTGTTCCGACTAAAAAAACAAGCTGAAAAGTACATATTATAAGACAAGCAAACAAGGCCATTACGTATACTTCCTCTATCCTAAATTATCTGTCTTTTTCCGTACCGACTCGATTTAAAAAAATACGTGCAACATTTGTATCTCTAAATAAATTTATTAAAAAACTAGATTCAAATATCTTTCCAATGATATCAATTATATACCATAAATATTAATATTTTTTAATATATATTTTGTCAAAATTATTTCTCGAAAAACAAAAACCACAGATATTTTGGAACGGAGAGAGTATGTCTCTCCAACTCATATGAACATGAATAAGATGTTTGAAGGACAAAATTTAAATAATATACAAAAACAAAGAATTTTGAGACGGATGGAATGGTGTCCCAGCGATGGACACTCATTTGCAACAAAAGTGAACATGCCTTTTTTTTGGTAGGGATCATGGATTTGTTTCTCATCGCATAGTAGGATCATATGGTGTTTCTAGCGAGTGGTTCGAATCAGAAAACAGACTAAACATTTCTTTTGTTTTACACTACGATAGAAACGAATTAGGTAGAAGTTGGCTTCTAGTGATTAAGGATCTGTTTGCACACTCTAAAATAAACTTTAGTCACTTAAACCTTAGGTTTAGGTATCCAAAAATGTGAACTAAAAGTGAACTAAACACTAATTTTTACTCTAACTAATCATTAGTGCATTAGTTGGCAAATATGGACTAAAGTGAACTAAAAGATGCTCATGAGTCTATGCCTAGAGAATCTTTTTCAATTTGGTTCACTTTTAGCTCACTTTTAGTCTATGTATCTAAATATCACTTGACTAAATGATCCATCTAAATTTTAGCTCAACTAAACATTAGTCATCTAAATTTTAGTTTTAGATCATCCAAACATGGCCTAATTAGAATTCACTTCCTTCACCTTTCTACTACCATCCTCCCTTAATCAGACAAGAGTAGCTAACGAGCCAATAAAAAATCGAATCTAAAATATTTAGTACTACCTCCGTCTCAAAAAGAATATAATTTTAGCAGTATCATATTTTAGCACCTTAAGTTTAACCAATTATAGATTAAAAAGGTATTCATGTTTATGATACCAAATAAATATCAATAAATTAATTATGAAACGTATTTTCATAATAAATTATTTTAAAGTCATAAATGTGAATATTATTTAATAGAAACTTAGTCAAACGTAAACTATTTTTTATGGCACGTAACCCATAGTTGCAATTTTTTTAGACAGAGGTAGTATGTTTAAGAAAATTTCTGAAACGTTTCAAAGATCGGACATGTGAACATCCGGGTAAAACAAAAAAGAACTAGTACAAGTTTGCCCTTGCTGTAGTAAGCCCTTGTTTAGTTCGTGAAAAGTTTTCTCAAAAAGTGCTACAGTATTCATCACATCGAATTTTACGATACGTGTATGAAGCATTAAATGTAGACGAAAAAAAACTAATTGCACAGTTTAGTTGGAAATTGTGAGACGAACATTTTAAGCCTAATTTGTTCATGATTGAACACTAATTGACAAATAAAAACGAAAGTGCTACACTATACTAGCCAAATTTCCAACTATCCACGAACTAAACACGGGCTAAACTCAAAAATAAAAGCTGATGTCCTTGGAAGCCGCGCCTCTCATTAAGGCCCTGTTTGTTTCCGCTTATAAGCGGCTTATCGGTAGAAATAAGTGAGAATCCCACCAAACGCTTTGCTTATTTCCACCGATTCTCGCTTATATGGTAAGCCGCTTCAGAGATTTGAACTACGAGAAGCGAAAAGCAAGAAGTGAGAAAATCTTCGCTTAGATTATAATCCAAGCGTGTCTAGGAGAAGTGGAAACAAACAGGGCTAAATAACACCATTTGCAGTGGTTACTTGGAAGGCACTACAACTACCATCTCTGTCATCACTGTGCGGCCCTGGCCTAGCTAGGGTGCACATAACACACTACTCCAGCCAAAACAAAAGCCATTTAAAACAAACCGAAACCGTGACAGCTCACTGCTCACTGTCACTGACGAGCAAGAGTCCAACAAAGCTGATAACAGATCGCGCAGGCCAAATTTAATCGGATCAGACAGAACAGTTGAGCCGCAGCTCCATTATTAATAAGCTGCTGCTGCAGTGACGACGTCACAGCACCTGGACGGACAGCAAGAGATTAGATTAGCCCTGTTAAGTTGCTGAAATTTGCAGTGATGACGTCACAGCACCTGGACGGACAGCAAGAGATTAGATTAGTTTTGCTCCAAATTGTAGGTTCAGTTGAGCTGAGCTTGCTTGATTAGGAAACCTTAACCCATGCTTGATTGGGCTAGAGTGTTCCGATCTGGAAAGAAAGAATCCGGCAGCCTTTTTTTTGTAGTATATATATATATAGTGTAAAAATATATGTGAGGCTATCATCGTCCAGGCTGATTAGAATAACATATAGTAGTTTATTGCTAATAATAAGCTGGGATGCATATGGATAATGATAAAAAGGTGCATGAGAGCGAGGAAAGCGTGTGGGCATCGATTCCATTGACGTTTCTGCGCTTGATTGATGCAGTCAGTGCCTAGCATGTTAGTATTACTACTACTATGGAGATAAAAATATTCCATTCGGTTCTTTCATTCATTATTCAAGCAGACATTATTTGGGGAGAGGAAAGGAAAGATGAGTGAGAGTGGAAAGTGTTTTTTTTTAAAAGAGTGAGAGTGGAAAGGGGGCCTTGTTAAACCATCGTTTTCGTCGTCCATTCTCCTTTGGAAGGCAAAAGTGGTTTACTGATGATGATTGAAATAGTCACTGAGCCTGTTCGTTGGTTGGTTTCTGTGTTGATAAGCTCGGTTGATGCTGATTTGTTATGAGAGAAAAATATTATTGGCTGGCTGATAAATCCTGACTAAAACCAACAAACGAACAGACTGACTAACATTTGGAGTTCTAGCCTTTTTGGATGATGTGAAAACCTAAAAAGAGGGCACACTTTTTTACTTTTGCCACAATGACGAGGAATTACTCTCTCACACGGCCTTTTTGAGTTAATAGTGTTCCAAATTAACACGTCACCGTGATAACCAAAGTTTGCTATCAGTAGTACACCCTCCGTTCCTTTTCTACGGCGTACTCCATCCATCCATGAGAGATACAACTATAGAATTTATTATGCAAGTCAAACTAGTTTAATTTTAATCAAATTTATAGTGAATAATATTAATATTTATGTCTCCAACTAGTTTATTATGAAAATATATTTTCAAATTAATTTTATGGTATTTATTTTGTACAATAAGTATTATTAATTTTTATAACTTTGATCAAACTTCAAATCGTTTGATTCATAAAAAAGCGAGAATCACGCCATTTTATGCACTGAGGGAGTATTTGGTAAATACTGTGACACGTCAGAAGAGGTGATGTGATGGCAAAAATATTAAGGTGAGAGAGAGAGAGAGAGAGAGCAAATGGGTTTCATCAGTTTCGTACTAACGAAACCTAGTTGGCATTGTTTCCAAACGAATGAAATTACAATTAAACTGCATTGAGAGCTTACAATTCTTTTTCGGCCAATCCCTCCAACATTTATCATAACATCATGCAGCGGTTAAATGTTATTGTTTCATATGGGGTGTTTGTGACTGCTCCACAAACTCTATCCCACAAACTCCATTAAAAAATATGGCTACTTTGAAACCACTCCATGAAACCAATTTAGAATGAGGGAGAGCAGATGGGTTTCATCAGGTTTCATACTTCAAACGTTATTTTCTCTCCATTCAAAAATGTGCGTGTGCACGAACCAAGGAAGGACAAAAAAAATCGTGTGGTAAACTGAGCGTATATTTTCCTTATTAATAAAAAACAACTGCACATATTTGTGAGAAAGGGAACAGGATTTAGCATGTGAGAGAAAGGACAGTCATTTTTCTTCTGGAATCTGTGTGCTCCACCAATGCGCTGGTTGTCCATATTTTACTTGGTACAGGTAATCCTCAGAATAAAGAACTGAGCAAGGACAAAGCAATATGTTCCAATCCACTAAACAAATGCAGATCCAGCTTCCATGTGCAATCCCCATGCCCCATGCCAGCAGCAAATCTGTGTTATTATAATCCCAGGTGTAGCATGATTATAATACCAGGGAAGGCACCTCCTAATAATAGTAGGAACATCTTCGATCTCATCATTAGATTAACAATATACAGTTCATTTGGGGAACTTAACCAAAGGCAGATCAGGATAGGGAATGAGGAATCTCAGCTGGCAACGCATCAGGAGTGCATGCAGCAACAAGCAAGGCAGGGGTTATTGTTTTGTTAGGGTTTTTTCTGGCCAACTCATGAACCCCAACAACCCAGCAAGCAGATCTTTGAAGCCCATGATGATGAGGAGCATCCATATGATGAGTTCCTCTTAAAGAGGCACCAGCATCACCGATCACATTAGCAAAGTCTTCATGTTCTCTCAAAATAAATAAAAAAACATATAAAAAAAAGTTTCTTCATTCTCGATGATGGAATGTTCAGTATCCAGCAGTGTGAGGAGCATGCAGCCTTTCAAAATATCCACTAGGAATATAGAAGCTCAACATTTTTTTCGGTCTATAAAAAGATATATATGATAATTAGTATGAACAGGAGTGAGAGAAATGCCTTTTGCATCCCTCCCTCCAACGCACACGACATATCTATCAATGTAGGCTATAGATGGTAAGTGTTTCAAGATTCATTCATATAGAAGGCTTGTTTGGTGAAGTTCCAACTTCTATTTCTCTGTGTATTGTCACAAGGATCAATTTTTGTCTCTGCTATCAAAACGAACTATTCTTTTGTTTAGGGGTGCAGTACATGGACGAGTTAGAGCCAGAACCGGTCGGGGCTTCACCAAACGGGATTTAAATATAAACTTACATGGAGTTTCAATAATTGCATGTCTTATGAACAGTTTTAGTTGAGTACATTAACGATTCAACAGTTGGCTGGTCTGGTTTTCGGACCAGCCGGCTGGTTCCTCCTCATAGGGGTACTGTTCATCAACCAGCCGTTATAGTATTTCTCTCTTACACAACTAGCCGCTACAGTATTTTGATTTTTTTTTCAGCCAAGCGAACGGGTAGCACTGCAAACCGTAATAATTATATGAATTATGAGGTAGCACTGCAGAGTGCAGAGAACAACCCCATCAGCAGATATACCCCGTATATATGTTATAATTGACGATTCTGTAGAAAGAACCAAAAAGAGGTGTAGCACCACAATGTGGTGGATATCATGCTCATGCGTTCGAGAGGAAATCATGTGTTTGTTTAAGCAGCGCGGCGCGGCGCAGGTGCATCCATCGATTGCGTTCTTTGGGAATTGGGCAGGAAAGATCACACCAAAGCAGCCAGGGCAGCTGGAAAAAATCAAAGAAAAAAACCCACATCTTTTTCACCCTCCCTGTGACTGTGCCTCTGCGGCTGCGCCAGCGCTGTCAGGGCGCCATGCCTAGGCTAATGCCATCACGAGCTGCATGATTTGGCTTGTCACGGCCGGGCGGGCAGGCCAGCCCCCATGGCCTCCGAGCGGCCTTTTCAGCGTCAATGGCGGCAGCTTTTGGAGCCCCCGCCCCAGCGCGACAAAAAGCATCGCCTGCCTAGTCCCTCCTCATCACGCACAGTGCCGGCGGTACTACGAGGCCGAAGTGCCGAACAGAGCACGCCATTTACTTGCCCTCTTTAGCGCTAAAAACATTCTTAGGACAAAAGCGTCGCGGCCTAATTGCCTACTGAGTACTAGTAGTCCCTGCCCCAGCTCTGGATCTTATCTAGCGGTCAGATCAGTCTCTACTACTACTCCCTAACCGTACGACCCCATGGCTTATCTCTGCCCCCCCCCCTTTTTTTGGCGGTAGAGCTGTTGCGAAGCAAGCACTTTTTTTTAACGACGAAACTGTATGGGCGGTCCTGCACAACTTGGCATGGGTGTCATCTACGTGTCTCAGCTTCGAAATGTTAATTCTATATCTATAAACTTGGCTTCGGATGTCATCCAGATGTAAATGGATCAAAACAAGTTCGGATGAAGATAAATTTTATATTAAAATTGTAGCCCTCGACAGGATCTACAACTTTGTAGTTGAAAAGTTTTTGAATTGGACCTGTTTAGGGTCCCAAAATACTGTTGTAGGTACGCAGATTTTGAAATTTAAAATTATCCGACAATCTCGGATGTTGACATGGTCTATATAAAAGCTATAGTTATCAGTACGATCTAAAAATTTATAGTTGAAAACTTTTTTATTTGAAGTTGTTTAGTGTCCCAGATACATGTTCTAAGTTTATAGATTTTGAAATAAGAAACTTAGAACACATATTTGAGATACTAAACAACTTTAAAAAAAAAAAAATTAACTACAAAGTTGTAGATTGTATTGATAAATATAACTTTCATATAGACCATATCAACATCCTAGATTTTTTGATAATTTAAAATTTTAAATTATGTAAACTTATAATATTATTTTGGGATCCTAAACAGTTTTAATTCAAAAACTTTTTAACTACAAAGTTGTTCATTCTGTTGAGGGCTGTAATTTTAATATAAAATTTATCTTCACTCAAGCTCGTTTGGACTTGGTGACATCCGAAGCCAAGTTTATAATCACTTGCCAAGCTGAAGGAGCGTCCGTGCATTTTCCTCTTTTCTTAGCGGAAGACGCTTTTTACTGATGCGGACAGTACTGTAGTACTAGTACTACACTTTGTATAGAGCTCGGCAAGCATTGCAGGAGTACAGGTGTGAACGTCAGTGTGAGAGCTTAATCATAGGTTAGCTTAGCTTCAGTCTAGGACCACGGACGTTAGTTAACAGAATCTCAGTACCAAACCATGCATGCAAGTATTATAATAGAATGCCCGTGCTAATCATGGGCTTAGCCATTATCCTACTCCTAATAGCAATCACAAGTACAGAGCCAAGTCAATTAATTTATGGGCGGAGGAACAGTGCTGAGAGGAGCAAAGGGGGAGGCTGCTTCCGTTTCGCGAAACATGCCACAGCACAACAGCATGGGATCCTAGGAGTCTAGAAGGAAGAACCCTTGCCTTGCTCTTGCTCCCCTGAGCACGCCTCTTGAATCAGATGAGCTCAATCAAAGTGGACAAGAACAACAACCAAGAAGGCTACTACTATTACCTCTTTTTGCTTGGGATGAGATGAGATAATCTAATCCTAAATCAGCATCAACATCATCATCGGATCCCAAGAGCATACAGTACAGTGCAGTAGGAGGAAGCTTGGATTTCTAGGCATGGCGCATGGCGGCATGCTTTCTTGGGGTTAATTTCTTAGCAGATGGAAAGTCTAAAGAAAAAGAAAACGAGTGATCAGATCACTGAAATTAAACTACATGTTTCTCTCTCCATTCTCCCTTCCCTCTCTTCTCTCTTCTCTAGTTTAAGCGGACTGCGGCGACGAAGCTCCATTGGCGTTGTCCGTGTGGTCGGCGGTGACGGTGGGCGCCGGGGCGGCGGCGCCGTTGATGTTGAAGCCGCTGGTGGCGCCGGTCGGGGACGAGGTGAGGACGGGAGGGGGAGGGGTGATCCTGGACGGGTTGAATAACGACGGTGCAGCAGCGCTGCCTTGGGTTTGGAGCGGCGCGGCGCCCGCGGAGGCGGAGGCGCTGCGGCGGGCGCTGTGTCCGCCCAAGAAGTTGTGCTTGTTGTTGTGCATCCAGACCTTGAAGACGCCCTTGCCGACGCCGATGTCGCGGCACCACTCGTCGACGATGGCCTCGTCGCGCTTCTGCAGCCGCCACCCGAGCCGCTCCGACAGCTCCTGCATCCGCTGCTTCTGCTCGGCGGTGAACTTGGTGCGGAACCGCTTCCTGGGCATAGGCATCGCGCCGCCCCCGGGGCCTGGCGGCGCGCTCGACGGCGTCAGCTGTTGGGCTGCTGGGGCCTGCAGCCTCTGCGCCGCGGCCGCTACCGCGGCGCCTGGCGCGCCGCCAGAGCCAAGCGAGAGCAGCATGTGCGGCGCGGTCGCGAAGTACGACGGCGGGGGCGGGGGCTGCTGCGCCACCGGCGCCGGCACGTGGTGCGGCGCGTGCGGGGGCGGGGACACCGACCGCTCCTCGTCGTACTCCGAGCCCTCCGAGTCGGAATCGGAGTCGTCGGCGTCGACGACCCCCGGGTGGTAGCGGTCCTCGGGCGTCTCCTCCCCGCCGCGGTGCGGCTGGCCGTGCAGCACGCTCGGCGGCGGCGGGAGCGCCAGCGGCGCAGGCGCAGGCGTGGGCGGCGGCGGGGAACCCTCCAGCGTCCGGCGGTGGAAGTTGCGGTGGCACCCGCACGCGGCGCACTTGAGCGACGTCGGGTCAGCCGGGTTGGCCCCCGGCGAGGGCATGAACTCGCCGCATCCGTCCACGGCGTGCCCGCCCAGGCTCGCGGCGTGGTTCTTGAGGCACTCCCGGTACAGCAGCTCGCCCCCGGCCCCGGCCGGCGCCACGGCCGCCGGCTTCACCTGCTTCTTGAGGGCGGCGCCGTTGGGGAACATGACGGGCTTGTACATGACGTCCATGGCTTCCATGCGGCGCGGCGCCCCACACTGGGCTTGACCGGTGGGGAGAGGTCCGACGGGGAGAGAGGGAGAGATTACCTCTAGCTCCTAACCCTGGGCTTTAGCATGGGAGAGACGACGGGTCAAGGGAGGTGAGAGGAAAAAACAGGTAAGGAGGTGAAGAGAGGGCGAGCGCGAGGAGATAAGAATAAAAAGAGCACCAGCAAGGCCAGTCACTGGCAGTGAGCGAGAAAGAGAGAGTGTGTGTGAGCTCTACCTACTGAGGAAGGGGACGAGCTCATTTATTAATTTAATTAGCAAGCCATGAAAAAATACACAAATTTTTTGAACGATACTCTATCTATCGTATGAAAAATATCGTTTTTGACTTTTAGACTTTTTATTTGACTGTTCGTCTTATTCAAAAATTTTATATAAATATTATTTATTTTATTATAACTTATTTTATTATTAGAGATACTTTAATAATAATTTATTTATTTTATTATTTGCATAAAAAAATTGAATGTAGCATATGCAAGTAGTTGACATGCTACTTCCGCTGTTTCGAGGTATAATTTATTCTAACTTTGTCCTAAATCAAACTTTTTCAGATTTGACTAAATTTACATAAAATACATCAACATCTAGAGCACGAAATGATTTCCATGAAAATTGTTTTAATAGAGCATTTATTTGAAATTATAGATATTAATATATTTTTCTAATAGCATTATCAAAGTTAGAGATGTTTCACTTGATGCAGAGCTAAAGTAAAATATGATTTGGAACGAGGGCGAGTAATTGTCACCGACTATAGCAACTCAATACCATACGTGATTACACGGATTAAATGAAATACACTATTTCCTTGAATATGGATGATGATAACATATACTACGTTTGAACCATAGTTGATAATTGTTTCCATAGATGTGTGGCTAAGAATCAGAGTTTCCGTTATCACCGAATAAATCGTGAACCTGGTTGTTTGTATTTGTTTGACTGCTGATTCAGGTAGTAGCCATTTTCATGTTAAAGGGCTATGTATGAATTTATGGACCATTATTATGTCATTGTCACCAACTTTTACAAATCTTGCCCCAGGTCCCTCCTGATCCTTAAAAAAAATCTCAAATATTCCTCAAGTAACAGAGTATAATACTGTAAATATATTTTAAGGGGACTACGGTGGGCTCGAATTTCCTTTTCTTTTTTTATGCGAGGTGCTGTTGCATACAGTGTGTCTTTAGGATTTACAAGATACATTGCAGCTTCAATCGCTCAATTCAGCTTTGTCTTCCATAAGAGTATAAGACGAGTCAGCTCCAGTAGCGTAGAGAGCACTTGAGCAGGTGGCTAGCCCTAATTACGATCATCCTTCCATATGTGCCGCCTTCTTTTCAAAATAGTTGACACCTTTGACTTATATTATTCACGTTTTGATTGGTATATTTGTTTAAATATCCAGCTTCTTAAAAGAAAATGAAGGATTCTACCGCTTAATTAAGAACAAATGATGTAACGAACAATATAATACCTAGATGCTAGCACTTAGCGACTCACAAACAGAGACCACCATACATCATCGTTGCCGAGCTTGAAGTAAAATGAAAAGCGTATCATTAGATTAGTTATCAAAAGTACTTTACGTGTATCATAATATGCACATTATGGGCTTGTTGCCCCTCCGGAGGAGTAATTGAGGAGGAACTGTGTCAAACATGCCTTAATACAAAAATCAAACATTGAAAATGAAGTCAAATTTGCTGAGTGTTATGAAGCACAAGTACATTGTTGTTTTTGTGTTATTTAAACACTACGATGAGAGTGCCTTGCATCCTCTGGCCTTAAACCGTCTATAGTTTTGGACTTGCGTTGGTCAAAGGCCTTCTCAAATTCAAGAAAATATGGGACATGTTTGGCAAAGCTCCCTGCCGAGAGTGCTATGCCAAACAATATTTATAATTGTGAATTGATTGCCTACAATGAAATAGGACATTGGGTGTTAAAAGTTAGCTTCTCCTAAGAGCAACTCCAAGAGAGTTGGTAAAAAATAGATGGCTAAACCTATAATTTAGCCAATCTCTAAAATAAAAAATCCCCACAAAAAAAAACTCCAACAACCTTTCTAGTACGGCGAGGCAGATGGCTAGTGTCACATGCAAGCTATATTTACCATGCGAGAATTCCAGGATAGATGACTTGCTATTTTAGAAAGCCATATACAAGAGCTATTGGACTCTCTTTTCTTCCCAAAATAGTCAAATATAGATTACACGGCATGGATGGCTCTTCTGTCGGAGTTACTCTAGTTTACTTCCGCTCAAAATCATTTCCTTCATAAAGTTTATGTTTATGAGTTTATTCTACATAATCACTTTAAGCCATGAGAGAACCACTCCACAGTTAAAATCAGAACAAAAGGGATCTATTAAATAAAGCCCTTAAGTGACACTGGTTTTTATTAGCACCTGAATTAAGTTCTATAGACATAAAAACTAGTGTTCCCTCCGTCCCATCCCATAAAAAAGAAGGTATTATAGGATTTACAAGACACATTAGTGATGAAGCAAAATGACCTAGATACCTCACAAAAGCACTGATGAAGGGTGTCAAACAGCGTTGGAATACTAATAACAGAATGTCCTCCCTTTTTAAGAAAAAAATGGACTCCAGATTATACTTTGTGGGCTATCAGGTAGGTTACGTTTAAGACTTTAAGATGAGCCATCAGTCAGTCAGTAGCAAATACTCCCTCAATCCCAAATTATAAATCATCAATGTCTAGAACACCTTGTAATTTGAAACATAAGGAAGGAACATCCGGTAGACTTTAAATTAAATATGTCGTGCCGCGCCCCTTCCGGAGAACCGGAGGACATAAGCAAACCCGTGGGCGCACGCCACGTTTCGGGGCTGCGTCGTTAGGCTGTCCGCACCGCATAGCTCCAAACCGCCCTGAACTGCAAATATACAGTCCAGACTCCCGCACCGCACAACTCTATCTGCTCCCCAATCCTTCCGTTCGCTACAGGGAATCTGCAAACCCAGCGTTCGTGCTCTCCACCGCTATCCTCTCCATCGCAGCAACCGCTCCTCTCGCGGCAGCCCTGCGAAGTGTCCGCGTCCACCCCGACGACATCCTGAGGAAGCCGGCGGTCTCCCTCAAATCCGAGGGCATTGGGGGCGGAAGGGAGGGGAGGCAGTGCTCGCCGGAGAGTGCAGGGGCGGGTCAGCAAAGGGGGCCGGGAAGCGTCACTCACCCTGTCGACGGCGGCGGAGAGAGTTGAGGTGGGCGTAGACGAACTCGGAGGAGAGCTCTACAACACGGTCGCCCATTCGCCATCGACGGAGAAGGTAATCCCTATCCCTACAGTCTGTGCAGCCTCTAGATCTAGAGGCACTCGCCCGCCGTGGCCGCTGCGACCCGCCGCAGTGGCCCCGCCGGCCCTGCCGTGGTCGGCCCACCGTCCCCGCTGCGAGCCGCCTCGCTCGCCCCCCGACCCGCCCCCGCGCTTGCACCCCGGCACCGCCGCGGCGCTCGGCCTCCAGCACTGCCGCCTTGCTCGCCCCCGGCACGCCTGTGTGATACTTTCTCCATGTATTCAGCCTCAGAACAGGGGAGTTTGGATTCTTGGGGAATTAAATTGGCCATGTTCTGATGAGCAGCAAATCGGTAATTTAGATATTTCATCCCATGGGGGGTATAATCCCAAGTCGAATTTTAAACGGTTTGCCATCAATTCGGTCGATTCTAGTCTAGTGCTAAGTAATTCATCTTCTAGTTATCTGAAACATCAGAAGCTTTGATTGATTTTGTTCCTCCTGCTTGTAACATTTATTTGTATGAAATTGTTCCATGATATGCTTATAGATTTAGAATCTTGCAGTCTTTTCTTCATGTTTTAAAATAGAGCAAGAGTTCTACCATTCATTAAGATAAAGGGAGCAAAGATGTTATGCTATTTTAGAAATGCTAGGACCAGCACACCCGCTGCTTAAAGAATTTGGATGTTCTTCTGCTATACTCATTATACCATTTACTTCATGTTATTGCAGGATGAATCATAATAATTTTGATGAAGCTGGTGACGACATTACTGGTTTCGGCCGGGGTCTTCCAATGTCAGGCTTCTATGGAGGGTGGAACCTAGGGTTGCAACCATCTTCTCAGCCGTACCCATTTTTCCAGGGGGGTGGACCGCAGCTCTGAACCAAGGGTTCATGCCACTCCCAACTCCAGCATCATCTCATGCACCCCATGCTCAAAATCAGCCTATCGCTGCAACGGTCGAGAGTGTTGAACAAGCAGTAATGAAAGAGAGTCAGGGTGATGGGGAAGGAGCATCGGTGGCAGCTGGTCGACGACGCAAGGTCGTACCTAGTCGCAGCAAGTTATCCATCTTCTCCCCAAAAGAAGATGTGTTCCTTGTGAAGTCATGGTGGGAAATTAGCTATGACCCAATTATAAATACATTGAAGAAGAAGGAGGGGTTCTGGGCTAGGATTACAAGCCAGTACAATAAAAAGAGGGGTTCCTTTCCTGAGAGAAGTTTCAGATCGCTGCAGAGTCGTTGGGAAACTATCAAGGCTGAAGCGAGTAAATTTGCAGGGCACATGGCAAATGTTATTCGAGACAATCCGAGCGTGATGAGTGATGCAGATAAGGTGAGGGAGACAATCTGTTATTGGTATTTGGTTTCAACTACAGTTTGCTTCATAATTCTAACATTGTGTACCCTTTTTGCAGACCTCTTTAGCTCTAGCTAACTTTGCAGACATCGAACCATAACCGTTTTTTACATGCATTGCTGGGATTTGCTGAAGGATGAGCCTAAGTGGATGGAGCTCAACATCAGGGGGGCACAACCTGGAGACGACGATGCAATAGCCGATCACATTCCCACAGCCGCCACCAATATCGATCATGACCCGAAGACACCGTCTTCTCAGTAACACATGAAGCAATCCATGACTACCATATTATAGAAACACACCGTCGACGGAACTGAAACGCCGAGTAAACAGGATTGGGACCAAAGTAGTCAGCACGGATCCTCGCATCCCTGACCGCATGATCCCTCTGTCGTATCTGCTTTGGTGGACCATCGGAACGACGTCTACGACGAGAGGGTCCAGCATTCTCGAGCTCGAACGACTCCAGTACCTCCAAGTTATCGTCATCAACAATCAAATGAAAATCATCTTCGTCCTCCTCTTCCTCTATCACCCACGTTCTACACATGGAAGAACCAAAGCAGCCTGCCATGGCCGTGGAGGGAACAGGCGACGGGGGTGGACAGAACAGGACCTCGATGGAGTGGAGGGAACAGGTGACGAACCATAGCATCCTGCCATGCCGAGATCAAATCCGGCTATTTAGGCTGACAGATGGGGCATATGATAGCTCAAATGGATGCTTCTAGCCCCTGGCCACTCGTAGCTACAAAGAATCGACGAGGAGCTCACCGGACAGGAAGGAGACGGCGGCGCAGTCCGCGCTCGATGGCGGCAGCAGCAGGTTCGTTTGTTCGTTGAGTTGAGGATCGAAATACAAGCGGCTGACGGCAGTGTTCTAAGGTGAGCGACCTGTACAGGCCGATGGGCCATCAGCCTGTTCGGTTGGCTGGTTTGTTTCGTTGCTGGTTCGTGAAAAAGTACTGCTGGCTGGTTTGTGTGAGAGAAAAATACTGTTCCGGCTAAAAATTTACGATCGTTTACGACAAGCCACAGCCAGGCCATGCCCTGTTTAGAGGCTGCTTTAGCGGAGGAGCGGTGCGCTTAGCCTTACGAGTCCCTCCTCGCTTTAGCCCTGCGGCGCCCGGAGACTTTTGCGAGGCGTGACGCGTGCGAAAGAGGTCAGAGCGCGGGCGATGGCCATTAACTCCCTGATGGTGCGACCAATGCATGCGGTGACGCGGATCCCCATGCGCGTCCCCCCGGCCGTCGGATGCCGCCGTTCCTGATGGCGTCGCGTCGGGCCGAGTGGCCGGCCATGCACTTTGATGGTTTTGGACGTGAGATGGTGTGTGCAGGGGCTTAGTGGTACAGTACAGTGCACAGCAATGCCCATGGTGGCGCTGTGTGTGCCTGTGCTGGTGGCGGTAGTAAATATTATAGGTACCGGCAGCATTGCCGTTTGCCAAGTGCAGCGTGGTACGAAGAGGTGGGGATCAAAAGAACAGTGCGAACGATCTGTAGTTACGAGTGCTTATTACTTTGCATCGTGTGACGCCGGACAAGGTAGCCGGTGACACACCATGCACACGTACGGTACAGGATCGATTCTCGCGAGCTATCTAGTGCTTGCTTTCTAGAGGAACTTCATGAATCATGACCTCGTAGTAAATAAATCATTGATACAATAATTAGGAGTAGCCCGCTCCGGGTCCGTTTTGCAGAATGTTCTGGTCCAGTGCCCATGCAACGCAACCCCGGCGGAGGAGGCAGCACCGGGGCGGTGGTGGCAGTCGGTGCGGAAAGTGATTTCTGTACACTGACCACATGCTGTCCCTGGCGCGGCCTGGCAAAACAAAACGGACGCCGCACGAGGAGGCGAGCGAGCGAACGAAACAGTTGTTGGCCTTGCTGGTGTGGTGCCGCTGTCGCTGTGAAAACACCCAGCCGGCCGCGAGCGAGCGCCCCCACCAATCCACCATGTGTGGGGACTGGGGAGCGGTGCCGCCTCGGCGTCTCCTGGACTGCTCCGTTCTGCCGAGACGAGGCGGGGGGGGGCACGGCGCTTTGACGTCGCTTCTGCCAGTCCCAGTTGCTTGCCAACACGCGCACACGGCGGATGTTGTTGCGCGCGCGGGGGCAGAGGCAGACGAGCGCGGGGAGCGGAGCGGGGGCCGGATAGGCGGATACGCCTAGGCCTAGCGCCCGCACCCCGCTGCCGCTGCCGCTGCGTCTGCACTCTGCAGCACGCCCCTGCCTGCCGGTACGTGCAGACGCAGCCACCCTGGCGGCGGATGGGAAGGTTCAGAACTGGAGCCTGGAGCTGGAGGCTGTGGCTGGTTGGTTTGCCGTGTTGGGTTGTCGTTGTTGGTCGGATGCGGGGGCACGCACGCTGACGCCGATGCATGGCATGGGGGTGGGACGGGGGCCGCCTTGCCAACGAACTGCCAATGCCCAGCCCGGGGTGGGCGCGGGCCACCGCACATGCCGGCCGCGGTGGCGATCGGTCGGCTCGCGGGTAGGGCCGTGGGCCTCGTGCCTCTGCCGGTGCCGGGGCAGGAGTCAAACCGCGGCGCGTGTGGAGGAGGACCGTCTGAATGAATGCATGTCTGATCAAATGCTCCACGATTTCATTCTAGAGCATCTATCTATCTACAGTAAAAAATGTACAGCAGTTCTCTGTCCTTTTGGAGTTTTTTTCCAATCGAAGAAGAAAACGTCTGACGGTTTGGATTTGCAAATGTCGGGGACATTAGGATGTGTGCGTTTGCAAATGTCATCCGGACCGGAGATCAGTGATTGTGATTGATTACCGTTTCCAGTCTAGGAATGCTTATTTACCTTCAAAAAAAGACAGGTGCATGCAGATTCTGTACACAGCGCCATTATTCGAGCAGTAAGTAACTATTTCGGATGAAGTTACAGCCTGCTCGTTTGTTGGTTACAGCAAGGGCTAATCAGCTAGCCAACAGTATTTTTCTCCCACAACAAACCAGCACCAGCCAGACTTATCAACCTAAAAAACCAACCAGCAAACGTGCTCGTGTACTGTCAGTGTTTAGCATGCATAGCATTTGAACGCACGGTTCCCTGGGTCAACAATGTACGCCGCCCCTGCCGGTACGTGCAGACGCACGGTTCCCTCGACCCTGCAGGCTCCTCCAGGCTCCAGCAGATCCGACTAGCGACCAGAGCTAGGCATTTGAACACATAATCACCCCTTACTCATCGGACGCCTAGTACCTCAGACAGACAAGCTACCGTAATAACATAAACAGTGAAAAATCCAAACACCCCACGCACGCATGTCCTCCGCCTTTGCTGTTTGCTGCCGCCGGCCTGTCCGTGTTGTTGCGCAGCCAAGGCCGAGCGCGCCGTTGTCTCGCAGGCAGTAGGCTCGCCCACACCAAACACCATACGCACGGCACGGCCCGGCCCCCGACCAAACCGACGGAGACGGACACGGACACCGGATCGGGGCGGAAGACATGGTTGGACGATGGGGACGGGACGGGGCTCAGGGGGCGCCGACAGGGCCACGGTTTTTGCCAGGTCGACACCGTCGCCGCGAGCTGGCCATCACAGGGTCTAGTTATGGAGAGTTATCGCCGCTGACAGCACGCACGCCGCCGGCTCTCCTTGGCGTGTGGTCCGGCCCGTGGAAACGATTGATGCGATGCGTCGATGCGAGCCGCGCTAGCTGTCCCGTGGCCGTGCGTGGTGCTGCCTGCAAGCGCAATGTGCCTGTCCTGCCTGTGCCGGAGCACCTGCATCTGCTGGAGCGGTTACGGCCAACGGGGGTGAGCGAGTCACCACCACGCCCCCGTATTAATTCAGGCCGCCGCCACGGGGCTGATTGCATTGGTGGATTGCTGGCCCCCCTGGGCGTGCGTGGTGGAGTTCTACCAGATCCGTTTTCTCGTGCGATTTGCAGAGGTCTTTCTTGAGATGCCGAGGGGATTGGGGAAAGAATTTTACCGTTGCTGTGGTAATTCGACTTTTATTACGCACCGAGGACAAGCAAGGCAGCAGCTGCCGCACGTCAGGCTGTTTAGTGAGCATGCCCGGACACTATTCCCCAGCCGTGCTGATGTTTTCCTTGGATCCTTAGAGGCGACTCGAGGTGGGAGGGAAGCCTGACGTCCGCTGATGATTGAACTCGGCAGCATCATCGCTTTGACTTCCCTCATCCCAGTGCGTGACTGGTGACGAGGTGAGCTATTGCAGGCCGTATCTATAGGAATCCAATGATGGGCTCATTTCACTGTTGTGTGGCCCGTCGGCGGCCTCCCAACTTCAAACATGGGCAAACCCAATCCGTATATGGGCACGAAGGGCCTGTCAGCCCATGGAACGAAGTACAGACTTCTTGCTCAATCGCTTTCTCTAACCCGGGTCACCGATGGGCCAAATCTCTCTTCCCCCGGTCATAAACTTCATGCAGTCAGGGCTCTCAGGTCTCAAGGACACCGGCGTTCTGCGCTCGTCTTCGAGCATTTTTTTTGCCCTTCGACCTCGAGACCAGACAGTGGTGAATCCAGGAAAAAAAATTATGGGAGGCTAAGTTCAAACGGTTCAGAAGACATGAAGCTAGGGTTTTTGCAAAACTATGGCATAAACCTCCTCTTCATGCCATCATCTTCAACTTCATGCTCCTCCTTACCTTCTCCCATGGCTAAAATTTCAGCGGGTGGGCTGAGGGGGGCTCCATGGGCGCGGCCGCGATAGGGGGGACTTGAGCCCCCCCAGCCCCGATGGAGACTAAGAAGGGAGATAACTTAACATCGTGGACTTAGCAAAGTATGGAGTCGGGACGTAGTGGCCGTGGTCATGCAGTGCACCACGAGCTAATCCCAGCCCAATTGGCAGATTCTGTCCACCTTCCTCTTCAGCCACAGGAAGAGGAGGGCAAGAGCGATTGCCCTGTCGACCCCTCCCCCGAACGCCTCACATAGTTTCTTGATTTTCTTCAGAACTTCCTGGTGATCCAGGCCATTGAAACAGAATGAGAGCCCACCATTTACCATCGAAGAAAGCCCCCGACCTTCATCCAAATATATAAATGATTGGTGCCGCCATTCTTTCCGATCCGGGGGCACCACCCGGCGGCGGTTGCCCGCCCGTCGGAGATTGGAATGGTAAGGAGGAGGCAAGGAGCCAACAAGAGCACACCGCCTGGGCACGGTTGTTGCCCACCGTCGGGCCCTTTCTGGTGAGTAGTTGTGTCTGAGCTCGGTGGGCTTTGGAACGGAGTAGTTGTGCGCTCAGAGCTCGGTGGGCGAGATGAGTGGGTTGCCCAAGCCGATGCCCGCCACGAAAATCGTCTCTGTGCAGGGGCAGAGACAGGGGGAGCAGGGGCCATGCCCCCCAATGAATGTGAAATCTCCATTGTTTTTTCTTTTTGAAATTCAAATAAAATTTGAAAATTTAACACCTCCCCTAACATTTAAAAAATTAACTTTCTGACTCTGCCCCTGTCTCCGTGTATCCAGATTCCAGAAGGCTGAGAAGGAAGAAAACGTTTGTGCACTTAGCAAGTATAGAGCCGGGACTACGCCGTGGCCAAACAATAAAACCGGCCACACTATTTAGGCATTGTTTAGATAGCTGTTAGGATTCAGTATTTGGCATCGTAGCATTTTCGTTTGTATTTGATAATTATTGTCCAATCATGGTCTAACCAGGCTCAAAAGATTTGTCTCGTAATTTACAATCAAACTGTGTAATTAGTTATTTTTTTATCTAGATTTAATACTCCATACATGTGTCCAAAGATTTAATGTGATGGAAAAAGAGTGAAAAAACTTGGAATCTGAACAAGGCCTTAGCGAACAATCATCCGATTAAAATATCACGAACGATCAAACATCTCCGTAACATTCCCTTTTAGGAAAAAAAATCATTCCTGCATGATTCCTTTATTGGCTGGTCTCGTGTGCGCGCCGCTGTTTTAGTTTTCACACAGTCCAGAGCACTTGTGATGATGGTAGTCAAATAAAATATACTTTTGTAAGCTAGATGACATGCATATAAAAGTTAGATTTATAAGTTAGATTAGCAAACTTATATATACAAGTTCCATTGATAACTTATATTATAATAACTAATTTATATAATCAACATTGATCTTATATTATAATAATTTGTTTGTATAACTTAGATATATATCTTAATGAATGGCTTAAATGTAAAGTTGGACGTATAAGTTATATTCAACAACTTAGATATACAAATTAATATAATGACATATTAGCAAAAATATGAAACTATGTATGAAAATAACCATGTGGTTATATAACTTATAAATATGTAACAAAAAAAGAGAAAAATGGTAGAAAGAAAAAAAAAGAAAAAAGAAATATTCACAGGTGTAGCCATGGCACGGGACAAATCTGACCAACATGCACTAAAAACACCCACGTGTGTGGATATCTGCATGACACGGAACAGGGGAAATATATTTGAGAGTTGAGTAAAGGAAAGGACAAAAATGAATGGCACGGAGATGGGAAGTTACGAGTCTGCGCAATAGCGGTCTATTGTTTGCCGCGGTAGAATCGGGTGAACGACTGCTGAAATGGAATTGGGGTTTTGTTCGCCTCATCACGTAAAACACACCGGTGCAGACGGAATTAACTTATAACTTATGCCAAAACTTAGAAACACAAAAATCAGATGAACAAAGTTACATGTATAAAGTCAGCATGGATAACTTATACGATAATAACTTATTTGTATAACTTAGATATCTACCTTGATTAATGACTTAGATGTAAAGTTGGACGTATAAGTTATATTCAAGAATTTAAATATGCAAATTAATATCATAACATATTAGTAGAAATATAAAACTACGTATGTACAAAATAACTTGTATAAAAATAAAAAAGAGAAGAGAAAAAAAAACAAAAAATTTGAAACCATAACATGATACATTAATGCACGGCACGTCCTAGCTAGGATGGCTCGCTCGAGTGCCCTCCGTCTCTATGCACCGACGGCCAACACTTCGCGGAATGCGCAACTAACAAGCGAGGACTGGCCCGCCTCGCACGTGACCCACTAATCATTCACTGAGTTTGAAAGCTCTAGTTTGGTTTTGGTGAATTGATGAAACCATAAGTGCTAACTTAGTTTATCAAAGTGATTATAAGATAGGTAGCACTACTCCAAGTGATTAAGCAAATAAAGATCATGACATGATGATGGTGATGCTATGGTGATGATCACATGCTTGGACTTGGAAAAGGAGAAAGAAAAACAAAAAGCTCAAGGCAAAGGTGAAATTGATAGGAGCTTTTTGGTTTAGTGACCAAGACACTTAGAGAGTGTGATCACATTTAGGATCGATGGCCGTCCTATTAAGAGGGGTGAAACTCGTATCGAAATGCGGTTATCAAAGTGTCATTAGATGCTCTAACTCATTGCATATGCATTTAGGATATAGTGGAAAGCTAACACCTTTGAAAATGTTTGTAAAAATATGCTAACACACGTGCACAAGGTGATACACTTGGTGGTTAGCATATTTGAGTAAGGGTAGAGAAGTTGGTGAAATGAAGGAGGTGATAGTCACTGAGAAATAGTGACCAGACGCTGGTCACGTAGTGACCGGACGCTGGTCCTGCGTCCAGTCAGTGGCACACAGTGAAGGTCGCCCTCGGTCTCTTGACCGGACGCAGGCGACCGAACGCAGGCTGAACACTGTTCAACATCTGGTCATGCTGATGTGGCATCACACAGAGGAAACAGTGAGTGATTAGATGCTAGGCGAGTCCGGTCGGTGGTGACCGGATGCGTCCGGTCTCGAGTGGAACCTTACTAGAAATGACCGGACGCTGGGGTCCTACGTCCGGTCATTTTAAGCAACGCATTCGGTCACAACTTAAATGTACCGATGACCATTGAGATCGGACGATCAGCGTTTGAAGCAGGGGTATCGGAGTCGTGGTCACCGTTTAATTGAAGGCATAACAACCTTGGTGTCAAATTATGGCTCAAGTTGTGTTCAACCATGTGGGGGGTAAACCACCATTCTTTGATGGCACATGCTATGATTATTGGAAGATAAAGATTAAGATGTATCTTGGTTCAATCAATGATCAAGTATGAGATGTGACCGAGAATGACTAGGCTATCATTGATCCCGACAATCTCACTAATCAAGACAAGACCAAGTAATGCAATACAATGGCTCTCAACACAATATATAATGCCATTGATTCTAAGGTGTTTGAGAAAATCAAGGATTGTGAGAGAGCTAATGAGGTGTGGAAGAGATTGGAGGAAACATATGAGGGCACACCGGCGGTGAAGAGTGCCAAGTTGTATATTCTCAAGGACAAGTTGACAAGCTTTAAGATGAAGGAAGATGAGAGCATTCCGGAGATATTCCATCGATTGCAAGTAATTGTCAATGATTTGAAGGCATTGGGAGAAAAGATCAATAATGATGATGTCTCTCATCGGTTCTTGATGTGCCTACCTCTAAAATTTGAAATATTGAGATTGCTTATCATAAAAGGAGGATTGAAGAAGATTACCCCTAACCAAGTACTAGGTGATGTCATGACACAAGAGACATAACATATGGAAAGGGAGGGGGTTGATAAGGATGACAAGAAGGAAGATGAAGACAAGAAGAAGAAGTGTCTAGCATTCAAGGCTAGCTCATCATCCAAGAACAAGGGCAAGTCTAAGAAAGAATCAAGTGATGATGAGGATCTTAGTGACATTGATGATGATGCCATGGCTCTATTTGTGCGCAAGATGGGAAAATTCATGAAGAAGAAGGGCTATGGTGCAAGAAAGAGAAGAGATCACATGAAAAACAAAGAATATGTAAGAACATGCTATAATTGCAAGAGCCCCGATCACGTTGTAGCGGATTGTCCCTACAATAGTGACAATGATGAGGATAAGAAGAAGAAGGACAAGAAGGAAAAGAAGGAGAAGAAGGAGAAGAGGATGACCTTTCAAAAGAAGAAGAAGGGTGGAGGCTATGTGGTCACATGGGATAGTGATGGATCTTCGGATAGTGATGACTCTAGTGATGATGGCAAGAAATCTATCAAGATAGCACTAGCAAGCATCGCCATCAACAACAAGCCCTCCATCTTCGACACTCCATCGACATGCCTCATGGCAAAGCCTACCAAGGTAAAATATGATGTGAGTGATGATGATGAATGTGAAATTGATGCTTGTAGGAGTGATGATGATGATGAGTACACCAAGGAGGAGCTCATGGACATGTGTGAGCAAGTGCACACTTGCTTTGAGATGAAGAGAAAGGAGTGCAAAGAATTGCACAAGAAAGTCAAATTTTTAAGCAATCTCTTGATGAGCTCAAAGCCACTTATGAGAGGGAATTAGAAGCCCATGAGAAGCTTAGCAAAGCTCACTCTAAGCTTGAAAAGGCTCACTCCTCTCTTATTGAGCAAGTCAAGAAGGAGAAAGCCAAGAAGGAGCAAGTGATTGTGTCTTGTGATGTGGGATCAACATGTGATATTATTTATGAATCTTTTTATAAGCTCATTGTTGTTGCTCCCACTAACCCTTCTTGTAGCACTTCAACTTCACCTTCACCTTTGAGTGATGGTTTCACTTGTGATGCCTCACTAATGGTGGAAAATGAGACCCTCAAGAAGGAGGTGAATGAGCTCACTCATGCCTTAGGCAATGCCTACGGTGGAGATGCCCGCTTGCTAAAGTGCTTGGATAGCCAAAGATTTTCTCTCAACAAAGAGGAATTATGCTATACCCCCAAGAAAAACAAGGCGGCATTTGTCACTCCCAAAGCTAGCTTTGTGAAGGGCAATAATTGGTTTTGCAATAGATGCAAGCAAGTTGAGCATTAGAGCAATATTACAAGATTAACAAGAATAAGCAACCTAATATATCTTCAATTAGATTTGATTCTTGTTATATTCTTATTAAGGGTGCCAATGGTGTGAAGGCTAAGTTCATTGGTACACTAATTGTGGACCCAAAGAAGAAGGCTATTTGGGTACGAAAGATCTTGGTAACTAACCTTAAAGGACACAAGCAAGTTTGAGTACCTAAAAAAATTGATTTTCTTTTGTAGGTCAATTATAAAGCCGAATGAAGGCATTGGGTGCTTGATAGTGGGTGCACACAACACATGACCGGTGATCCAAGAATGTTCAATTCAATCAATGAAAATAAGAGCAATGGGATTGATAGTATCACATTTGGTGACAATGGCAAAGGCAAGGTTAAAGGGCTTGGTAAGATTGCAATATCCAATAACTTGAGCATTTCTAATGTGCTACTAGTAGAGAGTTTGAACTTCAACCTATTATCGGTAGCTCAATTGTGTGATCTTGATTTCAAGTGCATATTTGGTGTGGATGATGTAGAGATCATAAGTGTAGATGGCTCTAACTTGATATTTAAAGAATTTAGGTATGATTATCTATATTTGGTTGATTTCAATGCTAGAGAAGCTCAATTGTCAATATATTTGATCACTAAGTCTAGCATGAGTTGGTTATGGCATAGAAGGCTTGGTCATGTTGGAATGAAATAATTGAACAAGTTGATGAAGAATGACTTAGTTAGAGGCTTAAAAGATGTAGCATTTGAGAAGGATAAGCTATATAGTGCATGTCAAACCGGAAAGCAAGTTGGTAATACACATCCTAAGAAGAGCATGATGAGCACATCTAAGGCATTTGAGTTGATGCACCTAGACTTATTTGGACCAACCACATACACTAGCATTGGTGGAAACAAATATAGATTTGTGATTGTGGATGATTTCACTAGATACACATGGGTGTTCTTTCTTATTGACAAGAGTGATGTGTTTGAACCTTCAAGACATTCATCAAGAGAATTCATAATGAGTTTGAAACAACCACCATGAAAGTGAGAAATGACAATGGAAGTGAGTTCAAGAACACAACAGTGGATGATTTGTGTGATGATTTTGGTATTAGGCATCAATTTTCGGCCAAGTATACTCCATAATCAAATGGCCTAGTTGAAAGAAAGAATAGAACTTTGATTGACATGGCAAGATCAATGTTGAGTGAGTACAATGTGAGTCATTCATTTTGGGTCGAAGCAATCAACACGGCTTGCTATTATAGCAACCGACTCTATTATCACCCCATGATGGAGAAGACATCTTATGAGCTATTGAATGGAAGAAAGCCCAGCATAGCATACTTTCGGGTTTTTGGTTGTAAATGCTACATATTGAAGAAAGGCACTAGATTGAGCAAGTTTGAAAAGAAATGTGATGAAGGTTTCTTACTTGGTTACTCCACTACTAGCAAGGCATATAGAGTTTAGAATTTGGCTAGTGGTACTCTTGAGGAGGTTCATGATGTGGAATTTGATGAAACAAATGGTTCCTAAGAGAAAGATGAGAATCTAGATGATGTGAGAGGCACTCAATTAGTCAATGCAATGAAGAACATGGACATTGGTGATATAAGACCTAGAGATGTGATTGATGTTGAAGATGACAAGAATCAAGTGCTCTCTAACTCAGACGTACAAGCTAGTGGTTCTCAAGATCAAAGTCAAGCAAGTGCAAGTGTTGACAAAGTGCAAGATAAACAACAAGTGGCTAATTCATCATCTCAATCAAATGATCAATCAAATGCAAGCAATGAAGTGCAAGTGCTCCAACCAACCAATGTTGTAAGAGATTATCCATTGGACACTATCATTGGTGATATTTTAAGAGGTATACAAATAAGATCAAAATTGACATCATTTTGTGAACATTTCTCTTTTGTGTCATCCATTAAACCTAAGAAGATAGATGAAGCTTTAAAGGATGTTGATTGGGTCAATGCTATGCATGAAGAGCTAAACAACTTCAAGAGAAATCAAGTATGAGAGTTAGTTGAGAGGCCTATGGATCATAATATGATTGGAACAAAGTGGGTCTTTCGAAACAAGCAAGATCAAGATGGGATAGTTGTAAGGAACAAAGCAAGATTAGTGGCTCAAGGTTACACTCAAGTTGAAGGTCTTGACTTTGGAGAAACATATGCCTTGGTTGTAAGATTGGAAGCAATTAGGAACTTGTTAGCCTATGCTTGTGTCCACAATATCAAGCTCTATCAAATGGATGTCAAGAGTGCATTTCTCAATGGTTATATCAATAAAGAAGTATATGTTGAGCAACCTCCCAGTTTTGAAGATGAAAAGAAACCCTACCATGTTTACAAGTTGAGAAAGGCTTTGTATGGATTGAAACAAGCACCAAGAGCATGGTATGAGAGATTGAGGGATTTCCTACACTCTAAAGGATTCAAGATGGGAAAGGTTGACACCACTCTCTTTACGAAGAAGCTTGAAAATGACTTGTTTATATTGCAAATCTATGTTGATGATATCATATTTGGGTCAACAAACCAAGATTTTTATAAGGAGTTTGGCAAGATGGTGGCAAGTAAGTTTGATATGTCCATGATTAGAGAGCTTAGTTACTTCCTTGGTCTTCAAATCAAGCAAATGAAGAATGGCACATTTGTGAGTCAAGGCAAGTACATCAAGGACATGCTCAAAAAGTTTGGAATGGATTATGCTAAAGCCATTAGCACACCAATTGGGACAAATGGCAACTTGGATAGTGATACAAGTGGTAATATGGTGGATCAAAAGATGTATTGGTCTATGATTGGAAGCGTACTCTATGTGACTGCATCAAGGCCGGATATTATGTTTAGTGTATGCATGTATGCAAGATTTCAAGCCTCACCAAGAGAAAGTCATTTGAAGGCAACAAAAAGAATATCGAGGTACTTGAAGCATACACAAAATGTTGGTTTGTGGTATCCCAAAGGAGCAAAGTTTGAGCTAGTTGGTTACTCTGACTCGGATTATGCGGGATGCAAGGTTGAAAAAAGAGCACCTCGGACACATGTCAATTGTTGGGAAGATCACTTGTTTCATGGTCATCAAAGAAACAAAATAGTGTTGTATTATCAACCACTGAAGCCGAATACATATCCGCCGGTAGTTGTTGTGCACAAATACTTTGGATGAAGGCAACTTTAATTGACTTGGGAATCAAGTTCAAGAAAGTTCCATTGCTATGTGATAATGAGAGTGCAATCAAGTTAACCAACAATCCGGTTCAACATGCAAGAACAAAGCACATTGATGTCCGTCACCATTTCATAAGAGATCACCAACAAAAAGGGGACATTTGCATTGAGAGTATAGGCACCGAAGAACAATTTATCGATATCTTCACCAATCCACTTGATGAGAAAAGATTTTGCAAGCTAAGGAATGAATTGAACATACTTGACTTCTCAAATATGTGTTGATGCACCTCCACTTATATGACATGCCTCTCCTTCGAGCAATCCAAGATAAAAGTTGATTGGCATGGCATACATCCTTGCTAAGGACATGTTTAGTGCATCTAGACATCTTTCACATTAAATAGGCTCATTCATGAAAATTAAATGAATTTGATGCTTGTATGGTACCACTATTGCGTCTATGCTTAATTTGGTCTAGTGGTAGCATATGACATGTTTGTAGGCTTGTAAACCTAGTGTTTGATCTAGAAAATGCGCTCTAAGTGTTTAACTCAATATGGTACAAGATAACCTTTATTTGGAGGTGTGAAGAAGCTTGTCCTTGGATCAAACCGAGTTAAATATCTTTTGCATGTGATCTAGATTGAACCAAATTGGGAAAATGATCCTCACTTCACATAGTTTCACTCCAACCTATCTAAATTTGTGCTCACCTTTTATGCTAATTATTGATAAAGGGGGAGAGAAATTCACAAAGATAGCAAGATAGGAGGAGCAAACAAATGAAATGACATTGTAAGCAGATAAATCAAAATTGTATACAAGTAGGGGGAGCAAGCTCATAAACTTGTATGTTGCATTTTGAATGTGCATTTCATATATTTGCTTGCGTGGCACAAGTTTTAAATTTAAATATCCATGCTTGTGTGGTGTATGTTAATTAAAGGTTTGAATGATGAAATGAAAAACTAGCATGCATAGGTTAAGTAACTAGACTCATGCTCATATTATAAAAACTAGACACTGACTCCTAATGTTGATCTCTTGGGGTATTCTAGTTTTTGTGTATGTCTAGTTACTAATGGTGCTAAGGATTGTATATTGGTGCACTCCGATTGGTATCACGCTTCAAAGGTTCATCTCTTATACTTTAGCATCATTTGGTAGACATTGTCTCCTATATTTCCTATCTAAGCATATGTGTAAGCTACAATCCAAACTCTTAGCACATATGTAGGGAGAGCAATTGCTATCATATGGGATTTATGAAACTTGTCCATATCCTTTTACACATGGTAAATATGCTTGGGCAAGCAACATGGATTCAATTAAAATTAATTCATATCTTTGTGAAAGGGTTGTCATCAATTACCAAAAAGGGGAGATTAAAAGCTCTAGTTTGGTTTTGGTGAATTGATGAAACCCTAAGTGCTAACCTAGTTTATCAAAGTGATTATGAGATAGGTAGCACTACTCCAAGTGATTAAGTAAATAAAGATCATGGCATGATGATGGTGATGCTATGGTGATGATCACATGCTTGGACTTAGAAAAGGAGAAAGAAAAATAAAAAGCTCAAGGCAAAGGTGAAATTGATAGGAGCTTTTTGGTTTAGTGATCAAGATACTTAGAGAGTGTGATCACATTTAGGATCGATAGCCATACTATTAAGAAGTATGCTAAGAAGGGTTTGGGTTAGGCATGTATTCATCATCTGCAGTTTCACTCTGGGTATGGCTTGGTTGTGCAATGCTAGGATAAGGCAACGAAGGGGTGAAGGGGTTCTCAACAGACTGCCAAGAACTGCTAAAATCCTAAGGAGAAATTTTAGCGAAGTGATTAAAAAGACTAAATGTCATGTATAACAAAGTGCCAATGTTTTATGGATCATTTTAGCGAAGTGACATTTGAATAGCGAAGCGCATTGTTTTGCGTCATATAATTGCAATTTTCTCCCGCTCGCGCGCACTGCCCTCTCCTCGCGCTGCACCGCCCTCTCCCGCGCACCGTCCTGCGAGCTCCCACGCACGCTCTACTTTCTTTCGCGCGCCACCCTTTCCTGCGCGGTGCTTGGCCCTCTCCCGCGCGCCGCCCTATGAAATCGAGGTACCCCTGTGAAATCCCCTCAGTCGCCGGCTGCAGATCGAGGTCCCCAGGTCCCAAATCGAGGTCCCCATGTCCAAATTGAGGTACGCCCCCGAGCCCCATGACCTAGCATCCCCAACTAATCTCCTCCCCACAACAATCTTTAACCCAAATCCATACCCAAATCTCTGAGTCAGGGATGAATCGATTAACAAAATCTAGTTCCCGTCGAGGCAGTGGTGTCCGTGGAACCCGATCTCCGTCCGTCCGTGGTCCTATGACCTCTGCTCCGCCCGTAGGTGCTTCTTCAGCTCAGAGTCTTCCCGCTGGCTGTAGTGCTGCAACAGCAGGTGTTGCTGCTCCTGTCAGTCATACTCCTTCAGTGAGTGCTTCTCTCTTTGGTGGATGGTGGCCAACATCATCTCCTAGCTAAGGGTAAGTCGTCAAAGCTGTTCATCTGCATTGTAGTTATAGATTTTAGTCACAACTTCTTTGTTAATTAAGGTGTCATCGATTGTGTGCTTGTAGAAGAAATTTGTGTCAGCTTGTACTGGTAGTCATATTACATCAATGTGCTGAATCTATCTACTTTGTTCATCAATCAGTTAAGAGGAGAAGCTCCCCAGGTGCAGTACTATGTGAATGGAAGGCAATATACCAAAGCTTATTATTACCTTGCAGATGGCATATACCCAGAATGGGCTGTTTTTGTTAAGTCCATACGTGCACCACAATCAGCTAAGCACAAGCTGTTTTCAGAAGAACAAGAGGGGGCAAGAGAAGATGTTGAATGTGCATTTGGGATTTTGCAATCTCGTTTTTGCATTTTGCATCGGCCGGCACGTCTATATGAACAAGGGGATCTTGAGAATATCATGTTAGCTTGTATAATACTTCACAACATGATAATTGAGAATGAGAAGGATATAGAGGACGATTCCTTTGACTTGAACGAGGAAGCAACCATGTCTACTGTTCAGCCATCTACAATCACTCATGGACATGATCCAGTGATGGAGGAGGGAGGAGGTGCTACAGATAAATGCCGAAATTCGTGATCGTGAAGCTCATAGGCAACTTCAATCCGATTTGATTGAACACATCTGGAATAAGTTTGGGCATCGAAGTAATTAGGTAGAATTATGAATTTATATATATACTGGCCTTCATGATCAAGGCCCATTGAAATTTTGTTAATTTAACCACCTGTATAATTTTGTTAATTTACTAACCCATTGTCATTTTTTACAGTTCTCAAGACTTGGTGTCCTGCTTGAAGGACGATGAACATGGACTTATGTGTGGAGGATGACGATGGATGGCTCAATATTATCTAAAAATTATTATCTATTTATTTACAATTAGTATATAGTTTTTTATTGCTATTGTAATGGATGACTCATGGCTATCCGGAGGTAAACTTTCATCAAAGTATGTCTGATACCTGTTGCTTTTGATGCTCGATGATATCTGTTGATGAATGATGACGTGTTGATGAGTATGTTTTTTTGAACGTCACGTGTCTTGTGATATATAGGCTATATTCGAGATGCATTTTTGTTGAGATGTGTACGGTGCATCATAAGGTATTCTGCCACAACTGATCAGCTATCTTTGTGTTGTATATTGAATTTCTTTATCTATAGGAACTACTATTACAAACTATGTATTGGGGAGGATAGTTTTTTCCTGTGAGGTCTTTGAGGTATAGAAACTATGGTAGTTTTTAGTATCAGAACTCGGAAGTGCCCTAACTCATGTGGCCTGCATTCCTGGCCATAGCATGCATCCATGACAGTGACCCAACATCTAGCTCGAGCCAGATCGACCAGTAGTCCAGTAGATCCACGTATAAACAAAAAGGTAAATAAATATCTCAACAAAATCTAAACATACGGCCACCAATTCATTCACTCCAATTAAACCTACGTCTCTAATCATAAAAAATAAACCTAAACCATTTTCTAATATATATGTTTCTAAATTATTCACTTATACCATTATTAATATAGAATATTTAACTCAAAATATAAGTGCATGACATCTAAGAGCCACTCTAGTCGGGCCTCTAATTGAGCCCCTATAGTTAAAATATGTGTGCCTAGACAAAAACAAAACTCCTGCACAACCTCTATAAGAGCTCTTAAATTTGGGTGGACACTCAAATCCTCTCTATAGAATATTTAACTTCAAGATATAAGTGCATGACATCTAAGAGCAACTCTAGTCGGGCCACTACTTGAGACTTTATAGTTAAATATGTGTGCCTGGAAAAAAACAAAACTCCGGCACAACCTCTACAAGAGCTCTCAAATTTGGGTGGGCACCCAAATCCTCCCTTCGGCCCTCATTCATGAGGTCTGGATGGAACCCCTACTTTTTCATTTGTTGTCGTTTATCTCTCAGCCCCGCCTGGAACTACTATCTTGAGCCAGACGCGTGGCCGGCCGCCGCCTCTCCCATTTGCCTCCGTCGACACGCCATAGCTCGACGCCTCTCCCACCCACCCCGCCTTCTCCCGCTCGCCCCGTCCCTTGGCATGCGTGACTCCCTCGACGCGCACCGACTCCTCCCTGGCGCGCAACTCCCCTGGGAGCAACAACTGCATCGGTGGCTCGGCTCTTTCCTTCCCCGATTTCTAGTGTTTTGGACAAGAAAGTAGATGACAAGCGAGTCACAGGTGTCATTCTCTATTAGAATTAGTTTGAGGGCTCAATTTTGAGGGTCATTGCTGGAGTGCTGCCCCGAAAACAGAGCCATTAAAAGTGTGAGAGCCCTCAAATGAAAAAATAAGGGCCCTGTTTTGAGGAATACTGCACTAAATTTTGACGGATTAGAGATGATGGAGATGAACAATTGGGATCAGCTGTGGGCACTAAATTTACCTTTAAATTTTGAATACCTAGATATCTTAAAATCGTGTAGCCTTCATAAACACTCTTTTTTTATATGAAAACGTTCATATACACTTTGTCGATGGAATCACCCCACCCGCGATTAAATGTGTACACAATGGACCTGAAAACGAGCACAGCGTCGAGTATGACGGTGAGTGGTTCTGCGACGGCTTTATGAAAAATTCTCCGGTCCGGCACAGGGAATGAAACCACGAGATGGAACAGTACTTACACGTTGGCCATCAGTTTAGCTTCAGCTTTATTTCTTAACAAGCTATACACTGAGATCCATACATATATATGCTTGTGGAATCAGATGCAGAAATCCAAGGGGACTGAACCAGACCAAGTACAGGACACATCCCCGACCCCGAGATCAGCGAAGAGATTCAAGCGTATATAGTAGCCCGCGCATCAGTTTGCATGGCAATAATGGAGAGCACCCATAAGTTGCTGAGATGGGCCAGAGGCCGGCCGAGATGAGGAGGATGATGATGCGCATCAGTGTTTTACTCTCTTTCATATTTGGACACGCATATATCGTGGTTGGGTGAAGAAGGTTCAGCAATTGGCCATGTTCCCGTTACTAACAAGCATAGCTTCGTACGTGCTGGAGCCTGGAGAGGACCAATCTGCCCACAGGGCCGCTGCGTAGTGGCACTGTTTCGGTGCCATTTAGCATCAGTGCTCTAAGTATATAGGCTCACTTGCTGGTGTTCCCCGGCCAGGCATACGGCCACGTGAAGCGGCACATGCACCCGCTGCCAATCTGGCAACGTGTGTGTGCAGCTACTGCAAAGCTCCAGAGCCATAGCTTGCACGCACCAGCACCGCCCACATGGGTGGCGAGTAGCTACCACTACCAGCCTACTGCGTGCCATCCGAGCTAGCGGTGAGGTATAGGAACAACAATTGAGATCTGAAATCTGATGAGAGCGGCCGAATCTGTGCCCGCAAACAAACGTCAAAGTACTGCATTTCGTCGGTGCCAGTGCCACTATGCAGTCGGCGCTCACTACGCAGATCGGGATCTTGAGTGTAATCATCATTAATTTCATCTCGGCATGTTCGGAACGGTGTGGTCTGTGGACTTTGCACGAACAAGCTCAGTGTAAAAAGAATTCTGATGATAACCCTGTGATCCATATCCTTAAACTAGACACATCATGTCGTTTTCTTTTCTTCAGTAGATGTAGAGTATGGAAAAAAGGTTAGAAGATACTTAGATGAGATGAACATGCCACATGCGCAGCTAAGCATATAGCTAGGAGCAAAAGATAGCGTTCCTTTTGACGCATGTTGGCATGATTCCCTCCCTCCAACCTCTACCTTTTTCAAGGCACGTATACAGGAGTAAAATATGTTAGGTGATCTCCACCCCAATTGGGTCTTTGAATCCGCGCCCTAATCGGGACGCCCAACCGTTCCATGGTTGGTGGGCCCCCATCGCACAACGCCATAAAAAGGGAGATGAGGGCCGGGGCATAAGGCACGAAGTTCACCTGAGCCACCAGACGCCCCACCTACATCCCGAAACCCTAAACCGATCTAAGTGAGTGAGCGTTGCCAGCGACGAGAAAGCACCGCCACCGGCCAACGCCGCCACTGCACTACCGCCCTTCATCGCAGCGCCTCCACCGAGTCTTCACCAAGCACGGCGATGGCCAACCCGTCTTCCTCAAAGGCGGCCGATGGTTTGCACCTCCTCTACCCCCCCCATCTCTCTCACTTTATCTGTTAATCCCATACTGGTAGATGTACTAGGACTTGCTGTTTATTTCAAATACAAGTACACATGCTAGATTTATGGCTAGTGATTCTGCTTAAGTCCATCAATGGTATCAGAGCCTAACTAGGTGTAGATCTAGCATATCAAAAAAGAACATCGAGTAGCAGCATTTAGAAAGAGGTGTCAGATCCGTTTTTGGATCTAAACAGAGGGTTCATCGAACCCTAAACCCAAATCGGGTGAAGAAAAGAAGCAAGAAAGGGTCTCGTTTTTTTGAAAAGGATCTCAAACCCTAACCCTAACCCGCGTAGACACCTCGGGGAAGAAGAACAGTAGCTAACCCTAACCCTAGAAAACCCTAACCCTAGAAACGGATCGGACGAAGGAGAGGAGAACCTACCCGGACTCTTCTGCCGCGCGTCACCACCGCCATCGCGTGGGTTGTCTCCTACCGTCGCACGTGAAGGACCTCCGCCGTCGCCTCGTCACCGCGCGGGGACAAGCTGAGCCGCGCTCACCGCCTTGCGCGCGAGCCCGACCGAGGGCACCGTCACAGGATCGCTCGACGGCGGCGCGCTCACCCCACTGGGGAGCGCGCGCTCTAGCGAGGGGACCTGTGGCGGTGCCGGTCAGATATAGGGTTTTAGGGAGCATCTCACCACAACGTGTGTGTGGATCAGGGCACCGCCGCCCAGACCGCTCGACGGTGGCGCGCTCACCCGCTCGGGAGCGCGCGTGCTAGCGAGGAGGCCGGTGACGGCACCATCACCTCTCGCCTTCGATAGGTGCTTGCCGCTCGCTGCGCTGAGAGAGGAAGGGGAAAGAGTCGAATGAGCCTAGGGTTCGGGGATGGACGTCGCACACCGGTTTTGATCCGCCGAGGAGCGCGCTCGACCGTCGATTCGCGATGAACCGTTGACAGCGAACGGGCCAACATTCGGCCCAGGCGGGCGCGCGCGGCGGGCGGCTTTGCCGGCCCAGGCCCAGGTTGCGGCCTGGGAAGGCACAACACGCGCAAAAGCAGACCAAGCTAGGCCGTTTTGATGCTTGGGCCACATGAACAATGTTGTACGAGTTTAAGTTTATTCTTTTTCAGAAGAAATTTTTTTGCTGATATTTGTCTAGCTTAAAATCTCTCTTCAAAATTTAAACCAACGGGATAATTTTTTAGAGAATAGTTGAGAAAAGTTCAATGCTTCTAAAAATAGATAATGAATTTTTTCATGTTTCTGGTGCAATGTTAAAGTTTATAATCTTCTAATTAAATTCCAACCAATGGGAGAATTTAATTTGAAGAGTAGTCAATTTTAATCAGTAAATTATGATATTATTATTTTTCTGACCAACGTTGATAATAGCAATATTATAATGTTTAATCATAAGTTTTTCATGCATTAATTCTATTTCTGTCCAACAGTGATGTAGAATTAGTGTATAAGAATATTGCATGTTTTAATTTTGACCAACGTCAAATTAAAGCATGCAATTATGATGTCATATTTTCTCACTATCTCTGACGGTGTTTTTTAAGACTCAACCCAATGGCATTCATCTCGCACAGACCATCTCTTGAAGGGGGCAACTATAGGGTATGGCGAGAGAAGTATGAAATAGCACTTGCGCTGTCTGAAAATGACCTAGCGGTTACCTCCTCGTGTCCTACTGAGCCAGTGGATCCGGTGAGGGAAGAAAATGAGTCTGATGCTGATTTCACAGCTCGGCAGCGAGATCATGCGGAAGTACGAATGAAGTATGATCTCGAACGCAAGAAATGTGACATTTCAAACCGCAAGTGCTTGATGGTGGCTAAGTCCACAATTTCATATACGATAAGGGGGTCTATCCCAGATTGTCATACCACCACGGAGTATTTTAAGAAGGTGGAGAGTCAGATCACTGGCTCTTCAAAGGCTTATGCCAGTACTTTGATCAAAAAATTGTTCAATGAGAAATATACTGATGGCGGTATCAAAGGGCACATACTAAAGATGAGCAACACGGCTTCGAAGCTGAAGCCAATGGATTTGGAGCTCCAAGATGAGTTCTTGATTCATTTGGTTTTTGCTTCCTTGCCAAAGGAATATGAAACCTTTGTTGTTAATTACAACATGCAGCCCGATAAGTAGGACATAGAGAAGCTCATCGCAATGTGTGTCAAGAAGAGGAGAGGCTAAAATCCTTACAGGGTGACTCTGTTAACCTTGTGAAGGATAAGAAAAAGAACTTCAATAAGAATGGCAAACCTCAAGGGAAAGCCCCTCAGAATGACCACCATCCGAAGAACAACAATGCTCAAGTTGAAAAGGATCAGTGCACATGGTGCAAGAAGCATGGACACTACCAAAGAGACTGTCCAAACTTTCTGAAGAACCTTCTAAAGAGAGGTGAGGATTTCATTATATTCATAGATGAATCCTTGTATTTAAGTTATGCAAAATCTACTTGGTGGATTGATTCAAGTGCAATTGTTCATGTTGTAAATTCATTACAGGGATTTCGTACAAGGAGGACCCTGCAAAGAGGAGAAAGAAGAATTAAAGTAGCAAATGGAGTTGAAACTAAAGTTGAAGCCATTGGAGATCTTTCTCTAGAATTAGTTGATGGTTTTCTACTTAAGCTTTCAGATGTTCTATTTGTATCCTCTTTGCGAAGAAACTTAATAAGTGTTCCACGTTTAGATGACAATGGATATGATTGCCATTTTGGTAATGGCAAATGTCAGATTGTTTATAATAATAAATGTGTTGGTCTTGCCTTCCGACATGACAAGCTTTATTTATTATCACTTTCTAAGAATGTGAATGATGTAACTACTGAGAATGAGAATGCTTCCTCGTCTATGAATGCAACAAATAAGCGGAACAGAGTGCATGATGTATCTTCAAAATTATGGCACTATCGTTTAGGCCATATTTCGAGGGGGAGAATAGAGCGATTGATTAAGAAATCAATTCTTCCGCCTTTAGATTTTTCAGATTTAGAACAATGCATAAATTGCATAAAAGGAAAGTATGTTAAGAAAATAAAGAAAGATGCCAAACGAAGCGCAAGAATTTTAGAAATAGTTCACACAGACATCTGTGGTCCTTTTCCTATGAAGAGTGTGGTGGTTATGATTCATTTATAATATTCATAGATGACTATTTTTGTTTTGACTATATTTATCCAATTAAAGAAAGATCGGAAGCATTGGATAAATTTAAGATATTTAAGGCTGAAGTAGAAAATCAGCACAACTTAAAGATTAAGGTAGTAAGGTCCGACAGTGGGGGAGAGTACTATAGTCAACACACCCATATGGCCAAGTTCCTAGACCCTTTGCAAGATTCTTACAGGAAAATGGCATAATAGCCTAGTATTCTACACCGGGCGAGCCTCAACAGAATGGAGTAGCTGAAAGACGCAACCGTATCTTAATGGATATGGTGAGAAGCATGATAAGTTACTCTACCCTACCGATAAGTTTATGGATGGAGGCGTTAAAACCACCATTCATATACTTAATCGAGTGCCAAGTGAGTCGGTACCCAAAACACCGTATGAGTTGTGGACAGGAAAGTAACCCTCACTAAACTATTTACGAGTGTGGGGTTGTTCAACTGAGGTAAAAGTATTTAATCCAAACATAGAGAAGCTGGACTCCAAGACAGTCAGTTGCCATTTTATTGGCTATCTAGAAAAAACAAAATGTTATCGCTTCTATTGTCCTGACAGACAAACAAAGTTCATAGAAACAAGGCATGATGTCTTCTTGGATGATGATATGATCAGGGAGAGCATGATAGCGTGAGAAATTAGTTTTGAAGAGAAGCGGGTATACGTGCCCACTCCTATGGTTCAGGAGCCATTTTTCACGCTACCTGTTGTTGCTGTACCAACAGTGTAAGACACTATAGTAACAACACCCGTTGTTAGTTCTCCTATGGCAAAAATGAATGAACATGAGAAACCTATCCTTCAGGATCCCCTAGAACCAGTTGTCACACAAGAGGGAGAGCAACAACATCCTCATATAGAACAAGCATCATTAAACGAGGCCTCTAGAAGGTCTCAAAGAGTCAGGAGATTAGTCATTCCTGATGATTATGAAGTTTATGAATGTGAGGAATTTTAAATGGAGGGTGATCCCATCTTATTTGAAGAAGCCATGAGAAGCGCTCACTCATCCAAGTGGCTTGAAGCCATGGAAGATGAAATGAAATCAATGAAAATCAACGGTGTTTGGAACTTAGAAACAATTTCTAAAGGAGCCAAGATAGTAGGATGTAAATAGGTCTACAAAACTAAACATGACTCTAAAGGAAATATAGAAAGGTTTAAAACACGACTTATGGTGAAAGGTTTAACGCAAAGAGAAGGTATAGATTATAATGAGACATTTTCTCCAGTCTCATGTAAGGATTCTTTTAGAATTATAATGGCGCTTGTAGCACATTACGATTTAAAATTACATCAGATGGATGTAAAGACGGCATTCCAAAATGGGGATCTGGAGGAAAATATTTACATGACACAACCGAAAGATTTTGTTGTGGAAGGAAAACAACGCATGGGATGCCACATGAAGAAATCCATTTACGGATTAAAGAAGCTTCAAGATATTGGTATTTGAAGTTTGATAGTACAATAAGAAAGTTTGGGTTTCAAGAAAATGTAGAGGACAATTTATGCGTTTATGCAAAGTTTAAGAATGGGAAATACATTTTCTAGTCTTATATGTGGATGATATCTTGCTCGCTAGCAGTGATGTTAATCTGCTACTAGAAACAAAGAAGTTCTTGTCCTCAAAGTTTGATATAAAGAATCTCGGTGAAGCTTCGTTCGTCCTAGGAAAAGAGATTCACCGAGATAAAGAAAAGAGGTTTTAGGATTATTATAAAAGACATACTTAGAAAAGTTCTAAGAAATACAAGTATGTAAAAAAAGTCTTCACTGCTCCCATAGTCAAGGGCAACAGATATGGAGAATTTCAATATCCCAGTAACCAATATGAGATCGCTCAAATGAAATCGGTTTCATATAGTTCAATTTGTCGGAAGTTTACTGATATCTTTGAAGTATGTACTCATACGACTTAGCATTTGTTACCGGGTTGCTTGGCAGATGTCAGAGTAATCCAAGAATAGAACATTGAAAATTACTAAAGAAAGTTTTTACGTTACCTCCAAGTTACGAAAGGTGTCATGCTAACGTACAGAAGGTCTGATTCCCTGCAGATAGAGGGGTAATAGATTCTGATTATGCGGAAGATGACATAAAGTCCATGTTAGGATACATATTCACTCTCGCAGAAGGAGCTATATCGCGAAAAAGATCAAAGCAAACCGTCACTACATTATCCACAATGTATGCAGAGTCTGTAGCATGTTATGAGGCCACAGGATAGGTGAATTGGCTAAAGAAATTCATGCACGGATTGAAAGTGGTAGACGACATACACAAACCACTCAAGTTATACTGCGATAATAATCCAGCAGTATGTTATGCTCACAATAATAAGTCAAGTGGTGCTGCCAAACATATTGACATAAAGTATTATGTTGTGAAAGACAAAGTCTGTGATCATATAATTAGTCTTGAGCATATAAGAATAGAAAAGATGCTCGTGGATTCGCTTACAAAAGGCTTAGCACCCAGCGTGTTCAGAGAACACTTAGCCGGCATGGGTTTAAGGGAAAGCATATGATTCCTGGACAATAAGGGCCTAGTTGAGAATCTGTTTTAAAAACAGAGAGGTGCATTATAGCTGTTTAATCTAATGGCAACAGACTGTGACGATGAGACACGCTCTATGCACTGATCTGCGATGGAATAGAAACAAGATAAAGTAAGTAAGTTAAATTTAAGTCATAAGGTGAGATCAATGGGGAGAATGTTAGGTGATCTTCGTAAATTAACATAACGACCAATTGGGCCGTTGAATCCGTGCCCTGATCGGGGGCGCCCAACCGTTCCATGGTTGGTGGGCCCCCGTCGCACAGCGCCATAAAAAGGAAGGTAGGGGCCGGAGCACAAGGCACGAAGTTCACCTGAGTCGTCAGACGCCCCACCTACAGCCCTGAAACCCTAAACCGATCTAAGTGAGGAGGCGTTGCCAGCGACGGGAAGCACCGCCACCGGCTAACGCCGCCACTGCACTGCCGCCCTTCATCGCAGCGCCTCCACCGAGTCTTCATCAAGCACCGCGATGGTCAGCCGGTCTTCCTCGAAGGCGGCCGATGGTTTGCACCTCCTCTGCCCTCTCTCTTTATCTATTAATCCCATACTAGTAGATTTACTAGACTCATTGTTTATTCAAATGTAAATACACATGCTATCTATAGGTAGTGATTCTGCTTAAGTCTATCAAAATAGAGCAGCGACCGGACCGCATCTTGAAACAAGCTGCTTGGGGGCATCCATTCATGTCTTTAGTCTATAGATACGTCCGCATCTCCTTTCCATCTCACTCCTCGTCAGAGAGACACACCAGTCCAGTCCAGTCCAGTCCAGCTAGCTGCTCTTCTCCTTCACTCAGCGCCACACACACACGCATCGCTTCAGATCAGACAGAGATGGCGACGATGACCGGCAGGCTGCTGCTGCTCCTCCTCCTCGCCGTTGCTGGCCTTCTTGCCGTCTCCATGGCCGAGCACGAGGTGAGATCCGGTTCATCTTCAGCTGGCCGAGTTGGTTACTTGCATTGTGTGGCTGGCTCATGCGGTTCTTTCTTGCATTTGGATCATCAATCAGGTGCTGGCCAAGGGGAGTGACGAGCATGACGACAATATCTACCAAGTGAGCAAGGTCTGTCTCCAACTCCTTGCATGCCCTTGTGATCACCTCTGCACAGTTGTCATCACTCACCGATTCGAAGAATCTATCTCTGATGCGTGCTCTCACATATCTGTCTGTCTCTCGTTTTGCAGGGTGGACAGGGCAGCCTCAAAAACTACCGTAAGTCACCATTTCAAACCTTCTGATCGCTCCGCTTTTGATCTCCTATCTCTAGTGGCATGCATGTAGTAGTCACATATCAGTTTTACAGAACCAGACTAATACAATGAAATAAATGTAAATCTAAATGCAGTGATATTTAATTGTTACTAGGTAGTAGTAAGTGTTCTAGGAGTCTAGATTGGTTGGAGGGAGGCTTTCAGAACTAAAACTGTGCACATGGTGGGGCAGCATCATATACTCATACAGAACACAGGATGGTTGGTGTCTAAGCAAGTAGAGATCTCGTAGTGGAGTGGAGTAGGTCAGCAGGATGGATATGATCCGAGGATATATGCATCAGGTTAATTTGTATGGCTAACAACCTGATGAGTGCATTGATCTGCCTGTATTGGTGTGTGTTTTGCAGAGTGCTCGCCGCAGTGCTCCCGGCGGTGCGCCAACACGCAGTACAAGAAGCCGTGCCTCTTCTTCTGCAACAAGTGCTGCAACACGTGCCTGTGCGTGCCGTCGGGCTACTACGGCAACAAGGGCGAGTGCCCCTGCTACAACAACTGGAAGACCAAGCGCGGCGGCCCAAAGTGCCCGTGAGCTGAGGCACGGCACCCGTGAGTGACCCCGTGATCCTTTTGAAGGCGTGCGTGCATACACACACACGCGCGTCCTGATGGATTCCTGAACAACATCATCCACTCGACACAACAGCATTCACTCACATAGGATCGGAGCTACTACGTACTTATGGCTCTGTTGCCATCACGTTGATGTACGAGGTATATTATATATATATATATATATATATATATATATGCAGCAGGTCTGGCTGCTGCGGCCAAAGCCGCTGTAAACTCTACCACTGTACGTTTGATTTAAAGGTATCACGAGCCATTCACTTGATTCAGTTCAAATTTTGCTTGGCATGGAAACTGCGGCGTCGATTTCCTTGTCTACAAGTAAAACCTGGACGATGGTACCGTACCGAGCGAGAGGAGGGAAAGCGAGAACAGCCTCGTTCGTTTCGCTGAAAAGCCAGATCTTGTTTAGATTGGCGTTACAAATCAGTATTGGTTACTGTAGCACTTTCATTTGTATTTGACAATTATTGTTCAATCATGGTCTAACTAGGCTCAAAAGATTCGTCTCGTAATTTACAATCAAACTGTATAATTAGTTATTTTTTTATCTACATTTAATACTCCATGTATATGTCTAAAGATTTAATGTAATAGAGAAAGAGTAAAAAAACTTACGATCTAAACAAGACCCCAGACTAAAAAGTAGCGTTCGCTAATTTGTGGCCTTTTATTATATCGTCGGAGATTTTGATAAGCTCTCATCCCATTCAGGTCTGAGAACCTGGAAGGAAAAGCAGGCCGTCGGTCCAGCTCGAAAGAAGGGCCTGGTTAGAAAAAGCGGAGTCCTCGAGCCCAACCCAATGTCCGGAGGCCCACACCGACTTGCGGCTTTCTGCTGTCAGGATGTCTGTGCTCTCTCTTGCCGCGGACGGAAGCTGTGCACCGCTTGCTTTGCCTCTCTCAACAACAACAGCAGCAGCAGCAGCAGCTACAAGAAAGAAAGAAGAAAACCCGGTTCGGTTCACAGGGAAACGCTCTACAATTTTGGGAGCCACAGCCACAGCTGCTGCCTGGTGCCTGCTAGTGCTGGGCTAGTGGATTACGAGCAAACTCGCCTGCCATTGTCAGTGCTGCATGCATTCCAGATGGTAGTGCCGCAGCCCGGCCGAAGAAAACAAGCAAATGGAATGGAAGTGCAGCTGGACCGAACGGTTGAACGGCCTTTGGCCGCGTTTAGTTCGGCCCCAGATTTGGCGCCGTCCAAATTCGCGGCACTGTTGCGTACTATAGCGTTTTGTTTTTATTTGGTAATAATTGTTAAATCGTTGATTAATTAGGCTCAAAACGTTCGTCTCGCAAAGTACAACTAAACTGTACAATTAGTTTTTGATTTCGTCAATATTTAGTACTCCATACATGTACCGTAAGTTTGATGTGACGGAGAATCTTCTTTTTACATAGTGCCAAATTCTGGAATTTGGATGAACTAAACGTGGCCTTTGCCGTGCGCTTCCTTTGACTCTGCCAACGTCACGGCCCACGGCACCGCACCCACATCAGTGATCCGCGGTGCTCGTGCATTTGTAACCGCCCTGGACTTTTTACTCCACGGTCCACGCGGTCTCCGGCACCTGGATGGACGGGCGGGCCCCTCCTCCCCACTCACGTGGCCTCCCAAGTGCGACGACACCCACCACACCCATGGACCCCAACCCGCTGCATGTGGAGCCCACACGATTTAGCTCGTCGTGGGTCGGGCCATCACGCGCTTCTTTGGACTTCTTCTTGTTGTTGTACTGGCGCGCGGGAGTGAGCGTGACGAGGTCACTTTGTACAGTACGCGACCATTTTTGTTCGCCTCTGAAATTTGCGTCTCACTAGCAAATAGAAGTACCTCTATGTGGCTTGTAAAACTTATTGATTTAGAGCATCTTCAAAAGTCTCTAAGCCCACTTTTAATCTTAATTTTTAGTAAGATTAAAAAACAATCATTTCCAACAACTCCTGATCTCACCTCCTAATTTCTCAGGACTTGGGAAAACCAATCCAAGGACGTGGAGAAAAATGAGGACTAGGGACAGGGTTCTCGATGTAAATATATAAGAGAGACATATAAAAGTGGTTGCGGATGATTTGAAAATAGTACACGGTTTTTGATGCAAAATTCTCTTGTATGTTTTAGGAGTGAGATTTTAAAAAATGGTTGGAGGAACCAAATAAATATGCTTCCGATTTATTTTAGCCATTTGAGAAACTTCTTGATTTACCAATCGATTTTTTTGAATTATCATTGCAGATGCTCTTATGCAACAGTCATGCCATTGTTCTAATATGTCTTAGGGAAGCTCCAATAATACTAAAATAAGGCAAAATAGTCATTTTGGTCCCTCAACTATTTCTCGAGACTCAGTTTCGTCCATGAACTTTCAAAACGGCCGTTTTAGTCCTCAAACTCTACTTTTAGGCTCAATTTCATCCTAAAACTACGAAGATGATCGTTTTAGCCCTCGAACTTTATATTTTGGGCTTGATTTCATTTATAAACTATCAAAGTGTATTGTGTTCTTTAAACTTTTATTTTCAACACAACGTTGTCTACGTTCTACGTGAAACGTTGTACTGTTGCACCTGGTTAGCTCGAACACCATCAGCGATTGGAGATAGAAAAATAATATTCATCCAAAAACTCTTTCGCGATCATTAATAATTCCAAGCTATTTTTTTTAGTGTTGGTACCATTTATATATATTCGACTAAATGATATTACGGGAGCAATTACAGTTGCATCGAGCACTATTTATTCATTAAGAATACATTGATATATTGAAACAATAGCAGATCTATAATTTTGATAATTTATGGATGAAATTATGCCTAAAATATAAGGTTCTCTTTTTGAATAGACAAAATTGAGTTGAAAATAAAAGTTAAATACACTTTGATAGTTTATGGATGAAATTGATCCCAAAATGTAAAGTTTGAGAACTAAAACGATCATTTTCGTAATTGTAGGATGGAATTGATCCTAAAACTAAAGTTTGAGGACCTAAACGGACGTTTTAAAAGTTTAGGGATGAAATTGAGCCTCGAGTAATAGTTGAGGGATCAAAATGGCTATTGTGCCCTAAAATAACTAGCTCGTAGAATATTTTTATTTTATTCAATGACAATAAGATAGAATAATAAGTTTGCTCTTTATGAAGAGCTATAAATTCTGATTTATATGTGTATGCTCATACTTCTTTATACTAGCATGTTAGATTACTCTATTTTATCTTTTTTATATATTTATATGTGTTAGCAAGTTGGCTTTTGTTGTTGAAGGTGCTCTTGGAATTGAATCCGGTAACATGGCTAGACATGTATTGTCCGAAATATGGTTTCTTTCTTGTTGAATTTGGATTATGCTAGCTTTTTTGTTGTAAATGTGGTCTTATATTGGATATAAATGGGTGCATTCGTTGTAGCTTTTTCTGGCTGCGGTTGCGGCTTCGGCTGCTGCTTCTCTAGTTCATACTATAATAAACTATAGTTATAGAGTTGGACTTAGGGTTTAGGATTAGGGGTTTAGGCAGTCAAACACACTCATTGGATTTGGACTCAACATATAGATGGCGAGAGTGAGATGTAGAGAGGAGAGTGAAGCATGATGAGATGGATTGCCGGACGAAAAAGGTAAACGAAAAAATGTGAGAGAAATATTTTCTTTTCAATATTAAATATATAAATATAAATCTATTATGAGTCAATTGGTCATCAGGCCGAATGTTTGTTCACGCTCAATCTTCGATAAAAAAAAATATATCTCCACTACGCGTGCTTTAGCTAATACCCGACCCGTTATACAGCGGTGGCCAGTGGAGCCGAAGCCGGCAAAACCTCTGTCAAATAGCCCTACATACTCCGCTCTATCTATTTTCTTCTTCCATTGCTAACCCCTTCCTTTACCCAGCGTGCGCGCTCACCTCCCTCTCTTTCTGTCGGCGGCGACTGGGCGGCCGTCGCTGCCGTCCTGCGCCAGGTGCCCAGGTCTTCTTCGGGCCCTTCGCCGGCGCCCGGCGGCAACCACCACCAGGTACGCCACACCCCTGGGTCTTCCCTTCCTCCTGTGCAAAACCAAGCACCCAAACGCTAACTTGATACTGTATTCGGATCTGATCTAATTACAAGTATATATGCATGTACATTAAGATTGTTTTGCAAAGATCCGCCCCTGAGCGGTGGCATTCTATTCCTATGTACATTCCTAATAAGGATTACTAAATAGTGCATAAAGTTCATGTTTTCGGCTGTCTAATACCTCAGGGTAAGCAAGCCATGGCTTTGAAGGCGAGCTCCGGCGACAACCGGACCAGGAGCACGGTGTTCCTATGCATAGTGATTGGCATGTGCTGCTTCTTCTACATCCTCGGAGCGTGGCAGAAGAGCGGGTTCGGCAAGGGGGACAGCATCGCGCTGGAGGTCACGAAGCGCACCGACTGCACCGTCTTGCCCAACCTTAGCTTCGACACCCACCATTCTAAAGCTATTGGCAGCAGCTCTAGCGATCTTGTCTCGCCAGCGAAGAAGTTCAAGCCTTGCGCTGATCACTACACGGATTACACCCCCTGCCAAGATCAGAACAGGGCGATGAAGTTCCCTAGGGAGAACATGAATTACAGAGAGCGGCACTGCCCGGCGCAGAAGGAGAAGCTGCACTGTCTGATCCCACCCCCAAAAGGTTACGTGGCTCCGTTCCCGTGGCCCAAGAGTCGGGACTATGTCCCGTTTGCAAATTGCCCGTATAAGAGCTTGACAGTCGAGAAAGCCATCCAGAACTGGGTTCAGTATGAGGGTAATGTGTTCAGATTCCCTGGTGGAGGGACACAATTCCCGCAAGGAGCCGATAAGTATATTGATCAGCTTGCATCAGTCATTCCGGTCGCCAATGGAACTGTCAGGACTGCACTTGACACTGGTTGCGGGGTAAGAGGAAATTCCAAACTGCATATTGCGTGTTGCTAATTCGAGCCAGGTTATAAAGTCTGGTTCATGTCTTAACACACCATAACTATTTCAGGTGGCTAGCTGGGGAGCTTATTTGCTGAAGAGGAATGTCTTGGCCATGTCGTTTGCGCCAAGAGATTCGCACGAGGCACAAGTGCAGTTTGCTCTGGAGAGAGGTGTCCCAGCTGTTATTGGTGTCCTTGGTACAATAAAACTTCCTTATCCATCGAGGGCCTTTGACATGGCCCATTGTTCCAGGTGCTTGATTCCATGGGGAGCCAATGGTGAGCTTAATCATGCGTCCTCTTATATTCTGCATCAAAGCAAAAAAATTCAGGGATTGTAACTATCATTGATACTTTAGAACATTCATTTATATTTGATGCAAGTCATTTTACAACCCGAAATTGTTTTCGCATTTTCACAGATGGAATGTACATGATGGAAGTTGATAGGGTTCTAAGGCCTGGTGGCTACTGGGTGCTGTCTGGCCCTCCAATTAATTGGAAGGTGAACTACAAGGGTTGGCAACGCACAAAGAAGGATCTTGAGGCAGAGCAGAACAGGATAGAGGAAATTGCTGACCTTCTATGTTGGGAAAAAATCTCAGAGAAGGGTGAGATGGCAATATGGAGGAAAAGGGTGAATACTGAGTCTTGCCCTTCTAGGCAAGAAGAATCAACTGTGCAGATGTGTGAATCAACAAACCCAGATGATGTCTGGTATGCTGTTCATGTAATCTTGTTAATAAGATCAGTCATTTGAACAGAGTACTTTGGTTTGTATGGTTCTTTTCTGTTCCAAATTCTTACAAACTACTGCTACTTCATCAGGTACAAGAAGATGAAGGCCTGTGTGACACCCCTTCCAGATGTAAAAGATGAAAGCGAAGTAGCTGGAGGAGCAATCAAACCCTTCCCAGCTAGGCTCAATGCAGTTCCTCCAAGAATTGCTAATGGTTTGATCCCAGGGGTTTCGTCTCAGGCATTTCAGAAAGACAATAAAATGTGGACGAAGCATGTCAAGGCTTACAGCAGTGTGAACAAGTATCTGCTTACTGGTAGATACAGGAATATTATGGACATGAATGCAGGATTCGGGGGATTCGCTGCTGTAATAGAGTCCCCAAAATCTTGGGTGATGAATGTTGTGCCGACCATCGCAAAGATGCCCACCCTGGGGGCTGTGTATGAGCGAGGATTGATTGGCATATATCATGACTGGTTTGACATTTTACACTTGAATTGTGTGCTCACAAAAGTAGTGTGCTAGTGATCATGAACTTACATTTTGACACTACCCTATTGCAGGTGTGAGGCTTTCTCTACTTATCCAAGGACATATGATCTTATCCATGCTTGCGGTCTTTTCACCTTGTATAAAAACAAGTAAGCTACTCTTGTCTTCTGTAGTTAATTCATAACTTGCATTGCCTGTGCTGATCTATTTTATCTATGAAACTACCAACAGGTGCAGCATGGAAGACATTCTCCTGGAGATGGACCGCATCTTGAGGCCTGAAGGTGCCGTCATAATACGGGACGATGTTGACGTCCTAACCAAGGTGAACAGCCTCGCTCTGGGTATGAGGTGGAACACGAAGATGGTTGATCACGAGGATGGCCCCCTCGTGCGCGAGAAGATCTTATATGCCGTGAAGCAGTACTGGGTTGGTGGGAATCAGACGGCTGTAGCTTGAAGAAAGCACGTTTCCGAGGTTCTAACATGAGGAATTCTGCAACCCAACCTTACCCGACGAACAAGGAGTCATCCTGTAGCAAGGAAAATGGTCAACCCTTGTAGAGGTAGCACTGAAGCAGCCAGGATACCGTGCTTGCTGGTGATCGCTGCAACCACATAATGTCGGTAACAATTTTTGGAATTCTTCGTTAGTCGTGTACTCTATTCAAAAGCTTGTATCTTAGAAATTTTCTTTACGGTCCCCGTACTGATTTGGGTGTAACTTATTGAGTAGAGTAGCTTTCTGTAAGCAAGAAATACAAGGTGTTTTGGACAATCCAGGTCTATTTATGTACTCCTGAATGATCCTGAAGAAAAAGAGCTGCTTATGGCTCTACTGTTGCAACTTGAAACATGCTGGCGCCAGGCATAACTTCGAAGCCAGAATTTTTTGTTTTCTTTGAATCTATGGGCATGAGCTCTGTTTGCTGTACCATACATTCGAGAAGAAAATTACAAGTTCAGAATACTTGACCTCCCGAGACAAACACCACAAATCAAAACGCTGCAACCAAATTGGAACAGCACCTGATCACTGATTTGGGTGTACCTTTCTGTAAGCAAGTACAGATCCTAAAAAATTGTTGCGCGCCATGTGCGCCCTATCAGGCAGTCATGGAGCATCTTGTAAACAAGTGAGATCACAGGTCATTCTTTATCGTGGAGGGAAATTTTATTTACACCACCCCACCAAGAGGCACTAAGATCATGGCATCGACAGTGACAGGGGAAATATGCATATTAACGCTTTGACCACCTTTCTCATCGAGGATTATCGATTTTGACCTAGTTAACCTAGGAAATGCAGATCGGAGGAACACAATTTTCCATTCAAAGCAAACCCATTGTTCAGAATCAGTAATCTGATAGTACATGTCCACCGACCAGGAACACTTGCAGCTCGAGATAATAGGGCTGACGTTTATATCAGACAAAGAAAGATAACAAAGCTGACCGCAAACAATTTCCAGTACACTGATAAATAGGGCTGACGTTTATATCAGACAAAGAAAGATAAATCACCAGACTTCACTTAGTTAACAAGTAGACAGGATATAGGTATCACTGCACACGAGGCACGATGACAGGTCAAACAGATCACTTCTAGAGGTTGGGCAATATTAAGGGTAGTAGCTAGAGCTAAGGCCTACAAGTTATCAGTGGCACCATCTACCCAAGGCAACGCATGACCCATCTCCATCTACATAAGTTAGCTACTCAAGCTGAGAAACAAAGTTTACACAAGTTTCACATCCAGTTCCAAAAGAGACATGCAGGCTCCCTCTTCCTCTTCGTCTTCTTTGCTGGCTTTACTCATCCTGTAAGAGTTAGTTATTAGTATTTAGGGAGTTGATACATAGCCTTCTTTTTCATGGCTCGAAACAACATATTGACAACAGAGTTAGGCAGTTAGCTTAGCATTTAGTTCCTAAACCAACCATTGTGATGTGATGGCAACAGGACTCTAGTGCTCAAGAACAAGTGGAAAATTCTGAAGCTTATGAAACTGACCTTTACAGCGTGAATCATGCAATTCCGGCTTTTCATCAACAACAATCTCAGCGGCTAAGAAACCCTGCAAATATCTCATGAGATTTACCAAATAGGCACTACAGATATTTGCCTTTCAACAATTCAACAGGTCACAGGATTGCTAGACAACACTCCAGCAAAGCTTCATATGACAGGAGATGATCAATACAATTATACAATGTTAAAAGAACATTAACAGGCAAGCCACTATGTCCCTCAAATATGGTGTGTTACGGTCATAATGGAAACAAAGCACAAGAACAAGCATAACATGTTAGAAACAGACTGCATTTTCATAATGCACATGGTGGCAGGGTAAGCAGGAACTTCCAACAAGTTTGGACTAAGCATATAAAAGGTGCAAATTTAACAGGTTTACTTTTACACCATCTCCCCATGCTGTGCTCAGCATGACCCACCATCTGAGTTAAAGTTTTACAGGAAGCAAGATTACAAAGGACAACGGAAGGAAGGCCCTGCTATTAATTTATCTAAGAGTGACCACCTGACAAGATATTTCATCAACACTTCATTAACGTTAAGAATTATGGTTGATTACCCAAATGTTCTCCTTAAAAGGCTTACTGAAAGTTCAAACTTATAGGAACAATACATAACCCCTTGGCACCAGTGCAGCACCCAACCCATATTTACCAATTACCATTCAGGGAACTAAGGTGTGGCAACATGATATTATGCACTGGTGTAGGATGGTGATATGCACATAATAATAGATAATAAAAAGTAGAATGCTAAAAAAATATTATCAGCGTAATGAATCACAAGCCAAAATGAGTATCAGGGTGTCAAAAGAAGAATTTTATACTAAATTAGATTAACTGTTGTCAACTGATTTATTCGAGGTGCAAAATTCAACCTGCATTTTCATGAGGAGTCAGATCCGCAGCGGATGTAACTCCTTCATTAACCATCTGTTTACTGGATGCTTCACTCTGGATCTTCTTCTGCTTGTGGCCACTCTTCATTGGTCCACCACTTGGGATTCCAAAAACTTTGCCACTTCGTTTTCGTAATCTCCTGACTGTACTGTCTTCTGAGCCCTCCAATAGCTCCAAACTTTGGAGTCATCCCTTCAGTTGGTAGTTCAAAGGCATCTGTAATCCCAAGGTTCACTAAAGCTTTCCCACACTTTGGAGTTCCTCGTTCTCCTAAGCGAGAGGATGTACACTCAAAGAGAATGTAGTTCTTCTTGGCTCCAAATCATATATATCAGTGATGTGTGGCAAACTAAAACGCCTGTTCCAGTCTTCCTGGTACTTTTGATTCCAAGAAGGGTCAGTGAAATCTAGGTCTAGCTTTCCTGAAATAGCTGTCACACGCACAAACCTTTTTCTGCACTTTTGCCTGCTTAACTGAGTGAAACCATTTTGACACCGGTCCTTTGTTGGACTCAGCCAATGTTGCTGTGTGGTAGAACTTGTACTTGCTTTGAACGCAACAGCCATCCCAGACAAGGTCATAAAAAGATTATAGTGGACCTGCTAATCTGCAGCAGGAATTCAGTAAGATAATGCAAATATCCTATAAGAACAGTCACAATTTGAATTTGGTTGGTGGATAGTAACTCAACACAATTTGAATTTGGTTGGTGGATAGTAACTCAAATTGCATCGCATTGTGTAACTAAATTGCTAGAAGCATGCCACATTCAGACATTCTATATAATGAAGACTAAAGAAACTTGCAGATAGATCATGCAAAGCTTGGCACTGGCTCATTTTCTACTTCATATTCGGCTATGTTCAGTACGTTGGCACCAATAAAACCTGCATTACCGAATGCATTGGTAGTTTACAAAACTGAAAACACCAGAACATAGTTAGATGAATTGCTAGCTGTCTCTGGCTGACTAAATGTAATCATGATAGCAACAAGATCTAGCTCCAGTTCAAGATATTTGGAAATACACCCAATCTGTAAACTCATGGCGACTGAAACAAGCCGAAATTTACACTATGCAATGAAAGGCTTATTGAAGCACATGGAATCTAAATAAACTATCCTAACAGCACATATAACAATCCAAAAATCAAATTCGAGAAGCAGGAGGTCGACGACTTGCTTGAATCGCCGGCGGCATACATTTCCGTCCCAATCAACCGACACGAGCTTGAATCACGAAACTAGCAAAACCACAGCCCTGACAGCGTTGTTCAAACAGAGCATGAGCATTGCATTGCAGGTGATCCCCGCTAGAGAAACCAGCAAGCTGCAGCCGAGGCGCCCACACCCCGCTCCTCCAATCGCAGGTACCCAAAACCCACGGTCATCTGCAAACGTTTCCAACAGACACGAGCACCGATCGCGAGGGAACCCCCCGCATCGACGCCGCCACGGACGCGAAGAAAAAACATTGGCATTGCGCCCCTTCAAGCGTACACGCCTGCGGCGTCCATGCTCTGGGCGACCCTAACCGCCCAAATAGATGGATCTCCGCAGACCGGGGAGCAGAAGCGGAGAGAGATCGATCCCGCGCGCGGACGCGCGGCGCAGGAGATGGATGGATTGGGGAGGGCAATGGAGGCGGCGGCCTACCTGCGGCTTTGGACGGCGAGAGGAGATGGGGGATTCAACTTGGAGCGCGCTCTGCTCCGGTGGTCCGGCCTCCAGCTTTGGAGGGTTCGGGTTCGGGGGGTGTTCGTCGCGTCGTCGATCGGTTCCAGTAGTTTGACACCCTGGCGCGGCGGAGAAGCAGAGGCAGTGCCGCAGTGGAGCGGGGGAGGACGCAGGAGGCAACCTGGGGCAGGAGGCCAAGTGGGGTTCTCTTCCACGTGGCGCAGAGGGAGGGAGAACGAACTGCGTGGGCGCAGTGTACGGACTACCAGGGCCCTCCGATTAAGACGTTTTAACAGGCGGACGCCTCGATCTGCTCATTTTCACACATAATTCCTCGCTTTCTTCTCTCTTCCGTGCTCGCGCCCCGCCTCACCCTGACACATGGCCATGGCTGCCTTCCTAGTCGGCGGAGGCACCCTCACCCACCTCGGTGTGCGCCCTTCTTCACCCCGACGTCCTCCTCCGCCACCTCGATGGCTCCTCCATCCACCCGGTGTCCTCACCCACCAGGAGCGTCTAACGCTCGCGGATCCTGACGAGATCCATGGAGGCAGCGCGGCGGTGTTACAGGAGAATGGGCGGCTCTCCCCTACCCCGACGAGGCGCCCTCCTCACCCCCGGTGACCGAGCTCCGCCCACCCTGGCGGCGTTGAGCCAAGGCCGGTACTGGTGGCACTGGTGGTGATGGTGCTTGCGCGCAGTCGCTCGCTGCCGTCTCTGACCCCGACGACTGGAATCAACCGGCCCAGCCTTCCCCTCCCCTATGTTGCATGTGTATGTTTCAAGTGTTTCAGGCGTTTCAGATGTATGCTACATTTGTTTCATATGGATGTTGCAAAAGTAGATCAGGGTATGTTGCATAAGTTGCAATTGTTTCAGAGGCATGTTGCAAGCGTATGTTTCGAGTGCTTCAGATGTTTCAGAGGTATGTTTTATTTGTGTTTTCCGGACGCATGTTGCAAGTGTTCCTATCTATATGTTACATATGTTGCATATGTTTTATTGATGTTACGTATGGTTGCAATGTTTTTAAGTGTTCTCGGGTCTTTTTTTTAAGTGTCTCGGGAGCATGTTTCGAGTGTTTCAACTGTTTTCAGACGTATGTTGCAACTGTTGTATTTGGATGTTTCAAAAGTAGATCGGGTGTTACATCTCTCCTCCCCACCTGCTGCATTGTCTTGGTGTGTCATCTTCCCGGTGCCGGCAGGGCATCCATAAGACGTCGTAGCTAGGTCCTTCCGAATCGGAGGCGCCGCACGCCCACTCCCTCTTGTCACTCGGATGGAGTGGGCCCTTCAGAGTAAGCCATAAAAAATAAAAGCAGCCACATGCAAGGCGTCCAGATCTTAACGTTCGGGCGCTAGCACTACCGCTAGGCCCCGAGTGGCAGAGGTACACAACTCACACTAGACATACTCATAGCCCGTTGGACCCGACCCGTCCGAGGAAATCTCGATCCGACAAATAACTTCGGGTCAGCTCGAGCCATGATTTTCAGGTCCATGGTTTGGTCTAACAAAAAAAAATTCAAACTAAAATGAGAAAAATAAAAAAAACAAATATGGAATGCAAGTGTATCGGATTATATTTTAACCAAAAAATTTGACCCAATCATTTTTCTAGCCCAATCAGATGCGATGTTTGAAAAGGTCTGCCTCATGCAACGGTGGATTTTAACAATACTATATTTGTAGTTTTCAACGAAAGCTTTTTGTAACACCCCGGCTCAATGCTTAATAGGATTAATAGGATACTCGTATCAATAAGTTGCAACTTCTTTTCTGGAAGCCCATCTGCAAATAACTCCGAGGTTAAGCGTGCTTGGCACGGAAGCGATGGGTGACCGGCCAGGAAGTTCTTCTCGGGTGCACACGAAAGTGAGGACAAAGTATGCGAAAAAGACAAGTGTTGGTGCGTGAGGCGATCTATATCCTAGTTAAAGCTCGCCAGATATAAGCGAGGCAAACCTCGAGAGGTGGGACGTTGAGATCGGTATCGAGCCGACTCTCGCGGTTTCACGCAGCGCGCGTGTGCCGTGGTTCTTGTGCAGCATGGTGCGCGCATGGTGGTGTGGATCCGGCGTGGTCACCTGAAGATGGCACATGCGCGGCACGGACACATGAGGCGCGTAAGCTAAGGGACGTTCCTGGCTTGGGATTGATCGACGAGGACGTCGATCTCTTAAGGGGGTGAGGATGTAACACCCCGGCTCAATGCTTAATAGGATTAATAGGATACTCGTATCAATAAGTTGCAACTTCTTTTCTGGAAGCCCATCTGCAAATAACTCCGAGGTTAAGCGTGCTTGGCCTGGAGCGATGGGTGACCGACCGGGAAGTTCTTCTCGGGTGCACACGAGTGAGGACAAAGTATGCAGAAAAGACAAGTGTTGGTCTGTGAGGGCAGTCTATATCCTAGTTAAGCTGCCAGATATAAGCGGGCCCAGCCTCAGAGAGGTGGGACGTTACACTTTTTATGCAAAGAGCAACTTCCAAGTGCAAAATAAAGTGGTAGGATTGTTCTGCATAGAAAATTACAAACGGAAATGATTTGCACCTGAGAAATAATAATGTACTGCCAAACATGATCTTAACAGTTTTCGCATCTGATCACTGGGAATAGGAACGAATTGAGATAGCCGAGAACAGGGACGAAAAGGGATATATGGAAATACGGAAACGAACAAATACGAATGTTCCAACATGAAACTTAAGCTAAGAGAACATATTTTTTCTGTAAAGATCTGCCTGTTCGCTTGAACTTATCAGCCGGTTTATCAGCTAGAATCAACAGTATTTTTCTCTCACAACAAATCAGCTTCAGCCGGCTTTAATACCAGCCGAACAGGCCGTTCAAAGGTAGAACATGAAACTTAAGCTAAGAGAACATATTTTTTTTCTGTAAAGATCTAATGTCCAAAAATGAAACGGGATGCAATAAATGAAGAAAACGAAATGGAACAAGATCGAAATTATCCCGCACGTTTTCATCCCTAACACGAGTCCACGACATGAGCAGTTGTTGGCCCAGAAAGGACAGGCTAAGCTTTGTGCGTGGCCCATCATGGTCTCGGAGGAATGCACGCGCGCGCCCGATCCAGTTACCTGATCTCATTCTGCTCAAAAAAAAAAGAAGGTTGCCTGATCTCATCACAGCTCATGCGCAGCTCACCGGGCTCCCTCGATCGACGGAGACAGTGTGGAAGAACCTCTTGTCTCCCGCTCCACAGACCACACTTGACCAGGCTCCCTCGCTGTCTCAGATCAGTCAAGTCCACCGTGAGAGGTGAGAGACGGCGACGCGTGCAATCTGCCAATCTCTGGGACTGGGTTTACATTTACAAACGCATCGGCGTCCCGGATGCCAAGCCAGCAACTAGTCGTAACCGTAACCTTCGTGACGCGGCAGCATGGTAAATTTTGCAGTGACCTGTCCGCTCCGCACGACGCTGAACGGCGCGGGGAGTTGCCAGCGACGACGTCCGCCCATTTCTACCGGCCGAGAGCAGCGGCTGAGGCCGGAGAGGAGACTTGGCAGTTATTCGCCGTACGTGATCGCGACCGGTGGCGATATCGATGTGGCTTTGCTCTCTAACCAAGTGGTGCCGTGGTGGACGACTGGACGCCGCTGATCGCCGAGATTTTTGGCTAATATAATGGCATGATTAGGACCCTGAAAGGCTGCAATCGAATTAACCGCTGCTGAGTGCTGAGTTGGTCTGGCCAGTGATGCTCCACTGAACGGCCGCTTACCGGTGCTCCGCTAGCTTTGCTCTTGGTTGCTTCTAGATTACTTTGTGGGTGAGCCGGTTATCCCTGCATAAGATGACATCAGGATGGCGCCATCAGACGAAGAACTACTCCTAGCAGTGGGCCTAAACTTGAAAGGTTGCCACGGATGGACGCGTCGATCCATCAGTGTGCAGTGTGAATAGCAGGGGTTATATTCTGTCTGCCGATCGATCCTACAGCAGCAGACGCAACGCCAAAGGCCTGTTTGGTTGGCAAATTTTTTGGCGAAATGTTACTGTAGCATTTTCGTTGTTATTTGGTAATTAGTGTCCAATCATAGTCTAATTAAGCTTAAAAGATTCGTCTCGTAGATTTCGTCTAAACTGTGTAATTAGTTTTATTTTTTATTTATATTTAATGCTTCATGCATGCGTCCAAAGATTCGATGTGACGGAGAATCTTTGAAAATTTTGGCAAAATGAAGTGAACTAAACTGGCTCTAACCCGAGTGAACACAAGCACCGGACTGAACACGGGCCCGCAGCAATTCCATTTCCATCTCTTGAATGCAAAGTCTACAGAGCGGTTGATTGGCTACCCATTGCATAGCCATAGAAAGGAGCAAACTCGGTCTTTGTTGTCGATACTCGACCTAGCTAGGAAAAGAAATCTGTGTGCAAGCATATAAGTACAGTGTCTGATTTTGTAGAACCTTATCTCTAAACATGTTGTATCATTTGTCACGAAGTTTCTGGAGTACAAGGTTTGCTCTGTTTCAGTGTTGCTTCTCTTTCTTCTTTTCAGCGTTTCAACAAACTAGCAAAGGGTAGATGAAACGCGCACTAGTAGATCCACCACTTGCTTTATGGATGACGAAAACAAGAATTCTTTACGAAGAACTGGATGGCGAAAAGCTTCAGTCTAAAAGCTGCCTTGCACGCTTGGTTTATCACCACAGACGACACCACCGAACATCCCGGATTATTAGTCAGTGCTTTACAGCCCAGATCGGTAGCTGCATCCATGGAGACCAAGTTGCATTTGACCATGTTAAATTTACGCCCATGGGCCATGGTTGTTCTTGCCGCAAAGGGGATGACACGCTGTGCACAGCTGCAGTTGCTGATAGGAAGTTAGGTGTGGTGCTTAACCTGAGCTCTGAGTGAGGAGCCCCCATGCGCATGCGTTAGCAGCGGTATGCATGGTTCTGGGCTTCTGGCCTCGCGTCGCGTTGAAGCTGGAAATTTTCAAAGCATTCTTTTTCCTGTGCATACATGCTGAGCATATGCTATCCTGACCGTCCAAACACAAATCAAATAAAACAGTTTTTGACCATAAAGACAGAGCATGCTGAGCATGTACACACCGTTCGGCTGGCAGAATTTTGGCGGAAACTGGCTGAAAAACACTGTTGTGGCTGAATTGTTGTGAGAGAAAAACACCGTTCCGGCTGAAAAAAGAAGCCGAACAAGCCGAATATGGGGTAAACCTTTTTGGGAAATTTTTCTAATGTTTACGGGGAGAGTGAGATGCATTCTTGGGCTAGCAACTCTCATAACACGCAGCCCAATCGGCTGGGGCTGTTTGGCTGGGCTGACTAACCAGCCCCTCACATGGATACTATTCACATGAATAGCCAGCAGTATTTCTCTCTCACATAAACGAATCAGCCAGCCCAACAGGCCGACGGTGGTCGACTCACGGCTGCGGCTGGTCCGTCTAGCTGAGTGGCGACAAGTAGTGGAGGAGTCGTGCCCATGGGGACCGCGCGTCTCACGCGGGTTACTTGTGTATATGCCCCCACCCCACTCGTAAGACTGTCTCCAACGGGAAAGGCAAATGGCGACCTATACCCAAAATACCTCATGCATAGTATTTTACGTCCTAAAATTAAGCTCCAACGGAGGACGCAAAGACGGCAGCCATTTTGCGTAGGAACCGAGTGGGAAGACAAAAAAGCGTCGTCGTTCTCCGCGACGCAAAACACTGCGGAGAGAGAGGGAGGAGCGACCGACGCCGGGCCCCGCACAGGGGCGGGGCCGATGGAGGTCGGTGGAGGCGCGGCTGCCGTCGTGGAGCCCGGCCGCCATCGGAGGGAGCAGGGGTAGGCGACCTGGTGCCCCTGCAAAAGCGGATCCCGGCGAGGTCGCGGCGAGCGGCTCTGCTCCCTCGGCGAGCCTGTGTGGATCCCCAGCGAGCGGCTCACATCCCCGGCGACGTCGCGGCGAGGCGTGCCCCTGCGGGAGCGGCTCCTCCGGCGTCGTTTGCACCTGCGAGGGGACCTGTGGCGGTGCCGGTCAGATATAGGGTTTTAGGGAGCATCTCACCACAACGTGTGTGTGGATCAGGGCACCGCCGCCCAGACCGCTCGACGGCGGCGCGCTCACCCGCTCGGGAGCGCGCGTGCTAGCGAGGGGGCCGGTGACGGCACCATCACCTCTCGCCTTCGATAGGTGCTTGCCGTTCGCTGCGCTGAGAGAGGAAGGGGAAAGAGTCGAATGAGCCTAGGGTTCGGGGATGGACGCCGCGCACCGGTTTTGATCCGCCGAGGAGCGCGCTCGACCGTCGATTCGCGATGAACCGTTGACAGCGAACGGGCCAACATTCGGCCCAGGCGGGCACGCACGGCGGGCGGCTTTGCCGGCCCAGGCCCAGGTTGCGGCCTGGGAAGGCACAACACGCGCAAAAGCAGACCAAGCTAGGCCGTTTTGATGCTTGGGCCACATGAACAATGCTGTACGAGTTTAAGTTTATTCTTTTTCAGAAGAAATTTTTTTGCTGATATTTGTCTAGTTTAAAATCTCTCTTCAAAATTTGAACCAACGGGATAATTTTCCAGATAATAGTTGAGAAAAGTTCAATGCTTCTGAAAATAGATAATGAATTTTTTTATGTTTCTGCTGCAATGTTAAAGTTTATAATCTTCTAATTAAATTCGAACCAATGGAAGAATTTAATTTGAAGAGTAGTCAATTTTAATCAGTAAATTATGATATTATTATTTTTCTGACCAACGTTGATAATAGCAATATTATAATGTTTAATCATAAGTTTTTCATGCATTAATTCTATTTCTGTCCAACAGTGATGTAGAATTAGTGTATAAGAATATTGCATGTTTTAATTTTGACCAACGTCAAATTAAAGCATGCAATTATGATGTCATATTTTCTCACTATCTCTGACGGTGTTTTTTAAGACTCAACCCAATGGCATTCATCTCGCACAGACCATCTCTTGAAGGGGGCAACTATAGGGTATGGCGAGAGAAGTATGAAATAGCACTTGCGCTGTTTGAAAATGACCTAGCGGTTACCTCCTCGTGTCCTACTGAGCCAGTGGACCCGGTGAGGGAAGAAAATGAGTCTGATGCTGATTGCACTGCTCGGCAGCGAGATCATGCAGAAGTACGGATGAAGTATGATCTCGAACGCAAGAAATGTGACATTTCAAACCGCAAGTGCTTGATGGTGGCTAAGTCCACAATTTCATATACGATAAGGGGGTCTATCCCAGATTGTCATACCACCACGGAGTATTTTAAGAAAGGTGGAGAGTCATATCACTGGCTCTTCAAAGGCTTATGCCAGTACTTTGATCAAGAAATTGTTCAATGAGAAATATACTGATGGCGGTATCAAAGGGCACATACTAAAGATGAGCAACACGGCTTCGAAGCTGAAGCCAATGGATTTGGAGCTCCAAGATGAGTTTTTGATTCATTTGGTTTTTGCTTCCTTGCCAAAGGAATATGAAACCTTTGTTGTTAATTACAACATGCAGCCCGATAAGTAGGACATAGAGAAGCTCATCGCAATGTGTGTCAAGAAGAGGAGAGGCTAAAATTCTTACAGGGTGACTCTGTTAACCTTGTGAAAGATAAGAAAAAGAACTTCAATAAGAATGGCAAACCTCAAGGGAAAGCCCCTCAGAATGACCACCATCCGAAGAACAACAATGCTCAAGTTGAAAAGGATCAGTGCACATGGTGCAAGATGCATGGACACTACCAAAGAGACTGTCCAAACTTCCTGAAGAACCTTCTAAAGAGAGGTGAGGATTTCATTATATTCATAGATGAATCCTTGTATTTAAGTTATGCAAAATCTACTTGGTGGATTGATTCAAGTGCAACTGTTCATGTTGTAAATTCATTACAGGGATTTCGTACAAGGAGGACCCTGTAAAGAGGAGAAAGAAGAATTAAAGTAGCAAATGGAGTTAAAACTGAAGTTGAAGCCATTGGAGATCTTTCTCTAGAATTAGTTGATGGTTTTCTACTTAAGCTTTCAGATGTTCTATTTGTATCCTCTTTACGAAGAAACTTAATAAGTGTTCCACGTTTAGATGACAATGGATATGATTGCCATTTTGGTAATGGCAAATGTCAGATTGTTTATAATAATAAATGTGTTGGTCTTGCCTTCCGACATGACAAGCTTTATTTATTATCACTTTCTAAGAATGTGAATGATGTAACTACTGAGAATGAGAATGCTTCCTCGTCTATGAATGCAACAAATAAGCGGAACAGAGTGCATGATGTATCTTCAAAATTATGGCACTGTCGTTTAGGCCATATTTCGAGGGGGAGAATAGAGCGATTGATTAAGAAATCAATTCTTCCGCCTTTAGAATTTTCAGATTTAGAACAATGCATAAATTGCATAAAAGGAAAGTATGTTAAGAAAATAAAGAAAGATGCCAAACGAAGCGCAAGAATTTTAGAAATAGTTCACACAGACATCTGTGGTCCTTTTCCTATGAAGAGTGTGGTGGTTATGATTCATTTATAATATTCATAGATGACTATTTTTGTTTTGACTATATTTATCCAATTAAAGAAAGATCGAAAGCATTGGATAAATTTAAGATATTTAAGGCTGAAGTAAAAAATCAGCACAATTTAAAGATTAAGGTAGTAAGGTCCGACAGTGGGGGAGAGTACTATAGTCGACACACCCATATGGCCAAGTTCCTAGACCCTTTGCAAGATTCTTACAGGAAAATGGCATAATAGCCTAGTATTCTACACCGGGCGAGCCTCAACAGAATAGAGTATCTGAAAGACGCAACCGTATCTTAATGGATATGGTGAGAAGCATGATAAGTTACTCTACCCTACCGATAAGTTTATGGATGGAGGCGTTAAAACCACCATTCATATACTTAATCGAGTGCCAAGTAAGTCGGTACCCAAAACACCGTATGAGTTGTGGACAGGAAAGTAACCCTCACTAAACTATTTACGAGTGTGGGGTTGTTCAACTGAGGCAAAAGTATTTAATCCAAACATAGAGAAGCTGGACTCCAAGACAGTCAGTTACCATTTTATTGGCTATCTAGAAAAATCAAAAGATTATCGTTTCTATTGTCCTGACAGACAAACAAAGTTCATAGAAACAAGGCATGATGTCTTCTTGGATGATGATATGATCAGGGAGAGCATGATAGCGTGAGAAATTAGTTTTGAAGAGAAGCAGGTATACGTGCCCACTCCTATGGTTCAGGAGCCATTTTTCACGCTACCTGTTGTTGCTGTACCAACAGTGTAAGACACTATAGTAACAACACCTGTTGTTAGTTCTCCTATGGCAAAAATGAATGAACATGAGAAACCTGTCCTTCAGGATCCCCTAGAACCAGTTGTCACACAAGAGGGAGAGCAACAACAGCCTCATATAGAACAAGCATCATTAAACGAGACCTCTAGAAGGTCTCAAAGAGTCAGGAGATTAGTCATTCCTGATGATTATGAAGTTTATGAATGTGAGGAATTTTAAATGGAGGGTGATCCCATCTCATTTGAAGAAGCCATGAGAAGCGCTCACTCATCCAAGTGGCTTGAAGCCATGGAAGATGAAATGAAATCAATGAAAATCAACGGTGTTTGGAACTTAGAAACAATTTCTAAAGGAGCCAAGACAGTAGGATGTAAATAGGTCTACAAAACTAAACATGACTCTAAAGGAAATATAGAAAGGTTTAAAACACGACTTATGGTGAAAGGTTTAACGCAAAGAGAAGGTATAGATTATAATGAGACATTTTCTCCAGTCTCATGTAAGGATTCTTTTAGAATCATAATGGCGCTTGTAGCACATTACGATTTAAAATTACATCAGATGGATGTAAAGACGGCATTCCAAAATGGGGATCTGGAGGAAAATATTTACATGACACAACCGAAAGATTTTGTTGTGGAAGGAAAACAACGCATGGGATGCCACATGAAGAAATCCATTTACGGATTAAAGAAGCTTCAAGATATTGGTATTTGAAGTTTGATAGTACAATAAGAAAGTTTGGGTTTCAAGAAAATGTAGAGGACAATTGCGTTTATGCAAAGTTCAAGAATGGGAAATACATTTTTCTAGTCTTATATGTGGATGATATCTTGCTCGCTAGCAGTGATGTTAATCTGCTACTAGAAACAAAGAAGTTCTTGTCCTCAAAGTTTGATATAAAGAATCTCGGTGAAGCTTCGTTCGTCCTAGGAAAAGAGATTCACCGAGATAAAGAAAAGAGGTTTTAGAATTATTATAAAAGACATACTTAGAAAAAGTTCTAAAGAAATACAGTATGTAAAATTGTAAGTCTTCACCTGCTCCCATAGTCAAGGGCAACAGATATGGAGAATTTCAATATCCCAGTAACCAATATGAGATCGCTCAAATGAAATCGGTTTCATATAGTTCAGCTGTCAGAAGTTTACAGTATGCTGAAGTATGTACTCACCCTGACTTAGCATTTGTTACCGGGTTGCTTGGCAGATGTCAGAGTAATCCAAGAATAGAACATTGAAAATTAGTAAAGAAAGTTTTTACGTTACCTCCAAGGTACGAAAGGTGTCATGCTAACGTACAGAAGATCTGATTCCCTGCAGATAGAGGGGTAATAGATTCTGATTATGCGGAAGATGACATAAAGTCCATGTTAGGATACATATTCACTCTCGCAGGAGGAGCTATATCGCGAAAAAGATCAAAGCAAACCGTCACTACATTATCCACAATGTATGCAGAGTTTGTAGCATGTTATGAGGCCACAGGGTAGGTGAATTGGCTAAAGAAATTCATGCACGGATTGAAAGTGGTAGACGACATACACAAACCACTCAAGTTATACTGCGATAATAATCCAGCAGTATGTTATGCTCACAATAATAAATCAAGTGGTGCTGCCAAACACATTGACATAAAGTATTATGTTGTGAAAGACAAAGTCTGTGATCATATAATTAGTCTTGAGCATATAAGAATAGAAAAGATGCTCGTGGATTCGCTTACAAAAGGCTTAGCACCCAGCGTGTTCAGAGAACACTTAGCCGGCATGGGTTTAAGGGAAAGCATATGATTCCTGAACAATAAGGGCCTAGTTGAGAATCTGTTTCAAAAACAGAGAGGTGCATTATAGCTGTTTAATCTAATGGCAACAGACTGTGACGATGAGACACGCTCTATGCACTGATCTACGATGGAATAGAAACAAGATAAAGTAAGTAAGTTAAATTTAAGTCATAAGGTGAGATCAATGGGGAGAATGTTAGGTGATCTTCGTAAATTAACATAACGACCAATTGGGCCGTTGAATCCGTGTTCGACTCGATCGGGGCGCCCAACCGTTCCATGGTTGAGGGGCCCCGTCGACAAACGCCATAAAAAAGGAAGGTAGGGGCCGGAGCACAAGGCACGAAGTTCACCGAGTCGCCGACGCCCCACCTACCACCACGAAACCCTAAACCGATCTAAGTGAGGAGGCGTTGCCAGCGACGGGAAGCACCGCCACCGGCTAACGCCGCCACTGCACTGCCGCCCTTCATCGCAGCGCCTCCACCGAAGTCTTCATCAAGCACCGCGATGGTCAGCCGGTCTTCCTCGAAGGCGGCCGATGGTTTGCACCTCCTCTCTCCCTCTCTCTTTATCTATTAATCCCATACTAGTAGATTTACTAGACTCATTGTTTATTCAAATGTAAATACACATGCTATCTATAGGTAGTGATTCTGCTTAAGTCTATCAAAATAGAGCAGCGACCGGACCGCATCTTGAAACAAGCTGCTTGGGGGCATCCATTCATGTCTTTAGTCTATAGATACGTCCGCATCTCCTTTCCATCTCACTCCTCGTCAGAGAGACACACCAGTCCAGTCCAGTCCAGTCCAGCTAGCTGCTCTTCTCCTTCACTCAGCGCCACACACACACGCATCGCTTCAGATCAGACAGAGATGGCGACGATGACCGGCAGGCTGCTGCTGCTCCTCCTCCTCGCCGTTGCTGGCCTTCTTGCCGTCTCCATGGCCGAGCACGAGGTGAGATCCGGTTCATCTTCAGCTGGCCGAGTTGGTTACTTGCATTGTGTGGCTGGCTCATGCGGTTCTTTCTTGCATTTGGATCATCAATCAGGTGCTGGCCAAGGGGAGTGACGAGCATGACGACAATGTCTACCAAGTGAGCAAGGTCTGTCTCCAACTCCTTGCATGCCCTTGTGATCACCTCTGCACAGTTGTCATCACTCACCGATTCGAAGAATCTATCTCTGATGCGTGGTCTCACATATCTGTCTGTCTCTCGTTTTGCAGGGTGGACAGGGCAGCCTCAAAAACTACCGTAAGTCACCATTTCAAACCTTCTGATCGCTCCGCTTTTGATCTCCTATCTCTAGTGGCATGCATGTAGTAGTCACATATCAGTTTTACAGAACCAGACTAATACAATGAAATAAATGTAAATCTAAATGCAGTGATATTTAATTGTTACTAGGTAGTAGTAAGTGTTCTAGGAGTCTAGATTGGTTGGAGGGAGGCTTTCAGAACTAAAACTGTGCACATGGTGGGGCAGCATCATATACTCATACAGAACACAGGATGGTTGGTGTCTAAGCAAGTAGAGATCTCGTAGTGGAGTGGAGTAGGTCAGCAGGATGGATATGATCCGAGGATATATGCATCAGGTTAATTTGTATGGCTAACAACCTGATGAGTGCATTGATCTGCCTGTATTGGTGTGTGTTTTGCAGAGTGCTCGCCGCAGTGCTCCCGGCGGTGCGCCAACACGCAGTACAAGAAGCCGTGCCTCTTCTTCTGCAACAAGTGCTGCAACACGTGCCTGTGCGTGCCGTCGGGCTACTACGGCAACAAGGGCGAGTGCCCCTGCTACAACAACTGGAAGACCAAGCGCGGCGGCCCAAAGTGCCCGTGAGCTGAGGCACGGCACCCGTGAGTGACCCCGTGATCCTTTTGAAGGCGTGCGTGCATACACACACACGCGCGTCCTGATGGATTCCTGAACAACATCATCCACTCGACACAACAGCATTCACTCACTCGATTCAACAATAGGATCGGAGCTACTACGTACCTATGGCTTTGTTGCCATCACGTTGATGTACGACGTATATTTTATATATATATATGCAGCAGGTCTGGTTGCTGCGGCCAAAGCCGCTGTAAACTCTACTACTGTACGTTTGATTTAAAGGTATCACGAGCCATTCACTTGATTCAGTTCAAATTTTGCTTGGCATGGAAACTGCGGCGTCGATTTCCTTGTCTACAAGTAAAACCTGGACGATGGTACCGTACCGAGCGAGAGGAGGGAAAGCGAGAACAGCCTCGTTCGTTTCGCTGAAAAGTCAGGCCTTGTTTAGATTGGCGTTACACATTAATATTGGGCACTGTAGCATTTTCGTTTGTATTTGACAATTATTGTCCAATCATGGTCTAACTAGGCTTAAAAGATTCGTCTCGTAATTTACAATCAAACTGTATAATTAGTTATTTTTTTATCTACATTTAATACTCCATGCATGTGTCAAAGATTTGATGTGATAGAAAAAAAGTGAAAAAACTTACGATCTAAACGAGGCCCCAGACTGAAAAGCAGCGTTAGCTAATTTGCTGTGGCCTTTTATTATATCGTCAGAGATTTTGATAAGCTCTCATCCCATTCAGGTCTGAGAACCTGGAAGGAAAAGCAGGCCGTCGGTCCAGCTCGAAAGAAGGGCCTGGTTAGAAAAAGCGGAGTCCTCGAGCCCAACCCAATGTCCGGAGGCCCACACCGACTTGCGGCTTTCTGCTGTCAGGATGTCTGTGCTCTCTCTTGCCGCGGACGGAAGCTGTGCACCGCTTGCTTTGCCTCTCTCAACAACAGCAGCAGCAGCAGCAGCAGCTACAAGAAAGAAAGAAGAAAACCCGGTTCGGTTCACAGGGAAACGCTCTACAATTTTGGGAGCCACAGCCACAGCTGCTGCCTGGTGCCTGCTAGTGCTGGGCTAGTGGATTACGAGCAAACTCGCCTGCCATTGTCAGTGCTGCATGCATTCCAGATGGTAGTGCCGCAGCCCGGCCGAAGAAAACAAGCAAATGGAATGGAAGTGCAGCTGGACCGAACGGTTGAACGGCCTTTGGCCGCGTTTAGTTCGGCCCCAGATTTGGCGCCGCCCAAATTCGCGGCACTGTTGCGTACTATAGCGTTTTGTTTTTATTTGATAATAATTGTCCAATCGTTGATTAATTAGGCTCAAAACGTTCGTCTCGCAAAGTACAACTAAACTGTGCAATTAGTTTTTGATTTCGTCAACATTTAGTACTCCATACATGTACCGTAAGTTTGATGTGACGGAGAATCTTCTTTTTACATAGTGCCAAATTCTGAAATTTGGATGAACTAAACGTGGCCTTTGCCGTGCGCTTCCTTTGACTCTGCCAACGTCACGGCCCACGGCACCGCACCCACATCAGTGATCCGCGGTGCTCGTGCATTTGTAACCGCCCTGGACTTTTTACTCCACGGTCCACGCGGTCTCCGGCACCTGGATGGACGGGCGGGCCCCTCCTCCCCACTCACGTGGCCTCCCAAGTGCGACGACACCCACCACACCCATGGACCCCAACCCGCTGCATGTGGAGCCCACACGATTTAGCTCGTCGTGGGTCGGGCCATCACGCGCTTCTCTGGTCGAGCTGTTCGTGTGACTGTGGCTTAAACGATCGTAAATTTTTAGTTGGAACAGTATTTTTCTCTCATATAAATCAGTCAGCAGTATTTCTTTACGAATCAGTAACGAAACGAACCAACCAACCAAACATGCTACTTCGTGGTGTACTGGCGCGCAGGAGTGAGCGTGACGAGGTCAATTTGTACAGTACGCGACCATTTTTGTTCGCCTCTGAAATTTGCGTCTCACTAGCAAATAGAAGTACCTCTATGTGGCTTGGAAAACTTAGGCCTCGTTCGGTTACGGATTAATCTCGGTCTGGTGGATTCCTTCCTAAAATACGTGTTCATTTAGCCTACAAAACTCGTATACCCAGAACTGTTCCGCTATACGGCCCAAAATATCGTTGCACAACGCCTGGAATCAAACCGTAGCTCTGGAGTGGAGGAACAGATCCCCGCGGAACGCTCGCGACTGCTGCGGCGCTACTCCTCACGACGGCATCGGCGCAAGATCTCTCGTGCCTGCGGATCGGAGGACTCGCGATGGTCGGTATTGCTCTGCACGTACCCCTGGGTCAATCCGTCTGGATCGGTTCCATTACAACCGAACGAGGCCTTATTGATTTAGAGCATCTTCAAAAGTTTCTAAGCCCACTTTTAATCTTAATTTTTAGTAAGATTAAAAAAGCAATCATTTTTCAACAACTCCTTATCTCACCTCCTAATTTCTCGGGACTAAGGAAAACCAATCCAAGGACATGGAGAAAAATGAGGACTAGGGGACAGGGTTCTCGATGTAAATATATAAGAGAGACATCTAAAAGTGGTTGCGGATGATTTGAAAATAGTACACGGTTTCTGATACAAAATTCTCTTGTATGTTTTAGGAGTGAGGTTTTAAAAAATGGTTGGAGGAACCAAATAAATATGCTTCCGACTTATTTTAGCCATTTGAGAAACTTACCAATCGATTTTTTTTGAATTATCATTGCAGATGCTCTTATGCAACAATCATGCCATTGTTCTAATATGTCTTAGGGAAGCTCCAATAATACTAAAATAAGGCAAAATAATCATTTTGGTCCCTCAACTATTTCTCGAGACTCAGTTTCGTCCCTGAATTTTCAAAACGGCCGTTTTAGTCCTCAAACTCTACTTTTAGGCTCAATTTCATCCTAAAACTACGAAGATGATCGTTTTAGCCCTCGAACTTTATATTTTGGGCTTGATTTCATTTATAAACTATCAAAGTGTATTGTGTTCTTTAAACTTTTATTTTCAACACAACGTTGTCTACGTTCTACGTGAAACGTTGTACTGTTACACCTGGTTAGCTCGAACACCATCAGCGATTGGAGATAGAAAAATAATATTCATCCAAAAACTCTTTCGCGATCATTAATAATTCCAAGCTATTATTTTTAGTGTTGGTACCATTTATATATATTCGACTAAATGATATTACGGGAGCAATTACAGTTGCATCGAGCACTATTTATTCATTAAGAATACATGGATATATTGAAACAATAGCAGATCTATAATTTTGATAATTTATGGATGAAATTATGCCTAAAATATAAGGTTCTCTTTTTGAATAGACAAAATTGAGTTGAAAATAAAAGTTAAATACACTTTGATAGTTTATGGATGAAATTGATCCCAAGATGCAAAGTTTGAGAACTAAAACGATCATCTTCGTAATTGTAGGATGGAATTGATCCTAAAACTAAAGTTTGAGGACCTAAACGGACGTTTTAAAAGTTTAGGGATGAAATTGAGCCTCGAGTAATAGTTGAGGGATCAAAATGGCTATTGTGCCCTAAAATAACTAGCTCGTAGAATATTTTTATTTTATTCAATGACAATAAGATAGAATAATAAGTTTGCTCTTTATGAAGAGCTATAAATTCTGATTTATATGTGTATGCTCATACTTCTTTATACTAGCATGTTAGATTACTCTATTTTATCTTTTTTTATATTTATATGTGTTAGCAAGTTGGCTTTTGTTATTTTTGAAGGGAAGTTGGCTTTTTGTTGTTGAAGGTGCTCTTGGAATTGAATCCCGTAACATGGCTAGACATGTATTGTCCGAAATATGGTTTCTTTCTTGTTGAATTTGGATTATGCTAGCTTTTTTGTTGTAAATGTGGTCTTATATTGGATATAAATGGGTGCATTCGTTGTAGCTTTTTCTAGCTGCGGTTGCGGCTTCGGCTGCTGCTTCTCTAGTTCATACTATAATAAACTATAGTTATAGAGTTGGACTTAGGGTTTAGGATTAGGGGTTTAGGCAGTCAAACACACTCATTGGATTTGGACTCAACATATAGATGGCGAGAGTGAGATGTAGAGAGGAGAGTGAAGCATGATGAGATGGATTGCCGGACGAAAAAGGTAAACGAAAAAATGTGAGAGAAATATTTTCTTTTCAATATTAAATATATAAATATAAATCTATTATGAGTCAATTGGTCATCAGGCCGAATGTTTGTTCACGCTCAATCTTCGATAAAAAAAATATATCTCCACTACGCGTGCTTTAGCTAATACCCGACCCGTTATACAGCGGTGGCCAGTGGAGCCGAAGCCGGCAAAACCTCTGTCAAATAGCCCTACATACTCCGCTCTATCTATTTTCTTCTTCCATTGCTAACCCCTTCCTTTACCCAGCGTGCGCGCTCACCTCCCTCTCTTTCTGTCGGCGGCGACTGGGCGGCCGTCGCTGCCGTCCTGCGCCAGGTGCCCAGGTCTTCTTCGGGCCCTTCGCCGGCGCCCGGCGGCAACCACCACCAGGTACGCCACACCCCTGGGTCTTCCCTTCCTCCTGTGCAAAACCAAGCACCCAAACGCTAACTTGATACTGTATTCGGATCTGATCTAATTACAAGTATATATGCATGTACATTAAGATTGTTTTGCAAAGATCCGCCCCTGAGCGGTGGCATTCTATTCCTATGTACATTCCTAATAAGGATTACTAAATAGTGCATAAAGTTCATGTTTTCGGCTGTCTAATACCTCAGGGTAAGCAAGCCATGGCTTTGAAGGCGAGCTCCGGCGACAACCGGACCAGGAGCACGGTGTTCCTATGCATAGTGATTGGCATGTGCTGCTTCTTCTACATCCTCGGAGCGTGGCAGAAGAGCGGGTTCGGCAAGGGGGACAGCATCGCGCTGGAGGTCACGAAGCGCACCGACTGCACCGTCTTGCCCAACCTTAGCTTCGACACCCACCATTCTAAAGCTATTGGCAGCAGCTCTAGCGATCTTGTCTCGCCAGCGAAGAAGTTCAAGCCTTGCGCTGATCACTACACGGATTACACCCCCTGCCAAGATCAGAACAGGGCGATGAAGTTCCCTAGGGAGAACATGAATTACAGAGAGCGGCACTGCCCGGCGCAGAAGGAGAAGCTGCACTGTCTGATCCCACCCCCAAAAGGTTACGTGGCTCCGTTCCCGTGGCCCAAGAGTCGGGACTATGTCCCGTTTGCAAATTGCCCGTATAAGAGCTTGACAGTCGAGAAAGCCATCCAGAACTGGGTTCAGTATGAGGGTAATGTGTTCAGATTCCCTGGTGGAGGGACACAATTCCCGCAAGGAGCCGATAAGTATATTGATCAGCTTGCATCAGTCATTCCGGTCGCCAATGGAACTGTCAGGACTGCACTTGACACTGGTTGCGGGGTAAGAGGAAATTCCAAACTGCATATTGCGTGTTGCTAATTCGAGCCAGGTTACAAAGTCTGGTTCATGTCTTAACACACCATAACTATTTCAGGTGGCTAGCTGGGGAGCTTATTTGCTGAAGAGGAATGTCTTGGCCATGTCGTTTTGCGCCAAGAGATTCGTGACGAGGCACAAGTGCAGTTTGCTCTGGAGAGAGGTGTCCCAGCTGTTATTGGTGTCCTTGGTACAATAAAACTTCCTTATCCATCGAGGGCCTTTGACATGGCCCATTGTTCCAGGTGCTTGATTCCATGGGGAGCCAATGGTGAGCTTAATCATGCGTCCTCTTATATTCTGCATCAAAGCAAAAAAATTCAGGGATTGTAACTATCATTGATACTTTAGAACATTCATTTATATTTGATGCAAGTCATTTTACAACCCGAAATTGTTTTCGCATTTTCACAGATGGAATGTACATGATGGAAGTTGATAGGGTTCTAAGGCCTGGTGGCTACTGGGTGCTGTCTGGCCCTCCAATTAATTGGAAGGTGAACTACAAGGGTTGGCAACGCACAAAGAAGGATCTTGAGGCAGAGCAGAACAGGATAGAGGAAATTGCTGACCTTCTATGTTGGGAAAAAATCTCAGAGAAGGGTGAGATGGCAATATGGAGGAAAAGGGTGAATACTGAGTCTTGCCCTTCTAGGCAAGAAGAATCAACTGTGCAGATGTGTGAATCAACAAACCCAGATGATGTCTGGTATGCTGTTCATGTAATCTTGTTAATAAGATCAGTCATTTGAACAGAGTACTTTGGTTTGTATGGTTCTTTTCTGTTCCAAATTCTTACAAACTACTGCTACTTCATCAGGTACAAGAAGATGAAGGCCTGTGTGACACCCTTCCAGATGTAAAAGATGAAAGCGAAGTAGCTGGAGGAGCAATCAAACCCTTCCCAGCTAGGCTCAATGCAGTTCCTCCAAGAATTGCTAATGGTTTGATCCCAGGGGTTTCGTCTCAGGCATTTCAGAAAGACAATAAAATGTGGACGAAGCATGTCAAGGCTTACAGCAGTGTGAACAAGTATCTGCTTACTGGTAGATACAGGAATATTATGGACATGAATGCAGGATTCGGGGGATTCGCTGCTGTAATAGAGTCCCCAAAATCTTGGGTGATGAATGTTGTGCCGACCATCGCAAAGATGCCCACCCCTGGGGGCTGTGTATGAGCGAGGATTGATTGGCATATATCATGACTGGTTTGACATTTTACACTTGAATTGTGTGCTCACAAAAGTAGTGTCTAGTGATCATGAACTTACATTTTGACACTACCCTATTGCAGGTGTGAGGCTTTCTCTACTTATCCAAGGACATATGATCTTATCCATGCTTGCGGTCTTTTCACCTTGTATAAAAACAAGTAAGCTACTCTTGTCTTCTGTAGTTAATTCATAACTTGCATTGCCTGTGCTGATCTATTTTATCTATGAAACTACCAACAGGTGCAGCATGGAAGACATTCTCCTGGAGATGGACCGCATCTTGAGGCCTGAAGGTGCCGTCATAATACGGGACGATGTTGACGTCCTAACCAAGGTGAACAGCCTCGCTCTGGGTATGAGGTGGAACACGAAGATGGTTGATCACGAGGATGGCCCCCTCGTGCGCGAGAAGATCTTATATGCCGTGAAGCAGTACTGGGTTGGTGGGAATCAGACGGCTGTAGCTTGAAGAAAGCACGTTTCCGAGGTTCTAACATGAGGAATTCTGCAACCCAACCTTACCCGACGAACAAGGAGTCATCCTGTAGCAAGGAAAATGGTCAACCCTTGTAGAGGTAGCACTGAAGCAGCCAGGATACCGTGCTTGCTGGTGATCGCTGCAACCACATAATGTCGGTAACAATTTTTGGAATTCTTCGTTAGTCGTGTACTCTATTCAAAAGCTTGTATCTTAGAAATTTTCTTTACGGTCCCCGTACTGATTTGGGTGTAACTTATTGAGTAGAGTAGCTTTCTGTAAGCAAGAAATACAAGGTGTTTTGGACAATCCAGGTCTATTTATGTACTCCTGAATGATCCTGAAGAAAAAGAGCTGCTTATGGCTCTACTGTTGCAACTTGAAACATGCTGGCGCCAGGCATAACTTCGAAGCCAGAATTTTTTGTTTTCTTTGAATCTATGGGCATGAGCTCTGTTTGCTGTACCATACATTCGAGAAGAAAATTACAAGTTCAGAATACTTGACCTCCCGAGACAAACACCACAAATCAAAACGCTGCAACCAAATTGGAACAGCACCTGATCACTGATTTGGGTGTACCTTTCTGTAAGCAAGTACAGATCCTAAAAAATTGTTGCGCGCCATGTGCGCCCTATCAGGCAGTCATGGAGCATCTTGTAAACAAGTGAGATCACAGGTCATTCTTTATCGTGGAGGGAAATTTTATTTACACCACCCCACCAAGAGGCACTAAGATCATGGCATCGACAGTGACAGGGGAAATATGCATATTAACGCTTTGACCACCTTTCTCATCGAGGATTATCGATTTTGACCTAGTTAACCTAGGAAATGCAGATCGGAGGAACACAATTTTCCATTCAAAGCAAACCCATTGTTCAGAATCAGTAATCTGATAGTACATGTCCACCGACCAGGAACACTTGCAGCTCGAGATAATAGGGCTGACGTTTATATCAGACAAAGAAAGATAACAAAGCTGACCGCAAACAATTTCCAGTACACTGATAAATAGGGCTGACGTTTATATCAGACAAAGAAAGATAAATCACCAGACTTCACTTAGTTAACAAGTAGACAGGATATAGGTATCACTGCACACGAGGCACGATGACAGGTCAAACAGATCACTTCTAGAGGTTGGGCAATATTAAGGGTAGTAGCTAGAGCTAAGGCCTACAAGTTATCAGTGGCACCATCTACCCAAGGCAACGCATGACCCATCTCCATCTACATAAGTTAGCTACTCAAGCTGAGAAACAAAGTTTACACAAGTTTCACATCCAGTTCCAAAAGAGACATGCAGGCTCCCTCTTCCTCTTCGTCTTCTTTGCTGGCTTTACTCATCCTGTAAGAGTTAGTTATTAGTATTTAGGGAGTTGATACATAGCCTTCTTTTTCATGGCTCGAAACAACATATTGACAACAGAGTTAGGCAGTTAGCTTAGCATTTAGTTCCTAAACCAACCATTGTGATGTGATGGCAACAGGACTCTAGTGCTCAAGAACAAGTGGAAAATTCTGAAGCTTATGAAACTGACCTTTACAGCGTGAATCATGCAATTCGGCTTTTCATCAACAACAATCTCAGCGGCTAAGAAACCCTGCAAATATCTCATGAGATTTACCAAATAGGCACTACAGATATTTGCCTTTCAACAATTCAACAGGTCACAGGATTGCTAGACAACACTCCAGCAAAGCTTCATATGACAGGAGATGATCAATACAATTATACAATGTTAAAAGAACATTAACAGGCAAGCCACTATGTCCCTCAAATATGGTGTGTTACGGTCATAATGGAAACAAAGCACAAGAACAAGCATAACATGTTAGAAACAGACTGCATTTTCATAATGCACATGGTGGCAGGGTAAGCAGGAACTTCCAACAAGTTTGGACTAAGCATATAAAAGGTGCAAATTTAACAGGTTTACTTTTACACCATCTCCCCATGCTGTGCTCAGCATGACCCACCATCTGAGTTAAAGTTTTACAGGAAGCAAGATTACAAAGGACAACGGAAGGAAGGCCCTGCTATTAATTTATCTAAGAGTGACCACCTGACAAGATATTTCATCAACACTTCATTAACGTTAAGAATTATGGTTGATTACCCAAATGTTCTCCTTAAAAGGCTTACTGAAAGTTCAAACTTATAGGAACAATACATAACCCCTTGGCACCAGTGCAGCACCCAACCCATATTTACCAATTACCATTCAGGGAACTAAGGTGTGGCAACATGATATTATGCACTGGTGTAGGATGGTGATATGCACATAATAATAGATAATAAAAAGTAGAATGCTAAAAAAATATTATCAGCGTAATGAATCACAAGCCAAAATGAGTATCAGGGTGTCAAAAGAAGAATTTTATACTAAATTAGATTAACTGTTGTCAACTGATTTATTCGAGGTGCAAAATTCAACCTGCATTTTCATGAGGAGTCAGATCCGCAGCGGATGTAACTCCTTCATTAACCATCTGTTTACTGGATGCTTCACTCTGGATCTTCTTCTGCTTGTGGCCACTCTTCATTGGTCCACCACTTGGGATTCCAAAAACTTTGCCACTTCGTTTTCGTAATCTCCTGACTGTACTGTCTTCTGAGCCTCCAATAGCTCCAAACTTTGGAGTCATCCCTTCAGTTGGTAGTTCAAAGGCATCTGTAATCCCAAGGTTCACTAAAGCTTTCCCACACTTTGGAGTTCCTCGTTCTCCTAAGCGAGAGGATGTACACTCAAAGAGAATGTAGTTCTTCTTGGCTCCAAATCATATATATCAGTGATGTGTGGCAAACTAAAACGCCTGTTCCAGTCTTCCTGGTACTTTTGATTCCAAGAAGGGTCAGTGAAATCTAGGTCTAGCTTTCCTGAAATAGCTGTCACACGCACAAACCTTTTTCTGCACTTTTGCCTGCTTAACTGAGTGAAACCATTTTGACACCGGTCCTTTGTTGGACTCAGCCAATGTTGCTGTGTGGTAGAACTTGTACTTGCTTTGAACGCAACAGCCATCCCAGACAAGGTCATAAAAAGATTATAGTGGACCTGCTAATCTGCAGCAGGAATTCAGTAAGATAATGCAAATATCCTATAAGAACAGTCACAATTTGAATTTGGTTGGTGGATAGTAACTCAACACAATTTGAATTTGGTTGGTGGATAGTAACTCAAATTGCATCGCATTGTGTAACTAAATTGCTAGAAGCATGCCACATTCAGACATTCTATATAATGAAGACTAAAGAAACTTGCAGATAGATCATGCAAAGCTTGGCACTGGCTCATTTTCTACTTCATATTCGGCTATGTTCAGTACGTTGGCACCAATAAAACCTGCATTACCGAATGCATTGGTAGTTTACAAAACTGAAAACACCAGAACATAGTTAGATGAATTGCTAGCTGTCTCTGGCTGACTAAATGTAATCATGATAGCAACAAGATCTAGCTCCAGTTCAAGATATTTGGAAATACACCCAATCTGTAAACTCATGGCGACTGAAACAAGCCGAAATTTACACTATGCAATGAAAGGCTTATTGAAGCACATGGAATCTAAATAAACTATCCTAACAGCACATATAACAATCCAAAAATCAAATTCGAGAAGCAGGAGGTCGACGACTTGCTTGAATCGCCGGCGGCATACATTTCCGTCCCAATCAACCGACACGAGCTTGAATCACGAAACTAGCAAAACCACAGCCCTGACAGCGTTGTTCAAACAGAGCATGAGCATTGCATTGCAGGTGATCCCCGCTAGAGAAACCAGCAAGCTGCAGCCGAGGCGCCCACACCCCGCTCCTCCAATCGCAGGTACCCAAAACCCACGGTCATCTGCAAACGTTTCCAACAGACACGAGCACCGATCGCGAGGGAACCCCCCGCATCGACGCCGCCACGGACGCGAAGAAAAAACATTGGCATTGCGCCCCTTCAAGCGTACACGCCTGCGGCGTCCATGCTCTGGGCGACCCTAACCGCCCAAATAGATGGATCTCCGCAGACCGGGGAGCAGAAGCGGAGAGATCGATCCCGCGCGGACGCGCGGCGCAGGAGATGGATGGATTGGGGAGGGCAATGGAGGCGGCGGCCTACCTGCGGCTTTGGACGGCGAGAGGAGATGGGGGATTCAACTTGGAGCGCGCTCTGCTCCGGTGGTCCGGCCTCCAGCTTTGGAGGGTTCGGGTTCGGGGGGTGTTCGTCGCGTCGTTGATCGGTTCGAGTAGTTTGACACCCTGGCGCGGCGGAGAAGCAGAGGCAGTGCCGCAGTGGAGCGGGGGAGGACGCAGGAGGCAACCTGGGGCAGGAGGCCAAGTGGGGTTCTCTTCCACGTGGCGCAGAGGGAGGGAGAACGAACTGCGTGGGCGCAGTGTACGGACTACCAGGGCCCTCCGATTAAGACGTTTTAACAGGCGGACGCCTCGATCTGCTCATTTTCACACATAATTCCTCGCTTCCTTCTCTCTTCCGTGCTCGCGCCCCGCCTCACCCTGACACATGGCCATGGCTGCCTTCCTAGTCGGCGGAGGCACCCTCACCCACCTCGGTGTGCGCCCTTCTTCACCCCGACGTCCTCCTCCGCCACCTCGATGGCTCCTCCATCCACCCGGCGTCCTCACCCACCAGGAGCGTCTAATGCTCGCGGATCCTGACGAGATCCATGGAGGCAGCGCGGCGGTGTTACAGGAGAATGGGCGGCTCTCCCCTACCCCGACGAGGCGCCCTCCTCACCCCCGGTGACCGAGCTCCGCCCACCCTGGCGGCGTTGAGCCAAGGCCGGTACTGGTGGCACTGGTGGTGATGGTGCTTGCGCGCAGTCGCTCGCTGCCGTCTCTGACCCCGACGACTGGAATCAACCGGCCCAGCCTTCCCCTCCCCTATGTTGCATGTGTATGTTTCAAGTGTTTCAGGCGTTTCAGATGTATGCTACATTTGTTTCATATGGATGTTGCAAAAGTAGATCAGGGTATGTTGCATAAGTTGCAATTGTTTCAGAGGCATGTTGCAAGCGTATGTTTCGAGTGCTTCAGATGTTTCAGAGGTATGTTTTATTTGTGTTTTCCGGACGCATGTTGCAAGTGTTCCTATCTATATGTTACATATGTTGCATATGTTTTATTGATGTTACGTATGGTTGCAATGTTTTTAAGTGTTCTCGGGTCTTTTTTAAGTGTCTCGGGAGCATGTTTCGAGTGTTTCAACTGTTTTCAGACGTATGTTGCAACTGTTGTATTTGGATGTTTCAAAAGTAGATCGGGTGTTACATCTCTCCTCCCCACCTGCTGCATTGTCTTGGTGTGTCATCTTCCCGGTGCCGGCAGGGCATCCATAAGACGTCGTAGCTGGGTCCTTCCGAATCGGAGGCGCCGCGCGCCCACTCCCTCTTGTCACTCGGATGGAGCGGGCCCTTCGTAGAGCGCGCAAAACGGAGTACAGCGCGCGGGCGTCCGTACGAACGTTCGGGCGCTAGCACTACCGCTAGGCCCCGAGTGGCAGAGGTACACAACTCACACTAGACATACTCATAGCCCGTTGGACCCGACCCGTCCGAGGAAATCCTGATCTGACAGTAACTCGGGTCAGGCTCGAGCCATGATTTTCAGTCCATGGTTTGGTCTAACCTGAAAAAAAATTCAAACTAAAATGAGAAAAATAAAAAAAACAAATATGGAATGCAAGTGTATCGGATTATATTTTAACCAAAAATTTGACCCAATCATTTTTCTAGCCCAATCAGATGCGATGTTTGAAAAGGTCTGCCTCATGCAACGGTGGATTTTAACAATACTATATTTGTAGTTTTCAACGAAAGCTTTTTATGCAAAGAGCAACTTCCAAGTGCAAAATAAAGTGGTAGGATTGTTCTGCATAGAAAATTACAAACGGAAATGATTTGCACCTGAGAAATAATAATGTACTGCCAAACATGATCTTAACAGTTTTCGCATCTGATCACTGGGAATAGGAACGAATTGAGATAGCCGAGAACAGGGACGAAAAGGGATATATGGAAATACGGAAACGAACAAATACGAATGTTCCAACATGAAACTTAAGCTAAGAGAACATAAAAGAACTGCTGTTTTGAACTTATCGGTACCGGTTTATCATTTAGAAAGATTTTCTCTCACAACAAATCAGCTTCAGCCGGCTTTAATACCAGCCGAACAGGCCGTTCAAAGGTAGAACATGAAACTAAAGCTAAGAGAACATATTTTTTTTTCTGTAAAGATCTAATGTCCAAAAATGAAACGGGATGCAATAAATGAAGAAAACGAAATGGAACAAGATCGAAATTATCCCGCACGTTTTCATCCCTAACACGAGTCCACGACATGAGCAGTTGTTGGCCCAGAAAGGACAGGCTAAGCTTTGTGCGTGGCCCATCATGGTCTCGGAGGAATGCACGCGCGCGCCCGATCCAGTTACCTGATCTCATTCTGCTCAAAAAAAAAAGAAGGTTGCCTGATCTCATCACAGCTCATGCGCAGCTCACCGGGCTCCCTCGATCGACGGAGACAGTGTGGAAGAACCTCTTGTCTCCCGCTCCACAGACCACACTTGACCAGGCTCCCTCGCTGTCTCAGATCAGTCAAGTCCACCGTGAGAGGTGAGAGACGGCGACGCGTGCAATCTGCCAATCTCTGGGACTGGGTTTACATTTACAAACGCATCGGCGTCCCGGATGCATGGCAGCCAAGCCAGCAACTAGTCGTAACCGTAACCCTTCGTGACGCGGCAGCATGCTAAATTTTGCAGTGACCTGTCCGCTCGGCACGACGCTGAACGGCGCGGGGAGTCGCCAGCGACGACGTCCGCCCATTTCTACCGGCCGAGAGAAGCGGCTGAGGCCGGAGAGGAGACTTGGCAGGCATTCGCCGTACGTGATCGCGACCGGTGGCGATATCGATGTGGCTTTGCTCTCTAACCAAGTGGTGCCGTGGTGGACGACTGGACGCCGCTGATCGCCGAGATTTTTGGCTAATATAATGGCATGATTAGGACCCTGAAAGGCTGCAATCGAATTAACCGCTGCTGAGTGCTGAGTTGGTCTGGCCAGTGATGCTCCACTGAACGGCCGCTTACCGGTGCTCTGCTAGCTTTGCTCTTGGTTGCTTCTAGATTACTTTGTGGGTGAGCCGGTTATCCCTGCATAAGATGACATCAGGATGGCGCCATCAGACGAAGAACTACTCCTAGCAGTGGGCCTAAACTTGAAAGGTTGCCACGGATGGACGCGTCGATCCATCAGTGTCCAGTGTGAATAGCAGGGGTTATATTCTGGCTGCCGATCGATCCTACAGCAGCAGACGCAACGCCAACCCGAGTGAACACAAGCACCGGACTGAACACGGCCCGCAGCAATTCCATTCCCATCTCTTGAATGCAAAGTCTACAGAGCGGTTGATTGGCTACCCATTGCATAGCCATAGAAAGGAGCAAACTCGGTCTTTGTTGTCGATACTCGACCTAGCTAGGAAAAGAAATCTGTGTGCAAGCATATAAGTACAGTGTCTGATTTTGTAGAACCTTATCTCTAAACATGTTGTATCATTTGTCACGAAGTTTCTGGAGTACAAGGTTTGCTCTGTTTCAGTGTTGCTTCTCTTTCTTCTTTTCAGCGTTTCAACAAACTAGCAAAGGGTAGATGAAACGCGCACTAGTAGATCCACCACTTGCTTTATGGATGACGAAAACAAGAATTCTTTACGAAGAACTGGATGGCGAAAAGCTTCAGTCTAAAAGCTGCCTTGCACGCTTGGTTTATCACCACAGACGACACCACCGAACATCCCGGATTATTAGTCAGTGCTTTACAGCCCAGATCGGTAGCTGCATCCATGGAGACCAAGTTGCATTTGACCATGTTAAATTTACGCCCATGGGCCATGGTTGTTCTTGCCGCAAAGGGGATGACACGCTGTGCACAGCTGCAGTTGCTGATAGGAAGTTAGGTGTGGTGCTTAACCTGAGCTCTGAGTGAGGAGCCCCCATGCGCATGCGTTAGCAGCGGTATGCATGGTTCTGGGCTTCTGGCCTCGCGTCGCGTTGAAGCTGGAAATTTTCAAAGCATTCTTTTTCCTGTGCATACATGCTGAGCATATGCTATCCTGACCGTCCAAACACAAATCAAATAAAACAGTTTTTGACCATAAAGACAGAGCATGCTGAGCATGTACACACCGTTAAATTTGGCAGAATTTTGGCTGAAGCGGCTGAAAAAACTGTTGTTGTTGTGGCTGAATTGTTGTGAGAGAAAAACACCGTTCCAGCTGAAAAAAGAAGCCGAACAAGCCGAATATGGGGTAAACCTTTTTGGGAAATTTTTCTAATGTTTACGGGGAGAGTGAGATGCATTCTTGGGCTAGCAACTCTCATAACACGCAGCCCAATCGGTGGGGTTGCTTTTCAATGACTAACCAAATTGACCCTCACATGGATACTATTCACATGAATAGCCAGCAGATGATTTTCTCTCACATAAGCGAATCAGATCCAAATTTAACAAGCCGACGGTGGTCGTCGACTCACTACAGTGCTGGTCCGTCTAGTCTGAGTGAGTGGCGACAAGTAGTGGAGGAGTCGTGCCCATGGGGACCGCAGCGTCTCACGCTGGTTACTTGTGTATATATGCCCCACCCCACTCGTGAAGACCTGTCTCCAACGGGAAAGGCAAATGGCGACCTATACCCAAAATACCTCATGCATAGTATTTTACGTCCTAAAATTAAGCTCCAACGGAGGACGCAAAGACGGCAGCCATTTTGCGTGAGGGAACCGAGTGGGAAGACAAAAAAAGCGTCGTCGTTCTCCGCGACGCAAAACACTGCGGAGAGAGAGGGAGGAGCGACGACGCGGCCGGCCCCCTGACAGAGGCGGGGCCGATGGAGGTCGGTGGAGGCGCGGCTGCCGTCGTGGAGCCCGGCCGCCATCGGAGGGAGCAGGGGTTGGCGACCTGGTGCCCCTGCAAAAGCGGATCCCGGCGAGGTCGCGGCGAGCGGCTCTGCTCCCTCGGCGAGCCTGTGTGGATCCCCAGCGAGCGGCTCACATCCCCGGCGACGTCGCGGCGAGGCGTGCCCCTGCGGGAGCGGCTCCTCCGGCGTCGTTTGCACCTGCGCGCAGATCCGGAGGGGGAGCTGGAGGCGGGGCTGGAGGCGCTGCGCCTGGGGAGGAGGGGCACGGCCGTAGGAGCTCCTGCCTTCTCTTCCCCGGATCCGGCCGGCCGGCTCCTTCCCTGGCGCCCCTGCCTTCTCTTCCTCGGATCCGGCCGGCTCCTCCAGTGCATCCGTTGGAGGCGACGCGGAGGGCTCGCGGGACTCGGTTGGAGGCGGCGGAGGGCTTCTTTGGAGGAAGGCGTGGCTGTGGTCTTTGCTTGGCGACAAAGGAGGACTAGGTGCCCGGGGACAGTGGGGCAGAGCAGCGCCGGCCGAGGAGCGCTGCTAACGCTGGCGCGGCCGCTGCTGCTGTACTACCTTCTCTGCTCCTCTCTTCCCTCTCTTCGCTTAAGCTCATGGCGTTTCTTGCCTCCGTCCACTCCCCCTGTGTCGGCCTTTCCTCAGCACCTCGCCGGATCTCGCGCCGGAGCTCGCAGCTCGGTGGCCGGCCGCGGGGAAGACGAAGACGGAGGAGCAAGCGGCACCGGACGGACGGAGGAAACGGCGAGTCTTGTTTTGGGTTCGTTGTTGGAGAACGAGGGATTTGGGTCCGTGACTTTTTTTTTCCTGTACGTGACTCAAATCCGGAATAGGTCTCATGTTTGCGCTCAAATCCGGAATAGGTCTCATGTCTGCGCTCTCATCGTTGGAGACAGTCTAAGTCCTGCCAGGCTGCCCGAGTGGCAGGAATATAGGTCAACGGTCATACGGTATGCATACACCAGGTACCAATGTATACCATACCATCTCTCATCTGCACACATGTACAAACAAAATAATCAAACGCTTGTGCTCTTACTTTGTCTCCCTTGGCTAGTCTGTAAATAGTTAGGCTCAAATAGATGCACTCATCGTGTATACACATCATATTTTACTGTGGATTTCAATCGGACATGGATAATCATACGATAAAAGACATGAATAACTATATATACTTTCTTTAACACACCAGGAATCCCTGGCCTCTCGGGGCTTCGGCCACTATTCAGCACTATAGTTGACGCGACGTGTTTTTTTTATAATTTTCAATTTTTTTTGCTCCATGAAACCTATTTTCACGTGTAGAAAAAACCGGGCGCCCTCACCGTGCTAGTGTGAATTGATCCAGCCACGAATACGAATAAATATATGCATCAAGTATGAAATAAGACCGATGTAAACGCTATCGATCACGGATATTTCTTTAGACGTTGAGTACAAGTAACATCCATATATGTACAAATGTGTAATGTATTCAATGCAAAGCTATACAAGTCCAAACGTACAGTTACGGATGTTATCAGGATATATCCAAATTAAGCAGTACTCCCAGATATTGGGTGTTTAGATTTTTAGTCGCTCCTAAAATTCATGTCACATCGAATATTTAGATATTAATAAAAAACATTAAATATAGATTAGTTATAAAACCAATTACATAGATGGAGACTAATTTGTGAGACGATTTTTAAGCCTAATTAATCTATCATTAGCATATGTTTACTGTAGCATTACGTTGTTAAATCATGGACTAATTAGGTATAAAAGATTCGTCTCCTAAATTAGTCGCAAGTTGTGTAATTAGTTTCGTAATTAGTCTATATTTAATACTCCATATATGTGTCTAAACATTCGACGTGACAGGAATTTTAGGAGCGCATATAGAAACCAAACAGGGCCTAAATATTATAGATATCTGAGACTGTATTTAATGTCTGAAAAATTGTTAATTAAGGTATTAAAAGAACATCTAATCGCTGTCCAATTCTCTTCGGACAGTTCGGTAGATATCTCTCTAGCTGTCCGCACGAGTTAATTAAGGTATCTGGACGGCCGACGCACGAGTTAGCTGTCCGCTTGCTCGCGGCTTAAATGTAGGCAACCGCAGACCCATCCCCAGCCTGCTGCTGGCTCTGTCTGTCCCCATTCCCATTCACTTCACTCGCCTTCGCCAAGACCCAGGAGTGTCGAGTCGAGTGTGGCAGGTCAAGAAGGGAAGGAAGAGCCAGCCAACCGAGGGATCAACGCAACAAGCGAGACCGGCAGGCTCCGTTTCTGCATATACCTGTGGTCTGCGGACGGGCGGGGTCGTCGGCTAGAGCATTGCTTCCGTGTGGTGTGGCTGGTAGTAGCTCGGCTCGTCTTGGAGCAGAGCAGAGCAGAGAGAGAGAGAGAGAGGGAGGGAGGGAGCCAGCAGCAGCGAGCAGGCAGCAGCGATGGCGGGCGGCGGGATGGCGGCGCTGGGCGTGAAGACGGAGCGCGCGGCGCAGTACAAGGGCCGCATGACGCTCGCCGTCGCCGTGACCTGCCTCGTCGCCGCCGTCGGGGGCGCCATCTTCGGCTACGACATCGGCATCTCCGGTACGTCCGCTCCCGCTCCTCTCGTTTGCGTCCGCGCTGCGCTCATCTGCTTCCATAGTCCACACCCCGTGCCGTGTCCGCTTAATTCTCATCCATGAGCGCGCAAACGAACAAGCAAGCCGCCGTGGTTGGCTCGCGCTCGCCGATAGCTTGCGGCAGCCAGCCACCCGTTTCGGTGTTTCAAGGCCGTGACGCCGGCGTGGCCCCGCTCGAATTTGGCCGCTCTAGGACTAGTCCTGTCTTGCCGCCCACCCCAGCGACCGAGGTGTCCGTCCTCCGTCGCGTTCCCGCACCAGTTCGGCACGCACACATCACTGATCACTGTGTGACACACCACACATGGAGTCGGGCCTTTTGGAAAGCTGGGTGGATTTCGTGGTATCTCCGGACGACACGCCTTTTCCCCCGCCAAGCCAAGGCCGTGTGATTGGTCAGGGCAGGACGAACGACGGTTGCTGGTATAAAGGGGTGTTTGCCAGGAAAAAGATGCAGTAAAAACACCCACGTATGACGAGCAAATCTTTGGTTTGTCAAAGTTTTGTTTGTATTTGGGAGGGAGTGGACTAGTGGTTGTGGAGTCCATTGACCGTGGCCTATGCCGTCACGTGAAGAAAAAGAAAAGGAGATGCAAAATTTATAGTACATCCCTCTATTGTTGTAAAACTATAATACTATGGCCTCGTTCGCTTCACTGAAAAAACAAACCGAACATTGTTCTGGCTGATTTGTTGTGAGAGAAAAGCACTATTTCAGCTAAAAAACAATCTAAAAAGTACGGATTATAAGACAAACGAACATGGCCTATAAGTTAAAATATTTTTTTCCTCCACTACCGTAATCCTTTTTTTATTATAAATATTTCTCTCGTCTTCCCTCAAATAAAGTGGTAGTTGTTTCTCCCCCAGTAGCATGAGAACCATCCCAACCATCTTTTTTCCTTCACACATGTGGAGCCCATCTTTTATATGAGTATTGGGTACTGCTGTAGTAAGTCACGCCATATTCATAAAAATAATACTAGTCTATCTACTACCAACATATTAGGATATCCTTAACAGCATAAGACAACAGCTAGCTCTTAGCTTTTACATGTTATTTCACTGTCACCTCATTTATGTGGGCCTTGGGTATAAGTGATATTTTATTCTACATCTTCCTTCACTCTCTCCTTCTTCATGAGCAAGCCTACGAATAACCTCGTATTCTAAACGAGATAGGCACGGAGAGAAGAGATAGATTTTTCTCTTTTATATTTTCTCTCTTCCAAGAAAGCAAAAATGTTGATTTGGATTTTTATAAGTTAGCTAAAGTGGCACAGTTGAAAACACCCATAGGAATAAACTATTGAAGACTAGTGGAGTGGAGATGCTCTAGGAAGTAAGTAACTCCCTCATCGGTTCCATCCTAAAAAGATGCCGAAGGACAACAACTGCAGTTATGTGATTCTGGTTCAAACTCTATACTAGCTCTGAAAGGTGGTCATGCTAGTGATTGAGTGGTTGTATAGCTTTGTAGTTGGCCAAACTATCAGGTTTGATCCGTTCCAAATTATAAGTTATTTTAACTTTTTTGGAAAGTTGATACATCTCAAGTTTGACCAAAATTATAGAGAAAATCATAAATATTTATGACATCAAATAGATATACTATGAAAAATATAATTAATGCAAAATGTAATGATATTTATTTGGTATCATAAATATTATTATTTTATTATATAAATTTGGTTAAACTTAAGATGTTTTGACTCCCAAAGAAAATTAGAATGACTTATGATTTGGGATGGAGGGAGTATTACTAAACTTAATATATTTGCCAAATAAGTATTAATCAATTTATTATATTTTCCATTACAAATATCCATATTTCCATGACAAATTTGGTAAAATCTATAATAATCTCATTTATAATGACAATTTTCGTCTAGCACGAAGAGAGGATTATTTTTTTAGAAATATATATTGTATTCGCAAGTCAAACCAAAGTCACATGCAAGACCCGATTGACACGGTGATAAGTACTAGTACTATATAACATCGCAACTACATTATCCTAAACTAGAGCTGGCTTTGTTTAACAAATGACAACATGACCACTGGATATTATCTTCAACTAGTAGAGATCATCAGTGTTGAAACAATTGAAAAGAGTACTTCTATCCGCTGGACGTTATCTATTTACCTGTCCAAGGCAGGGATGGCAACGGGACGGATTCGGATCGGGTGGAGTCTCTGTGCACGAACTCAAAATCAAAACTTGAAACCGCATCGAACACCGATTCGGGTGATAATCCGTCCCTAAAACCAAACCCGCGGATACCCGAAACCCGAATGGATACCTGAAACCTGCTTTGTATGACAACATAGTAAGAGCAAAAAGGACTTTCTATAAACTTATGCATGATATATATACACATATTCACATGTATAACAAGAGGCAACAAATAATAAATATTTTCATGAGTCAACGTAGAATAAATTTAATAATCTAAGTAAATAAGTTATTATTAGCATATAATAAAACATGAGTTTTAATTCCAAATGATTTATTTCGAATTTCCATTGGATATCCACGGGTGGAAAACCAAACCCGAAACCGAACCCGATAGGTTTCGGGGGCCCGAACCTGAAAACCGTGGGTGAGAAATCATTCCGAACCCAAACCCGCGAGACCCAGAACCCGCGGATATCCGACCCGAAACCGCTCCGTTGCCATCCTTAGTCCAAGGTTCCCTAAAATAGTTCCCAAAAAAAAGGATTCCCTAAAATAGTTCGCTCTCATAACTGTTGGCCTTTAAAAAAAAAGTGCGGATGACCGGAACATCCCATCTCTCCTTGTGTCTCATGGCTAAAAAGTGTGAATGATGTTAAAAAAAAAGTGAAGCAGTGGGCAGTGGCCCTAAGGCCCTGTTGGATCCGTGGATCCGTTAATTCTTAAGCACTTGCTAGCAATTTCCGTCTGGTTATTTATGATCTTCGAGTTTTAAACTTGATTATATTATTTATTGACATATACTTTAATATATAACGAGTATGAAATTGCGAAACTAGTTTTCAAGCAAACCTATGCAATAGATTTTCGTGTTTTGAAACTAAACATTTTAAAACTATTGACGATCAAAGTTTCAAATATTTCACTGAATTTTGTACAGCACGTCAAGTAACTGTACCAGGGGGAGTAGTTATGCCATACTACATGTTTACTAGACCTGAACATTTTGCGGGCCGGATCGGGTTTGGGCCATGCAAAAAAAGCCGGTTATTTTGGATCAAGATAATCACGTCCATGACTATCCCACTAGGACATATTTTTTTAGGCCGGGCTCGGGCTGAGAAAAAATCCTAGGCAGCTAGATATGTGCCTGGGCCCTATCCACTAAGGTCCGTGGGCGGACCAAAACCTAGCGGGTTTGGGCCGGGCCTAATTTGCTCTAAGTCTAATGTTTACATAACGCTTTACACGTTTGATCAGTGTCCAATGTAACAACATAGCTTATAGTGCACTAGAAGGTCTAAGCGTCCATGTAAAACTTATTGACCCTTTAGTACACCGCTACGGCATGCTGTGACGAATATTTTTTCTACCTTAATACAAAGACACGTACAACTTTTATGTGATCGAGGAAAAAAGAACGCTTTACACATCTACTAGTCATCAAACACAATAATGCTGCAGGAGAATTCCACGCACTCGTTGTGCCACTAGTTGATTTGATCGGGTGAACACTCTTTTAAGTCGTGCCACTGTTAGAATTTCAGATGCCCATGACCATAACAAATTGTACTGTGTTTGAACTTTTGAACTCTGTCTGAAGTGCCAATGTTTCACATGGATTATCTGCTTGTATGTTCAGCCGATCTGACTGACCGTATGCTGCAGGAGGTGTGACATCCATGGACCCATTTCTGGAGAAATTCTTCCCGGTGGTGTTCCACAGGAAGAACTCCGGCGGGAAGAACAACTACTGCAAGTACGACAACCAGGGACTCGCGGCGTTCACCTCCTCGCTCTACCTCGCCGGCCTCGTGGCCTCCCTCGTCGCGTCCCCCGTGACGAGGAACTACGGCCGCAAAGCCAGCATCGTCTGCGGCGGCGTCAGCTTCCTCATCGGCGCGGCCCTCAACGTGGCCGCCGTGAACCTGGCCATGCTCATCCTCGGGCGCATCATGCTCGGCGTCGGCATCGGTTTCGGCAACCAGGCCGTGCCGCTGTACCTGTCGGAGATGGCGCCGGCGCACCTCCGCGGCGGGCTGAACATGATGTTCCAGCTCGCGACGACGCTGGGCATCTTCACGGCGAACCTGATCAACTACGGCACGCAGAACATCAAGCCGTGGGGGTGGCGGCTGTCGCTGGGCCTGGCGGCGGCGCCGGCGCTGCTGATGACGCTGGCCGGGCTGTTCCTCCCGGAGACGCCCAACAGCCTCATCGAGCGCGGGCGCGTGGAGGAGGGCCGGCGCGTGCTGGAGCGCATCCGGGGCACGGCCGACGTGGACGCGGAGTTCACGGACATGTTGGAGGCGAGCGAGCTGGCCAACACCATCGAGCACCCGTTCCGGAACATCCTGGAGCCGCGCAACCGGCCGCAGCTGGCGATGGCCGTGTGCATGCCGGCGTTCCAGATCCTGACGGGCATCAACTCCATCCTCTTCTACGCGCCGGTCCTGTTCCAGAGCATGGGCTTCGGCGGGAACGCGTCCCTGTACTCCTCCGTGCTCACCGGCGCCGTGCTCTTCTCCTCGACGCTCATCTCCATCGGCACCGTCGACCGCCTCGGCCGCCGGAAGCTCCTCATCAGCGGCGGGATCCAGATGATCGTCTGCCAGGTGATCGACTGAATGGACTGATCGACTGAGTTTCTGACCGAGCTCTTCTTGGGACTAACGTACACTACATGGACGCGTGCGTGCAGGTGATCGTGGCGGTGATCCTGGGCGCCAAGTTCGGGGCTGACAAGCAGCTGTCGCGGAGCTACTCGATCGCGGTGGTGGTGGTGATCTGCCTGTTCGTGCTGGCGTTCGGGTGGTCGTGGGGCCCGTTGGGGTGGACGGTGCCGAGCGAGATCTTCCCGCTGGAGACGCGGTCGGCGGGGCAGAGCATCACGGTGGCCGTGAACCTGCTCTTCACCTTCGCCATCGCGCAGGCGTTCCTGTCGCTGCTGTGCGCCTTCAAGTTCGGCATCTTCCTCTTCTTCGCCGGGTGGATCACCGTCATGACCGTCTTCGTCTGCGTCTTCCTCCCCGAGACCAAGGGCGTGCCCATCGAGGAGATGGTGCTGCTCTGGCGGAAGCACTGGTTCTGGAAGAAGGTCATGCCGGCGGACATGCCGCTCGAGGATGGCTGGGCGCGCGGCGGAGGGTAACAATCACAAGTCAAGACTGAAGTGAGCGTGCGTGCTTGGTTTCGTGGACATTACAGCATAACTGAAGAAAACGAGGCACACACTGACATGGCTGTGTGATAGCGAATGAGACGTTCGGTTGTGCGTGTTTGTTTCTGACTTTCTGACGAGTCGTGACACAGGAAAAACTGTGCGGCAGTAGGCATTGGAACCGCTGTAAAACATTGTTAAACCTTGATGTGATTTTCTATTTTCAAAATGAAAGAAAAACATAAATGTTTATCCATGATTCGCAAAACAAAACCGAGCAGGAATTTCATGGATTACAATGGTGACGTCCGTTTCAGGACGATCCTAAATAGTATGTTCAGATCTACAAACTTCAAAGCGACACCACATAAACAATAACAATCATGCTAGGTACAATTTTGATGATGACAAAACAAAAGGAATGTGAACTACGGGAGCTACGAATGCAATACAGCCTCCAGATCCAGTAGTAGAGTCGCTGCCCTGATTGACTCCGCCGTACTGTGAGTCTGTGACAGTGACTACGACGACGACTCTCGCGGCTTGGGCCTCGTTTAGTGTCACCGAATCGGCGCGGCTGAATTCCTGTAGCTACAATGTAGCTACAGTAACGTTTTGTTTTTATTTGGTAATAATTATCCAATCTTTGACTAATTACGCTCAAAACGTTCGTCTCATAAAGTACAACCAAACTGTGCAATTAAATTTTGATTTCGTCAACATTTAATACTCCATGTACCACAAGTTTAATGTGACGGGAAATATTCTTTTTGCATAGTGTCAAAGTTTGGAATTGGGGGTGAACTAAACACCCCCTTGGCTTTGTTTAGTGCCACACCTCCAAAGTTTGCACAGTGAAAGATTCTTCATCACATCACATCAAATTTTTAGACACATGCATGGAGTATTAAATGTAGGTAAAAAAATAACTAATTACACAGTTGGGTTGTACTTTACGAGATGAACGTTTTAAGCCTAATTAGTCAACGGTTGGACAATTATTACCAAATACAAACGAAATGCTACCGCTACAGTGCACAGTGTTTTTTGGATGTGCAAAGTTTGGGCAACTAAACGCACCTTGGCTTCGACTTCCAGCATTCCACGACCTCATGCCGCCGCAGGAGTGGGCGCCGGCGCGCGGTCGTTGTCAGGCGCAAGGACACGGAACCGAGCAGCCCTACCGCGGGGCTTCAGCAAGAGCACCGGGATGGGCACCGGGATGGACACCGGCGCCTGCTGCTGCCCGTTCGCCCGTCCACGCGCCGACCGCGAATTCAGGGCCACATGAGGCGGAGAAGCCGTGGCTAGAGTCTGACTTCCGTGCTGGCTTCGCTGCTGCATTGGCAAACGAGGAGCGAGCGCAGGCGCCGCGCGCACCCCGCGGTGTGCACCGAAGGAGGCGCGGCCAGCGAGGCAGTCCGTGGAACGGATGCACAACGTTGCCATCGCCGACACGGTGTGCCGGTGCCGCCGGGCGTGCAGAGCTGATCGACTTGGGTTTGGGGTGATCACCGGAGGGCGAGGGGACGGACGATTGGCTTCGTCTCCTCGTGTTTCACCGACTCACCGGCGGTGCGCTCGAGAAGCAGACGAGATCGTGGTGAAGTGAAGCCGAGGTAGGCCGTGGGCGCGGCGCGTGGATACATACATACATATACCCGCCGTGAGACACAGGAGCCTGCTGGAATCGGATCCGAACCGAACGGCGAGTGCGAGCCCGAGTCGGGGTCCAGCGCGTGGTATTGCCGAGTTGGCGTATTGCTGTGGGCCAGGGTCAAAACTGGAATAAAAAAAAGTGATAATACGACAGGGGTTCCTCCGTCATTCCGTGGCACCAGTGGGAGAGAAAATGGTGATTCTGCCATTACGAAAACTGGGCTTCGCAATTTTGCCATCCCGCAAATGGGATTCGTCCGTTTGTCATTCTCAAACGATACACACCCGCAAATATGCCCTGCGGAGGATTTGTTGCCAAATTAATTTTTTTTGCTGCGGCATCTCTTTCTTCCCGTTTTGCCCCTGAGCCTTATCCCTTCGTTCCTTTTCATTCACCGTATCTTCACGGGAGAGAGAGCACGGAGAGAACGGGAGAGAGACGAGACGAAGACGAATAGAGGGAACTGCTCCACCGCCGCCGATGTCGCCGACGGCCGACAGCAGCCCACCTCCTCGGCCCTTTCCTTCCCAGCCACGGCCTCCGCGCTAGGCTGCCGCCGCGTCCGCGCCAGGCCGCTGCCGCCGCCCCGACGCGTCCGCTCCAGGACGCCGCCGCTGCCCCGACGCCAGATATGGGTGAGGCTTCGTCTAGTTCGTCGTTCATCCCAAACAGCTGCCCTTTCTCTGTATCCACTTGGCCCTAGCGGGATCCCCCTCATTCCATGTCCAAAATGTGGTGATAAAGTAGTGGAATGCAAATCCTGGAAGAACAACGGCAAAATTTTCTTCAAATATGTAAACTACGATGAATTTGTGAGTATATAATGATCTGTTTTTGTCATATAGAAATGGATGAACTAGGTACTGTGTCAAGATTTGGATAAATAGTTTGTGTTATGTATTGTCATTTCCACAGGCAGTGAAGAAATGTCCATTCTTTAGGTGGATTGATGCTTACAAGAAAGTAGTTGCAAAGAAGATTAAAGAAGACATGGAAAAGAAACGAAAAGAAGAAATGCAAGCTGCAGTAGCATACGAAGGTCATGGTGAAACTAAAGCCTTGGTCGAAATGAAGCCTAATTGCAGGATTTACGAGGAAAAGAGGATGGATCTCAAGATGGACAAGCTTATCGTTCTGGTGCAGCTGTTGGTGGTGCTGTGTTTACTAATTGCAGTCCTAATTCTTTTAGGTGTGGTAGTGCTTATTAGCAAGTGAAGTTGTTTAGTAACTATGTTATAGAAGTGTGGGGTACGACTCCTGGTGGTGGTCTGTTTAGTAACTGATTTGTAGAATGTGTTGTAATGACGTCTAAGTCCTATGAAATGAAGATGTTTTTCTGGAATCGACCTGTATTTTTGACTTGTTTTATGCAGAATTTTGACATAATTTTGCTTGAATTTGGACAGAATTTCAATAGAATTTGGACAAAATCAAGCTTAACCAATGTTGCATATAGATTGGTAATTTTTAAGATCAGTGTGAATAATGGTATTACAATTATGGCATTCACCAGAAAGGCCAGAAACACTGGTTTCAACAACATCAAACTTGCAAGCATATAAGAAATTATATTCAGTTAAACAAAGCTCAGTATTGTATTTTATGCCCCTTCTCAAGAAAAAAAATCCAGCAGTTTAGAATATGCTCTAACCAATATTGAATCCACAACCTCTTCAATTTTATAACTGCAAAAGAGTGTGTGGGCATCTGTAATTAAATGTTTACTGTTTACATCAATAAATAAGCATCAGATTTCTAAATTATGAACCTTCATGATCACAAATGAAACTTTTCCACAGTAATGTAGTAAGCAGAATTTCTCCCAGTTGGCCATTCTCTTATCCCGTCGATCCTTTACGACATAGTGAATAGCACATGTTATGGAGCTTGCAATACACAAGTACGACTGACTAAAACATTCAAAGCACCCAAGCATCTAAGTGCAATGCTATGGTTGGAAGCTTAGTCCACTCTAGATCCCGATGCACACAATGAAGTCATGCATTTCAGTTCTCTGTGTTTTTCACTGTAAAGCTCTGCAAACAAGCAGGAACAGAAATGTGCATATCACTTAGCGAATCAGCTAATGGTCTCCACACCACTACATAAAGAACATCCAGGGAACCTGATAACATGCGGGAGGAATTTGAATTCAGGTGCAGTGCAGAACAACTGGTAGCATTTAAGATAGGTAGCATTTCTGTTACAATAACATAGGTCCAAATAACATGCGGGAGGAATTCAAGTACATGTCCAGATAAATTCAAGATAGGTAGCATTTAAGTTACAATAACATAGGTCCAAATAAATTAAATAAGGTCCAGATACATAGATACATGTCCAGAGATACGTTTTCATAGAGATCTCCATTCTCATGATGGAGATACATGTCCAGATACAATCTAAGTTACAATTTCATGATGGACATAACATTCCAAATAAATTAAATCAGGCTGTCTACGCCCAACAAGATGCCAAGGACAATCTTCTCCCCCCTTGCAACCTCCAATATATCTTTCAGGATCTGTTTTGACAACGCGTAGTTCAAACTCTTTATTTATAGCAAATTGTCTCACCGCCAATCTAAACTCCTTCATGTTAGAATAAACTGTGCCAAGATCCATATTGGGCCGATTTGGATCGTGCACCACATTCCTCTCCCCTGGTAAATAGTCATCAACTTCAATGACTGCCCCAGTTGTATCAATTTCTTCAGTCCTCTGACAAGTATCGACGTTCTGTTGACTGCTAGCTTTACTGGCTGCCTTTCTTGCCTTATCAGCCTCCTCATCGTCAGCCCTAAACCCCAACAGCTCATACATCACCTCATCATCAACAATCTCAATTCTTTCCTCTTCATCTCGATTGTCCTCGATGCGTAGGCTATCCCAATCAACAAGAGGTGCCTGCATTTGCTGTGCAGGAGGTTCTACCAGTGCTAAGCTAAGGTCAGGCTCCCCATCGAGCCTAGTAAAGAAATAAAAAGGTGGCACAGTAAGATTACCACCACATCTACACTTGTCGAGTCTCATCTACACATTTGGGCACAGTTAGATTACCAGCAAAGCAAGAATACGTACCCTTGGAAAAGATCTGGCCAGTTCTCCATCCACCACTTGGAGCAGCACCGGCGTCGGCCGGTAGAGCCGGGACGCCTGGCTGGCTTCGGGGAAACCCAGGAGGTGCCCTGCAGTCGACCGTCGGCGGCGGCGGAGATCCGTTCCCTCTCTCCCTCGCTTGACCTGGCGGCGTGGTCTGTATCCCGTGCGGAACGACCGTGAGTCTCCCGTGAATGAAGAGAAGGCCTCCGTGATGCATCAGGGAGGGACAAAACGGGTAGGCAAGTTTGTCATGGTAAAAAAAAATTAATTTGGCAACGAATTCTCCACAGGGCATATTTACAGGTGTGTATCGTTTGAGAATGGCAAACGGACGAATCCCATTTGTGGGATGGCAAAATTGCTGAGCCCAGTTTTCATAATGGCAGAATCACCATTTTCTCCCGGTGGGAAACTGCAAAAACGCTGTCCCGGCCGACTCTCCCCGTCGGCGACTCCCCTTCTGCTCTCCGACTCTCCCAGCCGGCGAGACAGCACCTTCTTCACTCTCTTTACCCTGAGCGGCGTCGTCTCCCACTTTCTCCACTCTGCATTCGCTCCAGTGCAGATCCATCAGTCCGAAGTCGGGCCGCCGGTTTCTTCTTTAGCTGGTAAGCGACTGAAACTCGGTTGTACGGATTGTTCTAGGGTTCAATCTAGGATTGGACCTATTCTTTGCTGTGACTGACTCTAAAGCAATGAAATCCGAAACCCTTTGTTGTCCCTCTTTCAATAGGTTGGATTGGATGATTTGTGTGCTGCGGGACCCCACTAATACGACCTAACCACGCGTAGTTCGATTAGGTGCTTCAGTGCGTGCCACGCGGTTTTAAAAAGAATCAGGAGGGTCGTCCAGCCTTGGAGATATTCCCCAGCCTGCTGCGTTTGATGCATCATTTTCTGATGTTAAATTCCGAATTTGTAGTACTCCCTCCGTTCCAAATTATAAATCGCTTCGACTTTTTTGGTTCATCCATTTTGCTATGTATCGAGACATATTATTATATCTAGATGCATAACAAAATGGATGTACCAAACAAGTCAAAGCGACTTATAATTTGGAATGGAGGGAGTAGTATTTCTTCAAAAATTCCAATATTCATATTTGCTTGGAAAAAATAAATCGCCGTTCATAGTTCGATAATATACATCTGCATCTTTATTGTGACTGAGTATAATTCTTTGGCGAGGACAAGGTTGATGTAACTATTTAATATGATATATGACGCTGAGCAGACAGCTTGATGGTTTCTATACTTGGAAACTTGGGGGTTGAATGCACAAAAATCCGTTATGGATTACCAGAAATGGCATTTGTTCTATAGCCATACAGAATTAAATGGTTCTTTATTTGCACTGCAGTATTTTGTCGTCACCCACTATTGCAGTATGTTGCTCAGTAGAGCTTACAACGGCTTACACTTTAAGGATTGTACGGCCAGCTGCGTTAGCGCAACTGTCAATTTGTTAGTTTTTATTTATATAGAAAATTGTTCTGTCGTCACTACTGTTACATGTAATCTGCAGTGCAATTATGTCAATACTAACACCCTCCTCTCCCCACACACACATGACCGTTTCTAATTTCTTTATCCCATGGCTTACAAGGTTGACAAAAATTTAAGTTGGTTCATGAAAGGACTTTTCTTTTCAGGATTGCCAGAAAATGGCATTTGTTCTATAGCCAGACAGAACTAAATGGTTCTTTACCTGCACGTGTAGTATTTTGTCGTCACCCACTCTTGCAGTATGTTGCTCAGTGGAGCTTACAACGGCTTATTCTTTAAGGATGGTAACGGCCAGCTGCGTTAGTGCAACTGTTAATTTGTTAGTTTTTATTTATAGAAAATTGTTCCGTCGTCACTACTGTTACAAGTAATCAGCAGTGCAATTTTGACAATACTAACACGCTCCCCTCCCTACACGCACATTACCGTTTCTAATTTATTTATCCCATGGATAAGGTTGACAGAAATTTAAGTTGGTTCATGAAAGGCCTTCTGTTTTCAGGATTGCCAGAAAATGGCATTTGTTCTATAGCCAGACAGAACTAAATGGTTCTTTACCTGCACGTGCAGTATTTTGTTGTCACCCACTCTTGCAGTATGTCACTCAGTGGAGCTTACAACGGCTTACTCTTTAAGGATGGTAACGGCCAGCTGCGTTAGCGCAACTGTCAATTTGTTAGTTTTCATTTATAGAAAAATTGTTCTATCATCACTACTGTTACGAGTAATCAGCAGTGCAATTTTGTCAATACTAACACCCTCCCCTCCCCACACGCACATTACCGTTTCTAATTTCTTTATCCCACGGCTTATAAGGTTGTCAGAAATTTAAGTTGGTTGATGAAAGGCCTTTTCTTTTTGTCAAATCCTCAAAAAACATTCACGTGTTCTGAACAGAAAAAATTTGTGCTAGCCCTGTCGATGAATGGCACACCATATGACGTTAACCATAATTTGTGTTGAATAGGTGGTAACATAGATGTGGTGTGGTAAATTTGCACTTAGTAGTTATTTTATATGTTTTTGGTGACTTTACTGAGCACCATGCATGCTATCTTTTATACAATATGCATGACTAGTAGGTAGGATGTTTTCCGGAGGATAGCTCTGAACCATTTGCTTTTGAAACGTACAATTTTTCTAGTCTGTGTTGGTGAGGTATCATTACTGAGATAAAGTACGGCTCTCTTGCGCCCAATAAACAGTGTTAATAATGAATTATGTCTTTTTGCCACTAGACCTTACTATAGTGGATACTTATGTTGTGACAGAAACATATAGCTAACTAGTAACAATTTAACTTGTCAGGGCTACTCTCCGTTTGGTGGTTATGGAGCCTTCCAGGAAGTATAAGTCCAGTGGCGTGCCAGTCAAGAAGGAAGTGGAGTCAGAAGATGGAAATGTAAAAGTTGGCAAAAATCTCTTGCATCCATTTTTCTCATCCTCCTTTCAAATTCACTGCCACATGCTTGAGTTTACCTTTTCTCTCTGCAGATTAAGTCTGTGTTTGTATTCTGATGGTGTCAGTTGCCCTCTTTGTAGGATTTGTTAGCCAAGCGCAGAAGGACTGAAGTTTCAGGGTCCATTGTCCAACTAGAACAGCAAATTGAAGTCTTTGGCATGGAGAACAAAGCTCCAGCCGCTCTTCCAGTTGAAGATTCTACTGGCAAGGATCCCATGGATGTGCTCAATAGTTGTGCAGTACAGAACTCTGGTCAAGCGAATGGTTGCAGTAAGGAGCATGTGTCTGATATATCTTTTCAGTTTGATTATGTATTAAACGACAATTAAAACAATTAGGCTTTATGGGCCTGTTTGGATGTGAGCCCTAGCAAACAACAACAACAACAACAACAAAGCCTTTGCTTCAAGGTCAAACATTGGTGGTGCCAAATAAATTTTGGCCATGCCCAGTGGGGCATCTCTTGGGTGAGTGAATTGTTAGCCTGAGTTTAGCTTGGTCATCTGTACAGTGCATGGATGATGTGTCAGTAGGAGTATGGTTACACTAATTCTTCAATTTTGTGATTATCAATTTTTAAATGGCAATAGCTTTTAAACCGTACATTCAGTTTTGGGATCTGTCTGTACTATAGTATTCGTTGCAATTAAATCTACAAAACAAGATCTCACTTGCAATTAAAAATCTACAAAACAAGATCTCACATTTTACACTACATTTTGATTAAAAAAACATGGGGCCGCCATTATTATGACGAGGTGCAATCTGGCCCCAAGAGCATGATTTACACTCAATAAGTTGTGGGGGATCAGCTGGCTGATAGTTATTTTGGCACCAAACACGGTCTTACTTTCCAAACACTCATCTCCCTTCTTCTTCGCCAGCCATATCATTTACCCTTCAACTATAACACAAATTGGCATGGACACAAAACACTCATTCTTCTCAAACCATTTAACACAAACATGAAACCAAACATCGTAGTTTTGGCATTGCCCACGTTTTTGGCATTTCCAAATTTTGGTTTGGCTCGCTGGAGTTGCAAACCAAACAGGCCATATTTGCGTTAATTTCTTTCTTTTTTGAAAGTTGGCCAGGAGCTCTGGCATGCACTTGAGTATATATATGCATCAGTGCTCTTGCTTCTTCCTTAGCTAGATATCTAAAGCTAAGCTTCCCTTTTTTTTCATATAAGCTATTGCTTTACTGAAACAGAGGTTGTATAATTGTTTTACTGAAATTCAGAGGTTATGTAGGTAACGAATCGGTATGCTCGAGACTGCTGAAAATATGCAAGGCAATTGGCTGGAAAGAACCAGCATATGACTTTGAAGAACAAGGACCTCAACATAGCAAAATGTGAGTTTCCCTACTAACTGATGAAAATTAAATTAAATGTTCATGCACTTCCAATATTTATAGCATGTTGTGCATTATGTCACAAAAAAGCATCATCCTAGTATCCTACGATGCAGTATTTATTTGTATATTTTAAAAAAAAAGGTGAATCATACATAATATTCTACACAATATCGTTTATGGTACATTTTAATTTTGAGAGAGATTATGCCAATGCTGGAATGTGATAACGCCAATGCCATGACTAATAAAAATACACTAGCTGCATTAACGCACTACACAAGCGTAACCCCGAACTGGGAAATCAACTGAAGTTCCATGAGTAGAGGCTTACCTGCAAGTTTCTGTCTTTTATCACAAGAAATAGATTGGCATGTGAACACTATGAAGCTCTATCCAATCTAGATGGCTGAAAGAACAAACAAAGGTGAGAATAAAGCTGCATTATTCCTAAGAATAAAACAACAAAGTCCTCGTTAGTACAGTTTGAGGAATGAGAATATAATTAGTTAAAAAAGTGGGTCAAATTTTCTGAAATTTCTAGTTACAGCAAACCACAATGGTGTCATCCTTTTTTTGTTCTTTTCTTTTTGAGCCAGTATATGCCTGCCTGTAACTCCTAAGTCCTACTGTCCTATGGTAGCATCCTCTGAAATGTGGTCAGAGGCCATCATCTGTTGTTTGTGTGATTCTTCGTAGAGTGATTCATAACTACCCATGATAAGCTGGTTATTATGATTAGAAGAAGAAATGGGAATCATTGATGTCTTAAACTCTGCAGATTCAAGTGCAAGGTGACTGTCCACTTGGATGGACTGGTCAACACCGTTATGGAGTGTTTCAGCGAAGCCAAACCTAGGAAGAAAGCAGCACGAGAGAACGCCGCACAAGGGGCATTATGGTGCCTTAAGCGCTCTGGTTATGTCTGATCTTCAGATGTTCCTGACTAGTGCGGCTATCAGCCTTCTGCTAGCCTGATTAACCCTTGTCATTGTTGCTATATGTGTACATCTCGTTTAACCTAGGGTCAGGTATTAAACTCGTAGCTTGGTGGTAGACAATTTTTGCTGCGGCATGGGAGCTCGCGGGATCAAACCCCAGGCTCTCCTCTCATTTTATCCTGTTTTTTAGTGGCTGACATGTGGCTCTCGTATGAAAAATTCGGCGCAGAAACTGAGCGCTGAGCGCGGCTGTTGGGAAATCAAATCTGTTGTTTATAGAAAACTGGTTATTTTTTCACTTTATCAAATTATCGCCAAACAAGCCCTTCAGAAGCTACCAAGCAATAGCAGGCCTGTTCGGTAGACGGGTGCAGGTGCAGCAGCTGCGGCGAACACAGCCGGAATACCAACAGGATAGAAAGATGTTTGTGATGTCGTAGCACCATAAGTTATTATATACAGTTTTCTTTGACCGGAACTTCAGAACGAAATTGCGGTAAGTTCTCCGGTGACAGATAATATGAGCCAAATGGGAATTCGAATCCGGAATCCCTGACTCCTTTGGGTCTCCTTGGTGCTTATCCCTGTGTGAACTTGTTTCTGTGGCACATTGTGAATCATCATGGGGTGAGTTTGCCGCCGAGACGGGACCATCTACTCTGCCGACCCTCTCTGCAGCACGCCCTGCGGCTGCGGCTGCGGCTGCGGCTGCTGCTCAACTGCGAGAAACCGCAATACCTGAGATCCCAACCCAAGCTCTGTTGGGAACTCACATTGGGAATTTGGGACTCAGAGCCTGTGACGATGAGAATTTTTCAGAAGAAACCTTCCCATGATGTCTGTGACGGACCGCTATTTCAAATTTACATTGACGGACCGCTTGTCCACAAGAGGACTTAAATGATCTGATATAAGAATGCCAAGTGCTGTAATATCCTATCCTATATGGTTCAACCGCTCAAGACCTGTGTGGCTTTGCCCATCGAGTGAGGGACAAAAGCACTGTAGAAAATAGAGACCTGTTCATATATTAACATGACACGATAAAAAATTTAGAAAAAAAAATGACCTGTTCATTGATATACGACCAGAGAACGTTTATTCAACACATTGTATATTCACAAAATACAGCCGCCTGATCAGATCCAACACATTGTATACGTAAAGAAAGTAATGATGGATGGTGACTAGATGGTAACAGTAAGACACTAATATCCAACGGAGCTGTTCTGTCATACACTTCATTTTATGGCATAAATATACACTTCGACACAGTGATACAGCTCTAACCCACCTTTGGGAATAGACGACACACAAACACTTCCAGACCTGGTCACTATCTGCAAGAGCAGGCTGTAGCTATAGCACCGGAGATATTCATGTGAATGCTTGCAGCATCAGCTTAACCTGTGTTTATTTCCCCTAAACTTTAGCCCCTGTCACATCGGATATTTAACACATGCATTGAGTATTAAATATAGACTAATTACGAAACTAAATACACAGATTAAAACTAATTTATGAGATGAATTTTTTAAGCCTAATTAGTCCATGATTTGACAATGTGGTACTACAGTAAACATGTGCTGCTGATGGATTAATTAGACTTAATAAATTCGTCTCCCGGATTACTGAGGACTTGTATAATTTATTTTATTATTAATATCCGAACACTCGATGTAACATCCCATATGACATCTGATGCGATACCCTTAAACTTTAGCCCTGGATTTAAACAACTGACGTGATCTGCGAAGCCAAATTTGCAGCCCACCATCCTAGCATTGTAGCATGCATCAGCGCCCACTCCCTCCCTCCCTAAACCATGGCAAATTGGCAATCCAGGGACCGGATTCCTTCAAACCACGGACGGCACGCGCTCGACGGGTAATAAACTACCAGCATCGCCCGATGGCTTCAGGCTCCAGCTACGGACGCGGCCCACTTGCAATCGGCGCGCGGTTTCCGTGGTGGTGGGTCGATCGCCGTCGCCGGCGGGCGGGGCGGGTTGACCGTTCCTTTGCCTCGGCGCGGCACTGATGCCTTTCCTCTCGTCCTCTGACTCTCAGCCGGCCGGTCTTACCTTGCCTGCGTCGTCTGTCCTTGCATTGGTCCGTCGATCCGGTCGTCCTCCGGTCCACGGCACCGAACAAGAATCAGCGCTGAATTAGCGTGGTCTTCGCCTCACGTGCACTGCGGCTAGGCTACTGCCACCACCGCCCGTGGAAATGGAGGTGGAGCACGGGCGGGGTGGCTCGACGGTTCGGTGCACCCTGCGCCTCCGCGGTGGCGGTGCTCATTTTCTCCTCCCCGGCCGGCGGCCCGGTGTCCCGTTGTTTTCTCCTTTTTCGGTACTCCCCCGATTCTTGGTTGCATCATGTCGTGTGTATTGTCGCGACCGGCATCGGCATGCATGCAATCTGTATCCACGGGCACGGGGGAGTATCATGTCTAACACGAAAGAATCGAGGCTCCGGCTGATCGATCCACTCGTACCATGTCGTGCATGATTAGGTCTCGACTCATGATTAAGCCTTGGCGAGCAAAATGGAGCGGAGTGCCCTTTGGAATAGGCAACGCGGAGTGCAGTGCAGAGAGTTGGTGTGCGAAGTTCTCGGCTTTCATATAGTACGTTATTAGTCGTGTTAGAAAGTAGTGAAGTCGACCGAACTTGAAGTCATCGGATGCTAATGCCTTGTTCGCTTGGCTTATAAGCCATTATTGAAAGTATTTTATGTTGGATTATTAGATCGACCTAAAACCTACTCAATTAGACTAGAATGACATTTCACGTAATTTAAACAACCAGAATGACAGTTGACTGTAATTGGTTAGCTAATGCAAAAAAAAAGCATCCTTATCCAACAACAGGTGTTTGGTTAGACTTGAGGGCCACTCCTGTCCCAAAACCTTCACAGATCAAGGTCTACTATTCTTTAATCGGGGTGAAATGGAAGTGAAATAGTCCGAACCATTCACTCACGTTCACATAAATAAGATAAGATTCATGAGATTGTGGGGAAATGACACTTGAGGCAACAACACACGTCACTCGCTCTCTTTATTTTTTGGAACTTCTAACAAGTTTACAAATGCTGCAACGTTATTTGACAGCTAACAGCCTGTTCGCTTGCTCGTATACGATCGTGGATTATAAGCTAGAACAGTATTTTTCTCCCACACCAAATCAGCCAGCAGTAAATAATCCACGATCGTTTATGACGAAACGAACGGGCTGTTTGTACGCTGTTTGTTTCTCTCGTTTTTTTAGTTCTTGTCATGCTACTGTCCTATGAATATTACTATTTTTTTTCGTCGCAATAATATTTGCTGACATCCAGAAAGCGACCTTTCGTTATACTTGTACGACATTTCTAAGGATAAGCTATGCTTAGCAACCTGCATTTGAATTTTTCAGATTGAGCTCTTATAAATTTTTTTTCTCATGCTAAGATCTAGACTCGACACAACAAGTGATTGAATAATTCCCACTCTAAACAACCCGAATAAACAACAATTACCGTTGCCATCAACGTTTGAGAAAACCAGTTCGTTCACACCCGCCTCGTTATTAACTGCACACGAATCAACCAGGCTTCGCGTTCGGCGTCTGACATCAAAACTTCGAAATTAACAACGAACGCCTGCGTTTTCAGCGCAAAATCTCTGTGGTTTCCAATTTTCCATCCCAAGTGCAGAAGGAGAACGCGCGATGCCCGACGCGATACCGGCCTGCTTCGGCACCGCGGCGACGCCCGGCGGCCGGGCGTCGGCCGCCGCATCGGGGTCCGGCGGCTCCGGGGCGGGGACGAGCCTGGCCACGTCCGTCTACGACACGCGCCTCGGCCTAGCCGCGCTATCCTGGTCGCGCGCCGCGCTGGGGCTCAGCCTCCGCGCCGTGCTCCGCGTCCCCTCAGCGGCGGCGTCCGACGACGGCGGCGAGTGCGAGTGCGACGACGAGGAGGCGACGGTGGCCGTGCGCGTGCGGCCGTGGCTGCTGTGGCGGCGGCGCGGGTCCAAGCGCTTCCGCGTGCGGGGCCGCCGCGTGGTGGACCTGGCCTGGGACCTCTCCCGCGCGCGCTTCCCGCCCTCGGGCGGCTCCCCGGAGCCCTGCTCGGGGTACTTCGTCGCCGTCGTGGTGGACGGCGAGATGGCGGTCGTCGCGGGGGACATGGCGGAGGAGGCCTACAGGAAGACCAAGGCGCGACGCCCGCCTGGGCCGGGCCCCGTCCTCGTCTCGCGCCGCGAGCACGTGTCCATGCGCGACGGCGGAGGACTCGGGCACCGGACCTGCGTCGTCGTGCGCGGCAAGCAGCGGGAGATCTCGGTGGATCTCGTCTCGCGCGCCGCCGCCCAGGGCGGCCAGGGGCGGGAGCGGGACAGGGCCGAGGTCGGCATGTCCGTCTCCGTCGACGGCGATCGCGTGCTCCACGTCCGCCGCCTGCGCTGGAAGTTCCGCGGCACCGAGAAGGTGGACCTCGGCGGCGGCGACCGCGTCCTCGTCTCCTGGGACCTTCATAACTGGCTCTTCCCCGCGCGCGACACCTCGCCACCCGACGCAGCCGTCGCCGCTGCCGCACTCACCGCGGCCGCGGCTCCGCCCGCGCACGCCGTCTTCGTCTTCCGCTTCAAGCTCGCCGGCTGCAACGGCGAGGAGCGTGACCCAGCCGACGACGCCAAGGAGAAGGAGCTGCTCGACAAGGCCGGGGGAGGCGGCGGCGGCTGGGCAGGCTATGTTGGTAGGTGGGGAAGAGGGGGGGACTGGAGCGAGAGCAGCAGCAATGGCGAGAAGACGAGGAGGAAGAGGGGGCAGGCCAGCAGGCTGGCCAAGGCGAGCTCCTCCTCGTCGGCGTCAGTGGCGTCCTCCTCCGCGTCGTGGGCGAGTGGCTCCACTGTCATGGACTGGGGCAGCCCCGAGGAGGCCGAGCTGCAGAGCGGCGACGGCTTCTCCCTCCTCGTCTACGCCTGGAAGAACTAGTGTGTGTGATGGGCTAGCGGCGGCGGCGGCGGTAGCGGCTTGCCGGCATTGTTTCGATTGATGATTGGTTCGCAATTCAGTGAGGATTTCTCTTCCCATTGTTGTAAGTTGCAATTGTTCAGCGAGCAATGTTCTTGTGCAGTTTTGAGTGCTCCACTGACCAAGCCGCCATTTTTACCCTTCCTTCCATCGACAACCAGAGAAATGAACATCTAGAGAAACCATGCTCATGCTGTGTGATCCAGAGTCCATCATCAAATCAAACTTACTGTAGGAGGCCAATCGCTAAATTCTACTACAAATCATTGGTCTGCTCCCTTAATTAGATATATACATTGTGGACTTGGAATCGGATACAGATTTGGAGCTAAACAAGTGATAGACCCTAGTGGTTGAGTAACTAGATCTCTTGATTTAGAAAGAAAAAAAAAGAGCTTCTGCGCTTTGTTTTCCATGTCTCCCGCGACACTAGCTGAAAAGAAAGATTGGATTGCTCGGCTATTATTGGAAACTGCGAGCTTAATTCCCAATCATGGGCTGATAGGTGACAAAAGCCGGGTTGTTTGGATGGCGACGTTCACATGCTGATGCTGGTGCCCCGCTGGGATTGTGGCTGTCAGTTGTTCTCTGGCTTAAGTGAGTGGCTCAGGCTGGTGGTTAAGTCATGCTTAAACAATGACAATCCGGTGGGGGCTTGCCGCCATAATGCCATGAGTGCTGCAGCCAAAACAATGTGGTATCGATGCGAGTCTTTGGTAGGCTGTCACGGGGCATTAGCAACTAATTGGCTGATGGTATTTTGAAATGCGCTCGTAGTGGAGGTTGGGGGTCCTAGTGTCAATTTAAATTGAGGGAATTGCACTGACGGCTCCCCATTTCCATTGTGCGGAAATGTCACCGAATGTCATGCTTTTGATTTTTGTGATGAAGACCCAGGTAGAATGAGTTAACGTCGAGCGCTGTTTTAATTCAAGAGTTGGTTTCAAAGGCAAGAGGGTTTGATGAATTTGTTGTTCATCCATAGGAAGAGGTTCGTGAATCATGATATTCGGCATGTTCAGCTGGTTGGTTTTGAGTTGGTTTGGGCTGGTTGGTGTTGGTTTATTGTGAGAGTCATTTGTTCTTTCAAAAGCAAGAGGCTTGCTGAAATTTGGTTGATGCTGATGCTGATTCGCTATGAGAGAAAAAGAATCCTTCCTTCGTTGAAGGAATAATGCACGAAGAAATGCAGCTGTATGACTGCTGGAGCAGTATCTCAGACGAGCACATCCTTCTCATTTGGGGAAAAAAAGCTGTAGTAGCTCAGAAGGTCCATGCATCAAACTAGCAGTATCCCAGATTTAGACTTGTACTGTAGTATTGATTATTTATGCGATTTAAGACTTTGAACCGGTGCAAAGCACTCTACTGAAATCCGATCAGCTCTCTACCTCTCGCTCGCTCTTTGACCGGAGCCGGGCAGATTATGCAGTCCTGTGAGGCTGACGACCGAGCACGCCTTGTTAACGGCGACTCCGCGGCTGTCACGTCTCACGGCATCTCGTCCTTAACTATCACTCAGCACGCAATAGTTGACCCGGATCACAGGATCAGGCGCGCGCTGTATTCTTCGTAGCAGCTGTGGTTCATGTGGCTGTCGCCGAAGCAACTGCCCTCTCCAAATTCAGCCCCCTTCCCCTGTGCTTGGATACGGTTCTGGCCTTGTGGTTCTGGGTGGGAGAGAAACCCAAAGTGTTCGCGGTTGTTGGCCTGTTCGGCAGGACTGAAAAATATTGTTGTGGCTGATTGTTGTGAGAGAAAAATACTGTTCTGGCAGAACGTGAACAGTGATTTTGTGAAGTGGCTGGCCAGCCGGCAATCAGCCAGCCAGCCAGCTGAACACGACCTGTAGCTGGAGGCACGCTTGCGCTCGAAGTGTCCACCGCACGATTTCTGTAGCTGATGAAGCAACAACAGGTCCGGCGATCCGTTGCCCTGTTGCAGGTTGTCCTGTTCGCTCGAACTACTTTTGAGCCTAAGTCAGTTTATTTCAGTTTATTCTCTCTCACAAAACACTATTGTATCAGCCGAAACCAGCTGGCTTATATACCAGCCAAGGCGTGGGACAGCTGAACGGATTCGGAACTGATCACTTGGTCGATTGTTACTCAAACAATCAGCAGTCCGTATCTATATTATGACCAGAATATATATATATATATATATATATATATATATATATATATATATGGCGTCATCAAATGGTTATTAAGCCCAGAGACGACGATGACGTTGGCGCGGCACGGCGAGGAAGGGACGCGTCCATTAGGTACCTGAAACCCAAAACCCAGTGGATTTTTACATGGATATGGATCAATTCCTCCATCTATGGGTTTGTTAATGGGCAAAAAGCCAGATCCAGTGGGTTTGTGGGCATGGGTTTGGGGATATAGTACCCAAACCCATAAACCCATGGTTTTTTTTAAACCTGCATTTTCATAGAATAGAACATGTATTTTTTATAATTATCATGAAATATAGAACTGCAAAAAGAGAAAAATAAAATCGCTAGACCATATCCTGACATGCAAAGGACTGGGAAACAACTTGCTAGTGGTAGGGTGGTAGCATTATGGGCTGGCCACTGGCCCAATAAGCATAGCAGGCGGCATGGCATCTGTGTCCTAGTGCTACTCGTTTGGCTTCCTGTGTACTCCCTTCGTCTTAAAATACAAGTTATTATGAGATACGTGCAGGTCAAATTTTCTCAACTTTAATTAGATTTATAGAAAATACGTGCAATATTTATATCTTTAAATAAATTTATTATGAAAATATATTCAACAATCTGCCTAATGATACTAATTATGTATTAGAAATAGTCCCACCTCGCTTGGACAACAGGAAGACATAGGCTAGAATGTTATATAAACTATGGATGCTTCACTCATCTACCTGCACAGGACACAACATTCAACATTGTTGTAGGCATTGCAATTGCAATATTATGGTTTCCTATTTCCTATTGGGAATTTGCCGCAAGAAAATGAAAGCCGAGGAAATTGTCAGAAAAAACTTTCTTCTATTCGTTCAGTGTTGGTGACATGGTGTGCCTGTCTTGCGGGCATGGGCAACCCATTGGGTACCCGTAATCCGAGTGGATATGAATTTAGGCATAAATTATATCCGTGACGGGTCTTGGGTTTTTAATGGGTGAGTGGGTATGGATTTAGGCATAAATTATACCCGTGGTGGGTCATGGGTTTTTAATGGGTAGATTTTATGTTTGTGGGTATGGGTTTGGGTTGGCTTTTGTGCCTGTTGCCATCTTTACTCTCGCGGTGTATTTCCCGTGGGCGGCTGAAAGGGTTGAGATGGCGACTAGAGAGGGGGTGAATAGTCCTTTTTAAAATTAATCGCGTCGGCTAACCGAAACAAGTGCGGAATTAAAACTATCGGTCTAGCCAAGACTACACCCCTCTATCTATGTTCTCTAGCACCTTCCAAAGATACTAATTAAGCAACTAAGGTGCATGGCTAGCTAGAGCTCTCCTAACCAATTCTAGGAGCAAAGTCACACAAACCTATGCCACTAGTACTTTAAGCAACAAGGAAGCTCCTACATATCATAGTAAGCAAAAGCACAGAGCCACCTAAGCTCACTAGCAATGCTCAATAACAAGGCAACCAATGCCAAATTAGAGAGCGCAATTACTTAGCTACACAAACTTAGCAATGTGACTAACAAGGTTACGTAAACCAAATTAGCCACGCAAGGGAGCTACTTCTATGCTACACAAGCAAGAAGATAACTAGCAAGCTACACAAGCTAACTAATTACAAAAGCAACAACACAAGCTCAATGTATATGAAAGTAATTGCAAGCTTATGTAACGGGGATGCAAACCAATGGGAAGAACAAGGTTGACACGATGATTTTTATCCCGAGGTTCACGTGTTTGCCAACACGCTAGTCCCCGTTGTGTCGACCGCTCATTTGGTGGTTCGACGGCTAATTGGCATCACCCACCAAGCCCGCACGTCGGGCGCCGCAAGAACCTACCCCGGAAGTGAGGGTAGCTCAATGACACGCTTTACTAAAGTTGCTCTTCGCGGCTCCCGCGGGGCGAGCACAATGCCCCTCACAAAGCACTTCTCCGGAGCGCCGCACAAGCTTCTTACGGGCTTCGACGGAGACCACCACCAAGCCGTCTAGGAGGTGGCAACCTCTAAGAGTAACAAGCACCACCGGCTTGCAATTCGATCACCTAGTGCCACTCGATGCAACCTCACGATGCAATCGCACTAGAATCGCTCTCTCACACAATCGGATGATCACTATCAAGCATATGTGAGATGGAGGGCTCCCAAGCACTACCACATAAGCCATCAAGGCTCTAGTGTGCTCAGCTGCTAGCCCAAGGCCGACCATGGCTTCTATTTATAACCCCACGAACAAATAGAGCCGTTACCCCTTCGCTGGGCAAAAGTCGGGACGACCGGATGCTCCGGTCCGATCGACCGGACGCTGGACCTCAGCGTTCGGTCACGCAATACTCGCCACGTGTCCCCTCCTTCAAACGCTGTTCTTCCAATCTCAATGGTCATCTGACGACCGGACGCAGCAGCTTCAACTGACCGGATGTTGAGCCTCTAGCGTCCGATCGTTTCCAGTAAGGTTCCAGAAACAATATTTCACGACCGGATGCGTCCGGTCGATCGCGATCGGACGCAGCACTAGCGTCCGGTCACTCTCCAGCTTCTGCTCTGCCTGCGTCACCATACGTCAGCTCTGACCGGACGTAGGACCCCAGCGTCCGGTCACTACGTGACCAGTGTCCGGTCCACTCTGTGAGACCCTGTCTTTTTTGTCTAGGGCGCCGATGGCACTGTCGGACTGTCCGCACTCTACGGGCGGACACTCCGCCGGTGGAGTTCCTAACCCTTCTCGCCTCCATTTCGTCGCCGAGTTGATCCACATCAACTCCAACTTCATATTCTTTGTAAATGTGCCAACACCACCAAGTGTACACCATCATGTGTATGTGTGTTAGCATTTTCACAATCATTTCTCAAAGGATGTTAGCCACTCAACTTGCCACGCCACTCGATTCTAGCGACGATGCAAAGTTAGATCACTCGAGTGGCACTAGATGACCGATATGCAAACAAGTTTGCTCCCTTGATAGTATGGCCATCTATCCTAAATCCGGTCATAAACTTCTCTACACACCTATGACCGGTGAAATGAAATGCCCTAGGTTATACCTTTGCCTTGCGTATTCCATTCCATCTTCTCCAACGTCGACGCAACACATGCACCAACACGATCAACAATGATATGATCCACTTCATATCATCATGTGATCATATTGGTTCATCGATCTTGACTTCACTTGCTCTTCACCATTGCTATCGTCCATCGATGCCAAGTCTTGCTCAAGCTTCACCGCCATGCGGTCCATCACTCCAAAGCCTCCGACTTGCCCTTCACGCTTGCAACCGGTCCATCAAGTCAAGTCTTGTCTTGATCTTCTCCACCTTGATCACATGACTCAATGTCATGTCTCATGTGCAATAAGCTCCTTCATCATCAGATGTGTGAGCTTTGCAACATCTCCAAGCCATTTTCACCTTCATGGCATATGTTGCTCACACACATGTACCTGTGGACTAATCACCTATGTATCTCACATAAACATAATTAGTCCACCTAGGGTTGTCACTCAATTACTAAAACCACACAAGGACCTTTTAGCGGCGCTCGCTGGAAATGGAACCCGTGTGCCCTCCCCTTTAGGCCCCCAGCATGCATCCCCAAAGCGCACGGCCAAATGGGATGGCATTGGGGACACTAGCATGTGGACGGGGCCCCGTGGTGCCGACCGTCGACGAGGCGGCTTGTTTTGCTAGACTAGACAACTTTGTTCTCTTGTGAGCGAGCGACTCCACGTTCCTAGTGTCACTACCGAAAACAATGACTTTGTCGTATGCCACAAGCACTCGGCAAAGACCAAAAAACACTCGCAAAAACACACATCATCTATAGTGTCAGCAAACGTCTCTTTGCCGAGTGTTTTCTATTGGGCACTCGACAAATACTTTGCCAAGAGCTGAAACCGATGCTCGGCAAAAAAAAAGTAACGCGACGGCGCGGAGACGGTCACGGCACGTTTGCCGAGTGTCCCAGACCTAACACTCGGCAAACATGCCTTCTTTGCCGAGTGTCAAATCCCAGGCACTCGGCAAAAATGCCTTCTTTACCAAGTGTCAAATCCGGGCACTCGGCAAACCTGCCACCTTTGCCGAGTGTCAAATACTGGACACTCGGCAAAGACTGGCCCAAAACATACAAATGTTGGCTTCTTCGCCGAGTGTCACAGCACAAACACTCGGCAAAGAAGCCATTTTAGTCCCAGAATGCACAGATTTTGGCCACATGTCCTCTTTGCCGAGTGTTTTTACCCTGGCACTCGACAAAATGCCTCTTTACCGAGTGTAACACTCGGTAAAGCGACCATATATTCCTTGTTTTTATTGTTCGGTCACGTATAACGTACCCCACTCAAATAAACATTACAGGCATCACACATAGTTCATGTAAGGAAAATGGACCTAGGCCCATTTACTTTGGATTTTGGTGTTTGATGACAAACACAACCAAATTAGACTAATGAATTTGCAAGTGATTGTTTTGTTGTTCAATAGGGTGCAAGACATGACTTAGACAAAGGCGACATGATGATCCGATGATCAACACCATAAGCAAGACCCTAGGAGCACAAGAGAAGACCCAAGATATCAAGCAACATCCAAGCACGAAGATAGGAACCAAGCCGGACGTAAGATCGCGAAGAAACGAGCTCACAGAGGTGACCAGACGCTGGACCGGACGCTAGCGGAAAGCGACCGGATGCTCTAATCGGGAGGCTCGGCAACAGCAGGCACGACCGGACGCTGATGACAAATTGACCGGATGTGGGATTGCAGCGTCGATCAAGTACAAAAAGGTTCCAGAGCGGCGAAATTGTGACCGGACACGTCTGGTGGCATATGACCGGACGCTGGTAGCGTCCGATCAGTTGATCGTGGCTCTAACGGTCGGGATGACCGGACGCGTCTAGTTAGGACATGATCAGCGTCCGGTCAATAGCAGAGAAGCGGGATTTTATCCCCAACGGCTACTTTCTCAGTGGGGTCTATAAATACAACCCCCAACCGGCCAAATGAAGTGCGTGGAGCTGAGGGAACATATCAAGGGTGTTGATACACCATTTTAGTGATCTCCACTTGCATAGTGCTTAGTGATTCATTAGGTAATTAGCGTAGGTCCTTTGCGAAGTGCTTAGGTTGACTAGACCACCGCTTATGCGCTTGCTCTAGGTTTAGGCCTAGTGTTTAGTGATGTTTGCATACCTCTTACCACTCGGTGCTTGCGCGCACTATTGTTGTATATCGGAGGGGCTTGTAGTCTTGCGAGATCACACCAACCGTGGTTGTGGTGTGGCCGCCACCGTGTATCGGAGGGAACAAGGCCCACGGCGTTTTGGCTGGAAACTTGATAGTGAAGATGGCGGGGAGCATCGGAAGAGGCTTGTCGGAAGGCACGTTGGAGACCCACTTGCGCATGGGGAAGGCCCAAAGCTATCCATGAAGTTACCCGACCGGGAGCTTGGCCCTTGCGACGGATTCCTTGCTAGGGGCTCCAACGAGGACTAGGGGGAAGCTTGCATGCTTCTCGATACCTCGGTAAAAATACCGGAGTCGCCGACGGGAGTTTGCATATCTCTACCTTGCTCTTTAGCTTCCACATTTACATTGATTGTCTTACTCCTTTTGTGGTAGAGATAGCAACACACTAACAAAACCGTAGTTATACATTTAGATAGTTTACCTTTTGCATAGGTTTTCTTAAGGTTAGAAAAAGAGGCCATAGTTTAGAGTAAGAATTTTAAGTTGTCTAATTCACCCCCTTTATGTGTCACGGTCCCCTACAGTTCACAATAAGCATCACAGGCAGTTCATATAGATATATCGACAACACATAAATACAAATAAACTTCAGAATCACAAGTAGGTTCAGTCACAACCACAAATAGTCACAAGTAGTCACAGGTAATCTACAAATGCAAATGCAAATAAAATCATAAGTAGTCACTTAGGCCACGATTTCCACTACGACCACGCTGGGTCATGAGGCTCATTCGATGCCACCGATTAATGCTGCACAAAGGAGAAGAGATTGCATGTGTGAGACAAGATTGAACAACATGTATGGTCTCTCTGCTGCCTAACTAGTATCACCCTTGCAACTATCAACAATATCTTCTCGGTTGCATTATGCTCTAGTATGATTGCTCAAGTACTAGTTGGTAACAAACATATAGCATTAGTCACTAAGTTTCTAGTGTCTGGGCATCTTTGTAAGATTGATTCTGCATGAACTAGAAATGATGATTATAAGGTTGTAAAGCGACTCACAGTGCCTGAAATAGTATTTGGAGCATGTTGAGGAGGAGGGACTAGCATCGGTAGCGGAGGTTGACCGATTGCAGCGTAAACACCCCTCATATATTCAAACATCTATAGCTCCATCCTCTGCCGCTCTACCTCCATCCTCTGCCGCTCTTCCTCCATCTTTGTCTCATTTCTTGTTCTAGCTAAGCCTACAATATTTCATCCCAATGTTACAATGCAATGCAAAAGTATGTAAAAATCAATGAACGATGAATAAAACAAAAATAACCTAGAGTGCGTTCATCTGGAACCATGTAGAGTCCGGCCGTGGGTGTATCGCCGGGCTGGAATGAGTGCTCCGTGCTCGAATCTAGAGAGAGTGGGAGTACTGTCTATGTCGATTATGTCATCGCCAATCTAGAACCGGCCATGCTTCTTGCCTCCTCCCGCCCTCATGACCACTTCTCCATCAAGGTCATGGGCGCTTGATCGTACTCTGGGCCATGGACCTCCCTTGCCATCGATGTGTATCTATCGAGGCGGCTATGGACGGACTCGTTGTTATGTACACCGAGGGCAGGTCCTCCGGGTTGTAGGTGACATCGGCCGTCGCCTTGCCCTTGTGGGCCAAAGCATATGCCATGAAGGGGGAGCAAGGCTCGCCACCATGTGCCACCAACTACAAAAAAGCAATATGATTAGAAATTATGCAGAGTTGAGCGTTAGAATAAAGAAATGAATTTGCGTACCCATCTAGCCCACGATTCTGAGAGGTTGAGGTTGCGTTGAAGGTGTGGTGCACCCGGCATCAGCAAACTCTGCTCCTGGCAAGCATTGTGATTCTCCTCCCATGAGGGGTCGCACCACCTGTCCACCATCCGGGTCCAGCACTGCAGATCGTAGTCGCACCACCATAGAGGCACCTATGTCATCAAGTATATGACATATAAGAAGATAAAATTAAGCATAATTAATCTCAAAAAATAAGTATTAATATTCTATATTTACCTTCAGGTATTGTTCCGGGGTCAGGCTCATGGTTCTTGCCGCACTTTTAGGGATCCTCTCTCTAATAATTTCCGCATGGTATTGGATCACGGCCTAGATGAGCGCCTCATAGTGCATGTCCTTGTCGAGTTTCTTGGTGGCTTTGTCAGCCACAGCATCCACCTTGGTGTCGTATCCCTCCTCGCATCTAAAGAAATCCTACATATAGACATGATGTATCCAGTCATTATTTCAAGAATGTCCAATCAATGCGATGTATTGAGCAATATAGTATGAGAAAGACTTACCCAAAGCTCGGCCTTGACATTCTGCGCCTTGTCGGTGAATACCCTGCCATTCCAATCAGGGGTGTCAGGGACAGCGGCATAGTAGGCCCACGTGTAGGCTGGCTCGACAGTTCCACCAAACTACACTAGGCCAGGGAACTTTTCCTTGATCAAAAGACCAAGGATGCCATTCACATGGCGTGCGTGATCACCCCCACCGACCTTCCTCCAACCCCTGCCCAAGTGATTAAGATAAATTATTAGTTTCTATTATAATTTTGAACATATCAAATGAAAAATTAGTGATAACATCTAAAGTTACTTACTTGTCTCCATCGGGTCGAATCAGTGGGTGTCTCTCAAGAGGTATCGGTCGCCTTGGGAGGGTCGAGGGACCTCACAACCACACACCCGACAAAGTAGAGGAAGAGGCACCCCCTGTCTCCTCCTCCATCCCTGCCTCCTCCTCCACCCCTGCCTCCTCCTCCACCTGTACCTCCTCCTCCTCAGAGGATGAGTGAGCGGAAGGTAACTCAGACGACGACGAAGGTACAGGCGATAGTGGCCTCGTCTTGCCTCCACCCTTCCCTCGACCCTTGGGTCTACCCCGAGGTCTCTTCCTAGACCCCTCAGCTGCATCGGACCCTTTACACATCGCTGTCACTTTTGAGTAAAGCGACGTTATCCTCCTCATGCCACCCACCATTATTAAATCACCTACAATTAAAAAAAGTAAACCAATTAGCACAGATAATGCATCAAAATAGATGCAAAATAAATAAAATATACTTAGAAAATAACATGGTATGACAAATAATAAATCAATTAGCACGGATCATACATGTATTAGAAATAATCATCATGATCGGGATTAGATGGATCGTAAGTCTCATCATCACTATCACGCATGTCGATATAATCATCCCCGTGCTCCGAAGGAGGAATGTCGTCATCACCGTCATTGCTTAGATGTAATTGCTGAAGTAATTCTAAGTCCTTCACATTCTGAACCTCGTCTCCGACGTCCTCGCCAGCACCACTTTCATTGTCTACTTCTATACCCTAAGCTTTGGTTAAGTCTATCTCAAAACTCCCTTCGAGCCCATCTTATTGAAAGATCTCTCCGTCATATGTGTTGGGATCTATATTGTAATCTTGATTGTTTGGGACAGGTAGTTTACCGTGTGGCGATACCTTGTACACAACATCCCAACCCTTAAGATGGTCTATAGTTTGGCACGGGTATGAGAGATAATAAACTTGCATGGCCTGTTGAGCCACAATGTAGACATCGTCTCCTAGTAAGACGGATGATTGTCGAATTTTGACTAGCCCAAGATTAGGGGTCCACCTCACTACTTCAGGATCACACCAATGACATTTGAATATAATGGGATTAAGAGGTTTGCAACCATAAAACATGAGTTCGTATATTTCTTCAATTCTTCCGTAATACTCAACCCATCTAAGCCTTGCGTAAAAACTCTGGTATTTGTGGTTCTTCGATTGGGCCGACTCTGCTCGTGGCTTGTGTGAAAGTGATATCCATTCACGTCATAACCGGTAAATGACTAGACCCTATAGGCACAACCATTGGCAACATGTCTCAACTCGACACTCATAGATGCATCGGTTTGTCCCTACAAGTTCAAGTAGGGTAATTTGTTATATTAGTCGCACATACGAGCAACTTGTAATGTCAAACTAAGTACGAGCCAAATTGGACAGTACCTTATGTTTGAACCAAGAAATAAAATTGGGCATTCCATTTCCCGCACCCTCTCTAAGAAGGGTCGAAGTTTCCTGTGGGGTAGGTTCCCTTGATTCACGCCAGAATTGTTCATGAAATTCCCTGTACCAACGAGAAACAAGGGAGTTGGACACATAATTGTGACTACTTGAGAAAAAGTTTGTTGAGAACTTACAGCATGTACGACTCTACTTTGGATAGGTTGGTCAACACATATAGCATAATAGTGCGCCACTCTTCATGTTTCAAGGTATTGTTAGTCGCACGACTTGCACTTCCTAGTTGCCCTCAGAAAATGCTAAGGTTTGACTCATCTTCGCAACATTTTAACGAGGAGGTGGATTATGCACGTTAGGAAGGTTGTCAGCATAGTATTTTGTTGTGAAGTTTGACACCTCCTCCAGAACGTATGCCTCTATTATGGATGCTTCAATTTTGCATTTATTTTTACATTTAGTTCGAAGAACCTTTTGAAATCTCTCAATTGAATAGCACCAATGGCCCTGCGCAGGCCCCCCATTCGTGCCTCATACGGGAGGTGCAAAATCAAATGCTGCATCGAATTAAAAAAGTCAGGTGGAAAGATCTTCTCCAACCTGCAGAGCAACACAGGCGCCATTCTTTCCATGTCTTCAACCACGGTACGAGATAACTCCTTAGCACAAAGCTGGCGGAAGAAATTGCTCAACTCCATCAGCACTATCCAGACATGCTTAGGGACATAGCCTCGAACCATCACCGGTAGTAGCCGCTCAAGCCATATGTGGTAGTCATGACTCTTGAGCCCGTTGATTCGCAAAGTAGCTAAGTTCACTCTCCTCTTTAGATTCGCTGCATACCCATTAGGGAACATTAATGTTTGGAACCATTCTAGTACTTCCCTCCTTTGGGCCCTCGTTAGAACAAAATCGGCCTTAGGCTTTCTCCATGACTTCCCGCCTCCGGGAGGCGCCATGTCTAGCTTTGGTCTATTGCATAACCTCGCCTGATCCACACTAGCCTTAACATTATCCTTTGTCTTATTAGGAATGTCCATGATTGTACCAAAAATTGTCTCGACGACATTCTTTTCAGTGTGCATTACATCAATATTATGTGGAAGTAGAAGGTCATCAAAATAGGAGAGGTTCCACAAGCATGACTTGTGAGTCCATGCATGTTCCTCACCATATCCTAGAAAACAATCTCCTTGGTCATTGACCTCGAGAGCATCTAACTGAGCATGAACCGCGACACCAATCATCATCTAGGGTTCAGGGCCTTCAACTACTACATCTTTCGTAAAGTTCTTGATGTCTCGTCTGAATGGATGGTTAAGAGGGAGGAATTGTCGATGTTTGTCAAACGAAGAATACTTGCCACCCTTCGTCAACCAAATGAACATCAGAGATGCATTGCATACTGGGCATGAGAACTTCCCGTGGACACACCAGCCACAGAATATCCCATACGCCAAAAAGTCATGCAGGGAGTACTGGTACCAAACATGCATTTTGAAGTTTATCTTTGTAGCTCGGTTGTATGTCCATACCCCTTCCTCCCAAGCACGGACCAAATTATCAATCAGAGGCTCCATGTACACACTCATATTATTCCCCGAGTGTTTAGGAATTATCAATGACAAGAATATGTTCTGTCGTTGAAAGAGGATGCTAGGGGGGAGATTGAGTGGTATAACGAACATGGGCCAACAAGTGTATGAGGCAACCACCATTCCATAAGGATTGAACCCATCTATTGCTAGCGCAACACGTACATTATGAGCCTGTAGAGCTCTCTCATGATGAATCATATCAAACCTTGTCCATGCTTCACCATCGAATGGATGCACCAGCTTCTTAGGATTGTATCGACGTCCGTATTTGTGCTATGTCATCTGTTTCGTGGATTCCTCAGTCATATAAAGCAATTGGATCCTCAATATGAATAGAAGGTACCATAGGATCTTCACGGGGACTGCGAGCTACCTCTTTTGACCATCACCAGAGTCTACCTCTAGGAACCAAGACGATTTACACTTCACACATAGTACTTTACTTCCGCATGTTCTTTCCTAAATAAGATGCATCCCTTCGGACAAGCATGTATCTGCTCATATGGCATCTTAAGTGCATGAAGGAGTTTTTGTGCCTCATACATGATCTTTGGCAGGATGTGACCATCCAGAGCAGGCTACCAACAACTGTCGGCATAACATCAAAGGCTTCTCGACTCAAGCTAAATTGGGACTTTACGGCCATTAGGCGTGCAATGGCATCTAGTTGAGAAATCTTGGCATGCTCGTGAAGGGGTTGTTGTGCCGTAGACAACATAATGTAATACGCCTTTGTGGTTGGCTCTGGCTCCTCCTCCTTACATCCTTCATCGAAGTATGCTTCATGATAGTCATTTAACATGTCTCCTACCCCGACATCAACATCATAATCCTCGATGCGTTGTCTCACGACCTCATCTCTCACACGATCGGATTCACCATGGTAGATCCACCGGTATAGTCCACCTGTAAATCCATTCTTGCAAAGATGTTTACCCATGACCACCTTTGTTTGTCGACGCGTGTTTGCACAAATGTTGTAGGGACACCAAGTGGCATGCTCTCCTTTAACCCTTGCAAATGTTAGTTCCAAGAAAGCATCGGTCTTCTCAATCCATTCATCGGTGAATGAACCCTGATTAGAGCAGCCCGTGTACATCCACTCATGGTCATCCATCCTCTAACATATCAGCAAGTAATATAAAAATCAATTGCATCTATAGGTTCCTATACTGTCTAATAGGTGAAGATAGGTCCTAATCCCACCCGAGGATGTGTAGATGGGGTTAGTTTCTATGCTCTACTCCTATCCGAGACAGATTTGGTAGCACCTCCCCACTGTTCTCAAATACATGTCGTGGCATGGAGATTGTGTATCCGAAGAACAACAGGGAGATGCTATCGAAAATCTATCTCGGATCAGAGTAGAGCATGGAAACTAACCCCATCTATACATCATCGGGCTGTCAAAAAACATGGACAATTCAAAACATATACGATTATAGATATGCAAAGATCTGCATATTTTCAACCGTATCTCTTTTGAACGGGAGATGCCTAGCTAGGTTACGTGATATACAAACATCCTATGTTTCACATCATATGGAAAGAGGGGTGTAGGATGCCTCACCTTGCTGTAGGGCAAAGTGATGAGTTGAGGACGGTGGGGAACGATCTTTGCAATGGCCTCTCCTGCAACAAAGGAACATAATAGTGTCAATTATAAATTTTGGCAGCACCTCTCCTGCATGGTGAGGTAACCACAACCTGCAACAAACCCACAGCACGATGGCCGACAACCACATACACATGAAACCAATGGCACGATGGCCGACAACCACATGCACAACTTATATTCATACTCAAAGATGACTGACTTGCGTGCACAGATTAGAAAAACTCTAAGCACTTTGTCCCTAACCGAACACAAAAGGGAATGGAAAATGATACTCCAGCCAATCAAACAAAGTGTTTTTCATTACACTGTAGCCAACCAAACAAAGAGTTCAGCCTGACGTCTGAACATGTGGAGCTGAGTTGGACAACAGGTTTGATAGGAACATGAGATGATAAATTCAGATCAACGTAAAGTGCAGTGCATGTTAATACAAAACATAAGTAACCTGCATGAAGGTGCATAGTTTAGCAGGCACTGAAATGATCAAGTCTAGAGAATCAAAGATATCACTGTCATTTGATTCTTTTTAACTGCATAGAAGTTGTGAAGTATCCCTACTTAGGGATTGGCAATATAAGACAGGCAACTAGTCTGAAAATTTAAAGCTTATGCCAAATATGCTGAGATTGCATACAATTTGTCAGAATCTAAAATAGATCTACACAACCTCCTGCAAATCATACATAAGAAAGCATTGTTTATATACAATTTGTAAGAATCTAAATTAGATCTATGTAACCTCCTACAAATCATAAAAAAGAAAGCATCATTTATTTGTCAACTACTTGCACCAAAGAATTAGTTAAAACGCAAGCAAATAACATATTTTGTACTGATATCTAGAAGAGGACACTCAAAATAAAATAGGTCAATTGCTAGCATGTTACACTGGCTTATTTATCATATCACAAGGAAAAGAGTACTGATAGGTCAACAACCTCCAAGTGGAATTATAAAAGGAAGAGGTGGAGCCACTGAAAGCTGCGAAAATATTTATCAATTTTTTAGTGCAATGAGCTCAAATGATTATTATCACCATCAGAATTTGTGTAGTTACATGCAATGCAATTTCCCTGCTAGTCACCAATCAACAGTTTGCATGCAAGCTTGAAAAAGATAAAAACAGAACACTGACCAAGCTTTACCAATGGTTCGCAATGTCTAATACTTTGATCTGAGGCAAAAATGACTCCAAAATACCTTACTTTTTATCTATCAGTTTGGAACTATGGTTCAAATTGTGGAAACTAGGAAGGGCAACTTTCTAGGCGCTTATAACAAGATGTCCACAAAATCACACACAAGGATATGCTACAAATAGCGAAGAACACAGTAAAGCTACCGGCATCGCGAACTCGCAGAGAAGGTGTCCAGCGACATGGACTCGTAGAGGCGGTCGAGTGGCGCGGACACGCAGGAGGCGGCCGGCGGTGCGGAGACGTGGGTGGCTCCCGGGGTGGTGAAAAAGCGGCGCGAGGGCTCCAGGCGGTGAAACGGCGGCGGTGCTCTCGGGGGAAACGGCGGCATGGCGGCTCTGGGCGGTGAAACGGTGGCGGTGGGCTCCTGGGGCGGAGAAACGGCGGTGGCGGGCTCCTGGGCGGCGAAATGGTGGTGGCGGGCTCCTGGGCGGTGGCGGGCTCCCGGGGCGGCGAAACGGCGATAGTGGGCGCACGGGCGGCGGGCATCGGGTGCGGGAGGCCGAGCGCCGGGGGCTGGTGTGGGGCTGTTGTGAGTGTGGGGCCGGTGGCGTGGTCTGGTTTGGGCGCGGCTGTGCGTTTGAGTGTGTGTGGCCGGGTGCGGGATTAGGGTGGTTACGAGGGAGGTTTGCCGAGTGCCCGCAATCTAGCACTCGGCAAACCCCCGTTTTGTTTTTTTCATTTTCAAAACATAAACTACTGCGCATGTGTGGGGCTCGTAAAGCTATTTGTCGAGTGTCCTAGTTTTGACACTCGGCAGGTTTGCCGAGTGCTAAATCACAGGCACTCGGCAAACCCTTTTTATTTATTTCCCATTTCTAAATCTTAAACTATTGCGCATGTGTGGAGCCCCTGCGAAGCTGTTTACCGAGTGTCCTAGGTCTGACACTCGGCAAACCCCCATCTTTGCCGAGTGCCATCCCAGGGACACTCGGCAAAGTTAGCAAACTTATTTGTTTTTTATTTTCCTTCTTTTCCATAATGTGTTTCCCTCAATTAGTTTCGATATACTTTGAAAATATCTTCTCAAATTCACTGAACAATATATATTTAATTTTTCTAGGAATATTATTTCATTATTTCATGCAGTTATAGCTCAAATTCAATCTATATCAATTAAAATTCTATAATTGCACTTAATAAATTAAAATTATCAAACAGATCCAAAAAAATTACCAAAATTACACATGAATCAATCTATGTTCTCTATTGCCTAGACAAAAATTTTTGAAGTCGAACCTCAATTCGACCGTCACTTTGACTCCAAATCTTACCGAATCCTTCTCAACGCTACAATTCTTCTTCTGAGATACTTCGGTTTGTAAACATCATACGTGACAGATTGTGCGAAACCTTCTCAATTTTTTACCACGGCCTCCACATATGATATCACAAGATCTTGACAAATCTCATGATTTTTAGACTTCATTTGCTTTTTTAGAATTTGAAAATCATTCACCCACACGTCCGTGTTTCGTGTTTCCTAAACAAGATGTTCTAAATTTCTTTTTATTTCCTAGGTAAGGCCTCACACCGGACTCAATAACATGAATATCATTTTCCTATTCATTTTATTTGAATCACTTACAGTTCAAATTTGACTTATACCAAAAAATTCCTTGAAATGCAATAATTTAATTAAATATAGCAAACAGACCCAGAAATATACCAAATCCTAACATGGAGTACCACATGTTGTATGTGGACAGTAGAAAAAGTTTCAAGGTTAGCAGAGAAAAAAACTTATTATTTCATGCAGTTATAGCTCAAATTCAATCTATATCAATCAAAATCATATAATTGCGGTTAATAAATTAAAATTATCAAACGGATCAAAAAATTACCAAAATTACACATGAATCAATCTATATTCTCTATTGCTTATACAAAAAGTTTTGAAGTCAAACCCTAATTCGACCGCCACTTTGACTCCAAATCTTACTGAATCCTTCTCAACGCTACGATTTTTCTTCTGAGATACTTCGGTTTGTAAACATCGTACGTGACAGATTGTGTGAAACCTTCTCAATTTTTTACCACGACCTCCATGAATGATATTACTAGATCTTGACAAATCTCATGATTTTCAGACTTCGTTTGTTTTTTTAGAATTTAAAAATCATTCGGCCACACATTCGTGGTCGTGTTTACTGAACAAGATGTTCGAAATTTCTTTTCATTTCCTGGGTAAGGCCTTACACCGAACTCAATAACGTGAATATCATTTTTCTACTCATTTTATTCTATTATTTGAATCACTTGCAGTTCAAATTTGACTTATACCAAAAAATTCCTTAAAATTCAATTAATTAATTAAATATAGCAAATAGATCTAGAAATATACCAAATCCTAACATGGAGTACCACATGTTGTATGTGGACAGTAGAAAAAGTTTCAAGGTCAAAAAAAAAAAAAAACTTATTTATTTGCCGAGTGCAAAAAAAAACACTCAGCAAACTTATTGAAAGCTCTAGTTTGGTTTTGGTGAATTGATGAAACCCTAAGTGCTAATCTAGTTTATCAAGTGATTATGAGATAGGTAGCACACTCCAAGTGGTGAAGCAAATGAAGATCATAGCATGATGATGATGATGTCATGGTGATGATCAAGTGCTTCGAATTGGAAGAAGAAAGAGAAAAATAAAAAACTCAAGGCAAATGTATATTTTGTAGGAGCCATTTTGATTTTGGTGATCAAGACACTTAGAGAGGTGTGATCACATTTAGGTTTGATAGCCGTACTATTAAGAGGGGTGAAACTCGTATCGGAATGTGGTTATCAAAGTGCCACTAGATGCTTTAACTCATTGCATATATATTTAGGATATAGTGGAGAGCTAACACCCTTGAAAATGTTTGTGAAAATATGCTAACACATGTGTACAAGGTGATACACTTGGTGGTTGGCACATTTGAGAAATGGTGAAGAAGTTAGAGGTGAAAAGGAGTTAGTGTCGCTGGCTATACAGTGACCGGACGCTGGATCTCTAGGGGACTGGCGCGTCCAGCCATGTATGGCAGTGAAGACGTCAGCGTCGGTGAATGACCGGACGCTGGGTCATGGACAGACCGGACGCTAAGGGTCTGGGTCCGGTCGTGTTGTCGGACGGCACAGTAAGAAGTCATAGTGTCATCGGACGCTGGCAGGGTCCGGTCAAGCATGACCGAACATGTCCGGTCAAAGAAATTCATTTATGGAACCTTACTAGAAACGACCGGACGCTGGAGTCTCAGAGTCCGATCAGTTATAGCGGAGTGTCTGGTCAACAGATGACCATTGAGATCAGACGACTCCTGTTGAACGCAGTGTAACACATGGCTGACATCGGGCGACCGGATGCTGGGTTCTGAGTCCGGTCAGTATGACCGGAGCGTCCGGTCACCTCACGCCGTACCCAGTGAAGGGGTACAACGGCTCTATTTCGTGGGGGGCTTCTATTTAAGCCCTATGGCCTGTTCAAGCTCACTCTCTTGGCCATTTTGCATTGACATAGCAACCTTATGAGCTTAGCCAAAGCCCTCCCACTCATCTCCATCATTGATTCATCATCTTTGTGAGATTGGGAGAGAATTCAAGTGCATTGCTTGAGTGTTTGCATCTAGAGGCACTTGGTGTTCGTGTTTCGCTGTGGGATTCGCTTGTTACTCTTAGTGGTTGCCACCATCTAGACGGCTTGGAGCAGCAAAGATCGTCTAGCGGAGGGTGGTGATTGTCTCTTGCTTCGATCGTGGTGATTGTGAGGGGTTCTTGACCTTTTTCCGGCGGAGCGCCAAAATGTATTCTAGTATATTGCTCGTGGCTTGTGTGATCCTCATCTTATGTTGGTTGTGCGGCACCCTATTGAGGGTTTGGTGTGTGAAGCCAATTAGCGCGTGAACCTCTAAGTGAGTGAATCGCCACAACGAGGACTAACTTGTCGGCAAGCAAGTGAACCTCGGTAAAAAATCATTGTGTTCATCATTGATTCCGAGGTGATTGGTCTTCATTGTTATTCATCCTTGTGATTGATTGGTTTCTTCATCTACACGGCGGTATAACTTTTTTGATCACTCTCTTTACATTACTGCAAACTAGCTATCAAGCTATTTAGTGTAGTTAGTTGTGAGAGCTTGCTTGCTTGGTTAGTGTGGCTCTTTAGTTAGCCTTTAAGAGCACACTAACATAGAGTAGTGTCATAGCTATTGTGAGAATAGATTCTACCTAAACTAGAATTGTGGTAGGTGGCTTGCATTTTGAGTAGGCTAGCGCAACATTTGGTTCGCCTCATAATTATCTAACCCTTTTGTTGAGTGTTGTTGTAGAAATTTTTATTAGGCTATTCATCTCCCTGTAGCCATTAGGATCTTTCACTTATTTCTCGCCGAGTGCCACTAACGGACACTCGGCAAACTCCTAACGGCCGACACACTAAATGACGGATGTCCACGTGACGGTTTTTTGTCGAGTGTCTCTGGTTTGCCGAGTGTTTTTTCTTAGTTTGCCGAGTGTTTTTTTTTCAGGACTCAGCAAAGAGTTTGTTTGCCGAGTGCCATTATTTTGTCGAGTGTGTTTTTTACACCACTCAACAAAAAACTTGTTTGCCGAGTGTCCGATAGAATGCATTCGGCAAATATTTTTGCACTGTTGTTTCCGGTAGCGTGTCTCCTGTCTCGGAGCTGAGATCTCTCAGCAAGCGATCATCGTTCGCAGGAAAGGGAAACCATCGTGCGCTTGCATTCCTGCAAGTTCTCGTTGCAGCAAACAGCGATGCATGGCCTTTGTTGGCCTGGGGATCTGGCCGTGTGTGTAGGCTGTTTGATGAGAGCCAGACTGAACCGACTTTGTCTTTGCACAGAAACACTTCAGGGATGGTTCGAACATGAGGTGCTTGCTTCAAGATCCAATCTGAAAAATAGTTTATTCACTGTAGGACCGTTTTCATGTTCTTTGTGCAATAACACCTAATCATTTTTATGTTATTGTACTAATATAAGTTGCTGGTAGGCCAACTCAATTCATTCCCCCAATCAAATGCAATTCATTTGTCAAAACTAGGGTCTACTTTTGATCCCAGGATTTAAGCTAACTTTTACTCCCTCTAACCAGAAAGGTTGGAGGGCCATACAGTAACAGTAGCCAGAATCGTTGTGAGAGCGCCGATCCTAAGCGTCATATAATGTTCCATATTACATTTCGAGGATAAATTAGGGGACAACAAAAAATTACACATATACACTTTCTTTATTCACTCCCTAGGTGTTGGTTGGACCAAGACAAATGATCTGTATCCACAAGCTCTACACTTTATTTTACCATGTTTAGTACTCCCACCATTTCAAATTGTAAGGCGTTTTGAGTTTTTGTAGATCCATTCCAAATTATAAGGCGTTTTGGCTTTTGTAGATATATAGTTTTTGTATGCACTTAGATATATATACTAGGATGCATAGCAAAAGCAATGTATATAGAAAAAACAAAACGTCTTATAATTTAAAATGGAAGGAGTAACACTTTTTGAGAACCATCTTACTTCAACTCGAGGGCCACACAAGTTATCCGAGATAAGCTAGAATTGCACTTTTTGATAGCATTTGAATGCTAGGATTACGTCCTTCCTGGAACAAAGGGAGTGGCAACTAACTATCACTACTCCTTTCTAAAAAAAAGATGCAATTCTAGCTCTTTTCTTAGTCAAACTAACTTTTCTTGATCGAGGACAACTGGACGCACATAACACATACTCTCCATACTCACACCACACGTACACACACGCAAAGAAGAGATTGGGAGGAAAGCCTCCTATGCGTGCCATCGAACGCGCACACGCACATGTACTCTATTTTTTCTTAAAAAAATCTAGAAAAAAGGTGCAACACCAGAATTTAAAACCTAGTGGATAGCATCCCACTGAACTGCCCTACCATTGGACCAAAGGCTCTTTTGCTAGTCAAACTAACTTTGATCAATCAAAATTATAAACTTAATCAAACTAACTTTGATCAAGTTTATAAAGGAGTTGACGAGTAGCAATACCTATGACACTAAAAACATATAGGTATATTATAAAAATATATCCAGCAAATCTAATAATACTTATTTAGTATCATCATACTGATAACTTTTTATAAACTTAGTCTGAAGGGTCTGACTTGAAGGGTCTTAGAATTGCATTCTTTTCATACTTGATAATACGCTTAGAATTGCATTCTTTTATACCGGAAGGAGACCGGGTACTTCTAAGGGATCCCAGAGTCTCGGGACAGCGGCTCCAACGCAAAGGTCAAGATCCACCTTTAAGCCCAGATCTGGGCAAACATGGGGCTAGCTAAGCAACGCCAGTCGCTCCAAGTTCGTAAGCCACAGGTAGTTATGCCGAGCCGAAATACACGAGGTACAGTTCAGTTCAGAGTATCGGCTGCACTTGCACAGCTGGAGAGACGGTGGGTACAGCACAACCGAATCGTAATAGCATTCAATCAACCAATATTGTACAAACACCAATCAAGATTTATCTGTACCGGTAGTGTGATCCCAAACTTACAACACTGTAATACCTTTGCTCTGGTAAACCTACTTCGACAGCCAGTAGATGAAGATGAGAAACGCGCAGACAGATGCAACGAGCGAAAGAATGATAGTGTCCATGGATTTCTTCCTTCTGATAGACGAGAGGACGTGGTTAATCTGTAAGGTTGAGTAAAGTATCCATGAGATGTATATCCTAAGAAGGCATGGAATGGGCTTCATTGGTTATATCAGATGCGATACATACTGTTGGAAGCCGGCTGCTGATGTTGCTTATCTTTGTAGTGATGCCACCAAATGTTGACCGTTGAGTCATGAGAGAACCTAGCGTTGCCTGAGCTTGTGATATCACGTTATCCATCTGGTATCATTAAATATAACTCTTCAGGCATACAGATGATAGTATTCATTGTTGTGAAGTTGTAAAACATGTAGTATTCTAGACAAAAGTAGCACAACAGAAGGCTTTCCCTGAAACAATCAAATTGATGGCTTTGCTATCTAACAAGTATATAAATAATATAATGGAGATTAGTAAGGGCAATAAATGCAACAGTAACAACAATAAAGCCTTTTGGTAACTAAATTGGAGATTAGTAAAGTCAACAAATGAGAAAACAAATAAAATCTTCTGTCTATAGATGATTCTTTCCCAATACCAGCAAACAAAGAGTACATCTTAATCGACTATCTAGCCCCCAATACCAACAAACAAATAGAGTACACTTAATCTACTATACTATCTAGCTTTTCCACATCAGGCACAAATTTTATAGGTGCTTACTTTTTGCATCTTAACCATGCAATTGTCAGATCCTTTAAAAACTACAGCTTTTGTTCATTGTTGCCTATTGTTATCATGCCCAATTGTTCCTGGGCATATGCAACATGTAGGGTACCAACGGTACCAACTGAGTCTATGAAGCAAGTGGCACAAAAAATTGAACAACAATGGTTAGTGCAACAAGAAGCGTCTGTTGGGCTAATTTGCAAATATTTGCAAGCAGAACTTCAGATACCCCTAGGCCTCCTAGGGTATCAAATTTATATCGGCAGGCAGAATTCCTAATAGTCCAACTATGAGTGCAGTGCACCCTGGTATCCATACAACTTGATAAATATCATTAAATACATTAATAGCAAGCTCATGAACTACATTACTTTTTTTAGTCATAATAGTTCAACAGTTCATGTGTTACAATGTCACATTTTCTTTTGTAAGCCAAGTGTGCAGAAACTTTGGATTTTCCTAGTACACTGTTCATGTTAAGACACTATGAGATCTCGTTGGGGCCTAGCTCAGTAGCTCCTACTTTCTCTGGTCACAGATATAAGTCCATTAGTACATCAGCCTCTAGAAATATCTATAAAAATATATTACTTTAAATGAAAAGAGATAAATGTATTATGTAAGTATATTAACACCAACCTTGTGTTACCAATCTACATAAAATTTAGAGACCACTACCTCCGTCCCACAAAGAATGCAATTCTAGGTGCATTCTTTGTCAAAGTATCTAAAGTTTGACCAAATATATAAGGTAAAAAACATTAGCTTTTATTACACCAAAATAGGTATACTATGAAAATATATCTCATGACAAATCTAACAATATTTATTGATATCATAATCATTGATACATTTTTATATATAGTTAGTCAAACTAAAGATCCCTTAACTTATACTATGCTAGAATTGTATTATTTTCTGGTTGGAAGGAGTAATAATCAATAAAATAGTTTTGACTTTGGTCAAACCTAGACTATATTTGTGATTGAAAGACGGCAGGGGCTGCCCGCTGGCGAGCACAGACAGCCAGCGGGTGCTGGACCTCAGCGCGCGGTTGGCATGGCCAGGGGCGGCCTGAAGAGCGGAGGCAGCAGCACCATGGGTTCCATTGCTGCTCATGAAGGGGAGGAGGAAGGGAAGATGAAGAGGAGCACAGGGGGAAGGAATCTGGACTCTGGAGAGGAAGGTGCCCAGGAAAAAAATGGACAAAGCACATTGTTCCTCTCCTCTCGGGCTGGAAATGATTGATTTAATAGGTGTGGTGTCTTTTAGTAAATTAACAAATTGCCAGTGTGCCAACCAGCCAATTGCACTTTTTCCATGTGTTCTAGCCACACAACATCACTTTACGGGTCCTAATTAAATTTTGCCTTGAAGGAAGTACCCACAACACATAGACATAGTTTGTAACTTCAGATATCCTTAAAATCTTCCACAAAACATCATTTGCTCACTACCAGTTGCAGTGAGTTTCAGCCTCAATGAGAACAGAAAAAACATTATAAAATCTGAATCATATTCCACCCCAACTATAGCCTCAAAGGTTAAGCATGTTTGACTTCCTGTTGGATGTGTAGTTTTTAGATAGGAAACATTAATGGTATGGACCTGTGGTATTTGGTTGTCAGCTTCTCAAAAAGAATTGCTCTTTCCAAGTGTTGGCAATAAGAACAGTGAAGGCCAACATGCTGAAAATAAGATTTGGGAACTAGTTAGCAGGAGCTGATGTTGATACAGCTTTATAACAAGAAGACTCCTTTTGCTTTAACTCCATCAAAATATGTTTCATAGCCATGTACCATGAGTTAACCTATTCCATGCTTGTTAATTGTTAGTTCATGGTAAAACTCATTAAGCTCCTACGTCCTGAAACTGAGCGCACCAGTAGAAACTTACACTGAAGAATGCAATCAATCAGCTTTTTGAGCCAACAAGTGCAATTATTCCAGGTATGTCCAAAACCAAGGCAAGAGGTCCTAGGTGTTTTATCTCAACAATAATACAGAGAAACTTGAAGTTTTCAACTTGTTCTCACTGAAGTACAAAACTAAGTATTGCACATGAGGAATGTTTGGTCGAAACTAATTACTAGTTAGACAACCAAAAGTGATATTATACAGACATATACTAAAAACTAGGCAACAACCAAGTGCTGTTTAAATACTATGGTCAGGATGCAGAATTACTTGGTACTCACAAACATATTGATATGGCAAACATGTTCACTCAAAAAGTATGAACCATTTGTCATCGGTGTAAAAGGTAATACTGGCATGGTAGCATGGGTCCATTTCTATCAATTTCCAAGGAGGGGTACGCATGGTTCTTTATTTAACTTCATGTAGTGAGTTCCTTTATTTGACCCAGTGCCATGAAATCATCTTCCAGTAAGAAAGGGTAATGGAAGTTCTAGTCCAAATGTTTGGAATTCATATTGATGCTTTTTTACAGGAGTGTCCTTCCATATTGTTCTCTCAAGAAGAAATAGGAGAAACAATTGAAGGATGCCCAAAAGGAGGATATTCGTACCTGTCCAGTACTCCTGCCAATTGCAGCTTGTTCCCTGAGAAGAGCTTGATCAGCTGAGTCTGATGGATCTTCAACATCAAACTTTGCTCTGTCAAAATCTCTCAAGTCAAGGAGAGAAGCATGTTGTTGCTTCGCCCTGAGACTTGATCGAAGCCGATAGAATTCCTATATTGGATGAAACAAATCATGGTGTCAAAATGGGAGTACAGTCATGTCATATATGGTGCTTTCTTAACAGTACATTCAAAGTAGTTATGACGAATGGAACTTTAGTAGTCTAAGAGGGAACTTTAGTAGTCTAAGAGGCAACCAGGACCTGAGTAAGGTCTTGCAAAATCTCCATATGACGAGTCAGAGTATGAGAAAGAACTTCAGAACCTCCTGACGATACCCAAGTTTGCATTTGCGAATTTACTTGCTGTAACTGCTTCAGTGATCTTTCTATATCAGACTCAATATCGTTCTCCGAACCATCTGATTTCATAGAAACCAATTTACGGTATGCAATCATTTGGTCATCTAACTGAGCTTCCAACCTCCTTGCCTGAAAGGGGAGATAATAAACCATTCAAAACATGGTAAACCTTGCACACCAATAACCAGACAAGACAGGGAAAACAAGAGTAGCCTACAGCATCATGAAGCCATAAAGACATAAAGTTAGCTAATACAGTATGCCATGTTTCGGAACATTGGCAGTCTTAAACCAGAACGATTTTAAAATATATGGCCGTAAAGCATAGAAGTGGGGAAAAAACAGGCCACCACAGGTAGATGGATTGAAATCCTCTATTACCAGTAAACATACATGACTTCGCTATGAAGACAGAGCAAGTCAATGAAAGGTTCATTAGAGCTGCAGGAAACGAAATCTAGACAGTATAGCATTCGATCAGTGCACCATTGCTACAGGTTGCCCCTTCACTGGGCGAAATGCTAAATGACGTTAGAAGCGAACAACTACACTAACGGATTGTCGAAACGAAGATATTAAAACCAATTCAACTTTTTTGGCACAGCATTCACTCCGGACACGAGTAGCCTACGAATTCAACGACCAACAGAGCAGCCCCCTCCAAAATCGTCCCTCCTCACTTCTGCGCGCCTGTATCCCCACTCCATCGCGGAATTGACAGGAGCCAGATCCCAAGTAGAGACTTGGGAGACACGCACGGGGCTACGCAGCCGCAAGAGCGGGACCGAGGACCCATGGAACTGCAGATGGGAAGAAAAGCGCGTGGGATCCGAGGGCCGGGTCACCTGCTTGCGAAGGGCGTCCCAGGAAGACGCCTCCATGGCCCCCGCTTCCTCCTCGTCTTCGCCGCCGTCCTAGCGGTTCGTCGCGTCGGGAGGACGGAGATCCCGTCGACCCGCGGCCGCGGCCGCGGCTGTGACGCCCGGTCTAGATCTCGCGCGGGCGTGGGCGCGGGTGTGCGGGCGGGCGGGCGGCGAGCGAGCGAATCGGTGGGAGAGAAGAGGATGGGCGGAAGGGGTGGTTGGTGGTGGCCGAGCCTGATGCGCCGATGTGTTTGGTGTGGGAGACGCGACAGGTCCGGTGGCAAGTGGTATGTCCGACCGGGGTGCGGCCGAGCGGCAACGCTTTTCCCGCCCGACCGTGCTCCTCCGCAGGCCGCCGCGCTGCCCAGCCGGGTGCGGTGCAATGCTGCCACTCTGCCAGCAATCATGCGCCCAGTCAGCGTATTCGACATTTGGTTCGGTTGTTTAAGATTATGTTTAATTCTCTCTAATTCAGAATTTGACGAATGTTTTGGGATATAAAAAGAAGATGTTTTTGTCATATCAAACTTCAAACATCATTGCGTGTGTATGTATGTACTTATTAAATGTTTGGACGAAATTAAAACTAATTACGCGGTTTGATTTCAGATATTGTCTTTTTGTGCGAGACTTAAGCGTTTTGAGTCTAATTAGTCAACGATTAGATAATTATTACCATTACCAAATAAAACGATGATGTGGCATCCAGGTCACAAAAGCAGCTCCGATCGGCACGGATTGATGCTACATAGGCGCGATCTGCGTGGTCGCGAGACCGCGGCGAGGTCTGCGGACTGATCTCGATTGGTGGCGAACTAAACGTGGACGAGAGGGAGGCTCTAAAACTGCGTCGACCAAGAGCGCGTTTTTTCTCTCATAAAAATCAACACTCGAACAGCCCCGAAACGTGCTCCTCTGCTTAAGACGCACCAAATGAAAGCGTTTCCTCGACCTCTGTAGATAGACGAAAACAAATTAGAAAAGTCAACCTAACCCTGACGTAACCAGGTATTCTGCACACTAACCTTTGTAAAATCGGTTAAATAAGGCTGTGTTTAGTTCGTAAAATCAAAATTTTTGGATGTCACATCAGATGTTTTGAGATGTTGGAAGAGGTTTTCGGATACTAATAAAAAAACTAATTACATAGCTCGACTGGAAACTACGAGACGAATTTATTAAATCTAATTAATCCATCATTAGCGCGTGTTAGTTACTGTAACACTTATGGCTAATCATGAACTAATTAGTCTTAAAACATTCGTCTCGCGATTTCCAACCAAATTGTGCAATTAGTTTTTTTTCGTCTATATTTAATACTCCATGCATGTGCCGCAAGATTCGATGTGATAGTTTGGGGTAAAATTTTTGGAAACTAAACCAAGCCTAACCCTCTGGGTGTGGTATTGGGAGGTGGTCTTGCTGATCTGACAATCCATGCTGGCTGGTTACGATGATGTGGCATCCAGGCCCACCTGTCAGCCTGATTCACAGCTCCTGCTCCTCGCCCGGCACGGACCCGCCCATGCCTCGCGACGCTGCTACATAGGCGCGATCTGCGTGGTCGCGAGACCGCGGCGCAGGTGCTGCGGGGACTGATCTCGTGGCATGGTGCATGGAGGAGCAGGCCAAGGACGTGGACGAGAGGGAGAGGCTCAGGCGGACGCGGATCTCGCTGCGTCGAGCAGGTCATCTCGGTGGCTCGAGCAGCGCGTTGTGGAGGCGCCTCACGCGTGGCCGGCAGCTGGCGCCTCGCTCGCGGGCCCGTGGCGCCTCGAGCAGGGCAGCCCAACGGCTGCTCGCGCACAGGCGCGCGACAGCTCGAACAGCGTGGCCCGACGCCGCTCGTTGCTCCTCTGCTGCCGCGGCAAGACGCACTCCGCGTCTCCGCCTTCTTCCGTGCCTACACGCTCTACCTCCTCGACCGCGTTCGTTTCCTCGTCTCGTTCCTCTGTCTCGTCGTCGCCGATCGCTATGCGGTGTGGATGACTCTGCCTGTGCTCGCGCTGTCGCTCGCCGTCGCCGTCGCCGTCTGACAGGTGGCTGTCGCTCATCCTCCATCCTCGTCTACCGGGCACACAGTGACACAGCTTGCACGGCTGGACGAACACTGCGACGAGATCGGTGAAGCCTAGGCGTTCGTACATACCTGTCGTTCGTAAAGATTCATTTGCAATTGGATCGATCGGAGCTGCTGCAGCTTCCTCCGGCTCCAGGCATGCTCCTTGGCCAGCTCGCGCGCTAACTTCTCCGCGTTGGTCCCGTTGGTGGCGTGCGGAGCCGTCGTGGACATGGGATGCGGCGAGAGCGCGCAGCCATCGCGGAGGGCAGTGTGGTGAACGTGCGCGGCCGGCGTAGCGAGCTCGCGGCGCTGTGTGCGTGCACTGCCAACGCGGAGGGCGGCGTGGCGAGTGGCCGGCTAGCATGGGCACAGGGCGCGGCACGGCCGTCACGGGCATGGGATGCGGCGCCGCCGTCGCGGACATGGGATGCGGTGAGCGTAAGGGAAGGAGACCTGCCCACTTACAATCGGGCCCCACTTGTCAATCGTCAACGTCAGCATCAAAGTCCACCTCAGCGAGCCAGCGTGGCAAAACCACCCCAGGTGTTATTTGAACAGTTTTATAAAGGTGAGGGGACTAAATACATGATTTTAAAGGTTGGGGTTAGGTAGATCACCCTTGAAACGTTGGAGGGTTATGAAGACTTTTTTCAAAACGCGAAAGGATATCATTTCATATTATATTTGTTTTCATATTTTTATCTAAATTTGGATCGGAATACGGATATTGTCAACCATAGAATATGATGGGATGTCGACATCATAAATACGTGATTTGATATTTCGGATACAGATACGGTATCGAAAGTTGAATATCCGGATTCGGATACGAACAGATCTGAACCCTATTCGTTCTCGAATATGATAAAAAAAAATCCATACCGTTTTTATCCCTACCAATCAGGAACGGAGCCAGAAAAAAAAAACATGTTTGATTGGATGGTTAACCTCTGACTGGCTCCGGAAAATCATCTTCGAGCTGTTTGATTGCCTGTTCGGATCCCGTAGCCAGGCTCTGGCAAGCCACCGACCACCGCCCTCTAGCCTGCCTGCAGAAAAACGCGGGGGATGATCGTTCTCTTGAGCCAGGCTTGGCTAAGCCACGGTCCCGAATCTCGTCACCACCCGTGCTCTCCTCCTCCGCCCTTCACGCGCGCCGCCATGTTGAAGGTGACTGTGCGGTGCTCCTCCGCAATCGACAACGGACCACCGCCCGCAGCTCGCAAGTGGCCGCGTTCCTCGCCTCGCTCCGCCCAACCCGTCACGGTCCCGTCACCCAATCCCTCCGCGCGCCTCGAGATGCCGGCCGGCCAGCCGCAGGCGCACGAGGCCGCCGCTGAATGCCGGCCCACTCGCCACCGCCGCTCCCCGCGGAGGTGGTGCCGGCGTACCCGCCGCCGGAGTCGGAGGACGCCGCGAAGCGGACGCGGAGCCGGGGCTCGCTTTCTTCCTCTACGCCACCGTCCTGTCCCACCCGTCCCTGCCCCGCTCCCTCTCCTTCCACTTCGCCAACAAGCTCTGCTCCTCCACCCTCCTCTCCGGCGCCTCAAGGAGCAGCAGCAGCAGCAGCAGAGCGGCCGCCCTTCCGCCGGCTCCAAAAGCACGAGGCCAGCAGCAGCAGGCAGCGGCAGTCGCAGGAGCAGGCGCGGTGCAAGAAGATGTCGCGCGCGCAGGACGGGATCCTCAAGTACATGCTCAAGATGATGGAGGTCTGCAACGCCATCGACCGCGTCGGCTACGAGAACTTCTGCGTGTGCGGTCCGTACGGCACACCATCCTGGACCCGGCCGGCGTGCTGGTCAACAGTCTCCCCGAATGGCTTGCTTTCGCTCCGGCCGGTCGTCGTCGTCGTACTGCTCGGCCCCGAAGGGGAGCAGCGCGGTGGTGACCTGCTGCTGCCTGCTGCTTACTCGAGAAGGGGAGGAGACGGATGGTGTGCTTGTGCTGAACTGTTTCTGAATCTCCGTGCAGCTCATACGCTTTCGCAGAAGGTCAACAAAAGGATTCAACATCTTCACGAGTCGTTCAGCTTCCTTGTCTAGCTTGATAAGAATTCTCTTTGCATTCAGATCTACTTCCTGTAATAGTATCCTCAATAAGACAATACACAAAGATAAACAGGTTTGATGTTTCAGTAGATGGGTTGCACTCAATCCCTAAGGCTCTGTTTTGTGTAGCATCATCTCAAGTCTGGTTTTCAACCTTGGAGTAAGTTGCTTCTGAAGATGTGAAGAAACAGGTGAGATTATCTTCTTCAGTAAATCTGTCCTGAATGTAATACTTTGATCAATTAGCTTAAGAGTCTCAAATGACATTCTCTTCTTTGTCTCTCATTTTGGAGGCAAGTTTTTCTGCAACATCTCCAAGTAAATCATTGTCAACCACTGCCAACAAATCTTCTAAACAGTAGTCAAGCCTACCAGCAGTAATGTTTTTGACAATAAATAATGAAGAGTGTAGCCCAAAACATGTAACTCAAAACCTCTTTTAAGTATCTACCATTATTTTACCCCTATTCCTATACTACATTTTCTGATTCCACACGCTGCCACGTCGCCCCTTATTTCTATCCCTTCGATTCCTATTCCTATACTACATTTTCTGATTCCACACGCAGCCACGTCGCCCCTTATTTCTATCGCTTCGATTCACGATCGACGGCCACCACAACAGCAGCCGCACGAACCTTTCAGAAAAGCCCCGCCCGCACCCCCGACGCCGTATCCCTTCAGCCTTCCTCCACCGCGCCGCTCCCGCTGCTCGCTCGAAGCTTCTTTCCCCTTCCCGTCCTTCCTCTCCTCCCGACGCTTCCCCTCCCCCACCGGTTGTTGCACCTGCCTCCGTATCCCCTACGCGCCCTCCACAGCGGCTGCTCTCCTCCCATCGACGCGGCGCCTCGGCCTGCGCCGCCGGCCTCTGATGGCGCGTGCCAACCCCTGCCTAGGCCCCTTCTTCGTCGCCTCTTCCTGTCCCCAGTCCTGGTGTGCTCCATGGCCGTCCCTGGTCGTCAACTTGCTCGGCGCGCCGCCTCGGCGGCTGCCCCGGGTGGGCTGATGTCGGATTTGCTCGCTGGCTGGCCCTGCTGGCGGAACTGTTCGGCGCGTCGCCTCTCCCTCTCTAGCACTCGTGGATCCGCTCCGCAGTCGGCCTTGCTTGCAGTTTGCCCAGGTGGCGAAGGCGCACCGCCTCTTCCTCTCCCCAACGGTGCCTGTACTCGGCGACCGGCCCTGGTGTCGACCGGCAACACCGCTAACGGTGCACCGGCCCCAAGATCCGGCAGTAGCGAGCGAGCAGCGTCAACGACGCCCGGATCTGCGGAGGATGCCGGCTGTAGGGCTCGGATCCGGCAAGCAGCGGCGATGGCGCCCGCATCTGACCATCGAAGCTGCGGATCTGGCCATCGGAGCTGCAAATTCGGCCCACAGCGGCGACGACGGACCTGGTGGCGGCGGCACAGAAGCGGATCGCGGCGACGGGCTCGATTGGGCTCAATAGCGGGCTCGATTGGGCCAACTCCATTTTTTTATTTTTTTAAAGACGTCCGCCTTCGTTAATCGATTAGCGGAGGCAGGCAAAGTAACCGTCTCCATTGGTCTCCATTAACGGTGACCTTTGATTGGAGGCGGTTGTAATACCCGCCTCCATTAATCAATTTTGCCCACCTCCATTAAGTTTTGTGTAGTAGTGCACTTTAATTTTTTTCATCAGAGGTAGAATGGTCAACCACTCACTTAACACCGTTAAATGGCTAAAACTGATGGAAGGCCATCCAGGTAAGGGATTTTCGTTTTTGGGCTTTACAAGTAAGTTAAAAAAATAGGGCCATGAAAGGAAGACACAGTTTTTTGGAGGCCATACATGTAATTCTCTCTTTTTTTAGACTAGCATATGCCCGTGGTTGGGATGCCTTAAAATTTTCAGTGCAATAAAGAGTATAAAAAATAGTGGTTTGAAGCCTCAAAATTTTCAACACGATAAGAGTATGAAAAAATAGAAGTCTTTACATGCTTGAAAATCCATGTCATCTCATGTATTTCTCAATACACATATAAAGCAATATATTTCACATGCAATAAATTTGTGTCACAAAACAATTCTTTTACAATAATTCCTACATCATTTATTTGGAACAAAGAATAGAGATGAGGGTAAATTTTACAAAAAAAAGTGCTTCTGAGTTCTTTAATCACATCATAGGTACTATGAAGACTGTTTTTTACAAACTAAAGCACAAGATTGAAGGTCAGATTGTCTACCTTGTTTTTAAGTTCTTTGGGAACTTGTGAAAGCCATATGTATAAGTTGCAGAACATGAAAGAATAACAGCCTAATGCACCAATGGCCTGGTGTCTTCAATGGTTATGGGTCCTTAAGTGAGTCCACCAGAAGCAAAAGGCCTCGTCAACAAATCAAAAAAAGGGTAAGGGACTTCAGGCACAAGAAGAAATTTTGTTAAGCTAGTAATTTAATTCCAATCTGGCCAGGCATTACATCAAACACCTCTTTTGCAGCAGTATTGGCGTGAAAATGGCTGGAGACACATACTCAAGTACAATTTGTAGCAAGAACAGGGTTCTTAGAACTCAACCGTATAGTGAGTGCATGGTTCACTCCGCTATTACTAAATTAGAGTGCAGGAAAGAGAATCAGTGGATCCAAACGCATGACCACAAAACCATTGCCACAAGTTAAAAGTTTCATAATAAATTGATGTCAACAAATATTTTTATTAAGATATCAAAATAATGGATCCCTAAAAATCTCTGTTAAGATCCTGCAACCAAACAATTAACTTAGTTAGGAAACGTTCCTGCAAGGTCATGTAAGTAATACCAAATTCAGATTCAGTTTATGTAAGTAGTGTTCAAAAGCTTAATTAATCCTTGTGGATGATACAAAAAATACATTAGCTCTGTTCTTAATTAGGCTGTCATCCATAGCAGGGTTGTTTAAAACCCACTCGGTTCTCCTCGTACGAGAGCAGTTGGAGCATTGGTGGCTTATCTACATGCGGTCACACCTCATTGCGTACTTTGCCAAAAAACCCTCTACTTTGTAGAAAATCAACCCGCCATCCAACCTGTCCCCTTTAAATAGTAGGCGCGTTTTGATATTTTATGACCCAAGCCCTCATGTAAATTTTATTTCCACGCGAAGAAGGCAAAATTTGATAGTCTAACCATTTTGCAGGAATCCCCTTAAAATTTTGTGAAGAAACCCCTCCGCAGAGGCGTACCCCAAGTCCGCAACCCTAGCGCAATGCCCATCTCATCTATGATCTCTCTCCTCTTTCTCTCTCCCCACTGCCGCCACACCACAGTGCTCGCCGTGCGCCTCCCTGCTGGCCGCCGTCGTTGGAGCGCGAGGTCCCACAGTTCGTTTATCGCCGCCATCGCCTTGCCTGCGAAAGCTCCTCTCCTCCATGGCTGTCTCTCTCCCGTCCTTTCCCCCTTCTCTCTCTTTCTATTCGTCTATCTATTCCGTATATAGGGCTTGGGAGGCGGCTCGGTCGCCGTCGCGGAGCTCTAGCGTGCCCATCATCTCCGACGTAGATCGAACTCCACCAGGCTCCGATCTACACCAACCGACACCGGGCCTCTCCGCGCTCGCAGCAACTGCGCCGCCACCGACGCCCGGCTCCCTATTGGTATTTCTTAGATACTCTTGTAATTATGACTAAGAAAATATATTATATATAAAGAATTCTGCAAGCGCACAGATATAACATTGTAGCACTTCACTCGGGAGTATTCCAGGTACCATTATTTATATTTTTACCTCAGTAAAGGACTGACAAAGGAAATATATTCATAACTTATACTTATGATGGATGAACCAACCAACCTTCTATATATATACACACGCGCTATTCTATATCCTAGATGTAAAATTATATTCTACACCAAACTGCTATATATATACACTTAGGGCTTCTAATAAATATAGGAAGCCCCAGTCCAACCTGCAGGCACCGGTTCCACCACACCAGTAGCCAGGCCAGTGACTAGGCGCATCTCCACCCCTTCCTTGCACTAGTAGAGAAACGACTTTTGATCCACTTCAAAATTTGGCTTTAGTCCCGATATTTTTCGCGCCCGGGACTAGAGAAACCTTTAGTCCCGGTTGGTAGCTCCATCCGGGACTAAAGGTCCCTGCCCAACGGTTACCGAGGTGTGTCAGAGGCACGTTAGTGCGATAATCTTTAGTCCCAGTTTGAGACATGAACCCGGACTAAAAGTGACTTTTAGTCCCGGTTTGAGACACGAACCTGGACTAAAGGTACTTTTAGTCCCGGTTTATGTCTCAAACCCGGACTAAAGGTGTCTCCAAACTAAATTTAAAAGGAAAGCGTATCTTATCTAAGTTAGATGTGTGGTGGTAGGTGAGATGGTAACACGTGCAACAGCTGAAGTGGGAGGTTGTAGGTTCGAATCTCCACAGCTGTAACTTTTTTTACCCAATAAACACCTCTACTCCCGGTTGGAGGAACCGGGACTAAAAATCAAGACCTTTAGTCCCGATTGCATAGTCCCGGTTCCAAAACCGGGATTAAAGGGGGTTGAGAACCGGGACTACAGCCTCTTTCTCTACTAGTGTTGACACAATGGTGAGACCCACCTAGCCCCGAGGATTCAAATTAGGCACCCAACCTCTCTCTCACATCGACTGTGTCGGTATTAAAAAAAAGGAAAATTGGTTGTGTAGCATCGAAAGATCACGATATCCATAAAATACCATCGAAAGTTTGTGTCCTTGTAAAATACCACAAAAAGATTGAACCGTGAACTGAAAATAGCATTCCGTTAAAATAAAGCGACAGAAGTGACGGAATTGAAGTAGCCTCCGTCACGCCATCACGGGTTGTTCTCGTGGATGCTCGCCGTGAACAGGAACGGCTCCTGCGGCACCACCGGCACCACGTGCTTTGCGCGCTTGCGTCTTGCGCCGCGTCCTTGCGATCTCGGCTCTCGCCCGCCCGGTCCCCGCCTGCTGCGGCGACGCCTCTCCCGATCGATCGATCGTGTGCTCAGTAACCTCGTGGGATGGAGGAGGAGGAGGAGGGCCCCTGCAATGGGACGTCCTCAACCGCATCGGCGACATCAAGGTGCTCGGTAGCTGCGCCCTCATTTCGCGCCGCTTCCACGCGCTTGTGTTGCTCGTCGTCTCCGTCTTCGTCCGCGTTGACTGCGTCATCCCGACGACCCGCCACCCTCCTCCTCCTCCGTTGTACTGGGCTCCCCACCGCACCAGGGGCTAGCTGCGGGTGCACGACGCTGAAGGATCAAGATGCCCAAGAGGGGGGGGTGAATTGGGCTAATTCTAAATTTCTTTGCAATAATTAAATCCTACGGTTAGCCCAATTAACCCCTTGTGCCTAGAAAGTGTTTCTAATTGTTCTACCGCACAAAAGACTTGCAACCTATGTTCCAATCCTACTCTAGCATGGCAATTCTAAGAATGTAAATGACAAGAATTGAATTGCTCAAAATAAATGCTTAAAGTAAAGAGAGGAAGAGGAACACGGCGATGTTTTGCCGAGGCATCGGAGAGTCGCCACTCTCCACTAGTCCTCGTTGGAGCACCCACGCAAGGGTGTAGCTCCCCCTTGATCCGCGCAAGGATCAAGTGCTCTCTACGGATTGATTCTTCAACACTCCGTCGTGGTGAATCACCCACAACCGCTCACAACTTGAGTTGGATCATCCACAAGCTCTCCGGATGATCACCAAGCTCCCAATCACCACTAAGCCATCTAGGTGATGGCGATCACCAAGAGTAACAAGCACTAACTCTCACTTGACCACAACAAGCCTATGAGAAGGGTGGATGCACACTTTGCTACTCTTGATCTCACTAATGAGGGCTCTCTTTGGGATTCTCAAATCTCAATCACCTCACTAGGACCTTGCTCTTCTTGGCACTCTCAAACATGTTTCTCAGCTGTTGGAATGAGCAAAAGTACCCCCACACACGAGTGGAGGTGGTATTTATAACACCGGCTAAAAAATGAACCGTTATGTGCCTCTACAGGGTGACCGGACGCTCCGGTCATGTTGACCGGATGCTCCGGTCAGTTCTCCCTGAACTTCAGTGTTTAAAGTGTGACCGGACGCTGGCCAGCATCCGGTCAGCACTGACCGGACGTGTCCGGTCATGATTTTCCCTCTCTGGAACCTTACTAGAGTCAATCGGACGCTGGCCCTCAGCGTCCGGTCACTTCACATCTCAGCGTCCGGTCACGCCAGACGATTTCACCTTGGTCAAATGAACTGACCGGACTCTGCGCCAGCGTCCGGTCAACCCGAAACCAGCATCCGGTCAGTATTTGACCCTCCATTCACTTCCAACTCTCGATCAATCGTGAATGAAGTTTGCTCCATTGGATCTAAGGGCTATTTTGGAGCTACCTAGTGCTAGTTCTAACAAGTGTGCACCACACCTAACTCACTAGACTCACCTAGGTCAAGTTATCCGTCCATACCCCCCTTAATAGTACGGCCAAAGGAAAAAACAAAGTCCTAAACTACTCTAAGTGTCTCTTCAACACCAAACGATACTTAGAACTAGTCCATCCTTAACCTTGTCGTCTATCCTTTGAAAACCAAAACGATTTCCATCATAGGGGCATGACCACCATGATTGCCGAATCGATCTCCATTACTATGATCTAACTTAATTGTCTCTGCAAAACACACGTTAATCATAGTAATCACGTATTGTCATTAATCACTGAAACCCAACTAGGGGCCCAGATGCTTTTAATCTCCCCTTTTTGTTGATTGATGACAATACCACCTCGAGTATGTGAAAGAGATGAGGTTTTTAACATGCTTGGTTCATATAAGCTTTTGGCGATAAAAACAAAAGTGTTAGGCAAGCTTATATGACCCAAGCCAACATGATGTACTCAAAAGATATGAAATAAGCATGAGTACAAGTAATAAAGCTCATTTGCATCGGAGTAAAACGCGGAAGCAAAGGCAAATGAGCATAACACAAGTGATATGACATATAAATAATCCAAAGTTGAGAGCACACATGTCATATATCACGATCACGTAGATATCACTATCACATAAATATAGTTTAATGCATAAATGTAAACACACGGCGAATGCATAATAGTGTATCACACATAAAAACTCCAAATGTAATAGATAAGCTAATTCATTAACTAAGCTCCCCCTAGATATGTCGCTCCCCCCTAGATATGTCGCTCCCCCTAAGACTAACATACTCAAACCCTCTCCCCCTTTGGCGTCAAACACCAAAACCTAAGGGTCGGTCGGCGGGGCTGCAGCGGACGAGCCGGGCGTTGAGGTACGAGGAGCGAGCTAGAACTGGGTGCCATCATCATCTGACCTGGAGCTTTGAGCAGTCTGACCCTCTATAGCTGGAAGTGATGCTGAAGTAGTCTGGGTCGGATCAGGGACTGGAGCTGTTGTAGGCTGTCCTGGTATGACTGAAGCAGCGGGCTCAGATGATGCCACTGAGGAAGGGAGCGTCTTTGTAGTCTCGGTAATAGGTGCAACTGTAGAAGGACCTAGGACATGTAGATATGGCGGAGTAGGCTGCCCTATCAACTCACTGAAGGAAGCACTAAGGCTCCTGGAGACTATAGTCTCTAGCACTAGCAGCGAGGAAGTCTCAGCTGGTGTGAAGCCTGTCTGAAGAGGTGTGAACTGCGGGGCTAGCACTGGCGAAGCAAAATACTGGGACACCTGGTCTATAGGTGAAGCAAACTGTGCTGGTGGCTGTCCGTGACTCTGAAGCCCACTAGGCTGTAACGCTGGAGTCATAGAAGTGGTGGCAGTCCGACCAAGCTAGGGCGAAGGCTGTGGTGGTGGAGCCCTAATAGCTGTCACAACATGCTGCATAAATCCAAGTAGCTGCTGCTGCATGAGGATCTGCTGCTGATGCATGGCCTGCTGCTGCTGCTGTAGAGCCTACGTCTGCTGCTGAATAGCTAGCTGCTGTCGCTAAAACTCGTCCTACCGAGTCTAGAACTGTGCAAACGTGGCAGCGGTCTCCTATGCCTGGCGAGCCTAATCCTGCCTCATCCGCTCAAGTATGGTAAGAAGAGCGGGGTCTATCTACGGTGTAGGTGGAGCTGAACTGGAGCTGCTGGCCTCATGATCATGTCGACGTGCAGGCATCTGAGGAATGTCCCGGTAGTCCTCATCTGAGCTGTCACTGGGGTCGCTCTCGACTATCCCCTCCTGCTGAGCAAGCTGCTCCTCCTCAGTAGCTGCAATACCCCTGATAATATCATCCTGCTGGGCTGCAGTCTCTGGCACTTCTAGACGACGGCGTGGCTGGCTAGGTGCTGTAGGTGTACTATGATGGATCATTGGAGACAGGTTGTAAGTAGGGAACTCGTTAGTAGCACCACTGTACTCAGCTAGCATCTCAGGCGGCCTCACTGTAACTGCTCTGTGAATAAGAAATGTGATCCAGTGAGCATAGGGCAACTGATGGTGACCTCTGAACCCCTCAACAATAGTATCCTCCATCTCTGATAGAAGGAGATCCCAAATGTCAAATATGGTCTGCTACATCAGGGAGTTGAGAAGCCATAGCTATAAGCGAGTCAAGCCCTCGCGATACCCCATCCTCGGAATTAGTGTCCTCCTCATAATGGCATTCAACACTCTAGCTGTAGGAGTGAGATCACTGGAAGTCTGCTCGACCCCTCACCAAAAGGCTCCTTGAAGCAGTGGCGGACTAGATCTATAGGAGGTATCATGCGCCATGAGGGCATCTAGGAGGCATCGTCTGTCCATAGCACACCTCATGTAGCCTGACAGCTGCTCCTATAGCTTGAGAATCTCCCTGACCCTAGTGCTCATCAGCCTATAATCTCTGCCTCTGAATGCAAAGTGAATATATCTATGCCGCGGGTCAATCTAAAGAGTAGCATAGAACTGACAGACCTAAGATGGAACATATAAGCCTATCCATCCAAGTAAATCTGTTAGCCCTGGCAAGTAAGATAGTTACTGGCGAATATGCTCTTCGGCTACTACTACAATGGAATCAATGTGGCACACCCTCTGAGATCTGAATACAACACCACTGTTAAGATATGCATTGTAGAAATCCTCTTGCAGTGGTGTGTAAAAGCCATTTGAAGCTCTATCATCCCTCCTCGGCGGAAACCACTGCTCAAAGTCCACAAACCTGAAGCTGCTGCACCTGCTTGGCCGTGGCGGCCCTCAAGTCCAAGTGCATCACTAGAGGTAGACCCTTTGGTCTAGGCGGTGGACGAGAACCCCTCCGCTATGTATCTACCCTCGGCATGACTGGAGCACGGGTACGAATAGAGCGGCAAAGCTATGGCTGAGGTGCCTGCTCTGTCTCCTCGGCCTGTTGTCCCTCCTGAGTCTGCTCTACTGGCTGTGGCTGCTGCTGTGACTCCTCCTGAGGCTGACTCTCATCAATAGCATGACGCCATCCTACAACCATGACAGTCCCAACTGGACCACCATGACGGCGCTCAACCTCCTCAAGTGCTTCTCTTGTCACTGGTGGAAGCTACTGATCTGTAATAACAACACCACTGCGAGCACCTCCTCTCTCAGCACGCTATGCGGCCTTTGCAATTGTGGCTACTCTAGCTGTCTCTGCATCTGGGTACTTGCGCTTCTTTGTTGCAATCTTCTTCGTCGCCTTACCTTTTGGATCTGTAGGCAAGCGAGGCGGATGCCTCGGATCCTCATCACCTGGACCACCGGCGTTTTTGACATGAGCCATCTGACAAGGACTGCTTCCTCTGACAAAGATCAACTGCCGACTATCACTTTTGAGGCTTGGCCTCGATCCGTACTCACGAGCTTGGCCCCGAGTTGACTGACAACTGCAAATAGGACCTCAATGGCACCGACTCGCTGCACGATGGAATAGATAGGATATACAAATAAATACAATATATCTAATAGATACGAAACCCTAGGAAGCAAGCAATTTAGGTATGAAATTGGAAATGAGGGCTTGCTACCTGACGAACCGGTGAAACGACGAGAAGAGGAACGGATCGGGGAACCACTGGGTCGGCTAGGGTTTGCAATGTGCTTGAGAATCAGCAATGCAATGCGGTGAATCAGCGAGGGAAGCAACTTGGTTAGGGCACCGGCAGCGATGAAGCTATGGCACGGCGGCGCTAGAGCTAGGGCACGGTGGCGCAACGATGGCTGTGCGGGAGCGGCGTTGCTGCTCGATGGCGCATGGGCGGTGCTGCGACTGTGTGGTGGCGCTGGCACGGCACAGCGGCGGCGCTGGGGCGGCTGAAGCACATGGTGGATGCGTTGGCGCGGGAGCAGGGCACGGCGGTGAGACGGTGGCACAGGAGGCGGCAGTTCGGGCAATGCAGCACGAGAGAGGAATCACAGCGGCACGGCGAGGTCAGTGGGTTAGGTCAAAAATGTGCGCGGTGATTGAGTTATATGGGTCCCCCGACGGATTGAATTAGGAAATAAGAAAGAATCCGGGTCCCATACGTTCTCTATTGACCGGACGCGTCCGGTGGACACTGACCGGACGCAGCCAGAGTACGGTGCAAGCTTATGCCTTCGTCTTCGATCGACCAGACGCTGGATCGCCTTCTGACCGGACGCTGGGAGAACATTGTTTCAGCGTCCGGTCACTCCTTCTCAGTAGCAGTTCACCTCCTGTGAACTGATCGGACGCTGGACTTCAGAGTCCGGTGCAGCGTCCGGTCACTCTTTCTTCAGCAAATCTTCGAAGTCCTTCGTGCTCCCTGTTCCCAATCAAGTCCCAACTCAAATAAGATCCAAATAAACACCAATTGGGACTGATGTGAGTGACCTCTCTTAAACCCTCAAATTTTTTTAAAAATATTTTGCCTTAGGCTATAATTCTTTTTAAGAAAATAGGCAATAAGAGGGCAATTGAGGATAAACGACAAACAACAATAATGCATATGTAATGCAATACTTGAAAGTAAATCTAGTTGCTTGTCAAGTTTGATCCAAGGTTAAGCTTCTTCACACGCTTTACAGTGGTTATCTTAACCATATTAGACAAGCCCTATATGTATTACCAAACATTAAACATGTTGTATATTAGAATGCAATGCAAGGGACAACACAAGCTCATCTTTTAGTAAAGTTGCTAAAATTAAGAACATTGAGCTCATTTCGCAATCTATAAAATGTTGCCTCATCTAGCGGTTTAGTGAAGATATCCACCAATTGATCCTCGGTCCTTACACCTTCTAGTGATATATCATTCTTTGCAACATGATCTCTAAGAAAGTGATGGCGGATATCTATATGCTTGGTGTGAGAGTGTTGAACCGGATTATTTACAAGTTTTACCGCACTTTCATTGTCACACAAAAGAGGTACTTTTTCTAGAACTACACCATAGTCTAGCAAAGTTTGTTTCATATAAAGTATTTGTGCACAACAAGCACCCGTGGCAATGTATTCCGCTTCGGCGGTGGACAAGGCCACACTATTTTGTTTCTTGGAGGACCAAGACACAAGTGATCTACCAAGCAAATGGCACCCTCCGGATGTGCTTTTTCTATCAACTTTGCACCCAGCATAATCCAAATCAGAATAGCCAATTAATTCAAATCTAGCTCCTTTGGGATACCAAAGGCCAATGCTTGGTGTGTGCTTAAGATACCTAAGGATTCTTTTTACGGCAATTAAATGAGTTTCCTTAGGATTAGCTTGAAATCTAGCACACATACACACACTAAACATGATGTCGGGCCTAGATGCGGTTAAATATAACAAGCTACCAATCATAGAGCGATAGAGAGTTTGATCAACCGTGTTACCTCTCTCATCTAGGTCGAGATGTCCATTAGTTGGCATTGGTGTCTTGATTGGCTTACATTCATCCATTTTGAACCTCTTGAGAAGGTCATTTGTATATTTCTCTTGAGAGATGAAAATCCCTTCTCTCATTTGCTTGACTTGAAAATCAAGAAAGAATGTAAGCTCTCCAATCATTGACATCTCGAACTCCTTCGACATCAATTCACCAAACTCTTTGCAAGAATCTTCATTTGATGATCCAAAGATGATATCATCAACATATACTTGACAAATGAAGATATGTCCATCAAGCTTCTTGGTGAATAGTGTGGTGTCGACCTTCCCAATGGTGAAGCCCTTCTCAATGAAGAAGTCCCAAAGATGCTCATACCAAGCTCTTGGGGCTTGCTTAAGCCCATATAATGCATTGGACAACCTATAAACATGATTATGATATCTAGGGTCTTCAAACCCGGGAGGTTGATCAACATAGACTAGTTCATTAATAAAGCCATTTAAAAATACACTTTTCACATCTATTTGATATAATTTGATTTCATGATGTGATGCATATGCAAGGAGGATACGAATGGCTTCTAGTCTTGCAACCGATGCAAAGGTCTCTCTAAAATCCAAACCTTCAACTTGAGAGAACCCCTTTGCTACTAGTCTTGCCTTGTTCCTCACAACAACACCTTGATGATCTTGCTTATTCCGGAACACCCACTTTGTTCCAATGACTCTTGCACCTTTTGGCCGCTCTTCAAGAGTCCAAACTTCATTGCGGGTGAAGTTATTCAACTCTTCATGCATGGCATTTATCCAATCTAGATCTTGAAGAGCTTCTTCTACCTTAGTAGGCTCAAAACAAGAGACAAAAGGGTGATGAGCAATAAATGAAGCAAGTTTTTGTGAGCGAGTCATTACACCCTTTGATGGACTCCCTATGATGAGATCTTGTGGATGATCTTGTAGTAGAGGTGTATTTCTTCTATTAACCACTTGAGGAGGAGGTTGTGGGGCATCAACATCTTGTGCTTGTACCATCATTTGATCATGGGAGACATGAGTGTCTTCATTTTCTACTCTCCCATTTTTTTCATCATCTTGTGGCACATTTGATGAAGAGGGTGGATCAATCACTTGTACATCATCTTCATCATCTTTAGGCTTGATGTCTCCAACCAGAATGTTCTTCATAGCCTCCCTCAATGGTTCATCACCTACATCATCAAGATTCTCATGTGCTCCTTGGGAGCCGTTAGATTCATCAAATTCCACATCATATGTTTCTTCAACCAAGCCGGTGGCATGATTAAATACTCTATATGCTTTGGACTTTGATGAGTAACCAACAAGAAAACCAATATCACAACTGAAAGCATCTAGGCCCCTAGTTGGGTTTCGGTGGTTAATGACAATATGTTATTACTTTGACTAATGTGTGTTTTGCAGAGGCAATTAAGTTAGATTATGATAATGGAGATCGATTGGGCAATCATGGTGGTCATGCCCCTACGATGGAAATCGTTTCAGTTTTCAAAAGATGGACGACAAGGTTAAGGATGGACTAGTTCTAAGTGTCTTTTAGAGTTGAAGAGACACTTAAAGTAGTTTAGGACTTTGTTTTTCCTTTGTCCGTACTATTAAGGGGGGTATGGATGGGTAGCTTGACCTAGGTGAGTCTAGTGGGTTAGGTGTGGTGCACACTTGCTAAAACTAGCACTAGGTAGCTTCAAAATAGCCCTTAGATCCAATGGAGCAAACTTCATTCACGTATGATCAAGAGTTGGAAGTGAATGGAGGGTCAAACACTGACCGGATGCTGGCTCCGGTGTGACCGGACGCTGGCTCAGAGTCTGGTCAGTTCATTTGACCAAGGTGATTTCGTCTGGTGTGACCGGACGCTGAGAGATGAAGTGATCGAACGCTGAGAGCCAGCGTCCGATCGACTCCAGTAAGGTTCTAGAGAGGGAAAATCATGACCAGACGTGTCCGGTCAGTGCTGACCGGACGCTGGCCAGGGTCCGGTCACACTGTAAACACTGGAGTTCGGGGTGTACTGTGGCAGAACCTCCTAAATTATAGGGCCCACATGCACCTGTCACTGTCCGACGACCTCTGACAACTATGTATATGTTCCTGATAACTTAAGAAGACTGTCGGGTGTCCTCGGGGAACCCCGAATCATTCACGATTTCCGAGCAAGATCACATTACAGAGTCATTATAGTATTATAACATTTATTCAAATATCTACACCAGAGTAAAACAGCGGAAGTCTTACAATAACATAGTTTACAAAACAGTAGTTTCCAACCTTACAACTAAGTTCGATAATAATTACAAAACGTAGTAGTGGAGTTGCATTATAACATAATACAAACACACAAATAGATTGCCCTGCCCAAGGGCCATGCCTTTACTTATCGTCATCGCATTGAACAACAGTCATGCAGCACGGTCCAAAGCAGACCTGCTCATGAGCCTCACCTGCAACAAGGGTCAACGAACCCTGAGTACAAAAGTACTCAACAAGACTTAACCAAAATAGAAACTGATAGAACTTAGGAATGCAGGCTCAGGGATTCAAGGTATGGCTTTAGCAATAATTAAAGTTTTTTTGCGTAAAAGCTTTTTAACAAAATTCTTTATATCAACATTTAAAACTTCATAAAGATCATATACAAAGCTGACATGTTCTGAATTGAGATCATGAAACTTCATATCCAACACCTTCACAAACCTTATTCGAGTTCTAGTTATTAAACTACGATGATGAACAGAGAAGTGAGTCTCCATAACCGAGGAGCAACGATGATTCGAACCGATTGAACCCAGCTGGGAATTCCAGACCACACGACATATGCAGGTCCCTGACCTACATATACCAACCTACCCTCAGGTCCTCTAAAATAAGAATGGGTCCGCGCCACCCGAGAATACAGTACTCCACCAATCCAGCCTACTGCCACGTGGGTACACGCTATTCCCGCCATCTCTCCACTCCTAGTGCACGAGTAGCCATTCTTGTAATAGAATAGCCAAGTTAAGGCTTACCGGAGTATGTGGTTAGTACTACAAAGTCTCATCTCACGTAGTTCAACAACGGACGGGCCTCAATCGACACAGGCGGAAAGAACCCGCTCACAAGACCTCCATGTCTTGTGGCTCCCATACACTGAGTCCGTCCGATCTAGATTTATTACTCCACATTCCCATATCACATGATAACATAAGTAACCAAAGATCCATTTAAAACTTGCAGGTGACAGGTAATCACCCGACTTTCATCGTTCTAAGCATAGCTAAGCATAACTAGGCATATACGAATTAAACTAGTAACAAGGTAGATATGGAAGAACAAGGTTGGTAATGCACCAATTAGGTTTGCACTCAAATCCTAATCACTTAATGCAGTAAAGAAAAGCAAAATCAATTTGTAAATCACAAGGTAGGTTTAAATGCATCCGGGGCTTGCCTTCGTTGACGGAAAAGGTAGGTTCCGGAGCCGTTCCACAATTATCAAATCCGACCTCAACAGGCGGATTAACTTCCTCAACCACTTGATTAACTACCACGTGCTCACCTTCGTTCACTATACGTAGTAATAATGCCATGTTTAACATGATGCGAAATATAAAACATGATGCTCGATGATGGATGCAAAAATTAACAACTTGAATACAACTTTCCTTCGCGGTACAGTTACAAATCAAACTAACTAAACCTTTTTTGTAACACTTAATTCCATTGCCAAGAATCATTATCAACTAATGACCCAAGGTCATCACTCAATCCAAAATTCAATCAAAACCTAAATCATTAAAGGTTACTATTTGCTTTTATGAATTAATTATTTAATTAAAAATTATGAAATAAATCAACTTGTTTCAACTGAGCTCAAAATTTTTGTAAAGGTTCATCACATGATAACTAAGTGGCAAAACAATTTTCATAATTTTTTGATAAATAAATAAGCCTAGAAAAATTATGGAAACTCATTTATTAATTAATTGAGGAATTTTATCACATTCAAAAAGTACTAAAAATCAACATATCATATTTTTCCTAAATAAAATACATCACAGTGAAGTCACACAAAAATTTCATAATTTTTGGTGCTCTAAATAAATCTACACAAAAATAACAAAAACATACACTATTCATTCATCTCTGAAAATTGAAAAATTCATTTTCAAACCAGCTGAGTCACTGACAGCGGGGTCCCACCTGTCATCCCCTACCTCCCGCATTTGATCCACGATGACTACGTGCTGACCGGCGATTTCTCGCCGCCGGTGAGACCAACGGCGACAACGAAGACACCAACACGTTCACCATGACTAGGTGCACCTACTGATGTCCCTACTTGCACCGATTACGGCTCCATACCATCTCAAGCCGGCCATGGCGAACACGGCCGAGCGGCTGTACTACGCCGGTGAAACAAGGCCGATAGAGATCAAACATAGCGCTTGGGAAGGATCAGCAGCTCACCCCGAACGCGATGGAGCAAAGAGCGAGGTCGGAGGATCAACAGAGATGTAGGTCGACGGTCACAGCGGCCACGGCGGTGCAAGCAACGGCAACGATGGTGCTCCGGTGGCTGCGGTGGACAAAAGGAGCAGTCAACCGGTCATAGAGCATCACGGAAACAAGGCGGAGCTAGAGCTACACTAAGCAAGAGCAAAGGCTCACCGGAGAGCGCTAGCCACGACGGCACTCGCTCGACGGAGATCCTGCCGGCCGCGAGGAAGAAAGGCGGCTAGCGGTGTTCCTCGGTGAAATCAAGCGACCAAGGTTGGTCGGCTGGGTGCGCAAAGAATAGGTGAAGCTGGGACAGGCTTTGCCGAGACGGCAACGGCGCTAGGTCGACGGCAAAAGCTCGACGGAGCGATGGCGGTGCTGCCGGGAAAAACAGAGGAGAAAACGAAGAAGGATGGCGACGGTGGCTGGCTTTATAACATGGACAAGGAAGCAAGAGGAAGCCATGATGTGGCCTTCTCCGCGCTTAGCTTGGCCGAGGGCGACATATAGGTTAACCGGAAGCCAGGAGAAGCACGCAGCGATGATGATAGCTGCCATGACCATTGTTCAACGATATTCTGAATTGCCATTTGTCTAAATTTCCAAATTACTCCCAAATTTATGTAACAATTCAAAAATCTCCAAAAATAAAAGTTGTTCAAAATCCAAAGTTCAACAACTTTGCTTTTATAACCACCCCCTAATTCGGTCTACATTTTGAAATGCAAATTTATATTCAAAAAGGGAACATTTAAAGAATTACGCCTTTTCAAATTACTTCAAATTTTTCTAAACAACTTTGAAAACTCCAAAAATAAAATTTGGACCACTCAACAAGCTCTACACTTTTGCTTTAAGGCTCAACCCTAAATGTACTTTGATTTTGAATTAGGTTTTTCGGGGTAAAACAAATCGCTGGAAATCAGGGTTTTCGAAAATTCAAATCCAAACAAAACTTTGAACATGATCCAAACCATACAAGGCAACACATATAACATAAATGTAAACTTGTTTTAGTATATGCATATCAAAGTTTTCACTAAGGCCAAATGCTTTGCAATGCATATGATGACATGGCATGTTTTAGTATTTAAAACACCCGAGGTGTTACATGTACTGACCGGAGTGTCCGGTTAACATGACCGGAGCGTCCGGTCACCCCGCAGAGGCACATAACGGTTCGTTTTTCAGCCCATGTTATAAATACCACCTCCATTCGTGTGTGGGGGTACTTTTGGTTATTCCAACAGCTGAGAAACACCTTAGAGAGTGCCAAGAAGAGCATGGTCCTAGTGAGGTGATTGAGATTTGAGAATCCCAAAGAGAGCCCTCATTAGTGAGATCAAGGGTAGCAAAGTGTGCATCCACCCTTCTCATTAGGCTTGTTATGGTCAAGTGAGAGTTCGTACTTGTTACTCTTGGTGATCGCCATCACCTAGACGGCTTGGTGGTGATTGGGAGCTTGGTGATCATCCGGAGAGCTTGTGGATGACCCAACTCAAGTTGTGAGCGGTTGTGGGTGATTCACCACGACGAGTGTCGAAGAATCAACCCGTAGAGTGCACTTGATCCTTGCGCGAATCAAGGAGGTGCTACACCCTTGCGCGGGTGCTCCAACGAGGACTAGTGGGGAGTGGCGACTCTCCGATACTTTGGCAAAACATCGCCGCGTTCCTCCTTCTCTCTTTACTTTGAGCATTTACTTTGAGCAATTCAATTCTTGTCATTTATATTCTTAGAATTGCCATGCTAGAGTAGGATTGGAATATAGGTTGCAAGTCTTTTGTGTGGTAGAACAATTAGAAACACTTTTTTGGCACAAGGGGTTAATTGGGCTAACCGTAGGATTTAATTATTGCAAAGAAATTTGGAATTAGCCCAATTCACCCCCCCTCTTGGGCATCTTGATCCTTTCAATTAGTATCAGAGCCTCGTGGTCATGTATTTAGGCACCGCCTAGAGAAAGATGTCTCATGGGGATGGACCTCCTCCTATCTTTGAGGGGGACGATTTTCCTTGTTGGAAAATTCGTATGGAGGCGTACTTAGAAGCTCTAGATGTTGGAATACTTAGAGCCGCCTCACAAGGCTTCCCAAAACCTAAGGATGCCACACACCTACAAGGCGATGAGGTAAATTATGAAAAATGGAATGCAAAGGTTCGAAACACCATCTTTAGAGGCCTTTGCAAAGATATGTTCAATCGGGTGAGGAACCACAAAGATGCCCATGCACTATGGTCGGATGTTTGTGCGCTCCATGAGGGAACAAAGAGTGAGCGTGAGGAACGCTATCATCTTGTTATGAAAAAGCTTAACTCTTTTGAAATGCTTCCTAAAGAATGTGCTAATGAAATGTATTCATGTTTGAATATTCTTGTAGAGGAAGTCAATGGGCTTGGACTCACTCAAATGCAACCATCCGATGTTGTAAGAAAGATCTTGAGTGTCCTCCCCATTGACAAATATGGGCATATTGTGACCGTGCTACATCAAGGTGATCTTTCCACCGCTACACCGACACAAATCTTGGGAAAGATCAATGCTCATGAGATGTACATGCACATCACACCTCAAGATGGCTCATCCTTTATAAAGAAGAAAGAAAAAGATTTAGCATTCAAAGCTAGCCAAGAAAAGGGCAAAGCAAGGGTTGAGTATGAGAGCTCAAGTGATGATGAATTTGATGATGCAAGCCTTGCTCTCATGGTGAAGAAAACCGCCAAGATGCTAAAGAAGCTCAACAAGAGTGGCATCAAGTTTGATGGCAAGAAGAAGAAGTTCTTCACAAGCTCTAGAAGGAAGCCAATCTCCGAGATGGATTGCTACAATTGTGGAGAACTTGGTCATCTAGCTCACCAATGCACAAAGCCCAAGAAAGACAAGTTCAAGAATAAGAACAAGGGCAAGAAAGATGACTCAAGTGATGAAGATGAGAAGAAGAAAGATAAGCCATACAAGAAGAGAGATGGCAAAAAGAAGAACTTCCACAAGAAAAAGAAGAGTGGAAAGGCATACATCGTCGGTGATTGGCTCATGGACATTGATTCATCTAGTGGATCATCTGATGATGATAGTGACAACGAGAAGGTGGCTGCTATTGTTATTGACTCTTCATCATCTTCACCGCCACCACCGCCATCATCCTCTACACACCTATGCCTTATGGCCAAGGGTGAACGCAAGGTATCAAATGATGATGATAGTAGTGGTGATGAACATGCTAGTAATGATGATAGCGATAGTGATGATGATGAATATGAATCACCTACTTATGATGATCTTGCTAGATTGCTAAAACAATACACTAAGATCATTATAAAGACTAGAGCTAAGAATGAAAAGCTTGAGGCTAAAAATGATGCACTTTTAGCAAAATGTGATATAGCGGAAAAGGCTAGTGTTGAGCTTAGAGAAGCAAATGATGCTATGTCATCCAAACTCAAGGAGCTCAAATCTTCTAAGAAAGCTTAAAGATAAACATGATAAACTTGAGTGGGTGCACAAAGAGCTCATCACTAGCCACAACAAGCTAAAAGAAGAATATACTACTCTTAAGATTAATCATGATAGTCTTGTCATTGCTCAAGAATTTTTATCCAATGAGCCACATGATGCTACTAATGATGTTGTTAAGATTGATATAGCTACATCATGTGATGATTTGATCATTGAGAGCATTGAGCAAGGTTCTAGTAGCAAGGGCAAGCAAGTGGTTGATGCCGATGATTATGATGAGTTTGTCAAGCTCAAGAATGACAATGCAAAGCTCAAGAAAGATCTTAGAAGAAATCAAAAGCCACAACACCATTGTGCTAGAAACCCTTGACCATGATGGTGATTTGATCCTTGAGAATGAGAAGAACAATGATGCTCTCAAGGAAGAAAACAAGAAACTTAAGTTGGAGAAAGAGCATCTCAAGATTGGATTGAGCAAGTTCACAAGAGGCAAGCATCTTCAAAGTGAGCTACTTATGAACACCGTCATGAAGATGGATAGAAGTGGCATTGGGTACGTGGCAAACAAAGAGAAGAAGGCTCAAGCTCAACATCAACAAAAGCCAAAGCCAAAGAAGTGTTTTGAGTGTGGACAAGAAGGCCACTTTGCTCATGAGTGCCAAAGTCCACCACCACAACCCTTGCCCAAGCATGCTAGACCTTTTGCCTTCAATGCTCACTACATGCTTAGAAAGCATTCTAGTGGGAAAATGAAAGTCATGTTCTTAGGACCTCCCAACAAGAATAGGCCTAAGAAAATTTGGGTTGCAAAGTCACTTGTTGAGAAGGAAGGACCGCATCTAGGCCCGACATCATGTTTAGTGTGTGTATGTGTGCTAGATTTCAAGCTAATCCTAAGGAAACTCATTTAATTGCCGTAAAAAGAATCCTTAGGTATCTTAAGCACACACCAAGCATTGGCCTTTGGTATCCTAAAGGAGATAGATTTGAATTGATTGGCTATTCGATTCGGATTGTGCCGAATGCAAAGTTGATAGAAAAATCACATCCGGAGGGTGCCATTTGCTTGGTAGATCACTTGTGTCTTGGTCCTTCAAGAAACAAAATAGTGTGACCTTGTCCACCGCTGAAGTGGAATACATTGCCATGGGTGCTTGTTGTGCATAAATACTTTATATGAAACAAACTTTGCTAGACTATGGTGTAGTTCTAGAAAAAGTACCTCTTTTGTGCGATAATGAAAGTGCGGTAAAACTTGCAAACAATCCGGTTCAACACTCTTGCACCAAGCACATAGATATCCGCCATCACTTTCTTAGAGATCATGTTGCAAAGAATGATATTTCACTAGAAGGTGTAAGGACCGAAGATCAATTGGCGGATATCTTCACTAAACCGCTAGATGAGACAACATTTTGTAGATTGCGGAATGAGCTCAATGTTCTTGATTTTAGCAACTTTACTAAAAGATGAGCTTGTGTTGTCCCTTGCATTGCATTGTAATATACAACATGTTTAATGTTTGGTAATGCATATAGGACTTGTCTAACATGGTTAAGATAACCGCCGAAAAGCGTGTGAAGAAGCTTAACCTTGGATCAAACTTGACTAGCGACTAGATTTACTTTCAAGTATTGCATTGCATATGCATGATTGTTGTTTGTCATTTGTCTTCAATTGGCCTCTTATTGCCTATTTTCTTAAAAAGAATTATAGCCTAAGGAAAAATATTTTTGAAAAACATGAGGGTTTGAGAGAGGTCACTCACATCAGTCCCAATTGGTGTTTATTTGGATCTTATTTGAGTTGGGACTTGATTGGGCACAGACAGCACGAAGGACATTGAAGATTTGCTGAAGAAAGAGTGATCGGATGCTGCACTAGACTCTGAAGTCCAGCGTCCGGTCAGTTCACAGGAGGTGAACTGCTGCCGAGAAGGAGTGACCGGACGCTGAAACAGTGTTTTCCTCAGCGTCCGGTCAGATGGAGCTTCAGCGATTCGGTCGAGCAAGAAGGCGTCAAGGCAAGGTGATCGGACTCTAGCTGCGTCCGGTTGGTGTCCACCGGACGTGTCCAGTCATGATTCTAGAGGATTTGGACCTCTCTAGAATCGACCTGCCACCGGAGCGTCCGGTCAAAAGGAATCGCGTGGGATTAAATCTCTCTTATCCGTTTCCTTTTCTAATTCGTGGGGATCTCCATATAATGCAACACCATTTCTATTGCCCTGCATCCTTGCCGAGCTCTTGCCCTAGCCGCCTCCGGTGCCTTCCCTAGTGCCGCTTTCACAAGCTCGCCGCGAATCCCATGCCCGTGCTCACGTTGTCGTGCCGCTCCACCGCGCCACGTCGTGCCCTAGCCGCCAGCACCGCCTGTGCCGCCGTGCTAGCTTCCCCACGTGCTCCATTACCCTAGCGCCGCCCACTACCGTCGCTGGTACTCTAGTGCCGTCGACGCCTCATGCCCTAGCACTCGCATTGCATCCTTGCTGAAGACCACAATCTCCATCCACTGCCGATCCAGCGCATTGCGATAACCTAACCCTAGCCTCGCATTTCGGTGGTTCCCCACGCGTTGTTTCTCTTCTCCTTGGATCGCCGGTTCATCAGGTAGCAAGCCCTCCATTTCAATTTTGTACCTAATTGCTTGCTTTCTTAGGGTTTCACATCTCTAGATGAATAATTAAAATTATTTGTATATCCTATCTATTCTATCATGCAGCGAGTTGGTGCCATTGAGATCGTGTTTGTAGTTGTCAGTCAACTCGGGTCCAAGCTCACAAGTATGGGTGAGGCCAAGCCTCAAAAGTGACAGTGGGCAGTTGATTCTTGTTAGCGACAGTTGTTCTCTTCAGATCCTTTAGATGGCTCATGTGAAGAACGCTGGAGGTGGTCCAAGTGATGAGGATCCGAGGCATCCACCTCACTTGCCTGCAGATCCAAAAGGCAAGGCGACAAAGAAGATTGCAACAAAGAAGCGCAAGTACCCAGATGTAGAGACAGCGAGAGCAGCCGCTGTTGTAGAGGTCGCAGAGCATGCCAAAAGAGGAGGTGCTCACAGTGGAGTGGTTATTGCAGATCAGCAGCTTCCACCAGCAACAAGAGAAGCACTTGAGGAGGTTGAGCGCCGTCATGGTGGTCTAGCTAGGACTGTCATGGTTGCAGGATGGTGTCATGCTATTGATGAGGGTCAACCTCAGGGGGAGTCACAGCAGCAGCCACAACCAGTAGAGCAGACTCAGGAGGGACAGTAGGCCGAGGAGATAGAGCAGGCACCTCAGCCATAGCTTCGCTGCTCTAGTCGTACCCATGCTCCAGTCACGCCGAGGGCAGAAACACAATGGAGGGATTCTCGTCCACCGCCTAGACCACAGGTCCGCCTCCAGTGACACACTTGGACTTGAGGGCCGCCATGGTCAAGCAGGTGCAATAGCTCAGGTTTGTGGACTTTGAGAAGTGGTTCCCGCCGAGGAGGGATGACAGAGCTTCAGAGGGCTTCTACACACCACTACTAGGAGGATTTCTATAATGCATATCTTAACAGTGGTGCTATATTCAGATCTCAGAGGGTGTGCCACATTAACTCTATTGTAGCAGCAGCCGGAGAGCACATTCACCAGTATCTATCTTACTTGCCAGGGCTGATAGATTTACTTGGACGGACAGGCTTATATGTTCCATCTTAGGTCCATCAGTTCTATGCTACACTCTGGATTGACCCACAGCACAACTATATTCACTTTGCATTCAGAGGCAGAGATTATAGGCTGACAAGCACCAGGGTCAGGGAGATTCTCAGGCTTCAGGAGCAGCCTATTAGGCTACATGAGGTGTGCTATGGACAGACGGTACCTCCTAGATGCCCTCATGGTGGTATGATTCCTCCTACAGATCTTGTCCGCCATTGCTTCAAGGTGCCTTTTGGCGAGGGGTTGAGCAGGACTCCTAGTGATCTCACTCCTACAGCTAGAGTGTTGGATGCTATTATGAGGAGGACCCTTATTCCAAGGATGGGGTATCACGGGGGCTCAACTCACTTATAGCTATGGCTTCTCAACTCCCTGATGCAGCAGACTATATTTGACATTTGGGATCTCCTTCTATCAGAGATGGAGGATACTATTGCTGAGGGGTTCAGAGGTCATCGACAGTTGCCCTATGCCCATTGGATCACGTTTCTTATTCATAGGGTAGTGACAGTGAGGCCGCCTGAGATGCTAGCTGAGTACAGTGGTGCTACCACAGAGTACCCTACTTATAACCTGACTCGGATGATCCAGCACAGTACACCTACAGCACCTAGCCAGCCACGCCGTCATCTAGAGGTGCCAGAGACTGTAGCCCAACAGGATGATATTATCAGGGGTATTGCAGCTACTGAGGAGGAGCAGCTTGCTCAGCAGGAGGGGATAGTCGAGAGCGACCCCAGCGATAGCTCAGACGAGGACTACTGGGACATTCCTCAAATGCCTGCACGTCGACATGACCATGAGGCCGGTAGCTCCAGTTCAGCTCCACCTGCATCACTGACAGACCCCGCTTTATTTGCCATACTTGAGCGGATGCGGCAGGATTAGGCTCGCCAGGCATAGGAGACCGCCGCTACATTTGCACAATTCCAGACTCGGCAGGATGAGTTCCAACAGTAGCAGCAGGCGATCTAGCAGCAGCAGCTGGCTATTCAGCAGCAGACACAGGCTCTACAGCAACAACAGCAGGCCATGCATCAGCAGCAAATCCTCATGCAGCAGCAGCTACTTGGGTTCATGCAACATGTTGTGACAGCTATTGAGGCTCCACCACCACAGCCTTCACCCCAGCTTGGTCAGATTGCCACTACTTCTATGACTCCAGCGTTACAGCCTAGTGGGCTTCAGAGTCAGGGACAACCACTAGCACAGTTTACTTCTCCTATAGAGCAGGTGTCCTAGTATTTTGCTTCGCCAGTGCTAGCCCCGCAGTTCACACCTTTTTAGACGGGCTTCACACCGGCTGAGACGTCCTCGCTGCTAGTGCCAGAGACTACAGTGTCCAGGAGCCTTGGTGCTTCCTTTAGTGAGTTGACAGGGCAGCCTACTCCACCGTATTTACATGTCCTAGGTCCTTCTATAGTTGCACCTATTACCGGAACTACAGAGACGCTCCCTTCCTCAGCGACATCATCAGAGTTGGCTGCTTCAGTCATACCAGCATAGTCTACAACCGCACTAGTTGTTGATCTGACCCAGACTGCTACAGCATCGCTTCTAGCTATAGAGGGTCAGACAGCTTAGAGCTCAGGCTCAGATGATGATGGCACTCAGTTCCAGCTCGCTCCTCGTACCTCAGTGCCCGGCTCGTTCGCTGCAGCCCCGCTGACCGACCCTTAGGTTTTGGTGTTTGACGCCAAAGGGGGAGAGGGTTCGAGTATGTTAGTCTTAGGGGGAGCAACATATCTAGGGGGAGCTTAGTTATTATATTAGCTTAACTATTACATTTGGAGTTTTTATGTGTGATACACTATTATACATTCATCGTGTGTTTACTTGTTATGCATTAAACTATATTTTTGTGATAGTGATATCTATGTGATCGTGATATATGACATGTGTGCTCTCTACTTTGAATTATTTATATGTCATATCACTTGTGCTAAGCTCATTTGCTTTTGCTTCCGCGTTTTACTCCGATGCAAATGAGCTTTATTATTTGTACTCATGCTTATTTCATATCTTTTGAGTACATCATGTTGGCTTAGGTCATATAAGCTTGCCTAACACTTTTGTTCCTGTTGTCAAAAGCTTATATGAATCAAGCATGTTAAAAACCTCATCTCTTTCACATACTCGGGGTGGTATTGTCATCAATCACAAAAAGGGGGAAATTGAAAGCATCTATGCCTCTAGTTGGGTTTTGGTGATTAATGACAATACGTTATTACTATGACTAACGTGTGTTTTGCAGAGGCAATTAAGTTAGGTCATGGTAATGGAGATCGATTGGGCAATTAGGGTGGTCATGCCCCTACGATGGAAATTATTTCGGTTTTCAAAGGATGGACGATAAGGTTAAGGATGGACTAGTTCTAAGTGTCGTTTGGAGTTGAAGAGACACTTAGAGTAGTTTAGGACTTTGTTTTTCCTTTGGCCATACTATTAAGGGGGGTATGGACGGGTAGCTTAACCTAGGTGAGTCTAGTGGGTTAGGTGTGGTGCACACTTGCTAAAACTAGCACTAGGTAGCTCCAAAATAGCCCTTAGATCCAATGGAGCAAACTTCATTCATGTATGATCGAGAGTTAGAAGTGAATGGAGGGTCAAACAACGGATGACGACGAGCTTCGCTTGACCAAGGTGATTGTGCGTGCCAGGATGAGAGATGAAGTGACCAGACAGGAGCTTGAGCTCGTCACGTCAGACTCAGTTCGAGAGAGGAAAATCAGTTCATTTGACCAAGGTGATTTCATCTGGAGTTGGTGCGACCGAGCGCCGGTCACCCCGTGAGAGATGAAGTGGTTCGTTTTTAGCCCATGTTATAAATACCACCTCCTAGTGTGGGGTATTTTTCAATTCAAATAGACTCGAGAAACACCTTAGAGAGTGCCAAGAAGAGCAAGGTCCTAGTGAGGGAAACTAGAGAGCCCTCGGATCAAGAGTAGCAAAGTGTGCATCCACCCTTCTCATTAGGCTTGTGACGGGGCCAAGTGAGAGTTCGTGCTTGTCTTGGTGACACTATAAACGGCTTGGTGTGATTGGGAGTTCGGAGGTGTGGATGGCCCAACTCAAGTTGTGGGCGGTGTGGGGTCAACATGACCGGAGTGCGAAGTCAGAGGTCACTTGATCCTTCTTGCGGATCAAGAAGAGCACATAGGGTGTCCAACGAGGACTAGTTTTTAGCTCGGTGTTATAAATACCACCTCCACTTTGAGCATTTACTTTGAGCAATTCAATTCTTGTCATTTTACATTATTTTGCTCATTGGAACAACAAGTCTTTTGAGAAACACCTTAGGAGAGTGCCAAGATTTAATTATTGCAAGGTCCTAGTGGGAGGTGATTGAGATTTGAGAATCCCAAAGAGAGCCCTCATTAGTGAGATCAAAGAGTAGCAAAGTGTCCATCCACTCTTCTCATTAGGCTTGATCATAACATGGTCAAGTGAGACTTCCGCCCATAGAGCTTGTTACTCTTGGTGATCACCATCACCTACCATTTTGTTGAGGAGTATATGTTGCGGAGACCTCATGTTTGATTGGTGGTGATTGGGAGCTTGGTGATTGTCATCTAATCTTTTTGAGCTTCACTTCAAATTCATTTTGTTCTCTTAGCAAACTTCTTGAAGCAAGATGCAACTTTAGATTTGTCATGAAGGAAGAATACCCATGTCTACCCATCAACTCCAATAAAGATTTCCTCCCAAACTCTTGTATATTGTTGGTCCAAATTGAAGAAAGACATTAAAGCTAAGTGGTTTGGTTGAGTATTTGCAACTTGCTTGCCGCTTGACATGCACTACAAAGCTTGTCCTTCTCAAACTTCACATCCTTCAACCCTCTCACCAAATCATTCTTCGTTACTTGAGTGAGCTCATCCCAACATGAGCAAGTCTTTAGCCACCCAAGTGTTGTTTTTCCTCTCTAGAACCTTAGTTTGCATCTTGGAGGTGAAGTCCACTAGAGAGGTTGTTGATCTAAATCCTTTGAATATCACTTGATCATCATCCTTCTTGGATACAACAACTTCTTTCTCAGTAAACAAGCATTGAAAGCCAAGATCACCTCGGTGTTGAAGCTCAATGAAGCAACATATAATACATTTGAGATAGAATAATCATTTTGCCACTTTGCCCAATCACCTTGCCCTTTGAGTCAAATGTGATTCTTTCTTATCCATCTAATTCTTCATCTAGTGAGGTGCATACGAGGATCCGGTCAATGTTGTGTGCAACCACTATCAATAACCCAATGACTTCCACGGTCTTATAGTTCACCTACACACAAGAGATCAAGCTTTGACCCTCCATTCACTTCCAACTCTCGATCTTGCCATCTCTCTTCGTGAATGAAGTTTGCACCATTGGATCTCTTGTTCTTGAACTATTTAGGAGCTACCTAGTGCTAGTTCTAACAAGTGTGCACCACACCTAACTCACTAGACTCACCTAGGTCAAGCTACCTTGTTGAGCTTCCATAGCCCCCTTAATAGTATGGCCAAAGGCATCAAAAATAAAGTCCTCAAAACTACTCCATATGTGTCTCTTCAACATGCTAAGTCGACACTTAGGACTAGTCCATCCATCTTAACCTTGTCGTCCATCCTTTGAAAACCAAAATGATTTCCATCATAGGGGCATGACCACCATGATTGCCCATTCGATCTTCATTACCATGATTCCTAACTTAATTGCAACATTCTTTCAAAGAAAACACACGTTAGTCATAGTAATCACGTGTTGTCATTAATCATCCTCATGGAAACCCAACTAGGGGCCTAGATGCTTTCAGCATGTCCGTTGAACACACATCGTGCGTGTTTCTAGTCGGCGGCATTTTTCGCGCCTTGTGGGTGTGCATCATCCCGAGGTTTTGGAAACCTTGTGAGGCGGCTCTAAGCATTCCAACATCTAGAGCTTCTCTCCACGCTACTCCATGAGGATTTTCCAATAAGGAAAATCATCCCCTCAAAGATAGGAGGCGTCCTCCCTGTGAGCTTTCACTAGGCGGTTAAGAAAATATGTGAGCACGAGGCTTGATACCAATTGAAAGAATCAAGCGCCCAAGACGGACGTCTCCCACTAGTCCACCACTCGTTTCGCTACCACTGGGTGCTCCGCTCAATTCGCTAGCATGGCAATTCTAAGCCTCCACATCGTAAATGCTCAAAGCAATGAGCGATGGCGTGCTCCTCAAGTGGAAAGCCAACCGGCTCCACCCTTGGCCCCTCAATGATCCATGCGGATCAAGTGCTCATCCTCGATTCGCCTCGTCGGTCTCATCACAAGCCGCTTGATAGGCCCATGGTCTCGGCGGTGGCGAAAGGCAATCACCACCAAGCCGCTAGGTGATGGCCGAGCGCATGAACTGGAACATGACATCTATGGGCGTGTGCTTCTTCAACTCGGCACTAATGACGCTGCTTGGATTCTCGGCTGGATCACCTCACTCTTGCGAGCTTGGCTGTGCGGTGGTTCTCTGAGAGCCCACGAGTGGACGTATTTATAACTGCGTGCTCTCTATAGTCCTATCGGGCAAGGACGGCGCGATGTTTAAAGCACAACACTGATCATTTCTAGAACTCATCGCTTTGACCTCTTAGTCCATGAGAGCGTGGTGGTGGGGGTGCCGCAGGAGCCGTTCCTGTTCACGGCGAGCATCCGCGACAACATTGCGTACGGGCGAGACAGAGGCTTCCGTCACTCCCGTGACTTCTACTATCAGTTTACGGTTCAATCTTTTAGTGGTATTTTACGGAGATCGTGATCTTCGACGCTACACAACCAATTTTTTTTTTAAAAAAAAATCCCCTCCTCTCTCTCTGGTCCCGACGCCGATGGCGCTCCCTCCCCTGATGGCCGGCGGTGCTCCTCCCTCACCGGCGGCGATGGTGCTCTCTCTCCCGGCGGTGCTCCTCCCTCAGCTAGCGGCTGCGACTCCTCGCGTGGGCGCTAGGCCAGTCACGGCTGCGGCTCCTGGCGCAACAAGGGAGGGCTGGGGCGGACTCGTCGACCAGCGGTGGATGAATGTGCGCTTCGCCGCTAGAACGTGCGCGCTTCTTCGTGCAAGGGCCAATGGAGGGCGGTTCACGAGCCCCGCTTGGAGCGGGCGGCGCTCGATCCCGGCGCCCTCGCTGCTTCCGCCACCCTGTGACTTCTACTATCAGGCGGACGGTTCGATCTTTTCAGTGGTATTTTACATTCCCTCCCGGCCCGTGGGGCAGCAGCCCGCCCGCCTCCCATGGATGTTGGTAGATCTGGCTGCTATGGGATGGCGACGTGGTTTCTTTGGAGGTGGAGGAAAGGATGGAGCCATCGAGGTGCTTGCCTCCATCCTCGCCGCCGGTTGCTCGTCGACCTAGCACGGCGGATGGAGGCAGGCAGGAGGCCAAGCTCCATCAGATCCCGATCGGCTCCTTACTCCCTCAACACAGCTCCGAAATCCCGGTTCCCCCTTCCCCACCGTGGCCTACGGCGGCGCCCCCTCCCCACAGCTGTTCCGGCCCCGACCCCTTCCCCAGCATCTCTGGCAACGGTAGCGGCGCTCCTCACCAACCACGGGCTCCATCCCGCATCTCCAGGCAACCGCACCCTCCCCATGTGTTTTTCCCTCATGAGTTAGGTTTTTACACGTTCAGATGCAGTCTTGATTCTATGAAATTTGATTGCTTTTTTTGTAGATTTTGGAACACGGCACATATCAGTTAGTGTGCTTGAAGCTCCTAGGCATGGATCAGTCTATAAGAACTCATGCTTGTGTCCTGCTGGCATATGACTGTTATCATTGCTTTTTATGTGACTGCCTGTTTATGATGTTTGTGCTGTTAATTTGCTTCTCCGTTGTCTACTCTGCAAATAGGATTTTTATGAATTTGACCATGATTGTTTATGCTTCACTAAAATACAACGAGCAAAGGGGATCTAGCTACGGCAAGATCACTAAAATACAGGTGAATTGGATCTGGATTTTGAATCATGTCTATTGTTCGAGGATGTATAGATACAGACTATATGCTTAGGATTTTGAATCATGTCGTCAACCACTTTTGTATTCTATTCTATGCATTATTACAATAAATTTGTATACATTGTTGGAGCTGTTATCTGTGCATTTCTACACATTTATATATATGGTTGGAGCACTCTTCTATGCATTGTTAGAACACTTCGACATACATTGTTGGAACAATTTGAGCACTCTTCTATGCATTGTTAGAACACTTCGACATACATTGTTGGAACAATTTTCTGTGGGCTTCCATACAATTCTAAACATTGTTGGTACACAATTCTATACATTTTTGGTACACTAATTTCTATATGGCAAGAAAATTAATTATTATTCATCTAACTACTAGTTTTTATGCAATCTCGGCGCCAAAAACGTTTCTGCGCATCTTGACAATTGATTCTATAAATTTGATCGTCCATCACTTGCTATTTTTCAAATTTCAAATTTTTGAGAAGACCAGATCATGTCCATGTTATATGCTTGCGGTCTCCATCTTCTATCCATTGTTCCCATGTTAATTATACACCCCCGTAGTGAGAAGCATGATGTTGGTGGGAGATAATCACGGTTATGTCAGGTGGAATGTCCATCTTGTGGAGAGGTTTTTATGCAGTAAAAAATAATTTTTATTCATCCAACCACTAATTTCTATGCAACATCAGCGCCAGAACTTTTCTGCACATCTTGACCATTAATTTTTGTATGCCTTTTTTCCGTTGTAAGGTTTCTGCGCCTGCTAAAATATGTTTCTATTCCTGTTTTGCCGTTGTAAGGTTTTTGCGCTTACTAAAACATGTTTCTATGCTTTTTGTGTGTGATGTAGGATGGCTAGAATGAATTCCTCTTCATTTGGTGTGAGGGCGATGGTGGCTCAGACAAAGGACATGGCTTGTGACGTTCACGACTTCCTTGCCTTGCGACGATGGCGTAGTGTGATCTTGATGTAGTTGATTGGTTAATGTAAAAAGTTGATGTAGTTGATGTTACAACAAATTTCTATACATTGTGGGAGAAGTTATCCATGCACTTCTACACAATTTTATACATTGTTGGAGCACTCTTTTATGCTTTGTTAGAACACTTTGACATACATTGTTGGAACAATTATTTGTACACTTATACACAATTCTATACATTGTTGGTACGCAATTCTATATATTGTTGGGACACAATTCTATACATTGTTGGAGTAGTTGTCTGAACATTTTTACACAATTGTGTACACGGCTAGAACACAATTCTATACAGTGTTGGAGCATATTTTTATTTAATGTTGGAACACATTTCTATACATTGTAGGAACAATTATCCATGCATTGTTGGAAGGCTTCTATACATTGTTGGATGACATTTCTATCCATGTAGCTGACACTAATTTCAAAAATAGTTTTCTACTCCTACTAAAACAATGGGAAGCATGTTGTGAGATGGGACCATTATGGATAATCTACCCTAGTGGGGTAGTGTTTTATATGTTTTTATGCATTGTTTCTCTATTAAATAAACATCCACCTAGAGGAAAGCATAGTGTGGGTGGGGGTCGTTACATGTTCGTTATAATAATCCCCTAGTGGGAAGGGTTTTATGGGTTTCTAAGCATTGTTCCTCTATTAAATAATCATCCTCTAGTGGAATGCCCATCTCATGGAGAGAGTTTTTCATGCGGTAGCAAAATTAATTTTTATTCATCAAGCTACTAATTTCTATGCAATTCCGGTGCCAAAAATGTTTCTACGTATCTTGACCATTGATTCTATGAATCCGATTGTCCATCACGTGCTATTTTTCAAATTTCAAATTTCGAGAGAAGACGAGATTGTTTCCATGTTTTTACGCTTGTGGTCTCCATGTTCTATGCATTGTTCCCATGTTAATTATACATCCCCCATATTGGGAAGCATGATGCTAGTGGAGGCAATAACGGTTATGTCAGGTGGAATGTTCATCTCATGGAGAGGTTTTTACACGGTAACAAAATTAATTTTTATTCATTAGACCACTAATTTCTATGCAACGTCGGCGCTAAAAACTTTTCTACACATCTTGACCAGTGATTCTATGCATCCAATTGGCCATTACGTGTCGTGATTCAAATTTCAAATCTTGAAAAAAGACGAGATCGTCTACATGTTTCTATGCTCTCGCTCACAAGTTTCTATGCGTAGACGAAAGCATAATGTTGGTGGAGGCAATCACGGTTATGCCAGGTGGAATGTTATATCGCAGAGAGGTTTTATGTAGTAACGAAATTATTTTTTATTCATCAAACCACTAATTTCTATGCAACGTCGGTGCCAAAAACTTTTCTACGCATCTTGATAATTGATTCTATGCATCCAATCAGCCATCACGTGCCATGATTCAAATTTTAAATGTATGAATTTTATTTTTTTTTAAAAAAATATTCATAGTGGATCTTGAATGGTGCACAAAAATGTCAGGAGTTCAATGGTGAAAACCATTTTTAAATCAGATGCTTCGTTGATGAATTATAATGAAAAAACAAAAGAGATTAGATTAGATGCGTACATGCATGAATGCGTCAGCTCTGTCAGGTGGAATGTTCAGCTCGCGAGGAGGTTTCTATGCGGCAATGAATTAATTTTTATTCATCCAACTACTAATTTCTATGTAACATCATGACAAAAATGTTTCTGCGCAGCTTGAACTGAATTTTTATGCATCGTATTTGCTAGGTCAGCAGTGGTCCCCTACCTGCGCGCGCGTCAGCCCTGCGGACCTGAATGGTTGGGCTCACTAGGGGGGCTGGCTGGGGCTCTCCATTAGATACCAGCCCTATATATATATGCTATAGAGAGCATAGGGCTTCCAATAGTTACAGGAAGCCCTAGCCCAAACCGATGTTTTATGGTTCCACCAAACCAGGTTCCAGCCCACCAGCCCCTAGGCCCACCCACCAGCCCACCAGACCCACCTTCCTAGGCCCTATATATTCTCCAAAACCCTAATTCCTACCCATCCACCCGCAACCCCTGCCACCCGCCGTCACCACCTGGAGCACGGCTCCCCGTCCCGACCCACGGGTCGCTCGTTCCCAACCGGCGGCGTGGACCCACCCCTTCCCCGGCGTGTGGCTTCCTCCCCCATGGTGGCACGCGCGGCCTTCCTCCCAGTTGCTACGGCACCGGCCCTGCTCCCTCCCGGTGGCGCGTGGCCTCCTCCCTCCCGGCGGCGTACATGGCAGCTCTTGGAGGCGACGCGGAAGGGCCCACGCGCATAGCTTCGGCCGACGGTGGCTCCACTCCCCGGTGGCACCGCAGGCCCACAGCGTCCTCCCCTACCCCACCGATGGTAGATCTAGTCTGCAACGGCCTCCCCCACCACCACCAGCGACGTTGGCGGTGACCCTGCTCCCTCCCAGCATCGGCCCTGAGCCTCCGAGCTACGATGGCGGCCAGGCCATCCCTGCACGGTGCCCCGGTTCCCCTTTCCACGCGACGAGCAGCAGCGAGGCCACCGAGTCCGGAGGTGGCGACGGGCTCACAGGTCTAGGAATGACTCGCGTTCGTGGCCGGCTACATGCTCGGACGACGGACGATGGTGTCACGGCGGCCATAGGGACCACCACTATGTCACGGTGGCCGCGACCGACGGCGACTGCGTCGTGCCGGCTCGCTACCTGGTGGCCTAGGCAACATTAGTCATCTAGGTTTTTTTCTTGCAAGCATAGGTTTTTATGCATGGTGAAACTATGATTTCGAAGATGTTGGATGATTTCTATGCTTAGTTGCATAGGTTTCAACACAAGTTGAATTCATGTTCATTGTTTTGTTTGTTGATTTTGTGTTACTATATACTTTCCTGCATAAGTTTATATACATGGCTAAACTGTAACTTGGTATACATTGTTGGTATACATTTCTTTACATTATTGATACATAATTATATACATTGTTGGAGAAGTTTCTATGCGGTAAGAAAATTAATCTTTATTCATCGAACTCCTAATTTTTATGCAACGTAGGCGCCAAAAATATTTCTACGCATCTTGAGTACTGATTCTATGAATCCGATCGTCCATCACGTGCTATTTTTTAAATTTCAAATTTTGGAGAAGATGAGATCGTCTTCATGCTTTACGTGTGCGGTCTCCATGTTCTATGTATTGTCCCTATGTTAATTATACACTAGTATAGTGGAAAGTATGATGTTGGTGGAGGCAATCAAGGTTGTCTCTTGTGGAATGTCCATCTTGTGGAGAGGTTTTACGCGGTCACAAGATTAATTTTTATTCGTTGAACCACTAATTTCTATGCAACGTCGGCACAAAAAATTTCTGCGCATATTGACCAGTGATTCTATGCATCCAATCGGCCATCACATGCTATTATTCAAATTTCAAATTTTGGAGAAGACGACATCATCTGCATGTTTTATGCTTGCAGTCTCCATGTTCTATGCATTGTTGCCCACCTCCATAGTGGGAAGCATGATGTTGGTGGAGGCAATTACAGTTATGTCAGTTGAATGTCCATCTCACGGAGAGGGTTTTAGGCGGTAACAAAAATTAATTTTTATTTATCCAACCACTAATTTCTATGCAACGTCGGGGCCAAAAACTTTTTTGCGCATCTTGACCATTGATTCTATGCATCCAATCAGCCATCACATGCCATGATTCAAATTTCAAATTTTGCAGAAGACGAGACCATTGATTCTATGCAATATCGACATACATTGTTGGAACAATTATTTGTATGCTTCTACACAACTCTATACATTGTTGGTATACAATTCTACACATTATTGGAGCAGTTTCTTTGCGGTTTTATTCATTGAACTACTAATTTTCTATGCAATGTCAACGCCAAAAATGTTTGTGCGCATCCTGACCATTAATTCTATGAATCCGATTGTCCATCACGTACTATTTTTCAAATTTCAAATTTTGGAGAAGATGGGATCGTCTCCATGTTTTACACGTGCGGTCTCCATGTTCTATGCATTGTCCCCATATTAGTTATACATCCTCATATTGCGAAGTATGATGTTGGTGCAGGCAATCACGGTTTTTACGCATTCAACTACTAATTTCTATGCAACATCGACGCCAAAAACTTTTTTGCGCATCTTGACCATTGATTTTTATGCATCCAATCGGCCATCACGTGCCATGATTCAAATTTTAAATTTTGGAAAAAGACGAGATCGTCTGCATGCTTCTATGCTCTCCCTCACAAGATTCTATGCATAGATGACAACATAAAACTCTATATCTTAATGCGTAAATTTATGAATTTTAAATTGTTTCAAAAAATATATTCACAATGGATCTTGAATCGTGCACCAAAATGTCCAGAGTTCAACAGTGAAAACCATTTTTAAATTGGATGTTTCGTTGAGAAATTATGGCGAAAAATGGAAGAGATTAGAGTGGACGCACGCATGCATGCATGTGTCAGCATGTGTCAGCCTGCGTCGGTGCTGCTGTCAGGTGTAACATACAGCTTGCAGAGAGGTTTTTATGCAGTAACTAATTGATTTTAATTCAAGGAATCACTAGATTTTGTGTATCGTCACGATAAAAACCTTTCTGCGCAGCCTAACCTAGGATTTTATGCGTCCAATCGATTAGGTCCCTAGGAGCCCCCCACCTGTGCGCGTGTCAGCTTCGTGGAGGGCTGGTTGGGGTGACTGGCTGGGGCTTCCAATAGCTATTTGCAGCCCTGGGCTCCCAATATAATAAATGTAACACTCAGAGTACTCCATAAGATAGCTATAGCAAGACTAAGTAGATACAATAGAGAAACTAATTTCTAAGTTATTCTTAATTACAAGTCAAAGCATACATTGATTGTGCAATTATACTTAATAATCATGGCTAAAGATTAACTTCATATCTACATATAAGGGACATTACTAAGGAAGATCAAGAACAAAGTTTGACTTTCATTGCAACGGTGTCCTACTTGGTCTACAGACGGGAGGTGGACTACAAAGGAGTCAACGAGGTTGTTACCCCCGCGATCTACCACACGATCCGAAATGTAGGTTGTATCCATAGGTAAACAACGTATAACCACCACGCTTACACAATGTCGACCACTCACCCCGTACGCACATAAGAGCGAGCGCTTTGCAAACTTATGCATAAACATAATGATAATTCTAGCTATACTAAGCATATAATAAATGCAAACTGTGATAATAATAACTGAGAACATGAATAATATTAAGAATGATGTCATAGCAATTTTAGCAAACATATAAAATAAGAAAGATACAAGAGAGGATACAAAAGGCTTTACCAAGCCACAACAAGATCAGGAATCCAAGCAAAAAGCTTGCCTCTCTCTAGATCTAACTTAGCTAACTATGCCTATGAATATTTGTAGAGCTCTGAGGTTTTTCTTCTTGATGATGATGGAGGATGAAGGATGATGCCCTTGAGGAGGAGGTAGGGGGGGCTATTTATAGGGGGAACTAGGGGTCCTATGGGCCCATGAATCCATGAGAACGTTAAATCTAAGCCCTCAATATGAACCGACTTGAGCAACAACGTAGATTGAACCTAGGAGGCGGTGGAGAACTGACGTAGCAAACAGGGGCTGCCAGGTGGGCCCCACACCCTGACGAAAGGGGTCGGGTCACAGTGCATTGTCTTCTGGACTATTCTAGAGTCTTCTTAAGTCGGTTTCGTCGTGGATAAATGTGATTTGATCTAACGATTAGGTCCACCTTGCTCATTTTCTGAATAAATCCTCCTGAAAATACAGATTCACCAAAACTCGTGAAATTAGTCAGTTTAAACCCCTAAACCTATGTTGATGATCATTTTCATGCATTCATAGAAGTTATATTGACGGTTTATGATGAGTGTTAACTACTGTCAATACTCCCACATTCCCCAAGCCTCTCTCCTCTCTAGTGCAACACCTTCCTCCACTCCACGAGATCTGGGTCTGGCAGATCCGGTGCCGCAGGCTGTGGCGTGCCTAGCCTTAGCTGCGTGATCATCGGTGGCCTCATCTGTGCCCTACGTGATCTGCATCAAGGCTGAGCACACCGGGGCTAGCGAGCATGGCGGACCGTGCCTCGTCGCCTGCAAGAGGAGGTCATCCCCAACACGCAAATCTCCATCATGCACTTTGTTATTTTCTAGATCAGTTTGATCTTTCATAGCTCGGACTGAAGCAGAAACAAGTAGTGTAAGTCTAATACTGCAGAAAGAAGGGAGGATGCCAATCAGAGCAGATTTTATGGAGATTCTGTTACCCTGCTACGAAACATCACACTAAAGCATCCTTCTGCTGGATAGAAGGGGTCTTGATTCTTTTTTTCTTGTCTCTACTCATTGTTTAGCTACATATCTTTTTAAATCTTGAGCTTTGGTTACTAAGATTATGTTATGAAAATACGCATCTCTTTATAAAAGACTAAAATTTTCATGGTAGAAATATAGGTTACCAGTGGGAAAAAAAGACTCAACTGCATAGGTTTGTTGGTACTGTCTTTTTTCTGAATTATTATACTGAGACGGTACTATCTTTTTTCTCTAGAAGGACTCCATTGCGTTGCTTTGTTTTACTACTCACGTCTCTCTTTGTATCATTGGTTTAGTTCTGAACAATTATTTTTCCTTTCTCCTTCATATGTATAGTTTGGTAGCTCACATGTGCATAAAGAAGAGATTATATGTAGAATGGTCTCGATTCTTAAAAATAAATAGGCTCACAGGTTGCCTGATCTTTGTATATATGGTCAAAATAATGATGGTGCAGTTCAATGCCCTACTGTAAAATGAAATTAGCAGTTTTTGGAAAGGGATAGACACATGACGGATGGACCAATGAGTAATCTTCACTACTACAGATTGAGATACCACTGTTGTCACTTTCACTGCCGTAGCAATAGAAGCGACAGTGTGATACTTTCGCCGTCAGTTGGACCAATAGGGAGACCTCATAAGGAATGAAACCGACAGTTGAAAACCATCAATGCGGCGGTGCTAGTGGGGTTGAATTCCACCATCATTTGGAACGCCGAGCCAATTGAGATACACGTTATGGCCGCCGGACCTATGTTGGCGGTGCTTAACTCACATTTCTAACCGCCAACTTTCATATAAAAACTACTAAAATAAACACCAAGCTTAGACATAGGGCTTTTATAACTAATAACTTCCACAAGTTTTGGTGTTTGACCATTTGTAGGGGGCATTCATGAAATACATAGAAAATACATTCAAAATGCGCAAAGAAGCAAAGCATAACACCGTATTGCGCAAAGAAAAAGAGTCCAAGGGGAGAAGACTCACTACCGGGCCAAACCAAGGCCTAACAAGGTGGAGAACAAGACCAAATCCAGATCAAACCAGCTCCAATTGGCGCGAAATCTCCATAGGGTCACTCTAGAAGACCGAAGAATATCTCTCGTCAAAACTGGACTCAAGGTGGGCCAACCAGGGTGTGGCCACACCCCTGCTGGATTCCCTCGGCCCCAACCTTGACCAGGTGCTTCTTACAGCCTCTCTAAGGTCGGTTGCGATGGGGGTTACCTAAAAATAGATAGGCAAACTGACCTACTTGTGCTATAAAAGGAGGGAGAGGGCTCGCATTCTCAACACAACACACAAGAGCAAGAGTACTCCACTTCTGAGCTTCACTCTAAGGGCTTAAGCCCTAGATAGCCAGTAGAGTAGTAAAGGAGAGATGTGAGGGAGAGCTCGGGGAAGCGCTGGACTTGTCGGTGTCTCCCCGACTTATACCTCGACGAGCATCTTTACTTCAACGGGTTCTCCTGCTAAGTGAGTGTTCGGGGTTCTTTTGGTTATAAAGTCTTTGATTAGTTAAACTTTACTCTTACTTGTTTGCGGGTTCGTTGTCCGTCCCCATGGCGGATGCTCTAGTAGAGGACTCCTAATTAAGACGGATGTTCCTGGCCAACGCTAGAGTAGTAACCAATAGCGTAGACGTGGTGTCTAAACTAGAAGTTACCTTCGTTTGCCTCATGCTCCACGGTTGTGGAGTATGCGGTAGGTGGTGACAACCCTGTCCATACCTTGTAACCCCCCACGTCTGGGCACAGTGTAGAGATGCAGGCCAACATTGCCTGGCAGACCAGGTGCAACCCGCCGCTCGAAGTAAGAAAGTAAAAGTAGAGTTTATCTATCCCTGGACCCAAAAAAACCATCAGAATCCTTCTTGACCTCTATCCACTCTACCCTTGTGTTGTCCTTGAACAAACTATCTAGAAGAATACCTCCATTCCCTGTGAAAAATATGATACACTAAATACTTCCGGATGAAGTGCTACAACGGTAATTCCGTGCGCTTGCTGATTATTTCTGTTTGTGTTAAGAAATACCAACAACCTACACAACCGTTTGGTGTACCGGCGGTAAATATTGAACGTGAGTCAGTGAGAGTGTGTCCCAATGCCCAAGCCCAACTACCAACACCCCCCGCTCTACATATTCTTCAAGCCCGCTGCCCTCTTTGACCACCCCTCTTCCTTGTTCATCCCCTTCTTCCATCAGACTAGAACCATGTCGGGGGACAATTTTTTCAAGCTTCCCAGCTATGACTCGTCCTCCGATGAGGACGAGGTCTAGCAGCACTCATCGTCTGAGGAGGCTTGCAGGGAGTATATGGATCCTGATTTGATTCCTGACTGGAGCTTCGAGGAGGAGGACACCGAGGAAGAGGGAGGAGGAGGAGGAGGATGATGAGGACAATGACGAACGAGCCCAAGGACAATGACAACAATGAATGATGACAGGCCTCCTCCAAAGTAACCAAGGCATCCATCATCCTTGCTCTGAGAGGATTATTTTTAGGTGTATTATCTTTGTGGACGAGTACAACCATGTACTCGTTGGAAATGTATCTATATATTTTATAAAGTAATAAACAAAAAATCTAGTCCGACCAGTGCTTCATTCTTTTGCTGTCATCGCTCTTAGTGTTATGTGATGTTGCTGGACCAATGTTTTTGGTGGCCTATAAACCGATTTGTTCAAAATAATTAGCAGTAGAGCAAATTGATGATAATTTTGTTACAAATCTATGAACTTAGGTCCTTTTTGGATCCTCTAGTTTTTGGTAGTTTTTAAGAATCTGGCTTTTGTAAACTGGGTGGGATCCAAATAGGCCAATTTTTAAGAATTTGAAACTGGTCCAAACAGGGTCTTAATGAACCAGTGCTTGACAGGCCATGCTGCTCGCACTTCCGTACGCCCCCTATGCCTGATATAATGGTGTTTGGTGCGGTGTCTGTTCTTTCGAATGCCAAAAGCCGGTGGTAAAGAGTATTTCCCCGCTGGACTGCATATCCAGGCAGTGGTAAAGGCTGATTTCCACCGCTGGGTAGACGGCGTAGGCTTCCTTAATTAAAGTCGTTTGCTGCCATAGCCATACACAAAATGAATCCCACTGTTCCCCTTTCGTTGACCATTGCTAGTTTCCCAATATCTATTGAAGGTTGTGTCCGAATCGAAGCTGGCTCATCACTTAACTGATCCGAGGTCCACAAAATTTTCTTCACAGACTCAATTACTTGATTGTTGCTATTGTGCTTTTTACTACGTTATCGATGTTCTTGCTCAACGGGACCTCCACGTTCATTTTTGATTTCTTCGTGCTATAAGATCTGCCTTTGCTATACATAGATGGATCATGGATGGATGTATATGAATCGCAGTTCAGCTGCATTCGTTCAAGGCCTTGGCTCGTTTATCAATGTCATGAGTGCTTACATGGAACATAATGTTGTGGCTCTTGAGTTCATAAACTACCCATGCAGGGATTGCAAAAATCTTAAGTAGTGGGATAGCAAGGAGCAAATCAGGGGTCATCTGCTTCGAAGGGGTTTCATGCCAAACTATATGGTTTGGGCAAAACATGGGGAAGAAGGCAAGAACCCACCTGACGAACAAGCTTCATCAGGTATACAAAATCGCAAGAGGGATACAAATGTAGGTGAAATAGGGTACGTGAACGAGAATTAGATGGTCCTAGAGACTGTGAATGAAGGTGTTGAAGAAACCATCATCGTCCGGGGAATGATAGTTTGGGAAATAATGAAGTGGTAGATGCTTTAGACTAGATGATTCATGCTGGGAAGCCAGATTTCCTTGATGAAAAAAACTAAAAAAGTTGGAGGAGATGAGGAAGCATGCAAGAACTACGCTGTACAAAGGTTCAACTGTGTCAAAGTTGGAAGCTGATATTTTGCTTCTGGAGATGAAAGCAAGGAACGGAATGTCGAACACTAGGTTCAATGATGTCATATCCCTGCTGCAGAAGTTTGTTCCAAGCCCAAATGAGTTGCCTGAGAACACATACGAGGCCAAGCAAATGATCTGCCCATTGGGACTTGAAATATTGAAAATACATGATTGTCCCAGTGACTGCATATTGTTATACGGAGATTACAAAGACTTGGATTCATGTCCTCGATGCCATGCCTCACGATACAAAACTGGCAATGATGCCATGATGCAAGCTGGCCACGAGAAAAGACTGGCCATGAAGGTGATGTGGTATTTCCGTATAATTCCTTGCTTGTAGCGTTTGTTTGCCACAGTAAAGACAACGAAACTAATGAGGTGAGATGCAGAAGATCAGGTGAATGATGGAAAGTTGTGGCACCTGGCTGATGGCGCCTAGTGGAGAACTATTAATCACAGTTATAGGCGGTCGTTTTCTAATGAAATAAGGAACATAAGGTTTGGTTTGAACATGGATGGGATGAACCCGTTTAACATGGTTCGCAACAATCATAGCACTTGGCCAGTGAGTCTTTGCATATACATTGTTGATGGTCACAAACACCCATTTTTGACCATCAACATTCAACCAAAAGGTAAGTAAAGTGAGGTAAAACATCATCACATGTGTCCAATTTGCTTTATAATAAACCTAGTTCCACTTGTACTTGGAGATTTATTTTTATGCAGGAATTTTAGCAAAAATGGTGCAAAACAAAGGCATAGGAGACAAGTGGACATGACAGGGAGGCCAAAGCCCATAGGTCCACGTCGGCCGATACCATGTGGCGTCACCCAATGCCACCCTAGGCCCTGCCACATCAGTGATCCGTGGGATGAGCTCCAGAAGGCTTAACAACCATTGATCAATGTCAGCTTGATCCAAAGGTGGAGGTTGAGTTGCTGAGGATCCATGGGCCCACTATCGTCCACTTGGAGGGCCAAACCGACCTCCAAACTGCCTTTGGGACTAGGACAACCGCTTTACCTACCATGCAGCCGACTTTGGGGAGCAATCAGGGCCCTACGATCGTAAGGTGGTGGAAATGTGAAAGGTCCTAATGGCTAGAGGGGGGGGTGAATAGCCTAATAAAAATTTCTACAACAACACTTAATAAAATGGTTAGACAATTATGAGGCGAAGCAAGAGTTGCGCTAGCATACTCAAAATGCAAGCCACCTACCACAATTCTAGTTTAGATAGTATCTAATCACACAATAGCTATGACACTACCCTATGTTAGTGTGCTCTTAAAGGCTAACTAAAGAGCCACACCAACCAAGCAAGCAAGCACTCACAACTAACTACACTAAAGAGCTTGACAACTAGCTTGCGGCAATGTAAAGAGAGTGATCAAGAAGGTTATACCACCATGTAGATGAAGGAACCAATCAATCACAAGAGTGAATAACAATGAAGACCAATCACCTCGGAATCAAATGATGAACACAATGATTTTTTACCGAGGTTCACTTGCTTGCCGGCAAGCTACTCCTCGTTGTGGCGATTCACTCACTTGGAGGTTCACGCGCTAATTGGCATCACACGCCAAACCCTCAATAGGGTGCCGCACAACCAACACAAGATGAGGATCACACAAGCCACGAGAAATCCACTAGAGTACCTTTTGGCGCTCCGCTGGGGAAGGGTCAAGAACCCCTCACAATCACCATGATCGGAGCCGGAGACAATCACCACCCTCCGCTCGACGATCCTCGCTGCTCCAAGCTGTCTAGGTGGCGGCAACCACCAAGAGTAACAAGTGAATCCTGCAGCGAAACATGAATACCAAGTGCCTCTAGATGCAAACACTCAAGCAATGCACTTGGATTCTCTCCCAATCTCACAAAGATGATGAATCTATGATGGAGATGAGTGGGAGGGCTTTGGCTAAGCTCACAAGGTTGCTATGTCAATGCAAATGGCTAAGAGGGTGAGCTTGAGCCGGCCATGGGGCTTAAATAGAAGCCCCCATGAAATAGAGCCATTGTACCCCTTCACTGGCCACAGCGCGGGGTGACCGGACGCTCCGGTCATACTGACCGGACTCTAGACCCAGCGTCCGGTCGCTCGATGTCAGCCACGTGTCACACTACGTTCAATAGGAGTCGTCTGATCTCAATGGTTATCTGTTGACCGGACATAGCGCACAAATTGACCGGACGCTCAGCCTACAGCGTCCGGTCATTCGAGTAAGGTTCTAGAAACAAATTTCTTCGACCGGACGCGTCCGGTCTTGCTTGACCGGACACAGCCAGCATCCGGTCAGTTACCCTGACCATTGTGCTGCCACGTCAGCTGGGACCGGACGCACCCTTTCAGCGATTCGGTCAGTCCGAGACCCAGCGTCCGGTCGATGACCGACGCTGGCGTCTACGCTGCCACACTTGACCGTCTGCGCTGGTACCTCTGAGACCAGCGTCCGGTCACTCAGTGACCAGCAAGACTAACTCCTCTTCACCTCTAACTTCTTCACCCTTGCTCAAATGTGCCAACCACCAAGTGTATCACCTTGTGCACATGTGTTAGCATATTTTCACAAACATTTTCAAGGATGTTAGCATTCCACTAGATCATAAATGCATATGCAATGAGTTAGAGCATCTAGTGGCACTTTGATAACCGCATTCCAATATGAGTTTCACCCCTCTTAATAGTACGACTATAAAACCTAAATGTGATCACACTCTCTAAGTGTCTTGATCATCAAAACAAAATAGCTCCTACAAAATATACCTTTGCCTTGAGCTTTTTGTTTTTCTCTTTCTTCTTTCCAAGTCAAAGCACTTGATCATCACCATGCCATCATCATCATCATGCTATGATCTTCATTTACTTCACCACTTGGAGTGTGCTACCTATCTCATGATCACTTGATAAACTAGGTTAGCACTTAGGGTTTCATCAATTCAACAAAATCAAACTAGAGCTTTCAATCTCCCCCTTTTTGGTAATTGATGACAACCCTTATACAAAGATATGAATTAAAATTCAATTGAATCCATGTTGCTTGTCCAAGCATATTTACCATGTGTAAAAGGATATGGACAAGTTTCATGAACTCTATATGGTAGCAATTGCTCCCCCTTACATATGTGCTAAGAGTTTGGATTGTAGCTTGCACATATGATTAAATAGGAAATATAGGAGACAATGTCTACCAAATGATGCTAAGGTATAAGAGATGGACCTTTGAAGCATGATACCAATCGGAGTGCACCATTATACCATCCTTAGCATCATGGTTAGCTTAGATACCATTTAAAATCTTTGATAGCTAGATACCACTTGTAAAGCTTTGTAAAAGATACTACATAAAAATCTATTTGGAATAGATATCACTTGATAATACTTGGAAATGATACCACTAGTGAATACACCTAAGCATACTAGATTTTCATTTCATCATTCAAGTTTACAACTATCATTCATCACACAAGCATGGATATTTAAATTAAAACTTGTGTTATGCAAGCAAACATATGAAATGCACATTCAAATGCACCAAACAAGTTTATGACCTTGCTCCCCCTACTTGTGTGCTTAAGATTTTAATTGATCCCTATTTTAATTGATCCCTTTCCTTTATCATATCTCTCCCCCTATGTTGTCTTTTCACCATCTTAGTACACTAATATATCTTTTGTCTTTCTCCCCATGTATTAATATCTTTGTTATTTCTCCCCTATCACTTATATCTTTGTTTCTCTCCTCCTTTGTCATCAATGACCACAAAGACTTATATTCTAGATAGGTTAGGATTATCAATGTCAATCAATGGGGTGAGGATTATATTTCAAAATTTGGTTCAATCTAGAATACTTGCCAAAGACATTTAACTCGGTTTGATCCAAGGACAAGCTTCTTCACACCTCCAAATAAGAGTTATCTTGTACCATGTTGAGTTAAACACTTAAAGCTTATTTTCTAGATTAAACACTAAGTTTACAAGCCCACAAACATGTCATATGCTACCACTAGATCAAGTCAAGCATAGAAACGATAGTGATACCATATAATCATCAAATTCATTTGATTTTCATGAATAAGCCTAATAAAATGAAGAGATGACTAGATGCACTAAACATGTCCTTAGCAAGGATGTATGCCATGCCAATCAACTTTTACCTTGGATTGCTCGAAGGAGAGGCATGTCATATAAGTGGGGGGTGCATCAACACATATTTGAGAAATCCAATATGTTCAACTCATTCCTAAGCTTGCAAAACCTTTTCTCATCCAATGGGTTGGTGAATATATCGGCAAGTTGATCTTCGGTGCCTACACTCTCAATGCAAATGTCCCCTTTTTGTTGGTGATCTCTTATGAAATGGTGGCGGACATCAATGTGCTTTGTTCTTGCATGTTGAACCGGATTGTTGGTTAACTTGATTGAACTCTCATTGTCACATAGCAATGGCACTTTCTTGAACTTGATTCCAAAGTCACACAAAGTAGCCTTCATCCAAAGTATTTGTGCACAACAACTACCGGCGGATATGTATTCAGCTTCGGCGGTTGATAATGCAACACTATTTTGCTTCTTTGATGACCATGAAACAAGTGATCTTCCCAACAATTGACATGTGCCCGAGGTGCTCTTCCTTTCAACCTTGCATCCCGCATAATCCGAGTTGGAATAACCAACTAGCTCAAACTTTGCTCCTTTGGGATATCACAAACCAACATTTGGTGTATGCTTCAAGTACCTCAATATTCTCTTTGTAGCCTTCAAATGACTTTCTCTTGGTGAGGCTTGAAATCTTGCACACATGCATACACTAAACATGACATCCGGCCTTGATGCGGCCACATAGAGTAGGCTTCCAATCATAGACCGATACAATTTTTGATCCACCATGTTGCCACTTGCATCACTATCCAAGTTACCATTTGTTCCCATTGGTGTGCTAATGGCTTTGCTATCACTCATGCCAAACTTCTTGATCATGTCCTTGATATACTTGCCTTGACTCACAAATGTACCATTCTTCAATTGCTTGATTTGAAGACCAAGGAAGTAACTTAACTCTCCAATCATAGACATCTCAAACTCAATTGCCATTATCTTTCCAAACTCATCATAAAAGTCTTGATTGGTTGATCCAAATATGATGTCATCAACATAGATTTGCAATACAAATAAATCTTTTCCAATCTTCTTACTAAAAAGAGTGGTGTCAACCTTGCCCATCATGAATCCTTTAGAGAGTAGGAAGTCCCTCAATCTCTCATACCATGCTCTACGTGCTTGCTTCAAGCCATACAAAGCCTTTTTCAACTTATACACATGGTTGGGCTTCTTATCATCTTCAAAACCGTGAGGTTGCTCCACACATACTTCTTCATTGATGTAACCATTGAGAAATGCACTCTTAACATCCATTTGATAAAGTTTGATGTTGTGGGCACAAGCATAGGCTAGCAAGATTCTAATTGCTTCCTAATCTAGCAACCGGGGCATATGTTTCTCCAAAGTCAAGACCTTCAACTTGTGTATAGCCTTGTGCTACCAATCTTGCTTTGTTCCTTACTACTATCCCATCTTGATCTTGCTTGTTTCTAAAGACCCATTTGGTTTCAATCATATTGTGTCCCTTTGGTCTCTCTACTAATTCCCAAACTTGATTTCTTGTGAAGTTATTCAATTCTTCATGCATAGCATTCACCCAATCAACATCCTTCAATGCTTCATCTATCTTTTTGGTTCAATTGATGACACAAATGAGAAGTGCTCACAAAATGAAGCCAATCTTGATCTTGTTTGAACACCTCTTGAAATATCACCAATGATAGTGTCCAATGGATGATCCCTTGCAACATTGGTTGGTTGGAGGATTGGAACTTGATTGCTTTTATTTTCTTGATCATTGGGTTGAGATGATGTACTAGCCACTTGATCTTGTTCATTGTCATGAGAGCCACTTGTACTAGCTTGATTTGTATCTTCTTGCACATTTGAGTTAGAGAGCACTTGCACTTGATCATCTTCATCATCATTCACTTGCCTAGGCCTCAATTCACCAACATCCATGTTCTTCATAGCATTTGAAAGTTGAATGCCTCTAACATCTTCCAAGTTCTCATTCTCTACTTGTGAACCCTTGGTTTCATCAAATTCAACATCATGAACTTCCTCAAGAGTACCACTATCCAAATTCCAAACTCTATATGCTTTGCTTGTAGTGGAATAACCAAGTAGAAATCCTTCATCACATTTCTTGTCAAACTTGCCCAATCTAGTGCCTTTCTTCAAGATATAGCATTTGCAACCAAAGACCAAAAAATATGCAATGCTGGGCTTTCTACCATTCAAGAGCTCATATGGTGTCTTCTCTTTCAATCGGTGACAATAGAGGCGGTTGCTACAATAGCAAACCGTGTTGATAGCTTCGGTCCAAAAGCATTGACTCACATTGTACTCACTAAGCATAGACCCTGTCATGAACGATGGACCTAGATTCTAATCGAACATGCCCATTAGAGAGCTCACCGAGCGTGTCACTTGAGCCATCGAGGCAAGTGACGTTAGCTCAACCCCTCCGGTTGCAAAAACCACGGACGGGGCGACGATCACAAAAATGAGCCAACCTTCGACCGGACCCACGCTACGTGTGGGGGCTCGAGGAAAGTTGGACTCGCAAGAAGACCGAACACACAGTCGTAGAACGATGGCTCAGATCCTAGGGAAGGTGTACGTATGAAAATAAGAAACGCTTTCTCTTACTAGTTTCGCTATCCTCTCCTCGATCTTTAGTGACACCTGACCCCAGCAATAACAAGGGGTCGGGTCTCACTCGGGGGCTACTATCGGGGACCAATACTAGGTTACCCGAAGAGGAGGAGCTCCGCCTTGCCCGGCCTCCGGACATGACTACAGCTCCAACCGACCCCGGACGTGTGGGCTCCACCTCGCCCAACCCTTGTGTTTGCGGTCCGCCTCGCCCGGCCTCTGGGGGAGGGCTCTGCCTTGCCCGACCCCAAGGCCATGGGCTCCATCTCGCCTGACCCCAAGGCCATGGGCTCTGCCTCGCCTGACCCTTGGGTTTGAGCTCCACCTCGCCCTAGCCTCTAGGGAGGGCTCCACCTCGGCCGACCCCAAGGTCATGGGCTCCACCTCGCCCGAGCCTTGGGTTTGCACACTGCCTCGCCCGACCCCAAGGCTAGGGGCTCTGCCGCACCCGACCCTTGGGTTTGCGCTCTGCCTCACCCGGCCGGTGGGGGATGGCTCCACCTCATCCGGCCTCTGGGGGAGGGCTCCGCCTCGCCCAACCCCAAGGCCGCACAGGCTCCACCTCACTCGACCCTTGGGTTTATGCTCCGCCTTGCCTAACCTTTGGGGGAGGGCTTTCCCTCGCCCGACCCCAAGGCCGCGGGCTCCGCCTCGCCCAACCCTTGGGTTTATGCTCTGCCTTTCCCGACCTCTAGGAGAGGGCTCCGCCTCACCCGACCCCAAGGCCGCGGGCTCTGCCTCCCTCGACCCCAAGGATGCAGGCTCTGCATCACTCGACCCCAAGACCGCAGGCTCTGCCTCACCCGATGGAGACCCATACCGCCGCTAACCACTATAGGTCCAAGTGTATGGGCCTAGGTCAAAGCTCTAACATTAGGGAGGCGACCGACATGCCCTAATGTAACCTGCGACCACGATGGGCCATACTCGAGGACTCACATCAGGAACAGCATCGGGCGTACCGGTGCTGTTCTGCCTAACCCTCGTATGAATACTGACAAGCTCATCAGTTCACCACGATGTCCGCTAGGATGGAGTGGAGCACCATGACTGGCAGACGATGCTTGCGCATGGCGCCAGTGATGGACAAGGCGGCGATGTGGAGCCATCCCTATCAACATCTACAGGGTCGAAGGGACCCGCATGAAGGATAAGAAGGACCCAGCCATCAAGAAGGCCGCTCTCTTCCTCTTGTTTCTTCTCTTTTCCTTCGTTGTAACCCATGCTTTCCCTTGGTCTATAAAAAGGAAAGCAGGATGCCTTAGGACTGGCATCGGATGGATCTAGGCTAGACCCGATCGAATCATCATGAACCCATCAAACCTCGAACCAACTAGAACACAACACAAGCACACGGCTAAGCGGCAACCGAGCTCTTAGCACCTATTCACTCTTTCCCCTAGAGACTTGGGACCTATCCCTCTCTTGCATGTTTGTAACCCCTACTACAAACTTTCAGTGCAAGTAACATGAGCAGCAGCGATGAACTAGACATAGGGACATTCTGCCCGAACCAGTATAAACCTCATGTCCTCTAAGCACACCATCCGAGCCAAACACGCAATATTAGAAATTTACTTGTTGGTGGTGACTCGAAACATCGACATGGTGTGTGTTGAGAGAGGGGGGTACCCCTCTATTTATATAGGAGCCCAAGCAGTGCTACGAGCAATAATTGGCACGAGGACTGGCTCTGACCGCCATAGCCTGGAAGCATGCCACTGTCAGTCGAGGGAGAGGCTGAGCAGCGCCGGCAAGGGCTCGGGCGCCGCTAAGGGTTGGCCACCCCTTGACCATGGCCTCTCGCCACCGCCTTCGCCTGGCAGGCCATGGGCTAGACCAAGATTGCTTCCCATGGGGTTTTGCCCCATTTGAATTGATTTGATGGGCGTCTCCCTTGTTCCTTTGCGCAAATCAGCGCCAGAAAGCGCCTTTCGGTGAATTATTCCATGTATTTGTGTTTGTGACCTGCAAAATAATGTTCTCCAAATACATGTGGAACTTGGTTAATAGTAAATGCAAATGTTTTTAAGATTGCTTATTTCTCCTCTTTTTATGTCTCAATTGGCGGTTGGAATTGATCGGTAATGACTACCAACAAGATCCCCCAAGCTTAACCTTTGCTCATCCCGAGCAAATAGCTAAGTTATTGGTTGTTGATCAGTAGTTGCTACAGTGACAAATATAATTCACAAGTCCCATGCCAATAACAAAGTATTCTTCCTCAATTTAAATAAGTTTGGCATTCTATCCACCCTTTTAACTTAATCCCTATGGGGCATATTGCTTTTCCAACTCTTAAGCGGTTGCAAGATAGAACGGATTTAATAGAATTATCAATCATTCATTCTTTGATCAACCTTCTATCCGGAGGTTTTATGAGTTTTGCTAAAATAAAATGTAAGTTCCTCAAATGATTCACTCGATCGCTCAAAGTGTATGATCCTCACCAAGGCATTTGATTGTTTGCCTTCTTTTCATCCTATATCTAAAGGCTTTGAGTGGAGCTTTGGGTAGGAATGAAATGAGAGGCATACTTGCTTCACATGTTTTGTTAAGTCAAAAAACCAGATCCAAGGAGATGCAAGTCATACACTTTGAACAAGTTGTGCAAGTGTGTGAAATATTTTCCTAATCCTAATATTTTTAGTACTCCTTTGGTCATGACTTTCTCTCTTTGATTTAGCTCACGCCATCTGCAACAATCAGAAAAAATTACACATGCATTTCATCAAACACCATAAATTCATGAAGAAAAGAGAGGAGATCATAGACGGCCTCACCGTGCTAAGGCGAGAAGGCGATCTCGATCGGCTTGCTCACTAGACGAGTGGTGTGTTGATAGACGGTGGCGTGGTAGACTGCCGTAGCACAGAAGATCCCTGTGGCACGGAAGGATCTGTGCAAGAAGTTTCAGTGTGCAGGGGTGGGGGGGATGGGGGTCGGTGGAGGGGGGAAGGGGGAGGGGGGCGGCACAGGGTGGGTGGCACCGGAAGGGGCGAACGGCGACGGAAACAGCGCGCAAAAGCGAAAAAGATGGGTACTTATCAGAGAATGCCTTTAGTAGCGGACTGTCCCACGTGCTGCGTAATTGCATCACTGACACATAAACCTGTCAAGAGTCGTTGTCCACCAAAACTTGGGGGGTCCACCGAAACTTGGGGGATTAATATTGGTGATCCGATAGTTAATACACATTAGTGTATTACTCCGTATATATCATCATCATTCGTCATATAAAATTCAGTCTCTGCTCACAAGATGCCAGACAGGGTGGCGATCCTCCCGCGCCAAAATTTAATTTCATGCAAAAAATAAAATCCCCGCACCCAGCTGTGCCGCCAACACGAACCGAAAATTAGATCTCTCTCTTTTGCCCTCCTCACGGAAAATTGGTTTACCACGCCATCAATTTCAATCAAGGGTATTTACAGTATTGTGATGGCCACATAAAAGCGCAAGGAGTCATCATCTTCGCCTCCATCTCCATTCTCCAGCCAGACCAGCCGCACCAGCTCTCTTCCCGCTCCAAAGCCTAGCCTCCTTTGCCACCCTAGTCTGAGCCCTAGCTAGGTGCATCAGCACAGTAGCTTCACTCCCTCTCCACTCTCTCATACCTTTCTGTACCCTAGCCGAAGCCAGAGCTAGATCTAGATCTGATCCCCTTCATCGACAGCAGGTCCGCTGACGGCAAAAGGACCGCCGTTAGCGGCGGTACACGCTGGATCTAGACCCCCTACATTGGCACCTATCATGACTGAGCCCCAACATCATCATTGACGATCGCCACACCGGATCTGCTACCCCTTCATTGACGCTGGCCGCACCACTTTCGCGACCAGGATGACAAGAGAGCGGTGCTGACGATGCGTAGCTAGGAATAGGAAGAGGTACCCAAATTCCTTTTATGATGCGTACTATACTCTAGTGGTTGAACCTAGGACATGTAGATATATAGTGATGGGGTTACATGTTTCTTTGTTGATTGTAGTTTAGATGTGCTTTATTTGAGTATAATAGCTTCCGTATAAGCTATAGTTCACATGTGCTTTATTCAAGTAATGGCTTTCGTATATGCTATAGTTTAGGCGCCTAATTTTCATGCTCCTGCTCTGTTTTGTTGACATTCAATACAAGGTTAACTCAATAAATGCCTTTGTGATCTACATGTTGACATCTAGAATATCTTCCTGAAGTAGGGGATCGTGTTCAGGGATATGGTGATATAGATACAGATTTAGAAGAGGGGGTACCCCCTTGCAATTGAGGTGTTTGTTCTATCTTGTCATGTTGGGATGGGAGGGGGTGGATTAGGTAACAGTGCAATTCAATTCTTTGCTGTGTGGATAGCAATGCAATTTTTACATGCTTGCCGCTTAACTTTGTTTCTCCAATTTTAGGCTATGGGTTGAACAAGCCATAGAGAAGTCCCTGCCAATAGGGAAAAAGGCAGCACTAATATGGGTCTTGGGGGATGGCAATCCAAGAGAGTGAAGCAAACTAGTCCAGTAGAGTAGCAGCATCTTGTAGTTCCAACTACGTCCAAAAGTCAGCTCGCACAAGGCAAACAAAGCCCTGTGAGGGACTGGTCACATGAAGATGACCTTAGCCATGCCTAAGAGGAGACTCCACCTCCCCACCAGTAGAATGACCAAACTTGCGAAGGTTAGTACTACCTTAGACATGTCTATAAATCAAGTCACACTATTTGATATCCATATTACTTTTATAACAATTTGAATGTATGAAAACTATGTAGTACCATTATAGAGAAGAGCGAGGAAGTTGAGGCAATCAACTAAGGGGGTTGGGCTTCACAAAACCACCCAATCAATGGGAACAAGGATGCCCATCTTGGTTGTCAAGGGAAATAGAAGGCCACATGATCCATTGTAAGCTGCCAAGTTTGCCTCAGAGGCAGGTGTAGTAGTCAGGTCTCAAGTACCAATTTTCCTACACTAGAAATATTACAAGCAATGGATCGAACATCTCAATGGATTTGTGGCCAAGCTATCTGTAAGTATGTATATCCTCTGTTGACATTCCACTCTGCCTTGAGCAACTTAGTAATGGATTTAATTTGCATTCATACTTCTATAGTTGAGGCTGGCCATTGATGACAATGATGAAGCAACAAAAGAAGCATGCACAAGTATATTCCAATCTGTTCAGGTTCAAGTGATCTTACTTCAACTAGCGTCCCCACTGATGAAATTAGAAAGACCTCTCCTATGTCTTGCATGAATGACGTCAGAGTGGTGTGCACTTGTCCACATGTGGTTAAGTTCCAATAACAAGGTGTGTGTGTGTGTGTGTGAACTCATTTATTTCTTGTCTAGTCTTTATGTGGTCTACTTGTGCTGCAGTCTAACACAATTGTGGTTATAGGCAGTCTCGGAGCAGAACAAGCAAAACCATACAAAAGTCAAGTGCCACCAGGTTATAGGATCTCACTCCTATATTGCCCACCTGCAAGCATATGTAAGTGATGGTTGTGTTACTCTTTTTATATCAAATACGCAATGCCTTTTGTATCAACAGAAAGGCATGTGCAATTTTAATAGAAGGACAAAAACAGGAAGGACGCAGGACACGATCAAGAAGTGCTCGTTGAAGAACATGATCGACCTCATGAACATGTTGATGTAGTGGGAATCTTTAACAACTTCCATACTAGTAGCAACACGGGAATGAGCAATGCTACAAGAGAAGCAGTGGTAAGTACCTTCATTTCCTTTCCTTGAAATCTGCTGAAGCCATTGGCATAAAAAAAGAAAAAAAAGTGGGAGCCTAAAGTGGCACCATCATTTTGAAGTTGTAATATTACAACACTTAATATGTTACCTATGCATTGTGCTTATGAATCTCTGTTGGCAGTAGCCTGAGGAAGACCTATGCATTATTTATAATGAAATAATCTCTTGGTTCTACAATTTAAGTCCTCTTCCTAACATTTACTCCTTCATTTTCATAGGAAGCTATGGAAACTATACGAGCAGAACCTATTGCTGATGTTGTTTCCAAGGTCCTCTCCCAGGCCAACTGCAACACCTTTTCTTTGAAGAATGCTGGTATTAGGACAAGCTGCTCTCGACTTCAGGAACGGCTTGCTGCTCATTAGGAAAGTTCAGCTATCCTCGCTGAACAAGTGGATCAACTGAAGAGGGAGGTAGAAAACACTAATAGGGAGTTTGAGAAGATCAAGAAACAACAACAAAAGGAGTACAATAAGCTTCGTGAGCATATCATGCTCTTAAGCTGCTGGTAACTCTCAGTCTTGTTGATGTAGTGAACATGTGGTTTGTTTGTTGTTTTGATGTGTAATTTTGGTGGCAAGATATGTGAACTCTGTCAGTGGTTTGTTGCTGAGCTAAACTACTTTTATTTGATTCAGGTTCAATGTAATTATGCATGTTGTCATTTTGTGCAGTAGTGTAGATCTGAAATCATTTTCTCTGATGTAATAATTGGTGTACACGTGGTAGATTTGGCACAGGCACGTTGCTAAATAAGAATCTAACACGTGGACGAGCCAGTGAATGACACATGTAACAGGCACGATAGGGCATGTGGGCCAATATAAACAAAATATGTGGTACAAATCCATCCTACCATGTGGTCGAATCAGAAAAAGACACGTGGGTAGCTCAGGGCACGACATGTGGCCCAATAAAATACTGACACGAGGACGTACATCATCAAGACACGTGGTCGAGTAAAAGAAAGACACATGGGGTATTGTGGTCACGCCACGTGGACCAATAAAAATACGACACTTGGTTCAATGAAGAAGTGACACGTGACCCAACTACAACATGACATGTGTGCCAATAGAAAACTGACATGTGGAACAACATGTGGTCCAGTAAGAACCTGAAATGTGCAAGAACCAGAGATGGCCACGTTGTGTAATAAGAAGGTGACACGTACCCAAACCATCTCCAATGCAACCAGCTATAGCATGTACATGTGGAAAGCATATCCAATGGAAGCACTCGCCAGCGTGGCTGCCCCCTGCCACGCATGCCAAAGCAGTTCTATGATGATCAGTTTTCATCGTAAATCTATCCAATTCTATGACAAATTTCTAGAATCATCATAGAATTGCAAGAATGACGTGACTTCTATGACAAACCGTTTTTCATCATAAATTCATCATAAAACTAAAATTATGATGAATTTGGCTCCTTCAGTGATGAAATCTATTCATCGTAGAAGTGGATATTTCTAGTAGTGTAATATAGCTACTAGATCCAATGTTATCAATGGGACGCTAACTTTGAGCTTAAGCCAGCGTTAATTATGATGGTGCAAGCTAGTCTGTTTTGTGGGAAAGCCCACGAGGATGCAGATGCTCATCCCCAACACTTTCTAGAGAATTGTAGCATATTTACCATAAAGGGAGTGACCCAAGAGGCTATATGTCTTTGCCTTTTCCCCTTCACTTTGTTAGGAAAGCCTAAGCAATGGTTTTATTCTAACCGCAACATTGTAGACACATGGGACAAGTGTTCCAATGCTTTCTTAGTCAAGTTCTTCCCAATGGGAAAGACCGATCACTACTACACTTAGACCTTTTATAGCCACATCGTAACCCCCATCACAGCCGCACTTTGGCCTCAATAATAAGCTATCGGCAGTGATGGTCATATCCCTCATTGTCGGCATCTGAGACCAACTACGGTGTACACTACAGGGCTATATTTCTATATAATAATGTATCTCTGAAGTTTGCAAAAGAACTAGGCAAAGAGTATAAAAGAATGAGACCCAAATCCTCATCATCATAATCTACCTCCATAGACTATAGATCAGAAATAATCTCAAGATCAAGGCGCAAGGCGCAAGGCGCACGGTACTAGTCGGTGTGCACCGCAAGTCTTCTAGGAGATATCTTGAAGATAGAGATGTGTCGAGGTTATGATACCCCGGGTATCTCAACGCACCGATTAGTTAGCCGCTCGAGCAGCCCACACCGGCCCAACTAGTAGAGGCCCAGCTATCATGGTTCACCTGAGCAACAAAGGCCCTAGGCCAAGTACCATGCCATTTGGTCCATCATGACCTCTCTCTTCTCCTTCCACCACAGGCATCACCACACGACCCCTCCTCTGTCTTGACCCCTAGGAAGGATGAGGAGGGTCGGGCTCCATCAAGTATGCCAACCCTGACAGAGACAGGCACACTCCACTCATGCCACAAGGACTGAGGGGACAGCCATCCTAGGGGCAGGTGCCATCCCTGCATGCCCCTACATAGAAAAGACAACACCACCAGGTGGTGACGACCGGTACGACATCCCTGTCGATGGAATATCATCGATAGTCCACCAAGGGGTATACCCATGATGGTAGATTGTGTAGTGGAGGTGCGCGTGATCAGGAACCAGATGGCAACAAAGACACATGATTTAGATAGGTTTAGGTTGTCAATGCAACGTAGCACCTTAGATTTCATGACCGTATATCATGTCCGTCGTTAGGTGATATTCGTAACACGCAACCACCATCGCTGGTAGACTTCATTGCCGCTTCTAGATGGTTAGGATGGCACCGCTATCATCAATTTCCAAGCCCACCCAAGTCTCCTACGCGTATTTATGAAGTTTCGCTCAAATTTGCATTGCCGTGGCCCTGACTTTAGCTTACAAAGATAGCTTCCCCACCCTGTATGCCTCCTCCTCAGTGCTACTGTTCCCCATCATCGCCGCTCACCGTCGACAATCTAGTGCTCCGGGTTGTAGTGTCGGTACGCCTCACCGTCCCGCACATATCCATCGGTGACCAAGGTGGCACTCACCGCCATGCCCGCTCGAGCTCACTACTACAAGATCCAAATGCAAGGGTGATGCTTTCGCACTTCCCTTATCCATGTTTCTTGGATTTTTATTCTCCTCTTCACTCATGTAAGTTGGAAGCAAGCTTCCATCTGATTAGTGTGTGTCTGCCGCTCCAGCAGATCCTTGTCAAGATGGAGAAGGTCCCCAACAAGATGAAGGGACTGGGCATCCTAACCGACCATGTCTTGGTCCTCATCCTCCACCGCCTCACCTCCCGCTCCTTGTGCAGCTGCAAGTGTGTCTACTGCTCCTGGAACCACCTCATCTCGGACACCGAGTACAGGAAGGAGCTACCCTAGATTGTTGTTGGATTCTTCTATCGCACCTGGAAAGGCAAATGCCACTTCGCCAGCATCACCGGTGAACACCCCTCCTTGTCCCTCTTGCCCTTCCCCATTCACGATGTCGTTGTCTCAGATTGTTGCGCGGCCTCATCCTCTGCTGGTGTTTTGGGTGTCACTATGTTGTCTGTAATCCAGTGACTACCAAATGGTTGCTACTGCTAGATAACCTCCGTTCTTGTGGCGAGGCTCACTTAGGGTTTGATCCGATAGTCTCCTCGTACTTCCATGTGTTTGAATATGGGAAGATGAGGGAGGGTGAGCCCGTAGGTGTGAGCATCTACTCATCTAAGAGTGCAGCTTAGATCTTTAAAAATATATATATGGGGTGACAGTATTATAGTATCCATATATGTGAGGAGTGTGTTTCTTAATGGTTTTATGCACTGGCTTGAGTTCTCCCAGATCGTTGCTGTTGATATGGATGGAAAGACATCGACAAAAATACAGAAGCCACGTGGTGATGCAATCTCCATCCATGAAGCCCAGGGTCAGTTGTGTTTATGTACTGCTGATATTTAGACTATGACTTAGCTTTCAATCTGGATCCTTGAAGACTATGGTAGTAATAGATGGAGATTGAAGCATACATTAACCACACTGAAGATATGTGGATAGAACAATATTGAATTTGGTTATGAGGTTTGTGATGCGGAGTACAGAGTGATTGTAGTTCACCTTGAATGGAATTTGATTTTCCTTGTTGGGGATGACAAAACACTGCTTGCATATGACATGAACCATAGAAAAGTTTATGTCCTCCCTACATGGGTTATCTGCTGTCCTAGACCTACCTGGAGTCTATATATCAGTGAACCTCACTATCTTCCTTAACATGGAGTCATTAGCAGAGCAGTAAAGGTGCATATGCCATATTTTGTTGTTAGGACATATCTTTGTTTAGGTAGGGAGTTGTTTTGAGTCTATATATAGTCCAATTTTGGCTTGGTAACTAAACTAATGGTATGTTGAATATTATTAATTATTAATTATGCTGCTTTGCATTGTGTAGGTTTTGGAGTCTCAGTGCTTTTGAATGATTTTCCTGCAATGGTTATGGGAGGAAGAAGAGGGGTTCCATCGTGCATGGGCTGCCAAGCTGATCAAGGAGTGCTAATCAGAAGGAGCGGAGCACATCTACCTTACGTAAGTCTATAAGGAGCAGAACCTTTATTATACTATCTATATACCGCTTGTGTTAATTCATCAGTTGACACAGTTGTTATGTTAGTGTCGAGCATTGTTATTATAACAAGTACTCTTCGCTGTGGACATGATGAATGATGTGTAATGATTATATCTGTATGGTGTGTGTTCAGTAAGTTATTATGGCCTAGCTGAATTAGTAAATACATTGTGAAAACCGAAAGCAATTCTGTCACCATTGGATGTTCGGGCCATTGCTTGTTTTGTCATCACCGCCGTACCAATCGCCGTTGGTCACGCAGACGGCCATCACCGTCGCTATTCGTTTGATGCGACAGGGGTTAATAGTGTATCACTGCTGAATCGTTTAGTATCCCGACACCGACTAAAGGATCATCATGGGTGAATCATACTGCAACGCGATGGTGATGAAGCCCTATGACCAGGCGGTTCATTCGTTGAAGCGATGGTGATGTTCGCCTCGACACAGGCAGGTCATGCTACAATATGATAGAAACAAGGACCTGATGACGGACGGATCATAAGCCAACACGGCGGTGTTAGTGTACACCTACACAGGAGGGTCAGCCCTCAATGCGATACAATAAGGATCTGATCATGGATGGATAATAAGCCATGCGACGGTGTTAGTGCATATCAACACAGGCAAGCTGTGCTCCAATGCGATGGAAGTAAGGACCTTATCACGGAGGGATGATAAGCCAAAATGGTGGTGTAGTGAACATCTCAGTCGGTCTCAGATAGCGACGATGATGGTTATGACTATCACTGCCGATAGCTTACTACTGGGGTCAAAATCGGACTACGATAGGGGTTACGACATCGTTGTGAAAGGTGCGAGTGTAGTTGTGTAGCATATCCGATCAGATCTATCAACATCTTCAAGATTCCTTCTTGAAGGCTTGCGGTGCACGCCAGGCAGTGCCTTGCACCATGCATCTTGTTCTTATGGGCTGGACCTCGCCTGATGGTGTGGCCCATGTCTTACGCCATGGGTACCTAGGGCTATACCCCACAGCTAGTCCCCGAGCACCTTGTATCTGCTGAGCAACGCCGTCTTGATCATGTCTGAGAAGTTTAGCTTGAAGCTGACTAGTTTAACTGGTAATCCAACCAGTGAAAATGGGTGGCCGACTAGTTTAACTGGTCGGTAGGCCTCGAACTTGGTCGAATAAGGCTTGCCAGATGGATGTAAGGAGCTTAAAATTAAATTTGAAAATTTTCCACCTTAGATGAAGTGTACACACTTCGGTGCCATTTGTGATGTCAGATGATTATCAGCTATGACTTAGTAATCCAAGAGACACGGTATCAGATGATTATCATCTATGACTTAGTCAATAAGGGGGCTTAGGCAATTACCAAGCAGTACACGCACCACAAGGTGAAGTGTACACACTTAGTCTCTGAGCCTAGCAGTAGGTGAAGAATACACCTAGTGCTAGGGTCCAAAGATAGAAAACTTCAGTTGCTTAGCCAACCACACAGCCAGTCCACAACTTAGCTAAAAACCATTTAATAGTAAAAAATAGTACACTCACCGTAAGGTGAAGTGTACACACTTATTCCCTGAGCCTGCTGTAAAATAAAGAATCATCTTGTAGCAGGGTCAAAGAAAATAAGTCAAAATATTTGTCGAGACCAAAGAAGTGGAGTGTGCTTAGCACTTGACCACTGTTAGATCACTGCGCTTGAAGAAGAGGCGATAGAGTTATCGATCAAGCTGGCCGACGATCTCAACCTATTCGACGATGAAGATAACAGAGCAGAGTAGATTAGGGTAAATTTATCAAAGGGTTCTATGTCTCGCCAAGCAGTTCTAGATGAGCATTATGTTTGTTTAAAGGCCCTTGTCAGGTATCGATATTAGGGATACCCAAAGCAAGGAAGTTACTGCCCACACTGACTTCCCCGGATGGAGTAAGATGTATTAAAAGGTCTCGCCCGACCCCAAGGCCGCGGGCTCCGTGTCGCCCAACCCCTCGGGTGCGGGCTCCATCTCGCCCGACCCCAAGGCCGCGGGCTCCGCCTTGCCCAACCCTAAGGCCACGGGCTCTGTCTTGCCCGACCCCCTAGGCTCGTGCTCTGTCTCGCCTGACCCCTTGGGCTTGTGCTCCATCTCGCTCGACCCCTCGGGTGTAGGCTCCGTCTCAACCGACCCCTTAGGTGTGGGCTCCATCTCGCCCGACCCCTTTGGCTCGTGCTCTGTCTTGCCTGACCCCTTGGGCTCGTGCTCTGTCTTGCCCAACCCCTCAGGTGAGGGCACCGTCTCTCCCGACCCCAAGGATGTGGGTTCTATCTCATCCAACGGGGACCCATACCGCCGCCAACCACTCCAGGTCCAAGCGTATGGGCCTAGGTCAAAACTATGACACCAGGGAAGAGACTGGCACGCCTCGATGTATCCCATGGCCATGATGGGCCATACCTAAGGATTCACATCAAGAACAGTGTCGAGCGTGCCGGTGCTATTCTGCCTAACCCTCGTACGAACGCTGACAGGCGCCTCAGTTCACCACGACATCCGTCGGGACAGAATGGAATGCCATGACCAGTAGATGACGCCTGTGCATGGCGCTAGTAATGAAAAGGGCCACGATGTGGAGCCATCCCTGTTGACATCTATAGGATCGGTGGGACCTGCATGAAAGAGAAGAAGGACCCAGCAATCCTGGAGGCCTTCTTCTCTCTCTCTCATTCTTCTCCTTTTCCTCCACCATAACCTATGCATTCCCTTTGCCTATAAAAGGGGAAGTAGGGCGCCCCATGAAAGGGGACCGGACAATGAGCTAGAAACACAAGAGCACAACATGAGCACATAGCTGAGTAGCAATCGAGCTCTCAGCACCGGTTCACTCCTTCCACCAGAGACTTGGGATCGTTTCCCTCTCTCGCCTTTTGTAACCCCTACTACAAACCAAGTGCCGGTAACATAAGCAACAGTGAACTGGACGTCGGGCCATTCCGCCTAAACCAGTATAAACCCTTGTGTCCTTCGAGCACACCATCCAAACCAGATGCACAAATACAAATTCACTCATCGGTGATCCGAAGACACCAACAGTTGGTGCGCCAGGTAGGGGCTTTTTGCACGTCTTGACATCCACATCAGGCCTCGGATGGCTAGTCATAGTGTCAGCTGGGTCCCGAGCATGCACAGGCACTTCAGGAACCTAGACTTGATCATTTTGATGGAGGGAGAGTTGACACGAGTTCCCGCCGCCATCCAAACTCTCCACTCCACCGGCGTCGACGTGATCACCGAGGCACTTGACGAGCTACAGCTGCACACACCGGAGGCTCATGCCCCTAGAAGCAACCAGCTCCTCAACTTTGATTATGGGAAGCTAGAGCGCCAGCTCGGCGCCTTCCTAGGACCCTGATCGTCCTGGGAGGACCTACACCGCCACAACTTCTTGTTCACCAACGTCATAACGTAGCTTGCCAAAGGAGAGCCACTCTCCCTAGAATACCTCATCTAGAGCGCTCCGACAGTGACCCCGTTCATTCTGCGCAACAACGCCGAGAGACCATTGGCTACCTTGTGGCGCAACGCATGCCTTTATCCCCTATGAACGATGAGTTCATGGGGAAGACCAAAAATGTCATGGGATCTTTCCATGACCTCCTCATCGGGAGAATCGAGTGCGGGCTCCATCTCGCCCGACCCCAAGGACGCGGGTTCCGTCTCGTCCGACGGGGATCCATACCGCCGCCAACCACTCTAGGTCCAAGCATATGGGCCTGGGTCAAAACACTGACACCAGGGAAGAGACTGGCATGCCTTGATGTAACACATGGCTATGATGGGCCATACCTGAGGATTCACATAAAAAACAGTGTCGGGCATGCCAGTGCTATTCTACCTAACCCTCGTATGAACGCTGATAGGCACGCCAGTTCACCACGACATCCGTCGGGATGGAATAAAATGCCATGATCAGCAGATGACGCCTGCGCATGGTGCCAGTGATGAATAGGGCCATGATGTGGAGCCATCCCTGTTGACATCTACAGGATTAGTGGGACCCGCATGAAAGAGAAAAAGGACCCGGCGATCCTAGAGGCCATCTCTCTCTCTCGTTCTTCTCCTTTTCCTCTACTATAACCCATGCTTTCCCTTCACCTATAAAAGGGAAAGCAAGGCGCCCCATGAAAGGGGGTTGGACAATGAGCTAGAAACACAACAGCACGACATGAGCACACAGCTGAGCGGCAATCGAGCTCTCAGCACCTGTTCACTCCTTCCACTAGAGACTTGGGATCCTTTCCCTCTCTCACTGTTTATAACCCCTACTACAAACCAAGTGTCGGTAACATGAGCAGCAGTGAACTAGACGTAGGGACATTCCGCTCAAATTAGTATAAACCCTTGTGTCCTCTGAGCACACCATCCGAGCTAGGCGCGCAAATACAAATTCACTTGTCGGTGGTCTGAAGACACCGACAGTTGGTGTGCCAGGTAGGGGCTTTTGCACGTCTCGACGTCCACATCAGGCCTCGGATGGCTAGTCATAGTGTCAGTTGGGTCCCAGGCGTGCATGTGCGCTTCGGGAACCGAGACTTCATCATTTCGATGGAGGGAGAGTTGGCGCAAGTTCCTGCCGCCATCCAAACTCTCCACTCCACCGGACTCGACGCGATCGCCGAGGCGCTTGAGGAGCTGCAGTTGCACGCACCGGAGGCTCACAGACCTGGGAGCGACCAGCTCCTCAGCTTCAATTACGGGAGGCTAGAGCGCCAGCTCAGCGCCTTCCTGGGACCCTGACCGTCCTAGGAGGACCTGCACCACCTCACCTTCTCATTCACCAATGTCATGACGTAGCTTGCTGGAGGAGAGCCGCTCTCCCAAGAATACCTCATCCAGAGTGCCTCGACAGCGCTCCCGTTCGGTCTACGCAATGCCGCAGAGACCGTTGGCTACCTTGTGGTGCAACGCACGCCCTCATCCCCTATGAATGACGAGTTCATAGAGATGACTGAATATGTTGCAGAATCTTTCCACGACCTCCTCATGGGAGAATCAGAGTCCCCCTCCAACTCTGACTCCAGTAGAGGGAGCCATCACCCCTAACGAGAATGTTTCATGGTAGGTACCCCTGAGGGATACATCGAAAGCATCCATGAGGGAGGGCTACCCCAATAGACGACCTCGACGATGAGGTTGAGGGGGATGCAGGGGCCCCACCTCGCCTGCGGGTAGAGCAGTTCAGGGCGTGACACCAAGAGCTTGAAGAAGCACGACTCTAGCTCGAGTAGGAAGGTGTGGAGCTTGAGCGAGAGATTGAGCGCCACAGAGATGGTGGGCGTGCGTGTGCCGTGGCCCGCAACATGAACCAGAGGATCATCGAGGACGACGAAGCCCTCCCACACTTCACCTAGGCAAGCCAAAATGTCGCTGCCATAGTGGCCTTACTCCAAGGGCTTTCGGAGCCCATGACACCCAAGGATCATCGGGCCCATCATGAGATTCGCACGCTACTCGAGCCTGCAGCGGCGTAGCAGGCTGAGAGCTCGCTGTCTCGATGACATGAGCTCGATGCCAACCAGCACATGCCCTCAGAGTGACCCAACAAGGATGTGTCAGTCCACCAGGCGCAGCAAGGCAATAGGCCGCGCACCGCGGCCCCGGTGCATGAGAGTCTTGGCCTCCACCATGACGCGCGTGACACCCTGGATGCCCATAGGTGTTCCCACGGCAATGAGAGGGAGGAGGCTAGCCATGGCTACCACCCTCATTATGGTGGACGCTATGATAGTGGCGAGGACTAAAACCCAAGCCCCGACTTGCCAGGACCTCAGGCCTTTGGCCGACACATCCTCAATGTTGTCTTCCCACCGCGGTATCAACCGCTGACCAATATCCCAAAATACTCTAGGGAAACGAACCTCAAACTGTGGCTCGAGGATTATCGGCTTGCTTGCCAAGTTGGTGGAGCGGATAGTGATGATTTTATTATCCACAACCTTCCATTGTTCCTGGCCAATTTTGCATGAACGTGGTTGGAACACCTTCCACCCAACCAAATTCAAAGTTGGGCGGACCTAAAAGAGATCTTCATGGGAAACTTCCAGGGCACATACGTGCATCCTGGGAACCCATGGGATCTCAAAAATGTCAATAGAAGTTTGGGGAAACTCTTCATGGGTACATCCGGTGCTTCTCCCGGTAGTGCAATGAGCTTCCTAACATCGCCGACACCGACATCATAGGAGCTTTACTGTCTGGGACCACCTATGAGTCCCTGGTTCACAAGCTAGGATGTAAGGGCCTATGAACCACCAAGGAGCTCCTCGACATCACCACTAGCCATGCCTAGGTGAGGAAGCAGCCAGGGCAATTTTAGACCACCCCAAGGGCAAGGCAAAGTGGGATGAGGACACCAAGAAGCCGCCTCCAACTGCCCCAACAAGAAGAAGAACAAGCAGCGAGCGAGGGCTTGCTCGTGGCCACTACCGACCGCAAGGGGGGTTAGAAGACCGCCGAGGGTACCCCAGACCACTTTGAGAAGCTACTCAAAGGGCCATGCTTGAACCATGCTTTCCCCGTCAAGCACCTATACAAGGACCGTGTCCTCATGAAGCAGTTCTTGTCCAGAGGCTCCAATAAGGGGGAGCATAGGAAGGAGCCCAAGCCAGCTGTAGATGACACCGAGGGGAAGGATGGTGGATTTCTGGTGCTAGATGGCTGCCTCATGATCTTCGGAGGGTCAACGGCCTATGACTCTAGGTGCTGCCAAAAGCTTGCACGCCGCGAGGTCTGTTTGGCCGAGTCGGCCATACCTTCCTTCCTCTGATGGTCGGAGTCCACCATAACCTTTGATCGGACTGACCACCTAGAAAGTGTCTCACAGCCAGGAAGATATCTGCTCATGGTCAACTAGATCATCAGTATGAAGCGGCTCACCAAGGTGCTGATGGATGGAGGCAGTAGCCTCAATATCATGTATGCTAAAACTCTTGACGCCATGGGCATCGACCGATCGCGCATCCAACCGACCGAGGCACCTTTCCACAGCATCATACCTAAAAAGTAGGCCATACCACTTGGGCAGATCGATCTTCTCATCACCTTCGATAATCCGACCAATTATAGAATGGAGACCCTTACCTTCGAGGTGGTTGGTTTCCATGGGACCGACCACGCCATCCTGGAACATCCATGCTATGCGAAGTTCATGGCCATCCCCAACTATACCTATCTGAAGTTGAAGATGCTGGGTCCATGCGGGGTTATCACCATCAACACCTCCTTCCAGTGCGCCTACAAGTGCGAGGTCGAGTGTTGCAAACACGCCATGGCAATTGTCGCCTCCAAAGAGTTTGCGGCCACTAGGGATGAGGTCATTGAAGAAGCACCAACCCCAAGCGGTCAGCCAGGTCCTTCGAGCCTATAGAGGGCACTAAGGAGGTCCTCATAGACCCAGCGGCTCCAAGGGCAAAGTGGTGCGCATTGGCACCACGCTTTCCTCCAAATAGGAAAGCGCGCTCGCCGACTTCCTCCGCGCCAACAGAGACATCTTTGCATGGAGACCCTCAGACATGCCAGGCATTCCGAGAGAAGTCACTGAGCATGCCTTGAAGATTAGGATAGGCTCCAAGCCGGTGAAGCAGCGTCTGCGTCACTTCGACAAGGAGAAACACAGGGCCATCGGCAAGGAGATTGCGAAGCTTTTGGCGATTGGGTTCATCAAGGAAGTATAGCACCCTGAGTGGTTAGCCAATCCCATTCTTGTATGAAAAAAGAGTAGAAAATGGAGAATGTGTGTTGACTACATGGGTATCAACAAAGCACGTCCAAAGGATCCATTTCCTTTGCCACGCATAGACTAAGTAGTTGACTCGACCTCAGGGTGTGAAACCCTTTGCTTCCTTGATGCGTACTCGGGTATCATCAAATCATGATGAAAGAGTCTGACCAGGTCATGACATCTTTCATCACCCCATTCGGATCATACTGCTACGTCACAATGTTGTTTGGACAGAAGAACGTGGGGGCTACGCACCAGCACTGCATGCTCAAGTGTTTTGGGGATCTCATTGGGTAGACCGTTGAGGCCTATGTGGATGACATCGTGGTCAAGTCCAAATGGGCTGACTAGATCTTAGGCGACCTAGAGTAGACCTTCGTGAAACTCCAAGCAAACGGCATTAAGCTCAACCCCAAGAAGTGTGTTTTCGGGGTCCCAAGGGTATGCTGCTGGGTTTTATCATCTTCGAGCATGGCATCGAAGCTAACCCAGAGAAGATCTCGGCCATCACGAGGATGGGTCCGATTCAGAACATAAAGGAGGCACAACGAGTTATAGGGTGCCTCGCTGTGCTCAGCCACTTTATCTCATGCCTCGACGAATGAGGTCTCCCCCTCTATCGGCTTTTGAAAAAGGTCGACCACTTTGAATGGACGCCCGAGGCCTAGGACGCACTTGACAAGGTCAAGCAGTTCCTGACAAAGGCCCCAATCCTAGTCCCTCCAACCGACGGGGAATCGCTTCTGCTCTACATTGCGGACACCACGCAAGTGGTCAACGCCACCCTAGTGGTACAGTGAGAAGAAGAGGGACGTGCCCTCAAAGTGCAGCGTCCCATGTACTTCATTAGCGAAGTCTTGACCAATTCTAAGACTCGCTACCCCCAAATCCAGAAACTCCTATACGCCATCCTTATCGCCAAGAGGAAGTTGCATCACTACTTCGAGTCGCATCCAGTGATGGTTGTGACGTCCTTCCCTCTCGGCGAGGTTGTCCAAAACTATGATGCCACAGGAAGAATCTCAAAGTGGGCACTTGAGCTGATGGGTCAAGGCATTTCATATACCCCCGGACGGCCATCAAGTCCCAAGCGTTGGCTGATTTCATTGCAGAGTGGACCGAGATCAAAATACCACCAGCAGTCATCGACCAAGATTACTGGATGATATACTTTGATGGATCACTGATGAAGAAAGGCACCGGCACGGGGCTATTCTTTGTTTTGCCCCTTGGGGTATGCATGAGGTACATGGTTCGCATCCATTTCCCCTCCTCCAACAATGTGGCTGAGTATGAGGCACTCATCAACAACCTACGCATTACCATCGAGTTGGGTATCCGACGGCTTGACGTCCGAGGTGACTCCCAGCTGGTCATCGACCAAGTCATGAAGGAATCAAGCTGCCACAATGCCAAGATAGTTGTGTATTGCTAAAAAGTCCACCAGCTAGAGGACAAGTTCAACGGTCTCAAGCTCAATCACATCCCGAGGCATCTCAACGAGCCGGTCGACGCGCTGGTGAAAACAGCGTCCGGCCGAGAGCCAGTGCCGACGGGCGTCTTCACCAACGATCAGTACAAGCCCTTGGTCCGCTACGAGGAGCTAGAACAGACCGGTGATGGGCCGCCTACCCTGGGCTCAGGAGCTAACCAGCCAGTGGCTCCATCCGACCCTGAAGTCATGGAGCTTGATGAGGATCCAGCAACAGAGCCTGATCCTCTAGCCGACTAGAGGATGCCTTACCTCAACTACCTCCTCTATGAGGTGCTACCGATGGACAAAATGGAGGCTCGGCGGCTCGCACGTCATGCCAAGTCCTTTGTCGTTATTGAGGGCAAGCTCTACAGGCAAAGCCACACTAGGATCCTGTAGCGCTGCATCCCCATCAAACAAGGGAAGCAGTTGCTGGGTGATATCTACGGTGGGGTCTGTGGGCACCATGCCATAGCTAGGACCCTAGTCGGAAACGCGTTTCGATAAGGCTTCTACTAGCCAACCGCAGTAGTCGATGCTAAATAGATTGTGCACACCTATGAAGGGTGTCAATACTACGCTTGGCAGACCCACCTGTTAGCCCAAGCACTCTAGACAATCCCCATCACATGGCCATTCATGGTCTGGTGGCTCAATCTGGTCAGACCTCTGAAGAGGGTGCCCAGGGGCTACATGCACTTGCTTGTCACCATAGACAAGTTTATAAAGTGGATAGAGGCTCGACCGATCTTCATGATCAAGTCCGAGCAAGCCGTGCTATTCTTCCTTGACATCATCCATTGCTTTGGAGTCCTGAACTCCATTACCATGGACAACGCCACATAGTTCACCGAGAAGAAGTTCTTATGATTCTAAGATGAATACCACATCTGCGTCGATTGGGCCACCGTGGTGCCCCCCCACACACAAGCAGGCGGTCGAGCACGCAAATGGCATGGTCCTACAAGGCCTCAAGCTTAGGATCTTCAACCGGTTGAACAAGTTTGGTAGACGATGGGTCACGGAGCTTGCCGTGGTGCTCTAAAGCCTAAGGATGACCCCTAGCCAAGCCACCGGCTACAAGCCATTCTTCATGGTCTATGGTTCTGAGGCTATCCTCCGACCGACCTCGATTATGGAGCACCGAGGGTCAGGGCGTACGACAAATAGGGAGCCAAGGCATCCCTCGAGGATGCCATGGACTAGCTAGATGTAGCATGCGACATTGTCCTCCTCCACTCGGCCAAGTACCAGCAAGCGTTGCATTGGTACCATAGCCGTTGAGTGCGGGGTTGGGCCTTCAACGTCGGGGACCTGGTGCTCTGCCTCATCCAAAGCAACAAGAACCACCACAAGCTCTCTCCACCATGGGAGGGACCATACATCATCCGGAGGTGCTCGACTAGGCACCTATAAGCTTAAGACCATCGATGGCGAAGTCTTCATCAATACCTGGAACATCGAATAGCTACACCGCTTTTACCCTTAAATCCACGCATGCTTTCTCTTATCGGTTTTGCTATCGACTCCTCGATCTTTAGTGAAACCTAACTCTGGCAACGACAAACGGTTGGGCCTCACTCGAGGGCTGATAAGGGTATATATATCCTTTCTGAAACAGTTGCCATAGCCGACCCTTTCTCACATTAAAAACGTAAAGGCAAGGTTTGCAGAAACAAACGCTGAGTAAAATTGGTCGGACCTCAAGAAACCTACGCTCTAGCGGCTACGGCGTTTTTGCTCACCAGCGTGATCAGAGTTTTTTTGCCCGCACCCTGAGCTTTAGCCTTTGCCTTCCTAGGAAGGGTTTGGAGAGGCCAGATAAGGGTATATATATCCTTTCTGAAACAGTCACCATGCCTGACCCTTTCTCACGTTAAAAACATAAAGGCAAAGTTTGCGGAAACAAACGCTGAGTAAAACTGGTCAGACCGCAAGAAACCTATGCCCTAGCGGCTACGATGTTTTTGCTCACCAGTGTGATCAGAGTGTTTTTGCCTGCACCCCGAGCTTTAGCCTCCACCTTCCTAGGATGGATTTGGAGGGGCCCATCGGTGGAATCTCTATCAATGAGAGGCCAACGGGTCACCTAAGTCGATCGGACGGCTCGGGCCACTGTCGAGAGATGGGTAAGTTGTGGTAGGATGCCCCATGCGGGTTATGTCGACTGCATGAATGATAGACCCAGATTCCACTTGGACATATCCGATAAGAGCTCCCAAACCCATCACTCGAGCCATCAAGGTAACTTTACCAACCCCACTTTACTTTTCTAGTGCATGAGCATTCATTCATCCATTCTCATACATCCAAGCATGGCATATGCAATTATTGCAACACAACGCTTCATGTCGTGTCATGAAGCGATAGTCGTCTCATTCAACATGACTGGTGACCGACCGGGGTTCGAAGGCCGGCCCACGAAGGGCTCAAGGCCGCCTCGCATCGAATAGAGCTAGGGGAGAAAACATAGATGAGCCCCAGTGGCCTTTGCCCAACCCGCTCAGAAGTGGGCAGGGTCATCTCAACCTTCTTGTTCGATTCTAACCTCAAGCCATGCCTATAGAATCTCCATTGAGGGGAGGCCAGTAGGCCACCTGAGTCACTCTCTGGAATGACTTGGGCAACTGCCGGGAGGCGGCTTAAGGAGCAGTGGAATGTGTAGGGGACCGTGACGCCTAAGAGGGGGGTGAATTAGGCAACTTAAAAATCTAACTCTAAACTATGGCCTCTTTTTCTAACCTTAGCAAAATCTATGCAAAAGATAAACTATCTAAATTTGCAACTATGGTTTTGCTAGTGTGTTGCTATCTCTACCGCAAAAGGAGTAATACAATCAATGTAAATGCGGAAGCTAAAGAGCAAGGTAGAGATATGCAAACTCCCATCGACGACTCTGGTATTTTTACCAAGGTATCGAGAAGCATGCAAGCTTCCCCCTAGTCCTCGTTGGAGCCCCTCGCAAGGAATCCCTCGCAAGGGCCAAGCTCCCGGTCGGGTAACTCCGTGGATAGCCTCGGGCCTTCCCCATGTGCAAGTGGGTCTTCGACGAGCCTTCCGGCAAGCCTCTCCTAGATGCTCCCCACCGTCTTCACTATCAAGCTTCCGGCTAAAACATCGCGGGCCTTGTTCCCTCTAGTACACGGTGGCAGCCACACCACAACCACGGTTGGTGTGATCTCGCAAGACTACAAGCCCCTCCGATGTACAACAATGGTGCAGCGCAAGCACCAAGTGGTAAGAGGTATGCAAACCTCACTAAACACTAGGCCTAAACCTAGAGCAAGCGCATAAGCGGTTGTCTAATCAATCTAAGCACTTCGTAAAGCATCTACACTAATCACCTAATGAATCACTAAGCACTATGCAAGTGGAGATCACTAAAATGGTGTATCAACATCCTTGATATGTTTCCTCATTTCCACACCCTTCAAATGGCTGGTTGGGGGTCTATTTATAAGCCCCACTGAAAAAATAGCCGTTGGGGACAAAATCCCGCTTTTCTGCTACTGACCGGACTCTGGCCAGCGTCCAGTCAGCACTGACCAAACGTGTCCGGTCACAAAAATGGCTCTCTAGAACCTTACTGATGTTGACCGGACTCTGCCGACGCTGCTATTGTCGAGCCTCTTGATTGGAGCGTCCGGTCACTTTCCACCAGCGTCTGGTCCAGCGTCCGGTCACCTCTGTGAGCTCGTTTCTTCGCGATCTTGCGTCCGGCTTGGTTCCTATCTTTGTGCTTGGACTTTGCTTGATATCTTGGGTCTTCTCTTGTGCTTCTAAAGACTTGCTTATGGTGTAGATCATCGGATCATCACGTCGCCTTCGTCCAAGTCACGTCTTGCACCCTATTGAACTATAAAACAATCACTTGCAAATTCATTAGTCCAATTTGATTGTGTTGGTCATCAAACACCAAAATCCAAAAGTAAATGGGCCTAGGGTCCATTTTCCTAACAATCTCCCACTTTTTGGTGATTGATGACAACACGACCAAAGCAAGCAAATAATAAAAAATTTAGAATTTAAAAACTATCTACTTGCTAGGATGCAATGCAAGGGACAAGGTTATATGATGCTAAAAGATACTACTTGTAAGACTAAAAGATACTACATAAAAACTAATCTTGCCCTTGCAAATGTCTCCATGTGGCATTATGGATATAAGTCTTGCTTCCTACAAATTCTCCCCATTACATAGGCTAATCCATAAACCATTATCCTCCCTTTCTCGGACCATTACCACTTGTAGACCATTACCACTTGTCAATTATTATGATCTAGCTTTTCGTCCTACAAATTAATGCTTGCTTTTGGTCATCTAAATTCTCCCCCTTTGGAATCAAACACCAAAAAGGAAGACATTAGTAGCACAAGGGAGGGTCAAACTTTGTGATCCTTTGTATGTAGAGTGGAATAGGTCACAAAATTTAACTCTCACATTATATAGACTAAGCTCCCCCTAAATATATGCATACATATGGTAGAAGGCAAAACATATGCATAATTGGCAAATTTTTGCTCAAGGGAATTTAATCTATATAATGCATGGAGAAAGCATATAAATATCAAAATGAAATCAACATGATGATATCGGTTTAGAAATACCACATGTGGAAGCCAATTTGATTTCTACCACTTGCAATAGGTGGTGGATATTTGAAGTATGATGCTTAACTCCGGGGACTCCATTTTCCTTGCAATAAGACTACTACATACATGACAAGCTTGAAAAGATGTTAGTCTCAAAGCATCCAACTTGTAGAGTAACCTCCCCCCTAAATTTATGCACACAAGTATGGAATACTTGTAGGAAACATGCACATTGATTTTAGAATAAAAAATACCACTTGAAAGATGACATCACATGAATGTGAGAGTCATTTTCGAAGGCGATATTCGGGAGAAATTATCTACAATTTGGACTTTGGCACATATTAGATGAACAATCGAAAGACAAGCTATGTGCCGTGCTCCTAAACAATTTTAAACCATGTAGAATTGCTCCAAAGAATAAGAATGAAACCGAGCAAGCCTACCATAAGATATACCTAGTATATGCATGACAGAAGATATAAGCATGCAAATGCAAACCTAGGCATGAAATGTAACTAGATGCTTAAAGATATCACTTGTAGGAAATTAAATCTAGTACTACTTGAAGAAAAATGAATCTAGTTACCTAATATGGGAAGGGGAATTTGGGTCCATAGTATTCACTAACCCACTTGGCAATGATTTTGACCATCATGATGCACCCCATGAAAGGCACCCATACTTTGCCAAGTCTCCAAATTCCCCGATGTCCATCAGACTTCTCACTTCCCTTTCGGGATCCAAACCTTCTTGGTGCTCTTCATGTTGGAAATAATTTCCTTTGGCACCCAAAAGTGTTTGACCTCATTGATGGCTTGCTTGTTCACCTTGATGGCCATCACCTTGTCATTTTTTCTTCTTCAAGAGATAAGGTGTGGAGAACTTCTTGTCCACCATGTTGGTGTAGGTGTTGGAGAGCTTGCTTGTTTCATTTTTCTCTTTCTTCTTCGCTCCTCCCCCATTCTTCACCTTGCACTCATAGGACTTGTGCCCTTCCTTGTGGCACACATAGCAAACCATGGTTTGTCCTTCATCAAGCTTCTTCCCTCCCTTGACGGTGTTATCTTGATGAAGTTGGGCTTGCTTTGCCTTGCCTTTCACTTGAGTCAAGTCCTTGGTGAGGCGAGCTACTTCTTGATTGAGTTGCTCATTCTCCTTTGCAACCTCTTATGTGCATGTATCTACAACAACTTTCTCAACACAAACTTGGTTGCACAAAGATGAGTCTAAACATAAATCATTACAATAAGTAGAGGCATCCTTTTTAGACATGTTAAAGATAGAACTTTTCTTTTTAGATGCCTTGGTGGGGGTTGTACTAACGTCTTCAAGATTAGCAACTTTATTGGTTAGCTCATCACAATGTTTGCACATGGTTTCCATTTTAGCATGCAAACTTTTATAAGCATCTTGTGAGCTAGCTAACTTTTCTTTTAATTTTTCATTTTTCTTTACAAGTTGCTTATCATTGATTGTGCATGCATTTGTTGTTGCACTAGCTTCAAGTTGCTCAATTTTAGTAGATAGTTCAACATTAAGATTAGCAAAGTTCTCATATTGTTCAAGCAAAGTTTTGTATGCTTCTTATGAACTATCTAGCTTTTCTTTTAATTTTTTGAGCTTCTTTTGTTAACTAGTGCAAACTTTAGCATAATTAAGATTTTGTTGCACAATTTCATCATAAGAAGGCATTTCATCATCACTATCACTCTCACTAGAGGATGAGCTTTCGTTGCCTCGTGCCATAAGGCACATACGAGAAGAGCTTGATGATGAGTGCTTGCGGCCTCGTCTCTTGTGATGGTGTTCTTCTTCACTTGAAGAATCATCCCATGACCTTATTGATGTGAGGGCTTGGTTCTTGCAAGCCTTCTTCTTTGTCTTGGGTGTGGGCTTATTTGGACAAACTTCCACAAAGTGCCCCAACTCGCCGCATCCATAGCATCCTCTCTTTATTTGCTCATTTCTTTGATTGGTGAAAATGAGATCTTAAATTTAGATGAGCACACCCTTGACATTGAGCCTTTGGATTATCTTCTCCACCTTGTTGATAAGCTTGATTGATTCTTCATCAAGGTCGGAGGTGGAGGAGGAAGATTGATCATCGTCACTTGAATCTTCATCATCCTCATCTTCTTCTTCATCTTCACTTGAGGAGCTTGAGCTTGAGCTTGTCTCAACTTGCTTGTCCTTCATCTTCTTTTTCTCGCTACATGCGAGAGATTTGCCTTTGCTTGATGAAGAGGCTTCTTCTTGACCCATCTTACGTGACATTTCAAATGCTACTATCTTGCCAATGACTATGCCCGGGGTCATGGTGCTCAAGTCCTCCATGTTGTCAAGGATAGTGATGATGCTTGCATATTTCTTTTGTGGTAGCACGGAGATGATCTTCCTCACGATGTCTGCATCATCTAGCTTTGTTAATCCTATTGAATGGAGCTCATTGACAATTAGATTCAAACGAGAATACATATCACGAACAAGCTCATCATCATTCATTGTAAAGGAATCAAAATTTTGTTTAGCTAAACAATGTTTTTGCTCACGAACATTAGATGTGCCATCATGGAGCTCTTGAAATTTTAACTAAATTTCATGTGCCATATTTAAAGTGAACACTTGGTTAAACACATCCATGCTAAATGATTCAAACAAGCAATTCTTAGCTCTAGCATTAAAATGCATTTCCTTTTCTTCACTCTTTGTGGGTTTATTGTGATTCTTAATGGGTTTTATCCCATCACGAGTGACTCTCCAAACACCCAAATCAACCGCCTCAAGGTGGCAAGCCATTCTAGCTTTATAATAGGGGAAGTTAGTGCCGTCAAAGTGCGGAGGCCTAGAGGTATCCATCCCAATCACTCTAAATAGCATCGGCTCAACGGCGGTTAACCCAAAGGTCCAAATTGAGCCAACCGGCTCCAATACCACTTGTAGGGGACCATGACGCCTAAGAGGGGGGTGAATTAGGCAACTTAAAAATCTAACTCTAAACTATAGCCTCTTTTTCTAACCTTAGCAAAACCTATGCAAAAGATAAACTATCTAAATGTGCAACTACGGTTTTGCTAGTGTGTTGCTATCTCTACCGCAAAAGGAGTAACACAATCAATGTAAATGCGAAAGCTAAAGAGCAAGGTAGAGATATGCAAACTCCCATCGATGACTCCGGTATTTTTATCGAGGTATCAAGAAGCATGCAAGCTTCCCCCTAGTCCTCGTTGGAGCCCCTCGCAAGGAATCCCTCGCAAGGGCCAAGCTCCCGATCGGGTAACTCCGTGGATAGCCTCGGGCCTTCCCCACGTGCAAGTGGGTCTTCGACGTGCCTTCCGGCAAGCCTCTCCCAAATGCTCCCCGCCGTCTTCACTATCAAGCTTCCGGCCGAAACGCCGCGGGCCTTGTTCCCTCCGGTACACGGTGGTGGCCACACCACAACTACGGTTGGTGTGATCTCGCAAGACTACAAGCCCCTTCGATGTATAACAATGGTGCGCACAAGCACCGAGTAGTAAGAGGCATGCAAACCTCACTAAACACTAGGCCTAAACCTAGAGCAAGCGCATAAGCGGTGGTCTAATCAACCTAAGCACTTCGCAAAGCACCTATGCTAATCACCTAATGAATCACTAAGCACTATGCAAGTGGAGATCACTAAAATGGTGTATCAACATCCTTGATATGTTTCCTCAGCTCCACACCCTTCGAATGGCCGGTTGGGGGTCTATTTATAAGACCCACTGAGAAAATAGTCATTGGGGACGAAATCCCACTTTTCTGCTACTGACCGGACTCTGACCAGTGTCCGGTCAGCACTGACCAGACGCATCCGGTCATGAAAACGGCTCTCTAGAACCTTACTGATGTTGACCAGACTCTGGCACCCAGCGTTCGGTCCAGTGTCCAGTCGCTACTGCTGATGCTGCTATTGCCGAGCCTCTTGATCGGATCGTCCGGTCACTTTCCACCAGCGTCTGGTCCAGCGTCCGGTCACCTCTGTGAGCTCATTTCTTCATGATCTTGCCTCCGGCTTGGTTCCTATCTTCGTGCTTGGACTTTACTTGATATCTTGGGTCTTCTCTTGTGCTTCTACGGACTTGCTTATGGTGTAGATCATCGGATCATCACGTCGCCTTCGTCCATGTCACGTCTTGCACCCTATTGAACTACAAAACAATCACTTGCAAATTCATTAGTCAATTTGGTTGTGTTGGCCATCAAACACCAAAATCCAAATGTAAATGGGCCTAGGGTCCCTTTTCCTAATAGAATGCCACATGAGGGCTATGCTGACCCCATTATGAACGACGGACTCAGTTTCCACTCAGACATGCCCGTTAGCGAGCTCACCGAGCGTGACACTCAAGCCATCGAGACAAGTGACGTTAACTCAACCCCTCCGGTTGTGGAAACCGTGGATGGGTGACGATCACAAAGATGAGTTGACCCCTCGATAAAACCCCTGCAATGCGCGGGGGCTCGAGGGAAGTTGGACTCACAAGGAGACCGAATGCATGGTCGTAGAATGTGAAAGCTCTAGTTTGGTTTTAGTGAATTGATGAAACCCTAAGTTTTAACCTAGTTTATCAAGTGATCATGAGATAGGTAGCACACTCCAAGTGGTGAAGTAAATGAAGATCATAGCATGATGATGATGATGGCATGGTGATGATCAAGTACTTTGACTTAGAAAGAAGAAAGAGAAAAACAAAAAGCTCAAGGCAAAGGTATATTTTGTAGGAGCTATTTTGTTTTGGTGATCAAGACACTTAGAGAGTGTGATCATATTTAGGTTTGATAGCCATGCTATTAAGAGGGGTGAAACTCGTATCGGAATGCAGTTATCAAAGTGCCACTAGATGCTCTAACTCATTGCATATGCATTTAGGATCTAGTGGAATGCTAACACCCTTGAAAATGTTTGTGAAAATATGCTAACACATGTGCACAAGGTGATACACTTGGTGGTTGGCACATTTGAACAAGGGTGAAGAAGTTAGAGGTGAAGAGGAGTTAGTCTTGCTAGTCACTGAGCGACCGGACGCTGGTCCTCAGAGGTACCGGTGCGTCCGGTCAAGTGTGGCAGCGTAGACGCCAGCGTCGGTCATCGACCGGACGCTGGGTCTCGGACTGACCGGACGCTGAAAGGGTGCGTCCGGTACCAGCTGACGTGGCAGCACAGTGGTCAGGGTAACTGACCGGACACGTCCGGTCGAAGAAATTCATTTCTGGAACCTTACTGGAAACGACCGGACATTGTAGGCTGAGCGTCCGGTCAATTTGTGCGCTGTGTCTGGTCAACTGTAACACCCTAAAAATTGCCCCTTTTGAAATAGAGTTAAAATGATTGAAATTCGAATTTTTGTGCACATGAAATATAGGAAAATAAAAGAATTTCATTAAATTAAAATACATCATAAGGTAGCAACATGTTTGAACATACATGCCATTGCATTTGATTTTATTGGTTGAGTGGTTTTAGATGAAAAGTCAAAATGGTTGAAATGCTCTTGAAATAAAATTGAAAATGGCTTTGAAATAAAAGAAAAGGAATTAGGAAATAAAAGAATTTAAAAAGTTGTATAAATTATTTTTGAAAACTTACTAAAATTTACTCACTTTTCTTGGAAATGAAAAGTATATTCAAAACTCTAATTGAATTTGCATTTGGTTTACGTTTGAATTTGGATTTGAAAACTAAAAATAGAAAAAGGGATTTTACTTGAAAAACTTCTTTTCTTCCCTTTTTGGCCCAACCTCGGAACCAGCCCAGCAGCCTCTCTTCCCTCCCTCACACGCTCGGCCCACTTCTTCCCGTTTTCCCGGCCTCGGCCCGGCATTTGCTCGGTGGTGTGATTCCTTCCCCTTCCCGCGTTGGCACTGCTTTCGGTGGCCCGCTCACTTTCACTTTTGCCGCCCTTCTTTGCTCACCTCATGTGCACTCACTTTCAACCAAATTGATCCCATGACCATCCCATGGCACTTTGCTCGCTGCGCGCCGCACCGCTTTGGCCTTTCAATACCACGCCGCCCATGATGAGCACCCATAGCTGTTTTCTCTCGTTGCCTGCTGGTCCCACTGTCAGCCGGACACGCTCCTTCCTTCTTCTTCCTTTCCTTTCTTCCCCGTTCTTTCCTTCCTCCGCCCGTCAATGGCGCGACACCAAAAGACGGCAAGCATCGAATCATCGCTACCGCAAGGAAAGCCCCAATCTCGTGATTCCATAGCTCTGCGCGCTCTCCTTCCTTCTACGCGACACCCGCCACCTATAAAGCCCGAGCCGGACCCCCTTCCTCTCCCTTTCCCATCCGCTCGAGCTCAATCTCACCGCCGTCAGCAAACTTCCCCTTCCCGAGCACTATCATCGACGTCGAAGCCACCCGAAGATCCGCCGTATTGCTCGCGCCCGTGAGAGGTACCGCCCGTATCTCGGTTTTGTCACGGTTTGCCCAGATTTCCCCCTCACCCATGCGCCTTTCTCTCTCCATCGCCATCGCCATCGCGTTGTCGACTGCTTTGGAGCTCTCGGGACGCCGCAACCACCTCTAGAAGCCTCACGGTGAGCTCCTGTACCTTGTAGACCCCTTAATGTCGCGTTTGGCGCTCTAGAATGCTGCATCCGCGAGCTCCTGAGCCGCCGGCCATGGCGCCACCGCGGATCGTTGCCCCGACGTGGTCCCCGTCCCCGTTAGGTATTCCAACGAGATCGCGAGGTCCTGTAGATCATCCAGCGTCCTCGGTTGGGTAGGCGTGGCGGAATCGCCCCGGCGTCACCGCAGAGAGCTTCGGCTCGCCGCTTGACCATGGCGCCCTCGCCGGAAAGTTCTTGCCTGACAAGCCGGTGGAGATCTGCCCGAGCCTCGGTAGCCGTCGGATCTGTTTTGCATGGTTAGATTAGATACCCGCCGAGGTTAAGTGCATTTGGTCCACCACGGACTCGTGGGCGTGGTCACGGCGCCACGCACTGCGGCGTCACCGCAGACGCCGCGTGGCACAGCGCCAACAACATGCGTCTTTCGCCACGTGGCGCTTTCGGTCACCAGCATGATCAAAGCCACCACGCGTTTTTTTTGAGTTTTAAGAAATTAACCCGCGATCAAGTAGCGATTCAAAATAAATTCAAATCATCCTGTTTTTTTATTTGGTTAGGACCTGTAATTTCCGAAATAATACGCTTGATCTAAAATCCGTTTAAATTCAGATTTTAATTGTTTCAATTCAAATTTGAGTTCAATTAATTACAGAAATATCATTGGACCTTATTTCATGCGTAACTTTTGCGTTTTAAGTCCGATTTGACCCGTTCGAATTATGTTAGGATCGTATTTACGTTTTCTATATGTTTATACAACTGTTAGGCATGTTTTCAACACTTGAAATTCATGGGTAGACTTAATATATTATTTAATTAAAGTAAAACTTGTTTAAATCGTAACTTATCCATTTCAACTCCGAAATAGTCCGTTCAAGTTGCGTTAGATTCATAGCAACGAGATCTATGCGTTAATTACAGTGTTTACTACATTACTATTTCATAAAAATCATAGTTTAAATCATATCTTGATTAAAGATTATACAACTGAGTTTTATACATAAAATATGATCTGTTTTACTTTTGTTTTATAATTCAAAGTTGACTTAATATAATCTATATTATTTATAAACATCTTTTGTATATGAATTCATATAGTTAACATAAACGAAGCCTATAGTTTCTTTTCCACGTGTTAAGCAAATCTCTCGGTAGTTGTAACTTTTCAACTGTAGCTTCGATTAGCGTGCCTCTCGCGACTGTGTGTTCGTAGTGATACGTAGAATCATATATTAATCTCTTTTACTTATTTTTCTATGATTGGTGTCTTTGTTCGATATAGATACAAGCTGTATGCTATGCATGTATGTGTATGGATGTTTGTGTGGTGTTCTACGAATTACGTCCAGTCGGTGAGATGTACGTGGTGATCCAGAAGAAGAAGAAGGACATCAAAGAATAAAGCTTACCGAAGGATCAGTGTGTAAGGCAAGTATAGCATGGGATTATCCTTGTTACCTATTCACATTTAAACACTTAATTCATATTGCATGTGTCTCCCTTGTTACCATTAAGGATATCCTAGATATTTGATATCTTGCACCTTGAAACCTTTGGGATATTGCATGGGATAGTTTTTGCTAGTGCTTAATCAAAACCATGATCTTGTAACTTGACTAATGATATATGCAATAAACATTAAAACATGACTTTTTAGTAACATGGATACTGAAAGTGAAGTGTCTATATGCTTGATTCCTCTCCCTAAGGACTTATCTGTAAGCGATCATCCGGGACTTCTGATGCAATTTGTGAGGGCCATATGGCTCTAGCTTTAGCTCAAGTATGAGGATCTTTTCTAGCTTGTTAGTGGTTACCTTTGAGGCGCTGGGTATGTTTCCTTTCTTTGCTAGGAAGTGCGTCACCGTCTTTGCGATGCCCCGCTTGCCACTCCTAGAGATGGGCCACATCGCTGGCCCCCCTAACATGTTAGGACGAATTCTTTGAAAGGCTTTATAGTGAACCCTGCACGACCTTCCTTGGAAGTGGGTCAAGAGAATGGCTACCTCAAAGTAAAAGGGTAAATCACAACTCACAAAGTGAACGTGTACAAACTCTGCAGAGTAAAAAGCTATTATAACAGTACCGTGCTCACACGGATCTGGCTGGACCTTGGACCCTTATGGAATAGAGATGATCACTAATGGATAATGATGATGCTAATAATTGATTGTTTATGCTATACATTATCATGTTTACGATCATGTGTTTATGGGAATGATAAATCCTTTGCTACTCAATTGCTTAAAAGATGATCTATTAAAGCTAATCGCATGAAGAAACCGAGTGTCGCCCTTTTTGAGCCTCATGAACCCCATGATATAATTGTTAAGTCGACATGTACTTACGCTTGTTTTACTTTTCTATACATTGGATAAAAATCCGGATGGGTACCTGATTTGCTTTGGTTTGGAGGAGTTAGTGCTTGTGGTCAACGATCGATCGTCCTGTGGATTTAGAGTCTTCGCATGGAAGATCGGAGTCAACTTTCCATTGTCATTACTACGAGGTTATTTTCTTTTTACTAATACGTTATGTAATAAGTATTGTCTCTTGGTATTACCCTTATTTGTGGCTATATGTGAGATTTGACTTCCTGGGCTCACATATAGTGTGTATCTGGTTTTGTCTTTAAAACCGGGTGCTACATCAATAGACGACAGTTGAAATCTGATGAACATCATTTAAAGTAGGGGACACGTGGCGTGTATCACGTGACCGGACGTTGTAGGGCCAGCGTCCGGTCGATCGGACCGGAGCGTCCGGTCACCCCGCGTTGTGCCCAGTGAAGGGGTACAACGGCTCTATTCTATGGGGGCTTCTATTTAAGCCCCATGGCTAGCTCAAGCTCACTCTCTTGACCATTTGCATTGACATAGCAACCTTGTGAGCTTAGCTAAAGCCATCCCACTTATCTCCATCATTGATTCATCATCTTTGTGAGATTGGGAGAGAATCCAAGTGTATTGCTTGAGTGTTTGCATCTAGAGGCACTTGGTGTTCGTGTTTCACTGCAGGATTCGCTTGTTACTCTTGGTGGTTGCCGCCACCTAGATGGCTTGGAGTGGCGAGGATCATCGAGTGAAGGGTGGTGATTGTCTCCGGCTCCGATCATGGTGATTGTGAGAGGTTCTTGACCTTTCCCCAGCGGAGTGCCAAAAGGTACTCTAGTGGATTGCTCGTGGCTTGTGTGATCCTCATCTTGTGTTGGTTGTGCGGCACCCTATTGAGGGTTTGGCGTGTGATGTCAATTAGCGCGTGAACCTCCAAGTGAGTGAATCGCCACAACGAGGAGTAGCTTGCTGGCAAGCAAGTGAACCTCGGTAAAAAATCATTGTGTTCATCTTTGATTCCGAGGTGATTGGTCTTCATTGTTATTCACTCTTGTGATTGATTGGTTCCTTCATCTACACGGCGGTATAACTTTCTTGATCACTCTCTTTGCATTACCGCAAACTAGTTGTCAAGCTCTTTAATGTAGTTAGTTGTGAGAGCTTGCTTGCTTGGTTGGTGTGGCTCTTTAGTTAGACTTTGAGAGCACACTAACATAGGGTAGTGTCATAGCTATTGTGTGAATAGATACTATCTAAACTAGAATTATGGTAGGTGGCTTGCATTTTGAGTAGGCTAGTGCAACTCTTGCATCGCCTCATAATTGTCTAACCATTTTATTAAGTGTTGTTGTAGAAATTTTTATTAGGCTATTCACCCCCCTCTAGCCATTAGGACCTTTTAGAATGATGGCTTAGATCCTAGGGAGGGGGTATGTATAAAAACTAAGAATAACGTTTCTAAAACAAAAAAATGCTTTCTCCTACCAGTTTTGCTATCATCTCCTCGATCTTTAGTGAAACCTGACCCCGGCAACGACAAGGGGTTGGGTCTCACTCGGGGGCTGATAAGGGTATATATATACCCTTTCTGAAATAGTCACCGTGCCCGACTCTTTCTCACGTTAAAAACCTAGAGGCAAGGTTTGCGGAAACGAGTGTCGAGTAAAACTGGTCGGACTACAAGAAACCTACGCCCCAGCGGTTATGGCACTCTTGCTTACCAGCGTGACCAGAGTTTCCTATCCATCTTTTGAGCTCTACGGTCTTAACAACAGGAAGGGTCAGAATGCATTAATCCTTTTTACACATAAAAAGGGAGAAAGAACAAATTTGTACAAACGAAACAAAAGAATAAGCTTGTTTAGACGAAACAGAAGGATTAGAACTTGTCCGCTTATTACAAGTGCACCAAACTAACCCCTGGGGGATGATTTCATCTTCTATCCTAGTAGAAAGGTCATGTGCCAGGTGGGCCACCTCCTTCTCGATGTCGTCTAGCTCAGCGTTGGTATAGACGAGCGCAAAGCCTTAACTCATCGTCGCCAGATCGATGTTCTCGCAACAGGACTCCTGATAAAGACGGAAGTTTCTGGCCACCGCTAGAGTAGTAACCAATAGCGTAGACATGGTGTCTATGTTAGAAGTTACCTTTGTTTGCCTCGTATCCCACGGTTGAGGGATAGGCGGCAGGTGATGATAGCCCTGTCTGTCCTTCATAATCCCCCACGTTCGGATACGGCGTAGAGCCGTATACCGATATCGCTTGATAGATCAGGTGCGCTCTAGTGCCCAAAGTAAGTTTATAGTGACCAAAGCTATCTTAACTTAGGATCGCTACCCTTAGATATTCATGTATTTGTATGACTATCTGCTCATCTTAGCATAGCTATACAAGATATGTCTACTACAGTTTAGGTTTATTCTTTTATTCTTTATACTTTCTTTTATCTTTGTCCTGGGCCTGGTGCAAGCGGTAGAGTCTTACCACCTATGATCGGAAGGTCCCGGGTTCAAGTCGCGGTCTCCTCACATTGCACAGGTGAGGATAAGACTTGCCACTGACACTCTTCCTCAGACCCCGCATAGAGCGGGAGCTCTCTGCACTAGGTACACCTTTATACTTTCTTTTATCTTTGTCCTTGAGATTGGCTTAAGTGTGTGTGTCACACTATCCAAAATCTATCCTATCTTACCACTATTATGAACATTGGTCTATTATACAGTCATGTTATCTTGTTCATGTCCCTACTAGAAACTTTTATACCATGCCTTTCTTTGGAAAAATATAAATGAACGATACCCGAATACTTCCAGGTGAAATGCTACAACGATATATCCGTGCGCTTGTGGAATATTTCTCCATGTGTTCAAAAATATCATCACGGCATTTTTGGTGCCATTGCTAGGAAACACCAATCCTAGTGGTGACGCTAAGAAACGCCAACAAGCATTTCTAGCGCCATTGCCGGGGATAGACTTAAAAACTCCATACTTGGTGATTGCGCTAAGAAATGCCAACAAGTATTTCTGACGTCGTTGCTAGGGATAGACTTAAAAACTCCATACTTGGTGATTGCGCAAAGAAATGCCAACAAGCATTTCTGGCGCCGTTGCCGGGGAAGGCACTGGTTAAAAGAATATATTAGGACATGTTCATGATAATATGCATGTGTAGTAACCATTGTTCATAACAGGATAACTTTGCTTGTTTTCTCCTGTTGTGGATGAAAATAGGATAGTGTAAGACGGTTTCGACTTGCCGACAAACTTCATCGAGAATCTGGAGTCATTCCTAAAGAAGGCCTGATCTCGTGTCGATCCTCCTTCCACTACTCCACCGACAACCGAATCCGTCACCCCCGCATCATCTGTACCAAACACCATGGCCGACAAGACGCAGCACGAGTAAGTGTTGCCAACGTGCTCGTTGGGCCCGTTGTTGACATGGGCGATGTAAACTTTGAGTTGAAGACTGGCCTAATCATGATGGTGCAGGCAAATCCATTCTATGGATTGCCTAGCAAGGACGCCAATGCACATCTCCAACACTTCCTAGAGCTGTGTGACACCGTCATCATGAAGGATGTCACACCAGAGATAATCAGGCTCCATCTGTTTCCCTTCTCCCTCGTGGGGAAGGTGAAGCAGTGGTTTTACAAGGACAAGGAAGTTGTCAGCACGTGGTCTAAATGATCCACGGTGTCCCTCGTGAAATTCTTCCCCATGGGCAAAACCAACGCCCTGAGGGGAAGAATTTCAAGTTTCTAGTAGAATACTATGGAATCCATCCCCGAGGCGTGGAAGAGGCTACAAGAATACATCTTTGCTTGCCCGCACCATGGGATGGAGAATTGGCTAGTCCTCTAGAACTTCTACAATGGGTTAACCTCCATGTCAAGAGGACACATTGATGTCGCTGCTGGAGGAGCCTTCTTCTCACACACAGTCAGCGGAGCTACGACACTCATTGAGAAGATGGTCTCCATCCAAGGATAGAGTGAAGACAGACTACAAACTTGGTGATTGCGCTAAGAAATGCCAATAAGCATTTCTTGCGTCGTTGCCAGGGATGGACTTATAAACTCCATACTTGATGATTACGCTAAGAAATGCCTAGCTCGCTGCAGCATGGCGGTGGCGGGGCTAAGGGCGCCGGAGTCGGGGAAGATGTGGCTATTGTGTTTCTTTTGCGACTACAAAATGTTGTGCGACGAGGTGTGCGTGCTGAAAGTCTAGATCGTGCATGCACACGCTCTAGCAACGCATGTTAACTAAGGATGCGTTTAGTTCATATGGGATGAGGCAGGATGGAGCCATTCCATCCTAGTTCCCAGAGTGTTTGGTTCGTGGACGTAGGAATGGAGCCATCACTAACTAGGAATATTCCTCTAAGATGCTGCACCAGCTCACTCCAAAAATTTGATCGAACGCGTTGGCACGCCGTCTCCTCGCACGCGAAAGCACGACAGGGCCGGGGTGAGGAAGGAGCCAGCATGGACGGGGTGGGCGGATGCGGATCTGACGCCGCCGGAGGAGAAGACTTAGGCGACCGAGGGTCGGGCAGAGTCGGTGTAGCTGAGAGCGGGTGCAGCCGGAGAGGATGCACGGATCCAACACCGGCGAGGAAGGATGCATGGGTGAGCAGAGCCGACGCAGCCGGAGCGGTGGGCGAGGTCGGGATTGGCGTAGCCTGGGCTTGGCCGACGAGGTTGTTGCGAGGCAGGGGTTGTGCCCCCGGGCGGTTGCGGTGCCGCGCGGCCAGTTTCCGTGAGCTATATGTGGCTATGCGTGAATCTTGCGGAGAAAGAAGAACCAAGAAAGAGGAAGAAGCTCATTTGTATGACATGTGGGTCCCAAGATAAATGAGGTTAACAATCTGTTATCCCATTCATCCCATCCCTTCAATCAAACACGGAAATAGAATCGCCCCATCCTTCTAACCAAACATAGTGTGGAACCGTTCCATTCTTAAAACCTAGGATGGACCATTCTACGTCTCGCTCTCCAACCAAACACATCCTAAGTAAAATAGTGATATATGATACCAAATTAAGAAAGAGAGAAGCAATTATGTCTATACAAGAGCGAAGATGAGAGGATGGATAAATGGATGATAGGAGAGAGACATGTAATTATCTATTAAAAGTATGATTTTGTGTATTATTACTCTCTCCGTCATGTAATTCTCACATTTTGAGAAGCTAAAAAAATTTAAACTTTGATTAAAATTATATAAAAAATACTAACATCCATGAGACAAAATATATACTATTAGATTAATTATAAAATATATTTTTATAATAAATTTATTTAGAGATATAAATATTAATACTATTTATTATAAAATTAGTTAAAATTCAGGCTATTTGACCGGCATGGTTTTATAATTACAGTTTATTTACTTAAACTTATCACCCAACTTATTAGCTAGAATCTACAATATTTTTTTTATAATAAATCAGCTTCATTAGGTTTATGGGTCGGTTTATCACCTGCTGTTTATAGGTGACTGGCGGCAATCATGCCCGTGGGTCCCACGTATGGGTCCCGCCACGTGCACCAATCGTGGCCCGGCAGCGCACGGCACCCACTTTCCCCATTCATCGAGTCTGCGCTCTTCGTCTTTCTCCGAATTTCCCCTCTCCTGTTCTTGCCGGATCTCGCCATCCCTCCCCACCCGGCCACCCCCATCCACCCCGCCCATGGGAGCCCCCACCCCTCGCCGCTGACCCGTGGTCCCACTGCCCCCCTGCTCCCCCCGCCCTCGCTCCCGCTCCCGCTCCTGCTCGCCCACGCGAACCCTAGGCTTTGCTGCTAGAACTAGAAGAGCTCCAGCGACCGAAGAGGAGAGGAGAATAAAGCTCAAATCTTGGATGCGCCGGAACCGATGGCGACACCTGCCGCGGAGAAGCCGGAAGATGTAGAGATCCGCGAGGTTTGGGCGGACAACCTCGAGGCAGAGTTCGCCGTGATCCGCGACATCGTCGACGACTATCCCTATGTGGCCATGGATACGGAGTTCCCCGGCGTTGTGTGCCGCCCGCTCGGCACTTACAAGACGGCGGCCGAGTTCAACTACGCCACCCTCAAGGCGAACGTTGACATGTTGAAGCTTATTCAGCTCGGGCTCACCTTCTCCGACGAGCATGGTGGGCTGCCGGCGCTCGGCACAGAGGGTCGGCCCTGCGTGTGGCAGTTCAACTTTCGAGGCTTTGACCCTCGGACCGATGTGGCTGCATCAGACTCCATCGATCTGCTGCGTCGTAGTGGTATTGACTTCTCTCGCCATGCTGCTGACGGAGCTGACGCTCGCCGGTTCGCTGAGCTGCTCATGTCCTCCGGTGTAGTATTGAATTCAGATGTTCACTGGGTGACTTTTCATAGTGGCTACGACTTTGGCTACCTGCTCAAGCTACTCACCGGCACAAATCTGCCTGATACAATGTCAGGGTTCTTCGATCTCATCAAGATTTACTTTCCTGTTATCTACGACATCAAACACTTGATGAGGTTCTGCAATAGCCTCCATGGAGGTCTGAACAAGCTTGCTGAGCTGCTTGACGTCGCAAGGGTTGGAATCTGCCACCAGGCAGGGTCTGATTCGCTTCTTACAGCGCTGTCCTTCAAGAAGCTTAAAGAGGCATACTTCAACGGGTTAACTGAGAAATATGCCGGTGTGTTGTATGGACTTGGCTTTGAGGGTGGAGAGACCACCTCAGCTCACTGAGTAATGGATAGTTAAATAAAAGATGAACTATTTATGAAAATGGAGAAATCTGTTCGGTGACTTCGTCTGATGATTTCCTTTTGCTTGCTGGAAAAGGTACTCTCTTTCCGCTAAGTTCTGATTTGCCCTGCAAGTTACCTCCAGCTAAGCTGTTCTATGATTTAGCTTTGTGGCATGATGGAATGTGTTGTTGACTACTCTTTGAGGCCTATATTGATACACTGATCACCAAGTCACCAACTGAAAACTCAAACATTATTGAACTCTATAATGTTGTGGTAATCAAGTTACTGTGCATCAAGTCATCAACTGTGGTGCTAAATGTTATTCAGTTGCAAAAAGAACACTTAACTTGTCTATTGATATGTGAAACCCATCAGTTCTTGTTTTACTCCTTCTGTCCCCAAATAAATCAATTCCTAGAATCCGTGCCAGTCAAACTTTTTAAGTTTGACTCACTTTATAGAAAAGAATAATAACATCTGTGACATGAAATGAGCATATTATGAAAATATATTCTATGATACATCTAATGATACTAGTTTGATATCATAAGTCTTGATGTTGTTTTCTGTAAATTCGGTCAAAGTTTAAAAAGTTTGACTTAGGACAACTCCAGAAATTGATTCTTTCAGGGACAGAGGGAGTACATGGTTTCTGGAGTTACCCCTTGAATCTTTGGTGATTGTAGGCACTATTCTGAATTTCTGGTTTCTATACCATTCTATAAAAGCAAGACATTATGCTGGACTTCTAGTTGTAATATGTTGTTGTGTCTGTGTAGCTTTGTAGTTCCTTAAACACAACGCAACATATTCCTATCGTTTTTGCATCATTTTTGGGAGTTAAACAGGAAGAAAACACAAACCATCTGATAAAAAAAAGCTCATATCACATAACAGGACTTAACTAATCAGTATGAAGAGAAAAGCACAACTTGCATAATGTGATAAGGAAACTCCATGACCTCACATAATGTTAGATGCTTAGATCGCTTATAAAAAAATCCATTCTCTGTTTGTTTCAGTTTGGACATCTTGAATATGATCTCTTAGTTGCCTCGAGTTTTATTATGCTGCAGTTCATCAATTCACAGTGTTCTTGCTTTTTCTGCCGCATATTGTACTGATTTGTATACTGCAGAGTGTACTGTAAAAGTTTAAATTTCATTATGGGGACATGTTCTTATTATTACTAGATCTCATGGTTTCATGCCACATTCTGTTTCTATGTTAACTATGATGAATACATCATGTACAGTGTGCACACTGTTAAATCATAGCAGCTTGATTATACACTGCCATAGAGAATCTTGCTTCAACGGTACTGCCATGATACGGGCATGTGCCAGTGTATGGTTCTCTGTTTATAGTATTGTTGGTATTGCCAATTTCTTACGCTTCTATTTTGTATATCGTTACCTCCTCTTTAATGCGGATAATACATGGAGAATCAGTTTTTCTTTTCCTGGCTGGATTCTTCTTTTGGTATTTGCCTCATTGTTTTAGATGGAGGTTCTCTTGTTAATAAATTGAAAGTCTTACTGCATTAGGCCTGGAATGTATTGTTTCACTTCCTTGCACTGAGATACGATACCTGTGCTCATGATTACTGATAAAAAATGAACCTTCTCTGAATAATTGAATATTGGAGCAATCTGTTTGATCTTTATTTGTCTGTTGATTTCTTTTTTATTGCTACTGAAAGTATGTCATCTTCCTGAATTGAGATTTCCCCTAAAGTCATATTTAGATTGTGAGAGAGTTTCTGCTATCCGATTTTACTCTGTGAATTTGATGGAATGCACTGGGGCAACTTGATACTTATTACTTGAATATGAATCAATACAACAGCTGCAATGGAATTTTTCAAAAGTCAAAGGACTACTTACTTTGTGTGTAAGAAGTAGGAGTGGATAGAAACCAACTGAACTTTTTTTTTTCAAGTTTTGTTCAAAATTGACATAATCTTTATTTATCATAGTATCCTGAATTGTTTGAGACCCGACTTCATACCGAGCTTAATGAGCCAAGCCAAAGTCGAAAGTAATTCAAAATCAAGTTATTTTTATTTAAAAAGAAAAACAAGTTCAATTAGAGCAAATTTTGAAACGAGTCACCGGTCCAGCTCAATGAGTAATTTTGAAACTAAGAAGTTTATCGATTATACATAGTTTGTATATTTATTTTCCTTTTTCTATTTCTATTTCTTTTCCCTTTTTGTTGGCGGCTCTTGTTGGATTTCGACTCTAGCTTAACCCAACTTGCTTGGGACTACAAGGCTTTGTTGCTGTTGTTGCATCCGGTGAATAAACCGGATACGAAACTACTAGTCAACAATCTAAGGAAAAATGTACTACCATCCGTTGCATGTGGAATTGATATGAATTATAAACTGATCCTTATCCCTGACTGGTTTTGATAATCTTAGAAATTGGAAAAAGTAAATCCCTTCTCTAATAACTTCAATGTGAACATTTTGAACTAGCTTTTGATGCGGATTGTATCTGGTTGGCTCTATAATTTTGTTTGTGATTGGTTCTCCAATTTGTGTTTGCGTTTCTTGGACTCTTACCGTAGCAACTGTGCCAACGCTATGCTGTTCTGCTATGGGGTTGAGTACATTCTGCAAACACTGTTACATCATTATTATTGGTTATGATTGTCAGAGTTGTTGTGGACGACTGGACATGTATATGCCAGTATATATGCATGATCTTGCTGGTATGATGGTGTTGCCAATTTGTCCTTTCCTACGGATTTTTGTTTACCACATCTTCTCTGTCATTCAGGTTAATGTCATTTTTACTATCTGAAATGATTTCTCTTGCGATGCCTTATTGTTTTAGATGACTTATATTATGTATATTAATATTAATAGCTTTGCTGTGGCAAGCATTGGATGTATCCTGTCTCTTGAGCTAGTATTACCCATATAGTAGTACCAGACTATTAGGTGTGCATCTGAGCTTGCCCTGGGCATAATGTTACAAGTTGGGGATCTGTGATCTTTTGGTGATGCCATTATCACTTGAAACTACCAACTTTGTAGAGTTGCGGAGGCCATGGAACTGGGTTACTGGCTCCCTGGCCTTCCAGCCATTTTTTTTTTTTTTTGGCGAAATCCATTTGAAGTACAGGATAATTGACTTTAGCACTTCTGTTTGCCTTGCTCTGGAGCACCGGAAAACAATGGAATGTAGATCAGCAACGTTGCTGCAAAGCGCTACTATATTTACTATCCAGATGACCTTGCCACTATTTCAAGTTATTCTGAAACCTTTTGCTACGCTTGTTTCACATGTCTACCGTATCCTTCGTAACACTTGTGTGTTAATACTTGAAGTCGTACGTGTGTAAAACAGAGGGCAGAATCTAGGAAGCAGGTTGATTTGAAATTTGTTTCGTTTGGGCCAATCGTGGGATCTGCTGATCAATTGTCTTCCGGTTGGTGTCAAAAGGAAAACTGTCTTTCGGTTACAGTGCAACCCGTTGTTGGGCCGGTCACACGGCCCACAGCCCACGGGTGGGCCATGGCTTGAAGAGTTTTGCTGCTGCCGTCCATCAAGGCAGCATTGTCGTCCATCATGACATGTTCAGCATCGGCCCTCGCCTGCTCTCCCTGCCTCTCACTCAGACTCTCATTTCACAGGGCTTTCTGCAAGTCTTGCTACGTCCGAAACTGTAGAACGAGTTACTTCGATGCCGTGTCGATCCGTCAAGCCTTTCCTTCCTGTTTCAGTGGTTTCGTGACTGTTTGACATAATGCATCCTTCTGTTCTGTGCTGGGATCGATCGAGTAACGGAGTATCATCAGTAAGACTGTTCCTACTTCCACGCATGCCCCACATCATCAGTCGTTCGCTGGTTGGTTTCTATGTTGATAAATCTGACCGATACTGATTTGTTGTAAGAGAAAAATACTATTGGTTAGCTGATAAGGCTGAAATGAAACGAACGAAAGTTGAGTAGCTGCAGGGAGCAGAGGCCCGAGAGCAGCACATGGCCGGGTCCTGGCGTACATTGTATTCACCCCTTCCTTGCTTGTTTTAAAGATTTATCCACAGTACTCCTAGTTCTGGTTCTGGTTCTAGAACTACTACTCGAGGTCAATCGTCACCGCTGACACGATCTGACCTGACCTCCCGTCGCTTCACTTGATCGGCAGCTCAGAATGCGTAGCCCTCTTCGCGGGCTCCAGTGATGGATGCGTTTGACAGCCTGCCATAGTCCATACCCCACATGCTAAAAGCTCTCTTCGCGACGGAAGCCGGGCAGAGGCAAAGGCTCTGGAGTCTGGAACAGCCACGTGGCAACGAAAATGACCGGTGCAAAGAAGTGTGCTATCCCAGCTTGGCGCCCGACTGGATCAGACGATCAGCGACTGTGTCTGTGTGCCTATGCTCACTCAAGCCGTGGGTGGCCCCCGGCGCACGCAGGTAGTTACTCCTGCGACTGCGAGTGCGTGTCCCCAACCGGCCGCGTGCCGGCGTCGCCCTCGCCCAACGAGGCCGACCGATCGGTGGCGTCGTCCCACCGCTCTACCAGCCGATTTATTAATGCCCTTCCGCTCGGTGACCGGACAGGGCGCGGGCGGCGTCGCGTCACGTTTGCCTTTACCGTTTACCTCCGGGCCTCCGGACTCAGGCCGTCCACGCCGGACACCGGCTCCCCCGTCCCCGTCCCTGCACCGCTCGGCATCGCTCTCCGCCGCGGGCGCATGCATGGTTCACGCACTGTACGCACGGGACAGCGTGGGGGTTGGTGGCCCGGCCGCGCCTCGCCTCGCCTCGCCCGGCTCTGGGCTCTCTCTCCCAATCATTTGGGACACCAACCCAATGCAAAATCCCCGTGGCCTCGTCGGGACCGATACTCCGTCCTACCGGCTGGCTCTGCCGCGCGTACGTACATATCTTTGCTGTCTGTCATCGACCGCACTGCGCTCCGTACGCATACTCATTCGCGTGAACCTGCCGCTGGATCCAGCACACGGAGAGAGAGGAGAGCACTCTTTGCGGTGCCGCGGACGCCGAGGGGACCCTTCGCCTGTGGTTTTTTATTATTATTTTTAATCAATATTTTAATATTGATCTAAAAAAATATTTGCAAAAATGATCCTTTTGGTCGCGGCAAAGAGAGTCACGCTAGCGTCGATGGTTGACCGGAGCTGGCGTGGCGTAGCGTGGGCCCCGACCTATCCGCACCAGCGACTCCGGCGACAGGGCTGTCGCGCCAGGTGGGCTAGCGCGATAGGCCCATATAAGGCCACGGCCCACCTCCATTTTCCTCCTCTCTTCTCTCTCCTTTCATTCTAGGCGAGCTCGAGGTGAGCTCATGTTGCTCTCTTCTCTCTCTTCTCTTCCTCCCATTCTCTATTTGCATTTGATCAAGTTTGTATTTGTATTTCAGCTTTGAACGGTCTCGTACATAAGGTATGACTCCCTCACCTCTGTTTTTTTTTTTGTGTTTAGTTGATGTTTATATACTGCTCTGGTTTACACTGCTGTGTGCAATACTGGCTTTCGTTTGGTTGAATGAAAGTTGCTTTGGCTAATCACGTCTAATATATTATGGTTAATGTTGTATTTGTTGAACTTTTATAATTTTTGTGATTGATTTTGGTTTTCAGTGCATTAGGGTTTGAGTGCACTGGTGAAAGCTCTAGTTTGATTTTGGTGATTTGATGAAACCCTAATTGCTAACCTAGTTTATCAAGTGATCATGATATAGGTAGCACACTCCAAGTGGTGAAGCAAATGAAGATCATAACATGATGATGGTGATGCTATGGTGATGATCAAGTGCTCGGACTTGAAAAGAAGAAAGAGAAAAATAAAAGACTCAAGGCAAAGGTATAAATTGTAGGAGCCATTTTATTTTGGTGATCAAAACACTTAGTGAGTGTGATCACGTTTAGGATTGATAGCCGTACTATTAAGAGGGGTGAAACTCGTATCGGAATGCGGTTATCAAAGTGCCACTAGATGCTCTAACTCATTGCATATGCAGTTAGGATCTAGTGGAGTGCTAACACCCTTGAAAATATTTGTGAAAATATGCTAACACATGTGCATACGGTGATACACTTGGTGGTTTGCACATTTGATTAAGGGTGGTGAAGTTTAGGTGCAAGGGTAAGAAACTCCACCGGCGCCCTAGACAGAGAAAAACGGGAGGTCATCGGGGAGTGCCACCGGCAACCTCGGTTGGACCGGCGTGTCCGGTCAGTGTAATAATGCCTAATGGCGGCTGGCGTCGATCAAACAAAGAAGACGCACTGGTCGCTCTGCGACCGGACGACGCCTGGGCCAGGTGCATCCGGTCAATCTTGACGTCTGTTGACGACGTGAGGCGAGAGAGAGGAGACGTTGAGGGACCGGACGCTGGGTGAGTCTAGTCGGGCATGACAGGACACGTCCGGTCGTGAAAATTCGTGTTTGGAACCTTACTAGAAATGACCGGACGCTGGTGGCTCAGAGTCCGGTCAATTTATGCGCAGTGTCCGGTCAACAAGATGACCGTTGAAATCTGACGAACTGTATTTGAAGTGGGGACATGTGGCGTGTATCACGTGACCGGACGCTGAGGGCCAGCGTCCGGTCAATCGGACTGGAGCGTCCGGTCACCCCGCGTTGTGCCCAATGAAGAAATACAACGACTCTATTTCGTGGGGGCTTCTATTTAAGCCTCATGGCCGGCTCAAGCTCACTCTCTTGACCATTTGCATTGACATAGCAACCTTGTGAGCTTAGCCAAAGCCCTCCCACTCATCTTCATCATAGATTAAGCATCTTTGTGAGATTGAGAGTGAATCCAAGTGCATTGCTTGAGTGTTTGCATCTAGAGGCACTTGGTGTTCGTGTTTCGCTACGGGATTCGCTTGTTACTCTTGGTGGTTGCCGCCACCTAGACGGCTTAGAGTAGCAAGGATCGTTGAGCGGAGGGTGGTGATTGTCTCCAGCTCCGATCGTGGTGATTGTGATGGGTTCTTGACCTTTCCCCGGTGGAGCGCCAAAAGGTACTCTAGTGGATTGCTCGTGGCTTGTGTGATCCTTATCTTGTGTTGATTGTGCGGCACCCTATTGAGGGTTTGGCGTGTGAAGCCAATTAGCGTGTGAACCTCCAAGTGAGTGAATCGCCACAACGAGGACTAGCATGCCGGCAAGCAAGTGGACCTCGGTAAAAAAATCATTGTGTTCATCATTGATTTCGACGTGATTGGTCTTCATTGTTATCCACACTTGTGATTGATTGGTTCATACATCTACACGGCAGTGTAACCTTCTTGCCTACTCTTTACATTACCGTAAACTAGTTGTCAAGCTCTTTAGTGTAACTAGTTGTGAGAGCTTGTTAGTTTGGTTAGTGTGGCTCTTTAGTTAGCATTTGAGAGCACACTAACTTAGTGTAGTGATATAGCTATTGTGTGGATATACTCCATCTAAACTAGAATTGTGGTAGGTGGCTTGCATTTTGGTAGGCTAGCGCAAAACTCGCTTCACCTCATAATTGTCTAATCCTTTTGTTAAGTGTTGTTGTAGAAATTTTATTAGGCTATTCACCCCCCCTCTAGCCATTAGGACCTTTCAACTGGTTTAGACAGCAGTATGGGTTGGACTATTGTTAGTAAACTTTTTTGGAAGTGTGTGATTTAAAGTTTTTTGTGGTGATTCGATGTATAGATGAGTTCGACTATGTATTTATATACATCATTTATATTCAATAAGTTAGTTTTAGAGTTTGGCTTCATGGGTTTACATGATTATGGAGATGAAAATTGTTGTTGAACTGCGTAATAGTATTGGTTCATATCTTTGCTTTATTGAACTAATTTGTAATAGGTTCAATGGCGGTTCTAAATAACAACCAATTCGTGCACCATCCGAAGGATCATGGTGCTATTGTTCGTTTTCTACCAGCAGAGCCAACACCGTTGTGTTACTGTGGGTTACTGGCATTTATGAAGCAGTCAAGGCATCCCACGTTAGCGGGGCGTGCTTTCTACTATTGCCAACTTAAGCGTCGTCCCCCAACACTTGATGCCTACCTAGAGGGATGCAGCTTTTATCAGTGGATCGACGGCGATGAAATGTTCGATCCGTCGATTATGTTGTTTCCTTATGGCTCTTGGAAGAGTGTTCCATATTCAGAATTTGTTCGTTGGGTTCTGCCGCCACCGAACCCTCCGGAAATGACAGAGGCGAAGAAGGTTGAAGCAGCTTTGCGCCATCTAGTCAATCCTCCTAAATGCAATTGTGGAGTGTCGGCGCTACTAACTACTCCCAGCCAACGTGGATCATTTACTGCCTTCTATCATTATGGATTGCCAGATTATGTAAGTTCTCATGAAAGCAATCTATCTCTAAGTTTGTATGTGTTTTGCACATACAATGTTACACTTGAAACATTTGTTTTTTGTAGAGAGGGTTCCCATCTTGTGACTTTGAGAAGTACAACTATGGACCCAAATCGCACTGGCCTTCTAACTATGAATTTGCGGAGTTTGAAGCGGGCATTAAGCCATGGCCATACACAAAGATGTTGGACCGTAAGTGCAAGTGTGGCATCAAGACTCGCAAAGGAGTTGTTCTGTCTGAGCTAGGATACGGATACTATTGTGGCAATGCTTATGGAGGGCCGTTTGAGTTATGGGTGAGTTGACTGAACCGGTGAAGTTACTACATGAACATAGGCCACCGGTTTGTTTGCTCATTGCTTTGTGTTTGCTTAGGTAGGGAGGGCATGCAATTGGGAGGACTTCCCTAGTCGTGGAGAGTTACTAGAGAGGCTGAAGATACATTCGCCTCTCAAAAAAGACAGGAAGCGTTGGATGCGGGAGGAGAAGTAGATAGAGGTGACTTGGACGAATGCGACATGATGATCCCACGATCAACACCATAAGCAAGACCCTAGAAGCACAAGAGAAGACCCAAGATATCAAGCAAAGTCCAAGCACGAAGATGGGAACCAAGCCGAACGCAAGACCAAAAAGAAACAAGCATGGCAGAGGTGGCCGGACGCGCCCTTCGTAAGGACCGAACGCGTCCGATGGGTAGTCCGAGACAACGGCAAGTGTCAATAGGTGACCGGACACTAAAGAAGAAACATGACCGGACGTGACGATGGCACTGTTCATCATCTCGGCAACACCTTCAGCGTGACCGGACGTGGTAGATGGATGACCGGACGCACCAGGCAGCAGCGTTCGATCGAGTCTAGAGAGGTTCTAGAGTGGCGCCAACACGACCGGACGCGTCCGATCAAGTGAGACCGGACTCGGCCCAAAGTACGATCAACGCGCGTGCTCTAACGGTCGGGATGACCGGATGCGTCCGGTCAGTAGCAGAAAGCTGGGTTTCGCCCCAACGGCTACTTTCTCTATAGGGCTTATAAATAGACCCCAAACCGACCATTTGGGATGTGGAGAGCTGAGGAAACATACCAAGGGTGTTGATACACCATTTTAGTGATCTCCACTTGCATAGTGCTTAGTGATTCATTAGGTGATTAGCGTAGGTGCTTTGCGAAGTGCTTAGGTTGATTAGACCACCGCTTATGCGCTTGCTCTAGGTTTAGGCCTAGTGTTTAGTGAGGTTTACATACCTCTTACTACTCGGTGCTTGCGCGTACCATTATTGTATATCGGAGGGGCTTGTAGTCTTGCGAGATCACACCAACCGTGTTTGTGGTGTGACCGCCACCGTGTACCAAAGGGAACAAGGCCTGCGGTGGTTCGACCGAAAGCTTGATAGTGAAGACGGTGGGGAGCATCCGGGAGAGGCTTGCCGGAAGGCACGTCGGAGACCCACTTGCGTGTGGGGAAGGCCCGAGGCTATCCACGGAGTTACCCGACCTGGAGCTTGGCCCTTACGAGGGATTCCTTGCGAGGGGCTCCAACGAGGACTAGGGAGAAGCTTGCGCGCTTCTCTATACCTCAGTAAAAATACCGGAGTCATTGATGGAAGTTTGCATATCTCTACCTTACCCTTTAGCTTCCGCATTTACATTGTTTGCATAACTTCTTTTACAGTAGAGATAGCAACACACTAGCAAAATCGTAGTTGCACATTTAGATAGTTTATCTTTTTGCATAGGTTTTGCTAAGGATATAAAAAGAGGCCTTAGTTAGAGTTAGAGTTTTAAGTTGCCTAATTTACCTCCCCCTCTTAGGCGTCATGGTCCCTTTCAATTGGTATTAGAGCCCGGTTGGCTCAATTTGGACCTTTGGCTTCACCGCCGTTGAGCCGACGCTATTTAGAGTGGTTGGGATGGATACCTCTAGGCCTCCGCACTTTGACGGCACTAACTTCCTCTACTATAAAGCTAGAATGGCTTGTCACCTTGAGGCGGTAGATTTGGGTGTTTGGAGAGTCACTCATGACGAGATGAAACCCATTAAGAATCCCGATAAACCCACAAAGAGTGAAGAAAAAGAAATTCATTTCAATGCTAGAGCTAAAAATTGCTTATTTGAATCTTTTAGCATGGATGTGTTTAACCAAGTGTTCACTTTAAATACGGCACATGAAATTTGGTTAAAACTCCAAGAGCTCCATGACGGCACAACTAATGTCCGTGAGCAAAAATATTATCAAGCTAAACAAAATTTTGATTCCTTTAAAATGAATGATGATGAGCTTGTTCATGATATGTATTCTCGTTTGAATCTAATTATCAATGAACTCCATTCAATAGGATTAATGAAGCTAGATGATGCGGACATCGTGAGGAAGATCGTCTCCGTGCTACCACAAAAAAATATACAAGCATCATCATCATTCTTCACAACATGGAGGACTTGAGCACCATGACCCCGGCCATAGTTATTGGCAAGATAGTGACATTTGAAATGTCACGCAAGATGGGTTAAGAAGAAGCCTCTTCATCAAGTAAAGGCAAAGCTCTCATATGTAGTGAGAAAAAAAGATGAAGGGCAAGCAAGTTGAGACTAGCTCAAGCTCAAGCTCCTCAAGTGAAGATGAAGAAGATGATGATGATGATGAATCAAGTGATGATAATCAATCTTCCTCCTCCACCTCTGACCTTGATGAAGAATCTATCAAGCTTATCAAAAAGGTGGAGAAGATGATCTAAAAACTCAATGTCAAGGGTGTGCCCATCCAAATTCAAGATTTTATCTTCACCAATCAAAGAAAATGAGAAAAGAAAGAAATGATGCTATGGATGCGGCGAGTTGGGACACTTTGTGGAAGTTTGTCCAAACAAGCCCACACCCAAGACAAAGAAGAAGGCGTGCAAGGACAAAGCCCTTACATCAATAAGGTCATGGGATGATTCTTCAAGTGAAGAAAAAGACCATCACAAGAGGTGAGGCCACAAGCACTCATCATCAAGCTCTTCTCGTGTGTGCCTTATAGCATAAGGTAACGAAAGCTCATCCTCCAGTGAGAGTGATAATGATGATGAAATGCCTTCTCTTAATGAACTTGTGCAAGCAAATCTTAAATATGCTAAGGCTTTCACTAGCCAACAAAAGAAGCTAAAAATGTTGTAAGAAAAGCTAGATAGTTCACATGAAGCATATAAAACCTTGCTTGAACAATATGAGATATTTGCTAATCTCAATATTGAACTATCTATTAAAATTGAGTAACTTGAGGCTAGTGCAATAACAAATGCATGCATAATCAATGATGAGCAACTTGTAAAGAAAAATGAAAAATTAAAAGAAAAGTTAGCTAGCTCACAAGATGCTTATAAAAGTTGCTAATCTTGAAGCCATCGGTATAACTCTCACCGAGGCACCTAAAAAGAAAGATTCAATTTTTGACATGACTAAAAAGAATGCATCTACTTCTTGTAATGATTTATGTTTAGACTCACCCTTGTGAAACAAAGTTTGTGTTGAGAAAGTTGTTGTAGAAACATGCACACAAGAGGTCGCAATGGAGAATGAGCAACTCAAGCAAGAAGTGGCTCGCCTCACCAAGGACTTGACTCAAGTAAAAGGCAAGACGGAGCAAGCCCAACTTCATCAAGATAACATCGTCAAGGGAGTGAAGAAGCTTGATGAAGGACAAAACTGTGGTTTGCTACGTATGCCATAAGGAAGGCCACAAGTTCTATGAGTGCAAGGTGAAGAATGGGGGAGGAGAAAAGAAGAAAGAGAAAAACAAAAGGCAAATAAGCAAGCTCTCCAACACCTACATCAACAAGGTGGACAAGAAAGCCTCCACACCTTATCTCTTGAAGAAGAAGAAGAATGACAAGGTGGTTGCCATCAAGGTGAACAATCAAGCCAACAATGGGACCAAACGCATTTGGGTGCCAATAGAGATTATTTGCAACATGAAGAGCACCAAGAAAGTTTGGATCCCAAAAGGAAAGTGGGAAGTCCGATGGACTTTGGGGAATTTGGAGACTTGGCAAAGTATGGGTGCGTTTCATGGGGTGCATCACATTGGATCGTGTCAATTGCCAAGTGGGTTAGTGAACACTATGGACCTAGTGTTTGCAAAGTGCTTGGGTTGATTAAACCACCGCTTATGTGCTTGCTCTAAGTTTAGGCCTAGTGTTTAGTGAGGTTTGCATACCTCTTACCATTTGGTGCTTGCGCGCACCATTGTTGTACATCAGAGAGGCTTGTAGTCTTACGAGATAACACCAACCGTGTTTGTGGTGTGGCCGCCACCGTGTACCGGAGGGAACAAGGCCCGTAATATTTTGGCCGAAAGCTTGATAGTGAAGATGGCGGGGAGTGATCCGGGAGAGGCTTTGCCACGAGTGGCTTAACCGGAGACCCGCTTGCGCATGGGGAAGGCCTGGAGCTATCCACGGAGTTACCCGACCGGGAGCTTGACCCTTACGAGGGATTTCTTGTGAGGGGCTCCAACAAGGACTAGGAGGAAGCTTACGCGCTTCTCGATACCTTAGTAAAAATACCAGAGTCATCGATGGGAGTTTGTATATCTCTACCTTACTCTTTAGCTTCCGCATTTACATTGATTGTATTACTCCTTTTACGGTAGAGATAGCAACACACTAACAAAACCATAATTACACATTTAGATAGTTTATCTTTTGCATAGGTTTTGCTAAGGGTAGAAAAAGAGATCATAGTTTAGAGTTAAAATTTTAAGTTTCCTAATTCACCCCCCCCTCTTAGGCATCACGGTCCCCTACAAGTGGTATCAGAGCCGGTTGGCTCAGTTTGGACCTTTGGCTTAACCGCCGTTGAGCCGACGCTATTTAGAGTGGTTGGGATAGATACCTCTAGGTCTCCGCACTTTGACGGCACTAACTTCCCCTACTATAAAGCTAGAATGACTTGTTATCTTGAGACAATTGATTTGAGGGTTTGGAGAGTCACTCGTGACGGAATAAAACCCATTAAGAATCTTGATAAACCCACAAAGAGTGAAGAAAAGGAAATTCATTTCAATGCTAGAGCTAAAAATTGCTTGTTTGAATCTTTTAGCATGGATGTGTTTCACCAAGTGTTCACTTTAAATACGACACATGAAATTTGGTTAAAACTCCAAGAGCTCCATGACGGCACAACTAATGTTCATGAGCAAAAATATTGTCTAGCTAAGCAAAATTATGATTCCTTTGAAATGAATGATGATGAGCTTGTTCGTGATATGTATTCTCATTTGAATCTAATTATCAATGAGCTCCATTCAATAGGATTAACAAAGCTAGATGATGCGGACATCGTGAGGAAGATCATCTCCATTCTACCACAAAAGAAATATACAAGCATCATCATCATTCTTCACAACATGGAGGACTTGAGCACCATGACCCTAGCCATAGTCATTGGCAAGATAGTGGCATTTGAAATGTCACGCAAGATGGGTCAAGAAGAAGCCTCTTTATGAAGCAAAGGCAAGGCTCTCGCATATAGTGAGAAGAAGAAGATGAAGGGCAAGAAAATTGAGATAAGCTCAAGCTCAAGCTCCTCAAGTGAACAAGAAGAAGAAGAGGATAATGATGATGATGATGATGATGAATCAAGTGATGATGATCAATCTTCCTCCTTCACCTCCGACCTTGATGAAGAATCAATCAAACTTATCAATAAGGTGGAGAAGATGATCCAAAGGCTCAATGTCAAGGGTGTGCCCATCCAAATTCAAGATCTCATTTTTGAGCATAGAAAGAGAGGATGCTATGGATACGGCGAGTTGGGGCACTTTGTGGAAGTTTGTCTAAATAAGCCCACACCCAAGACAAAGAAGAAGGTGTGCAAGGACAAAGCCCTCACATCAATAAGGTCATGGGATGATTCTTCAAGTGAATAAGAAGACCATCACAAGAGGCAAAGCCACAAGCACTCATCATTAAGGTCTTCTCGTGTGTGCCTTATGGCACGAGGTAATAAAAGTTCATCCTCTAGTGAGAGTGAGAGTGATGATGAAATGCCTTCTTATGATGAAATTGTGCAAGAAAATCTTAACTATGCTAAAGTTTGCAATAGCCAACAAAAGAAGCTTGAAAAATTAAAAGAAAAGCTAGATAGTTCGTAAGAAGCATATAAAATCTTGTTTGAACAATATGAGACATTTGCTAATCTCAATATTGAACTATCTACTAAAATTGAGCAACTTAAGGCTAGTGCAACAACAAATGCATGCACAATCAATGATGAGCAACTTGTAAAGAAAAATGAAAAATTAAAAGAAAAGTTAGCTAGCTCACAAAATGCATATAAAAGTGTGCTTGCTAAAATGGAAACTATGTGCAAACATTGTGATGAGCTAACTAATAAAGTTGCTAATCTTGAAGCCGTTGGTACAACCCCCACCAAGGCACCTAAAAAGAAAAGTTATATCTTTAACATGGCTAAAAAGGATGCTTATACTTCTTGAAATGATTTATGTTTAGACTCACCCTTGTGCAACCAAGTTTGTGTTGAAAAAATTATTGTAGATACATGCACACAAGAGGTTGCAATGGAGAATGAGTAACTCAAGCAAGAAGTGGCTCGCCTCACCAAGGACTTGACTTAAGTGAAAGGCAAGATGAAGCAAGCCGAACTTCATCAAGATAACACCGTCAAGGGAGTGAAGAAGCTTGATGAAGGACAAACCGTGGTTTGCTACGTGTGCCACAAGAAAGGCACAAGTCCTATAAGTGCAAGGTGAAGAATGGGGAAGAAACAAAGAAGAAAGAGAAAAAGAAAACAAGCAAGATTTCCAACACCTACACCAACAAGGTGGACAAAAAGGTCTCCACACCTTTTCTCTTGAAGAAGAAGAAAAATAACAAGGTGGTGGTCATCAAAGTGAACAAGCAAGCCAACAATAGGGTCAAACGTTTTTGAGTGCCAAAGGAGATCATTTCCAACATGAAGAGCACCAAGAAGGTTTGGATCCCGAAAAACAAGTGAGAAATCCGATGGACTTCGGGGAATTTGGAGACTTGGCTAAGTATGGGTGTATTTCATGGGGTGCATCACATTGGATCATGTCAATTGCCAAGTGGGTTAGTGAACACTATGGACCTAAATTTTCTTCCCATGTTAGGTAACTAGATTTAATTTCTTGCAATCTTAATTAGCATCTAGTTTCTTTTCATGCCTAAGTTTGCATTTGCATATTTAATCTTTTATCTTGCATACACTAGGTATATCTTATGGTAGGTTTGCTCGGTTTCACTCTTAACCCTTGGAGCAAATCTACATGGTTTAAATTGTTTAGGAGCACGGCACATAGCTTGTTTTACAATTGTTCATCTAATATGTGCCAAAGTCCAAATTGTAGATAATTTATCCCGAATATCACTTTCAAAAATGATTCTCATATTCATGTGATGTCATATTTCAAGTGGTATTTTAGATTCTAAAATCAATGTGCATGTCTCCTACAAGTATTCCATACTTGCAAGCACAAATTTAAGGGGATGTTACTCTACAAGTTGGATGCTTTGACACTAACACATTTTCAAGCTTATCATGTGTGTAGTAGTCTCATTGCAAGGAAAATGGAGTCCCCGGAGTTAAGCATCATACTTCAAATATCCACCATCTATTGCAAGTGGTATAAATCAAATTAGTTTCCATATGTGGTATTTATAAATCGATATCATCATATTGATTTCACTTTGATATTTATATACTTTTCTCCATGCATTATATAGATTAAACTCTCTTTAGCATTAATTTGTCAATTATGTATAAACTACATTCTCCATCATATGTATACATATATTTAGGGAGAGCTTAGTCTATATTTTGTGACCTATTCCACTTCATGTACAAAGGATCATAAAGTTTGACCCTTCCTTGTGCTACTAATGTCTTCCTTTTCGGTGTTTGATTTCAAAGGGGGAGAATTTGTAGGACCAAAAGCAAGCTCGATCATAATAATTTACAAGTGGTAATGGTAATAATTTACAAGTGGTAATGGTCCGAGAAAGGGAGGATAGTGGATTATGGAGTTAGGGGGAGACTTAAATCCATAATGCCACATGGGGACATTTGTAAGGGCAAGATAAGTTTCTAAAAATATTTACATGTGGTATCTTTTAGCATCATATAACCTTGCCCTTTGCATTACATCCTAACAAAGTAAATAGTTTTTAAATTCCAATTTTTTTATTATTTGCTTGTTTTGATCGTGTTGTCATCAATCACCAAAAGGGGAAGATTGTAAGGAAAATGGACCCTAGGCCTATTTACTTTGGATTTTGGTGTTTTGATGACCAACACAATCAAATTGGACTAATGAATTTGCAAGTACTTGTTTTGTAGTTCAATAGGGTGCAAGACGTGACTTGGACGAAGCCGACATGATAATCCCACGATCAACACTATAAGCAAGACCCTAGAAGCATAAGAGAAGACCCAAGATACCAATCAAAGTCCAAGCAAAAAGATGAAAACCAAGCCGGACGCAAGACCGCGAAGAAACAAGCATGGCAGAGGTGATTGGACGCGCCCTTCGTAAGGGCCGGACGCTTCCGATGGGTAGTCCGAGACAGCGGCAAGTGTCAGCAAGCGATCGGACGCTGAAGAAGAAACATGACCGGACGCGACGACGGCACTATTCATCATCTCGGCAACACCTTCGGCGTGATCGGACGCACCAGGTAGCAGCGTCCGATCGAGTTCAGAAAGGTTCCAGAGTGGCGCCAGCGCGACCGGACGCGTCCGATCAAGTGAGACCGAACTCGACCCAAAGTCCGATCAACACGCGCGCTCTAACGGTCGGGACGACCGGACACGTCCGGTCAGGACGACAACAACGTCCGGTCAGTAGCAGAAAGCTAGGTTTCGCCCCCAACGGCTACTTTCTCTATGGGCTTTATAAATAGACCCACAACCGGTCATTTGTGATGTGGAGAGCTGAGGAAACATATCAAGGGTGTTGATACAATATTTTAGTGATCTCCACTTGTATAGTGCTTAGTGATTCATTAGGTGATTAGTGTAGGTGATTTGCGAAATGCTTAGGTTTATTAGACCACCGCTTATGCGCTTGCTCTAGGTTTAGGCCTAGTGTTTAGTAAGTTTTGCATACCTCTTACTACTCGGTGCTTGCGCGCATCATTGTTGTACATCGGAGGGGCTTGTAGTCTTGCTAGATCACACCAACCGCGTTTATGGTGTGACCGCCACCGTGTACCGAAGGGAATAAGGCCGGAAGCTTGATAGTGAAGACGGCGGTGAGCATCCGAGATAGACTTGTCGGAAGACATGTCGGAGACCCACTTACGCGTGGAGAAGGCCCGAGGCTATCCACGGAGTTAGCCGACCGGGAGCTTGGCCCTTACGAGTGATTCCTTGCGATGGGCTCCAACAAGGATTAGAAAAAGCTTGCGCGCTTCTAGATACCTCGATAAAAAAATACGGAGTCGTCGACGAGAGTTTGCATATCTCTACCTTACCCTTTAGCTTCCGTATTTACATTGTTTGCATAACTTCTTTTGCGGTAGAGATAGAAATACAGTAGCAAAATCGTAGTTGCACATTTATATAGTTTATCTTTTTACATAGATTTTACTAAGGATAGAAAAAGTGGCCTTAGTTAGAGTTTTAAGTTGTCTAATTCATCCTCCTCTTAGACGTCACGTTCCATTTCAATATTGATTAAAATAGGATTAAAAATAAAAAAATTCCCGGCCTGTGTCGGTGGCGCCTGCCGGGCGGCCGGGCGCATGACCGTTTGACCCGCGCTCTCTACCTGTCCGCCGCTGGACGCTGGCGGCCTGCTACTGCGTGACCCGAGTGAAGATGGCGATCCACACCGTACGATCGCGCGAGGACGCCGCGCGTCACTGCAGGCTACAGCCTTCTGCACAGTGAGTACGTAGAGCTGCCAATTCTGCAGCATGGATGCGCAGGAGCCTCCTGTGTTTCCATTGGCGCGCGTTGACCGCTGTCGACTTTTATGTCCGCCGATAATGCATGCATGCATGCAGTTTGAAAAGTGTGACGCTGTCCCAGAACCTGTGCTCTGCGATTTTTCAAACATTTTTAAACTAATTTTAAAACTAACACTATTTAATTTTTTTTTCAAATCTAACATTTTTGACCCGCGTCACAAATTGGTCTCATGCATGGGCGCGAAACTGCCTACTGCAAAAACCTTGCTCGGTGACGTTGATGATTTGTTGTGAAAAAAAAACACTGTTTGACTTGGTTTGATAAATGCGCGCATCGTGAGCATTGAGAGATGGCTGGAAATGAGTCGCACACCGATCATCCTGCCTGGTCTTATAAGACCAGCGAAAAAGCCCCGCTGCGTCACCGCTGATTAGTAGCTATTCGCACGATCGGCAAGCGGCAAATTCAAAATTAACGCTGCCGCGCCATGTATGGGGCGCGGCGAGGCTGCCTACGTGGCAGCGACTAAGGCCCCTGACCGGTGACGTGGCGTTCATGACTTTCATGCTACAGTGTCACAAAAACGTAGTACTAGGAGCACTGCATTAACGGAGACGAGCAGACTGGGAACCGGCAAGAACATATGCGCGCATCGTGAGATATTTTTCTGCGATGGCTGATGAAATGATGAGTCGTCACACACATGCCGTGTCGGGATAGATCATCCTGCCTGTCGTCGCTGCTGCTATAGCCCAGCAGCTCATAGCCGAGTTGGTACGAGAAAAGCCCCGCTGCGTCCCACCAGCTGATTAGTAGCTAAGATCGTTATTAGATAATGAATCGCCTTTGCAAGCGGCAATTAATTGAACTCCTTTGTCAAACATTCAGCCCCAGTTTAGTTGCCAAAAATTTTACAAAATTTTTCAAGATTCCCCATCACATCGAATCTTTAGACGCATGCATGAAGCATTAAATATAAATAAAAAATAAAACTAATTACATAGTTTAGACGAAATCCACGAGACAAATCTTTTAAGCCTAATTAGACTATGATTGGACACTATTTGCCAAATAACAATGAAAACCGCTACAGTAGCATTTCGCCAATTTTTTTTTGCATCTAAACAAGGCCTCAGACTAACGCCATTCCCTCCTGCTTGCAACAAGATTAGCGTTATATTGATTGCTCGGCATTCCGGTACTAGTATCGTTTTCAGTCACTCTTCTTCAGCATTTGTGTCTCAAGTTTGATTACATTTGGTTCGTTTTGAATTCTTTGGTTCGTGAAGAAATCAAGATCTACAATTGTGTTTTTGGTCAACTTTCCATTTGTGTGAGAGAAAAATATTATTCTGGCTGGAAATTTACGATCGTTTACAACAAACCACAGCCAAACGAACAGGTTGCTTGCTCTACGCTCTGCTCAATCGTGTGCTTCATCTCGGGCTCGTGCGCTCTGCCCACTGCCCGTAACATCACAGCCCTCTCGCTCCACGGCCACCTTTTCAGCATCGTTGTTTTCTGTTCGCACATTAGGAAGAAGAATTAATTAATCCCGATGCGTGCATAGCCCCGTTCACGTGCCCTTAAACCCGACTTGATCCGCTTCTTTTTTTTATCCGGAACAGTGTTTTTCTTTCATAAATTTCTCCAGATTCCTTCCAACGAACGGAGCCATAGTGTTGGATCTAGTGGGATAAATCCACGTGTGTCACCACTCACCCGCGCAGCCATTGGACCACCCAACTATATATGTAACCCGCGTGTATCGGTGTATCCTAGCCTCCTCGGCTTGATATGGCTCATAATCCTCTCAACGGACAACGGTGGCGGCCATCTCCGCTTATGGCGTGCTATGTGGGGTGAGGGACAAATACAAGCATAACATTTCAGTCCTCTAACTCACTTGAATACTCTTTCGTAATGACTGGAGAATTCTGATCATTCTAAAGCATTGTTTTACCGATGGTGCGTGGGCTTGCCATATGATCCGGTCAAGCGCGCCGGCTCGGCAGTCTCTAGCTCGCACGATTGGAGTGATGGCGTCGTATGCCGCTTCGCTCCCCGCTCCACCTGCCAATATAAGGTAAAGATGGCAATGGGGACCCGCAACCCGATACCCGATGGGTATTTACTCCATTAGGGTTTGAATATGGACTAAACACACTACGCACGAGTATGTAAATGGACCAAACCCTTCACCCATCGTGTACGCGGGTATGGGTATGTTCCAGCAATCCCCATACCCGTTAACCCATGGGTGAAAAATACCTGGCCCAAAAGTAAAAAAACCCACCAACCCATAAGGTAAAACCCTAAGTATATAATCTTATCCCCCATTCCCCACCCCTCCCAAACCTATCCCACCCGCCTGGTCCCCCCCGCCGCCGAAAAAAAACACCGCTCGCAAAAATCAACGGCGCCGCAAAAAACAACAGCGCCCCCTAGGCCCCTCGTCTCGCATCGCATCGCTCCAAATCCAAGCGCCAAGAAGTCGCCACATACGACCCGACGCCATGCCGGCGATGGAGCAAGGAAGCGTCAACGGAGTGAACGAACAATGATTCCCCGGTTCCCCTTCCCCTTCATATGCTTTGCAGGCGTAGCCGTGCAGAGGCGCTCCGCGCTCCTTGCCTCCTTCTCCCCCGCACTAACATGCTCCTTCACTCCGGCGTCAAGGGACATCGTGGAGGTCCTGGAGGACGGTGACCGCCTGAAGTCGCCGGATCCCGAGCTCGTCGACACCGTGAACACTCTGAAGTTGCAAGATCCGGTGGTCCAAGCTGAAGTCGCCGATGGCGCTCCTGCATCGGATCCGAAGAACGGCACCGGCGCCGCCAGTTCTCCTGCATCCAAGTCCAAGAACGGCGTCACTCCTACATCCAAGCCCAAGAACACCACCACCAAGGAGAAGAAAAGGATCGGAGTAGGTGGAGCTACTGCGGCCGTGGAGAAGACAAAGCAAAAGGACGTTCGACCCCCTCTTTCTCCGGCTTCATCTCGGGAAGGTGCTGCTACTCGTTTCGGCCGTCGCCCCTCTTCTGCAGCCACAACTTCGGGTGGTGCAGTAACTAATACTCGCCCTCCTAGTGATAGCCGCAAGTTGGTGCACCCACTGATGTAAGTAAACCCAAGAGCTCGATCTGTAAAAGTTTTGATGAATTTTGACATGTATTATGTAACATTGCGCATCGTTCTCAGTTTAGTTGAAATATCCTTCTTTGGCAAGGGACTTGTTTCATTGCTTTGTTGGAACTTTAGTTTTTTTAACATTTAGAGTGTTATAATAGCAATCGACATGCTCCAGCTGTCCAGCTCAATGCATGTTCTTGTTGCCACTGTTGTCCTTGAGTTGGAATTGCTGTTGTTATAGCTCAAACGGATGTAACTTCTGTCATTATATAATGCAAGGCAGGGAATGATGAAAGCATACTGAGCTAAATAAGACCATTTTATGTGGATAGTCCTTTGGGGCTTTGTGTCGTCCAGTGATTTCTACATTAGTTTGCTCTTGTAGTTATTATTTCTTCTTCATCAGTGTAGTTATTATTTCTTCTTCATCAATGTAGTTATTATTTCTTCTAATGAATGTGCCTTATTATGTGATACAGATTGAAAAAAAATTAGTACTGGCAGTGAAGGTGAATGCTCACAAACTGTAGTTCAGATCTCAGAGCCTATTGAAATAGAAGATGATGAAGATCCTATTGAAGAAGATGAAGATGGTCCTGCTAGTGGTGCAAAGAGGAAGCTCACCTCAGTGGTTTGGAATGAGTTCAAGAGAGTTAAGTACATGGGCACGACAAAGGCAAAGTGCATGTATTGTTTCAAGAAGCTATCAGGTGAAACAAACCATGGAACTAAGCACTTACATAATCATTTGAAGTCGTGTACACTTAGAAAGATCAAGACAGCAGGGAACAAGACTTTGTCACAATCCTGTTTGAGGTACCGTTCAAGTCAAAAACTACAGCCACAGATTCAGGTACCGTTCAAGTCGAAAACTACACATTTGACCAAGAAGTAGCTAGAAAGGAACTTGCTCCAATGATAATTCTACATGAGTATCCTTTGAGCATGGTAGACCATGCTGGTTTCTAGAGGTTTGCAAGTGCGCTTCAGCCACTATTCAAGATGGATACTAGGAATACAATAAGGTTTGTTCCTTACTATTTGGTCTTGCTGCCAACTGCCATTGTAATTTTCGTATTCATTTTTTAATATTCCTTGAAAATTTTCAGGAAGAATATTGTGATGCAATATGAGATGGAGAGGAAAAAAGCAATTGAATATATGGCTAGTATTGATTCAAGGGTGGCCATAACTACTGACTTGTGGACGTCTGACAACCAGAAAAGGGGCTATATGGCAGTCATAGCCCATTTCATCGACGAATCTTGGACTTTGAGAAACATTATCATGAGGTACATGTCCTAAAATCTGTTTTACTGATTTTTGCACATGTCCTACAATCTGAAATCTGATTACATATGTTGTTACATTTATAGGTTCATCTATGTACCAGCTCCTCACACATCTGAAGTGATTGGTGAAGAACTATATGAGTCTTTGGTTGATTGGAACCTTGATGAGAAGATATCCACAATTACCCTTGACAACTGCACAACTAACGATGCGGCAATCTCTTATCTGGTGAGGAAGATTGGAAAAAGTAAGCTTATAAATGAAGGGAAACTAGTACACATGCGTTGTTGTGCTCATATTCTCAATTTGATTGTTAAGGATAGTCTAGAACATATTAAAATTGCTATTGAGAGTATCCGTGAAAGTGTGGCTTATTGGACAGCAACACAAAAAAGGATAGAGAAGTTTGAGGAGATAGCTAAGTTTATTAAGGTTAGTTTGGATCATAAGATAAACCTTGACTGTAAGACTAGATGGAATCCAACCTTTAAGATGCTTAGTGTTGCAGTCCCCTATAAAGTTGTTTTCATTAGAGCAAGTCGTGTTGATAAGCAATATACATGTTTGCCTAGTGAGGAGGAATGGGACTTTGCTGCTGATGTTGTAGAAAGGCTTCGAGTGTTCAATGACATAACTTTGTTGTTTTCTGGAACTGAATATGTTACTGCCAATATATACTTTATAAAAATTTGTGAGATTAGGAAGAAAATCACACAGTGGTCAACTTGTGGCAATACAAAGATTGAAGATATGTCAGTTAGCATGATAGCCAAATTTGACAAATATTGGTCGGACATCCAAGAACTGATGGGTATTGCAACCCTTCTAGATCCTCGTCTCAAAAAATTGAGCTTGCTGATGTGTTTTGAGTGGCTAACTGGTACAACTGGTTACATTTGTGAGGATAAGGTTGCTGAAATCATAGATCTGTTAACTGAATTGATGATTGAATACCATGTGGAAGAAGACTGTGACAATAGCGAATCAGCAGCAGCTGTAGCTCCAACTGAAGACATGGAGTTCTTATCTTAGTGCAAGAGTTACTAGTACAAGGCCATCTGCTGCGCGATTCAAATCAGAACTAGATCACTACTTAGAAGATGAACTGGTATATCTGGAAACTAAGGGTTTCAAGGTCTTTGGATTGGTGGAAGGTGGTTGGAGTACGTTATCCAACCCTGAGAAGGATAACAAAGGATATTTATGCAATTCATATCACTACAGTGGCATCTGAGTCTACATTCAGCACCAGTGGGAGAGTACTTAGCGAGCATCGCAGTAGGCTGACTTCAAAAATGATAGACGCTCTTATGTGCTCACAAGATTGGTTGCGGAACAAGTACAAAAGTATGTCCATTCTCTTGTTTTGTAGTTTGGTTCTCTTTACTTTGATTTTATCCTAATTGCTGGTTTTCCTTTTTAGTTGACAACAAGGAAAAAGAAGTTGCCACCTTCTGGTCTTGCCTCCAAGATATTCAAGAGGGCCTCCAGGTGTGCACATATTCAAATTAAACCACTATTGCAATTGTGCTCTTATTCTGTTATTCTAGAGTCTAGACACATACTAACTCTTATTCTTGTTGTACTGCCTGCCATGCCATACAGGAACTTGAATTTTGAGCAAAGCAAGTTGTCTCCAACTCCAAGTGAAGGAAACCAACACATCAACAAGACAACAAACAACCAGCATGTTTGTTGAATTGTTGTCCTATATATGTTCACTGCAATGAACTTGGATATTTATTTATGTACCCCTTTTGGCTATGTAATGTAATGACTTATGACAGAATGACTTTGTGTGATGGTGTTATGTGATTGGTGGTTGCCGTAGAGATTATTATATGCTATTATTTGTCTAATTTTATGTGCTCTGTTAGTGATGGTTGCTGTTGAATTGTTAATTTCCATGTGCGTAAATAAACTATTGGCGGGTACGGGTGACCCGTCGGGTATGATTTACCTAGCCGGCTATGGGTCTGGAGAAAATTCCCCACCCATAGTGGGTATGGGGATTCTGGCGGTCTCAAATTTTTATGACGGGTATGGGTCTGGGGTGGCCATACCGGATGGGGATTTACCCATTGCCATCCTTAATATAAGATTGTGTTTAGTTCACGAAATAAAAATTTTTGGATGTCGCATCGGATGTTTCGGGTATGTCGGAAGGGGTTTTCGGATGCTAATAAAAAAACTAATTACATAGCTTGCCTGAAAACTGCGAGACGAATTTATTAAGCATAATTAATCCATCATTAGCGCATGTTAGTACTGTAGCACTTATGGCTAATCATGGACTAATTAGTCTTAAAACATCCGTCTCGCGATTTCCAACCAAACTGTGCAATTAGTTTTTTTTCGTTTATATTTAATACTCCATACATGTACCGCAAGATTCGATGTGATAATTTAGGGTGAAAATTTTTAGTAACTAAACCAGACGTAAGGGTACCACATACCATCCATCACGTACGCCGCCTAATTTCAATATAGGCTTCCGCTCACGCTCGCCCCGCGTCATCCGGCTCTTTGGAATGACGCCACGTTCATCACGCCGCCCCCGCGCCGGGGTCTGTGCGTCGCTCTCCACCGCGGGCGCACGCACGAACCGAACGCATGGCCGGGCGGGACGGCGAACCGACGACGACGACGTTGTAGCAGTAGTAGGACGGGTGAAGCACCGCAGACGATAACTATGGCGGTGTTTAGTTTCCCAAACTCCCAACTTTGACACTATGCAAAAAGAAGATTCCCCGTCACATCAAACTTGCGGTACATGTATGAAGTACTAAATGTAGATGAAATCAAAAACTAATTGCACAGTTTGGTTGAACTTTACGAGACGAATCTTTTGAGCCTAATTAGTCAATGTTTGGACAATAATTCACAAATACAAACAAAATTACTACCATGTTTACCGTCACATCAAACACGGTACAAATATCGATTCTGGGCCGAACTAAACTAGGCCTATATAGAGCCTGGCCACGCACGCGCCAGTCGTGTCGTGGGAGTTGTTCCCTCGCGCCCGCCCGTCTCCAATGATTTATGACAGGACAGGAATCCCTCTGGCTCGCCGCTCCCCACTCCTGCGGCGAGGCACGGCTCGGCTCGGCTCGATGGGCACATGCGGAGCATGACCACCGGCCGCTGCTGCGGTGAGCGTCGGTGGCGGTGGCTGGCGCCGGGCGTACGGCCGTTTCACTCATCGACCTACCAGTGCCAGTGCCAGGGCCAGACTGTCGGCTCTTGTACCACTCGTCTTCGGCTGGCTGCTCCGGAGGTCAAAAGGGCCGATCCGCCGTACGATACGATCGTGCTAATGAGGGGGCAGTACCACCCACTGCAGAGTGCAGACACAGCTCCTCCTGGCAACCTGGACGACAGTACTACCACACTGTTCGAGTTCTTCACAGGCCCGGTGGCGACAGGAGTGCAAGGGGTACATGTGGAGTACTAAATGTTGATGAAATTAAAAATTAATTGCACAGTTTGATTGTATTTTGCGAGAGGAACGTTTTGAGCCTAATTAGTCAACGTTTGGACAATTATTACCAAATACAAACAAAATACCACAGTAGCTACTGTTGCTACAGTACCTTGCCGGCGCCGAATTCGGGCCGAACTGCAGCCTGCAGGAGCGAGAGATGCCGTTCCTGGATGCCAGTTGGGCGAATTGGCATATTGCCTGTACATGTAGGAGAGGAGCCAGTCTACGGTCTTGGTGTGCGCGCATTGACCGGAGATGACTCGTGTCGGTGGCACTCCTACATCCGTCTGGACTCTGGACTCTGGAGCGGCGCTTATGCACTGCTGCTTCAGTACGGGTGTGTCTAGCCTACTAAGGGCCTGTTTAGATTCTAAAAATTTTTGCGCGCTACCCGTTATATCGAATCTTGCGGCATATATACGGAGTACTAAATATAGATGAAAAAAAACTAATTGCACAGTTAGGTGAGAAATCGCGAGACGAAACTTTTGAACGTAATTAGTCCATAATTAGACACTAATTACCAAATACAAACGAAATGCTACAGTGAGCCAAAATCCAAAAAATTTTAGATCTAAACGGGGCCTAAGCCAGGGCAACACAAGCCTGGCTCTATCAATGCAACAGGCTCTTATTTAGGGGGTGTTTGGTTCTCTAGGCGCTCCTAAAATTTATGTCACATCAAATATTTAGAGGCTAATAAGGAGCATTAAATATAAATTAATTACAAAACCAATTACATAGATGGAGGTTAATATTCGAGACGAATTTTTTAAGCCTAATTAATCTATCATTAGCACATGTTTACTGTAGCACCACGTTGTCAAATCATGGACTAATTAGGCTTAAAAGATTCGTCTCGCAAATTAGTCGCAAGTTGTGCAATTAGTTTCATAATTAGTCTATATTTAATACTCCATATATGTGTCCAAATATTCGATGTGACAGAAATTTTAGAGGAGGGGAAGAAACCAAACAGGCCCTTAGTTCACTTATCTTACCTAAGCTGGTTGCTTGGTTAGCTCGAATACAGTCACCTCATTTCTCACAGGTAAGGTTACCTCATTTAGGCATTCCGTCGAACAGTTTGTGAGCACTAGAACTTAGAGCTCCTCCAGAGTCCTGAAGCATGGCGAGGTCTTCCAGAGTGCTGTTGGCAGGAGCGGCCAGGGGGGCCGCGGGCGCTGCCACCGGAGGCCATGCAGGAGACGCCAGGGGTGCATGCGGGCTCCGCCACCGGAGGCCATGCACGCGGACTTGGACACCGGAGGCCATGCACGAGCACGCGGACTCCGTCCCCTGCCCTCGCTCCGCGCCGTCGTGCTCATCCCCGCTCTCGCTCGGCGCCGTCGGACTTGGACATGGTCACATGGAGGCACGACACGGGGCATGGAGGCACCGTCGTGCTCGTCCGAGCTCCAGCCGGCACGGGTTGGGCCGAGGGCATGGAGGCGACGTGCAGGGTGGAGCCGACGTCGCCGGCGTGGATCTGGAGGTGGGGGCGACCTCGTCGGCGTGGATGGCGGATCTGGAGATAGCGTGGGTAGACACGGCAGGGGAGCCCGGGGCGGCGGCGGCGTGGGGCGACATGCAGGGTGGAGCCTGGAGCGGCGGCGGCGCTTCGCCGGGGTGGCGTCCGGGCTTGTCTCCTCGGAGCCGATTTTCTCTCTCTTCGTTTCCTCTCTACAGAGGCATTCCGAGGGGGAGAAGCTACATTTTTTTCTCCTGCGGCTCCGGCTACGGTGTCACTACAGTGCCGCCATGCCGTCTTATTACGGTCAGACTGGCAAGCAGGGATGGCCAGCAACAGCAAGGACGTAGGAGTATGCGCGCGCCTCGTGAGGAGATGGATCTCTTCCGTGAGCAGTCCGTCGTCAACACACGACACGTGCCTCCCGTCACGCCGTGCCGGGATCATCGGCTAAGCTCAGCCCCGCATCTTTTATCTTCTACTAGTAATCCTAATCACTAGGAAGACGCCCAGTTGCCAGTTGGTACGAGGAAAGCACAAAGCGGGAACTCAGAGAAAGCATGAGTACATGACGATTGGCGTACGAATCCCCCTGAGAGACCCGTGAGGCCGTGAGTGAGTTGCGTTGCAACTTGGGACTGTTCCCTATGCAAATCTTTGTGCATCAAATGGGCATCGGTGATGGCCAACCGGCGAGCAGGATTCGACCTTGCGGAATTCCGTCTTCACTCTTCAGCAGCGCCACTAGCCCACTAGGCTGTTTGCATGCTTGCTCAAGGCAGTCAGGCTGTTGGATCAACGATCTACGGAGCACAGCTCACATCTCGTCCCTTTTTTTTGTTAGGGGTCACGTCGAATTGTGTGGTTCAAGCGGTTCGTCAACCGAAATGCAACCGTAAAAAAGAGTCAAAAATCAGGTCCAGTTGGAGTGTCGCAGGCAAGGGCTTCGTTCGTTTTGCTGAAAAGCCATAGCTAAAAATAATATCCGCTAATTTACTGTGAGAAAAAAATAATATTCATTCGTTAAAATAGTAAAACAAACGAACAGAACCAAGGTCTTAACCAAGGCCTTGTTTAGATTGCAAATTTTTGCAACCTAAACACTGTAGCACGTTTCGTTTATATTTGACAAACTTTGTCCGATCATGAACTAACTAAGCTCAAAAGATTCATCTCGTGGTTTACAACCAAACTGTGTAATTAGTTATTTTTTTACCTATATTTAATACTCCATGCATGCGTTCAAAAATTGATGTGATAGAGAGTGAGTGAAAAAACTTGGAATTTGGAGGTGATCTAAACCAGGCCCAAGTACAGAACAAAACGTCATGTGGTCGCTGACCTGGTGCAGCTAAGCAGACAGCATGGCAAGATGGCTTCCCTTCCCCTGCAAGATCTGTGTGACCATAATGCCCATATAACCATAAAATAAGCCCATCCAGCAAAGCACGCCATTAAACAACCCATCCTAGGTCCTCGGCTCAAATCCAACACCATTTATTACCCTTTATTTTCTTCTAAAATAAAATATTTAGCCCGTACCCTCCCTGCTGACCAACTGGCCCCACCGGCTCACTCTCAGGCCCACTGGCTGCGTCCCTGATCCACAGCCGCCACGCGTATAAACCCCGCTCGCACAGCCGCCACGCCTTCCTCCGGACGCCAGTCTGCGAGCGCCGAGGGCAGCCAGGTGTCGCCCGCCTCCCTCCGGCCAATGTGACTTGCAGACGAAGCTCGCTCGCTGCAGTGGCCGTGCTTGCTCGATGGTGGCAAGGTGCGCGCACGCCGACGCCGGTGGGTTCCGCATCTGGCCGATCTTCTCCGCCGCCGCGCTGCGGAGGAAGGTGCTCGAGGTTCTCACGTGCGGCGGCGGTGCCGGCGGCGGCGATGGAGGAGGCGGTTCCTCCTGCCGTGGACGGACGGCGTACCGGTCGCCTCAGCGGATGCCGAGGCCGAGGCCGCGGTCGGACAGGCTCGCGGAGCTGCTCAGGGCCGAGGAGCCGTCCGAGTGCAGCGACGAGGCTGAGGCCGAGGCGGCGGCGGACGCGGCGGCCAGGAAGGTGGAGGCGTTCGAGGAGCTGAAGGGCGTGGTCGGGGCGCTCCAGGACGGTGGCGAAGGCGGCGGCGATTGCATGTCCCGCGTCGAGGCGGCCAAGGCCGTGCGGAGGAAGGCCAAGGACGACGCCGGCGCCAGGGAGATGGTCGCGATGCTCGGCGCCATCCCGCCGCTCGTCGCGATGGTCGACGAGGGAGGCGACGCCGCGGAGGATATCACGACCGCTGCTCTGTACGCGCTGCTGAACTTGGGGATCGGCAATGACACGTGAGTTTTCTGCCTTATGTTGTCTTCCTCTGTTTCGTGATCAGATCTGGGGGGTTTCTGATATGCAGAGCTATTTGCATGATTGTTAGGAACAAGGCGGCGATCGTGCAAGCCGGAGCCGTGCACAAGATGCTCCGCATTGCGGAGGGCGGCGGCGCGTCCGGCGCGCTAACGGAGGCCGTGGTCGCCAACTTCCTCTGCCTCAGCGCACTCGACGCCAACAAGCCCGTCATCGGCGCGTCCGGCGCCGCGCCCTTCCTCGTGCGCGCATTCCAGGCCGCCGCGTGCTGCTCCACCGAGCAGGCGCGCCACGACGCGCTGCGCGCGCTCCTGAACCTCTCCATCGCGCCCGCCAACGCGCCGCACCTGCTGGCGGCCGGGCTCGCACCGGCGCTGGTGGCGGCCGTGGGGGACGCCGCCCCCGTGACGGACCGCGCGCTCGCCGTGCTCTGCAACCTCGTGGCGGACTGCCCCGAGGGCCGCCGCGCCGTGAGCCGCGCCCCCGACGCGGTGCCGTCCCTCGTCGACGTGCTCAACTGGGCCGACGAGCCCGGGTGCCAGGAGAAGGCAGCCTACGTGCTCATGGTCCTGGCGCACCGGAGCTACGGTGACCGCGCGGCCATGGTCGAGGCCGGCGCCTCGTCCGCGCTCCTGGAGCTCACGCTCGTGGGCACGGCACTCGCGCAGAAGCGCGCGTCCAGGATCCTGGAGATCCTCCGCGCCGACAAGGGCAAGCAGGTCGCGGACGACGCCTCAGGCGTCGTGGCGACGGTGTCGGCGCCGCAGGAGCGCAGGTGCCGCGGGGAGGAGGAGTCGGTGGACGGGGAGTTCGCCGACGCCGGCATGAGCGCGGAGAAGCGCGCCGTGCGGCAGCTGGTTCAGCAGAGCCTGCAGAGCAACATGCGCCGCCTCGTCCGGCGCGCGCGGCTTCCGCAGGACTTCGCTCCGGCATCGACCGAGAGCCTCAAGGCGCTCACTGCCTCCTCCACCTCCAAGAGCCTGCCGTTCTAGGAGACGATGCTAAGCCCCACAGAGGCCAGAAAAACACAGGTAAAAGAGAAGCTTATTCATCGCCGTCCATTCACAGCTACACACATCGCCAGCAACATTGTTTTTCGTCTGGACCCTTAGTTGTAGCTAGTTGATCACTCAACTACCATATCAACATTCAACACTGATCTTGCAGTTTGTCTGCCATTACAGTCGCTAACTGAATCATTGCCTCACAAAGGCTACTACTAAACAAGAAGTCTAATCAGCCACGGAAATTTCCACTTGTCACTAGCAAAAATATTTCCACTAACCAACCATGCACATTTTTAGATTTTCTCAGTTTCTTTAATCTTTGACCACTCCACCACAACCAAGTACAAGGGTCTAGCATTTTGGAACTGTCCTAAACTACAACATCAGGCATTTTCCACCTTGGAAACCGGTCTGCAAGAAGGTTTAGAAGCCTTCTTCTCCTTCCTGGCTTGGCTTGTGGCTTGGGTCGTGGTCAATCGCCACCCTTTACCTCGACCTCGGGCGCGAGACCTCGGTCATTAACAGCTGCTTTGTTGCTTTCTTGCAAAGCAAGCTCGAGCCCCAACAGTTCATTGTCGTCCCTACCCAAAAGCTCGAGAGACAGGTCATCATTACGCTCACTTTGTTGGTTTATCCTGCAGTCATAGCTGAATAGCTGATCAACTGTCATTACTCCTGTAAACCAGCTCTGGAATCCATGGAATACTTTATACTAGAGATTTTTCTATCTCCTGCTGAACTGTACTACTGCTTTTGATGCCGGGCCAGACAGTTAAAAAAAACTATCTGAATCTGTCTTTGCAGCAGGAAAGAGGCCAGGAGAGTGCTGAGGAGAAGACTTTGCTGCCCTCTGCGCTGCATTCCGTTGTTGCATGCGTAAGAGACCGGGAATCTTTGGGTGCCTGAAGCGGGGGTGATGAGAAAATGGGCTAATCTAATCACTTGTTTATGCGCTGCTCGCTTGCTCGTTGCCCTTTTCTCGTGCCTGCTGATGGAACCCACGTGCACGGACCGACCTGTTCAAATTCAGACGACAGACAAGAGCTGGCTTTGAGATGTTCTCCTAATCGCTTTCGCATTTGTTAATCGCTTTCGCATTTGTTAATCGCTTCGATTGTTCTCTTTCGCTTTTGTATATAGGAATAGCTAGGAAGGTAGTGTTTGGATTCGGTGACTAAAATTTAGGAGGTGTGTCGGGAGGATGTTGCATGGGATATTTGAATACTAATAAAAAAATAAATTATATAATCTGTCAGTACTCCACGAGACGAATTTTTTAAGCCTAATTAATCCATCATTAGCACATATTTACTGTAGCACTATATTGTCAAATCATAAACTAATTAGGTTTAAAAGATTCGTCTCGTAAATTAGTCGCAAATTATGCAATTAGTTTTGTAATTAGTCTATATTTAATACTCCATACATGTGTCTAAATATTTGATGGGACAGCGACTAAAATTTAGAAGGGACAACCAAACACTTCCTTAGTCATACTACATCTAGTGGTCAGTGTGTCAGGGCTTGCTCTTTAGGTGTGTGCACATGTTCTTGTGTTGGAGAGTGTGGTAGGGTAGTGGAAAGTTTTAGAAGAACTAGAAAGAGGATGTAGACTTTTTATATATTTATAAACCATATGATGCTGGCTCATTTATGATTTCGGTCCTATTCGTTTCGCTGAAATTCGACTTATGTTAATTTGTAAATACTGTTCGTTCGCTGAAATATACTGTTGAAGTAGTGCTGAAGCACAGGCCGACATCTTTGGCCACCTGAATTTGCTACCTGATTTAGCTTCGGTTATGTTCGGAATTTACATTTTTGAGGTTATTAAAGCATCAGACTGCGATGGCGAGCAACGTGAATATATCGGTCTACTAGAACCCAACTTATACCAATGGGAAAGTACAATGCCCAACAGACAGATGTATTACCAACGGTTACAAGTAAAACTATCGTTCTTTGTATCAAAATAGCCGACGCCGCATAGACCAGTAATCATGAGGGTTAGACGTTCACCAAATAGCCGACCGTGTTATAAAGACAAACATCTCTTTGGTAAACCATTGCAAACTTTTGTGGATTGACCGTTGGCTTTGTATTGAATTGCCGCCGGTTTAATCTTTGTCCAAGAACATAACTTATTACTCCAATAAAGAGTATCTTTAGCATAGCTTGTGGCGACTTTGGCTTCTCTATTTTTTGGCACTGTAGCAACGGGGCTCCCATGAGCCGGTGGGAGTGGCTTCACCAACTTCTAGTTATTTCAGTAGGGAAGAAAAAAAAATAGCTAGATGAAATTCGTCCCACAAGAAATTAGGTGCTGTTTGGTTTCAGCAGTGGGAATGGGAACGCTAACGCAATCCGTCGGCGGCGCTAGTTGTTACAGGAACCGTAAACGCTATATGTTTGGTTCGCGGTGGGAGTGTTACCTGTTCTTCTTCCTGTCCTTCGGGAAAGAGGGTTGCTCCTTCTTCTTGACTGGCGAGGGCCAGGGTGGGCTTGGCGTTCGCGGCCGGTGCCGCGACGAGCATCTTCACGGGCGCAGGGGGCACAGTGCCACAGCCTCTAGTGCCTCAGCAGTGGGTGTCGCTTCGGGTGTCTTGGGCATGGCCGGCACCGCCGCGGGAGAGGTGTTGCCTCGGCAGTGGGAGTCGCCGACGCCGCTGCCGGAGTCGCCGCGGGTGTGGCAGCCTGGCAGGGACGCGAAGGAGGTTGGAACAGATCAGAGCACGTAGGCACGAGGAGCCGAGGACGGCGGCGGCGGTGTTGATTTTTTGCGACTCATCCCGCTGGGAGCGGAGGGGTAATGGATTTCTACCGTTCACGCTGCAATTGATTACTGCTGGGTGCATCCAAACACCAAGCAACTTAACCCATTTACTCCGTGAATCATTGACAGGCAAAAAAAAAAAAACGGAACCAATCTGAGGAGTACCACTAGAGCCACCTTAGCAACTCAGGAGCTGTTTGGTTGCATCGAGCAAACGTAAACGCCAACAGTAATGGAAGACGCCGCAAACGAAAACAAATTAAGCGAATACTGTATTTGTTTGGTTCGTGTCACTAAAGGAATTGGATACACAACGAGACGGAGATCTTCATGCTCGGCGCCGCTGCGTGCCTGTTTCGAGTGGGAACTCAAGATGCAGCATTGTTGATGGCGTTGAGGATGCACGCCGCGGCCAGTTGCATCCACCTCGTGCTCGTCCATGGCGGGAGGCTGGTCTGCGAGTCGCTCATCATCTCGCAGTAAGTCCTAAGTCGACGAGGCGTTCGCTGGTGTCGGAGCAGATGGCCACGGCGCTCGCCCAGAGGCGTTCGCTGGTGCCGGTCTGTCGGAGCAGGTGGCGGCGGTGCTCGCCTAGCTCGATGAGGCCATCACGGTGTGCAACAAGTGACAGTGTTTCTTCGACATCGTCCATGGACGTCTGGAATTTCTGGGCAGCGGAGTGGATCACCGCGCAGACGGCCTCGACGAGATGAGAACACCTTGGGTTGCGGCGTGGGCGGCGCGGTTCTGCAGGCCAAGATTGGAGAAGGCAGAGAGGACGGGAAGGGGTGGAGTCATGCGAAGAGGCAGTGGGGATGGGCGGCGCCGGCGCTGGGAAAGAACTGGACGAAGATGTCGAGGGGAAGATGAGGCGAATAGATTACAGCTAGATTTGAGCGGTATCAGATTTCTCTTGGCCCGTATCGCTTTACGGCGTGATGCGTTTACAGAATCTAACGTTATCAGTGGCCACCGTAATCAGATGCCGTTACAAATCATCCAACTAAACCGTACATCAGTTGGAGGCCCATTCGCACTCAAGACATGTTGTGACAAACTTGTTATTTACATAATAGATTGCTCATATATTTTGTTATTGAAAGGTTCTGTGCATTTCGAAGTTACACAGTGAAAATTTTCTCTTTATGAGCCCCATTTTATTTTACGAATTTTAAAGTAAACTACTTTGAAATTTCAAACAGAATTTTCTAGAGCTGAGGTCTGTCTTGGGATAAATTATATGGGGATTTATTACTTTAGAGGGAGTAGATTCTTACTGCTTGTACCTTTAGGCAAACCTACCACAATGATTGAACATTGTTCTTCAAAAAATATTTTCAGAAAAGTAGTTCATCCCTGTCATGATGCTTTTAAATAGAGTTCTCAGTTGCTGGACTCACCATGAAGCACAAATGCAGTCCATGTCAAGCCAAGATGCTATTCCTTTCTTCAGTATCCCATTTCTATGGTGTTATATGGGCGTGATTGGTTGTAGATAAAGCCTTGAGTCAGGATGGTCAGGCTATGCAGGACCAAAGAAGCTAGGTTGAGCTTGTGCAAGTGGTCATGTTTGGTTGTCTTTGCTGGTACGAGACGGGATTGTGTTTAGTTGCATACATGCATCAGTTTTTTTTTGTGTGACGCATGGGTCCCTGCATCCTGGGTGAATCAAGTCGTCCTGCACCATGAGGGGAGGAGAAATCTAGAAGACGGAGGCGTGTGGGATGAAGGATGGCCAACAAATGAAAAGATGCAGGCAAAAGGTGCGAACAGAACAACCAAACACGGCGTAAGTACACGGAGGGATGCAGAATGCCTCTTCGAACGCTCTGGTTGGGGCAACCAATGACCCCCTATGTCTCTTACCTCGTCAAATGCACTTGGATTTTCATTGAAACAAACATGCCCTTTTAAAAAAAAAAAAAAGAAACAAACATGTGAAAAGGGTCATTGTCCTATCATCCCTGCCTTCCATGTTCGCGTGGCGAGGACTCCTTGGCCACGCTGCTTTTCTCCAAAATGGCAACAGCTGCACAGCTTGACGTCATGGTCAAGTTGAGCCTACACTCTCTCTCTCTCTCTCTTTTTAAGGCAAGCCTACACTCTTGCTGTGCAAGCACGTCAATAGACTGAGCCCAACAGTATTCCAACCAAACTTGGCAGCCTTTTTCTGGAGTACCACCTTGTATTAGAATGGTTTAACTGAACTTTATTTTTTTTATTTCTATAACATCTATATGCGCTTACTAATTCAACTCATTAGATTGAATTCAACGTGTACCTAAACAAGAATTTTTTATTTGTATTAATTTCTAGCCAATTCACCTAGTTTTCAAAATTGGTAATATAATTAATTTGCACTAATGAAATGCCGATTCATAGTAACATGGTTCTATGCCTTTGCTTTTGTTGTTGATCAATATTTGGTATTAAACATTTTGAATAATTCATAGTATGCATGTGCCTCATATGTAATATTACAACACTATAAGTTAAGTTCAGAATATGATGTTTGAATTTAGTTCAATATTATATTAGTGACCTTATCTTTGATGAGTTCCAATACACTGTAGCGAAGTATTGATATATTCAGTATTTTTCCTTGAAAAAATGTAAGACGAACACAAGAGGATATGGCTTGAAAATAAGTCTGAAAATTCAAAAAAAATCATTGAAACTTGAACTCAAGACAAATACATCCCAACAACATAGTTTAAAGAATAGGTAGTGTTACTGATTTTATCATGTATTAGGGTAGAAGACTTGTGATACAATGAATACTAGTATAATGCCCGTACTCATGCTACAGTGCATCTACAAAACAAATCATAAAACTAAATAAATTATAAAAAAAAGAATAAATCAAGTGATGAAACAAACACAAATTCACAAACAAATGACATTGACATTGTGATATCTATAACCGAAATAAATCTCATATCTTGGTGTTCTATCTATCAAAATATTTTTCCAGTACAAATGTGATCCATTGGAACTCAGAAGTTACTGTTATTTAAACTGAAATACCTTCCGAAGAACCGAAGCTGCAACCTGCTACTTGCACATCAATTAAAGACAGGAGTAATTAATAGGAGATTGCATTGAAACCAAAGGTAAAAGACAAAAATACCCATTCTTCACCGAACCAAGGTAAAGAAAAGAAAAAGAAAATCAAAACATCTCTTCCAACAAATGCAAGATCTCCTCGTCAATAAAAACAATATATCATCAACTATCCTGCAAGCAAAAAGAACGATCGGATATCATCAGTAATAAACTTTGATGAGAAAAGGAGAAAAATAACTTGAATTGACATGAACCGACAAAAATGTGTTGCACCAAGAACATCTACTGTTGTATGCTACAACAGAAAACACATATCACTATCTAGCAGAGATTGGTCATTTGTCACTCAGAAAAAAAATCCAGTTAGACAACCCGGAGAAATAAAACATGTCCAAAAAAAGAAAATAGCATCTAGACACAATAATGAGTGCAATGCACATCCGTGTTACAAAGCATTATTGTGTGTTAAACATATTGATGGACATCAAAAATAAGAAACTGGAAAAAATAAGAAAGGATACTTGTTCTGTCTAATTCATATATAATGCATTCAATCAAAATACAATTATTTTTAGAATATGCTGCTCTACGGACCAATTGGTTTGAATCCTTTAGAAGCAGCCCAATTGGTTTTCCAAGCTCATTATGAAACAATGATTTTCCTAGGGCTCTGGTAGTCTTCTTGACATATATTTATCTGTTTTCTTGAAACTTGAACAGTAACACTTTTGGGATATACAACATATTCATTAAACAGAACAGGACAAAACCTTATAAAATGAATATCTCAGTCTTTTGAAAGACCACGATTGTTTCAAACTAAAATTAGCAGGAATAGAAATATAAAAACTTAGGGTGAAATAAATACCTTAACAAAAATCGCATGGCAGAATGATGGTCGAATCGGAAGACCAAACACACAGATTTGAGAAGGTTGTAGATCATCCAGTGCTGCCCGCTTGGCAACTTCTTCTGGGGGACAGTAACATCTGTTCACATCAGCATGGAACCTATGTTTTTTCCTTCTTATTGTCTGATCAAGTGAACAAATTGCTTTACTATATGTTTTTTTTTATCATTAACTGAATATACCATGTAGGGTGGCAAGTGTTGAGGTCTGTGATCACAGTTACAAAGACTACTCTATTTCTGTAGGCCTTGCGATTTGAGAACCCACAGAGGAATGTGTTGCATGAGGGGGTGGACACTAATTATGATGTCTGTCTTGTACTTCTTCAGTCCAGCCTCCACCTTCCTTCATCCATAAACAAGGCATTAAAAAAAGCAATAGATCATGCAGCAGATAAGACATGGATCATGGTCATGGTATATAAAAAAACAATGAAATAACTATATAAATGGAAATACTAACAATTCTGAAAGGACATGTATTCATATCAGACATGGTCAAGGCGGGCAACTAGCCTGGTATGAAGTTACAGTTAACAAAATGAACGATTCATCTGAAACATCTAGGCAACTCATCCAAAAAAATTGTTTATGCAGAACAAGCATTTAAATTGATCCATAGTGTAGCTAGGTGTTAACAGTTCAACCCATGATAAAGAAGACCTCAAAATTAATTTAATGGCATCAGTTTACGATACACAAAGTCCACTGAACCTATGGACTAATGCCCCAGTCATCCCAATCAAACTCTGAAACTCATGGCACACATGGAATGAACTGAAAATGCCATGGTACAGACTTGATGCTACTACATATACACCTATGGACTAATGCCCCAATCACAACCCAATCAAACTCTGAAACTCATGGCACACAAGGAATGAACTGAAAATGCCACAGCACAGACTTGATGCTCCTACATATACACGTGACTTGTTCAGTAGTGGGCAGCTGTAGGGGCAGGCACCGACCTTCCCCGATCCAGCACCGATTGCTCTAGACATAGCTAGTTGAAAGTGCATCTAGCCCTTTAGTGTGTTTTGGATGATTGAATGACAACGTGATTAAAGGTCTAACCCGTTTGCTAAGTGTGGACAGGTAATAGGTTATCTCATAGGTACTTAATGAAAGTTAAAATGATGTGTTGTTGTATAAACAATCTAGTTCAAGCACAAGACAACAATATAAAATAGAATTCATGCAAAGGCTTGTTTATTGTGGGATTTCCATGTACTATGTAAAAGCAAGCTTGTGAGAATTAATTAATGAGACATAAGGATTTGCATATAGAATGGTCTCATATTTGAAGCTTGCTAAAATTGAAATGAAAAAGATAACAATACATGAATGAATGATTCAACACAAGATGTGACTTGATGGCTTGAGATGGTGAAGATATCAAGGAAAGGCTTCGAGGTACTAAGCAAGGGTGAAGGGCAAGCGACGGCTTGGCGGCCGAAGAACCTAGCTAGGGTGAAGAAGGAAGTACTTGCATTTAGTTGAGGTACTAATCAAGCTATGATGACCATGTTTATGTGAAGGATCAAATCACTGTTGGAGTGTTTGATGGAAGTGACTTGATACATTTGGGATTATTCAAATTTGATGAATGGAATCAAGTCACGCGCTCAAGATGGCTATGCTCAAGTGAAAAAGATCAAAGTTGACATGTTAGCACCCTCACTTGATGAAGTTTGGAATACACGACTTCGGTTGAAAGAGAACAACTCAAAAGGTTTAAATTCGTTATACATTTGAATTTGAGTTAATAGGAATATCGTACTATTAAGAGGGATGCATCATGTTGATAGATAATACTACATAAGTGCTCAAGCCAACCCATGTGAGTTTTGAGTATTTGAGCGACAAAAGAGCTTACTTTGTTTTTGCTGGTTTGGCAATACCGGACGTGTCCGGTATTCACCCAGTAGTTGTAAAATTGTTGTTCTCGGGTTCGTTCGTCGGGAGTTCCGGCAAAGGTCGGGAGTTCCGGCAAAGGTCGGGAGTTCCGACGTCTCGCACTTTAACTGACTTAGAGGGTTCACTGTCCTGGTCATACTGGACGTGTCCGGTATTCATACCGGACGGTATGCACGACCAGAGGCCATCGGTTAGTTTTCCAAAGCCTTAAGTGTCGGGAGTTCCAACGTGAGTCGGGAGTTCCGACGGTCGGAAGTTTCGGCATGTGTTGGGAGTTCCGACACCTCATATTCTTTAACTCAGTTACATGGTTTTCAAATTTGCTGAGGGTCGGGAGTTCCGACGCCTCACATTATAACTGTAACTTAGTTACCATTGGGGCAGTGTAAGTCATACCGGATGTGTCCGGTATTGCAACGGCTATAAAACGACTAGTTTTTCAAGGGGGTTATAAATACCCCAAGCCTCCACCTTTGGAGGCTACTGATTCTGCTGACATAGACACATGTTTTTGAGCCTTGCCAACTCTCCCAACCCTCTCTTAGTGAGTGATTGATCAAACTTGCCAAATTAATTTATGGGTTAAGAGAGAATTTGAAAAAGAGAGTAAGTCACCACTTGAGCACTTGTGCATATTGTCAATCTCATGATTCGCATTTGTTACTCTTGGACTCTTCGGTCCTAGACGGCTAGGCGTTGCCGGAGAGCAACCGAGAGATTGTGGTTGCTTCGGAAGTTTGTAACGGTCGATTCCGCCACCTCGGAATCATTTAGTGGAAAGAGGAAAAGGAGTTGGAAAAGACTTCAGCTAGAGTGACCTTTGTGGTATCCTCTAGGGCTGACCTTCGCTGGGTCGCCCGCAGCCCTCTCAACGGAGAGTAGGACTCAAATGAGTCCGAACTTCGGTAAAACAAATATCGTGTCTCAATTCGCATTTCATTTGATATTTGTGTTGCTCTAGCTCTTGTGCAGGTTCTCTATGTATATTGATATCTCTAGTAGGTACCTGCAGTTTGGTTTGAAGATAGAAATCGAAAGGAGCAAGTTTGGGGCTGTTCTGTAGAAATCGTTCATACCGGACACGTCCGGTATTCATACTGGACACGTCCGGTATTAGAGCTCTGTGCTGAAAATATTTATTCACAGTTCTAACTTTGTGTTGTAGGGTTGTAGCTTCTAGATACATTCTTTTGTACCTTGTATACTAGGTGGCTAACTTGTGAGGGGTGGTACTACTCTTTATTTGGAGTTTCAATTTTGGAAACTCCCTTTACTATTCGTTTCCGCATTTAAAGGTGTTAATTTTCAGAAACGCCTATTCACCCCCTCTAGGCGGCATCCTAGGTCCTTTCAATTGATATCAGAGCGAGGTTCTCACCTAAAGCTTCACCGCCGTGAGAAAAGGATGTCGACGCCTATCGAGTTGGAGCCGGTGCTTCTCTAAAATGATGGTTCAAACTTTCTATCTTGGCCAATTAATATACTCAATGCTTTTAGGGATATTAGTCCTCTTGTTGAGCATATTGTGGATGCAAGTATACCTCTTCCTATAGTTGATTAGAGCAACTACAAAAAATTGTCAAAAGAGGAAGAGATATGTGTGCAACTCAATGCTCAAGCTATTAATGTCATTTTGAGTACATTAAGTGTAGAGGTTCAAGATGAGGCAATCTTCAATGGTCAACCACCTCCGGAGAGTGCTCATCTTATTTAGACTAGACTTTTTGATTTATATGGAAAATCCAAATGTGATGATGCACTTGAGATCGAGACAATGAAAAGTATGTCCATTGTGTCTTCATACAGCGAAGAAGCCTCACAAGACCTCAAGAGCGCCGAGCCAGAGCAAGAAGTGCAAGCAGCGCATGACTTGCTGTCTGTCTGCACATACCGGACGTGTCCGGTATGCTGTTCGGTATGGCCGAGGCAGCAGAGCAGCAAACAGCTGTTTGCAGCGATGCTCAAGCCCGGTGGCGACCAAGTGATGAGTCAATCTCAGTATCTCATGATACTCATCACTTGTGTCTCATGGCCAAGAAAAGCAAGAAGAAGAGTAACAAGAAAGATCAAGAAAAGGAGAAGGCACAAGTGGATGATCAAGATGAGAGTGATGTTGAAGTTGAAGACAACTACAACCTTGATCATCTCAACCACAAAGACAAGTTCATCATCATGAAGATAGTCAAAAAGAATGATGAGCTTGAAGAAGAGATTGAGAAGCAAGAGCAATCGCTTCAAAATCAAGAAAAGTTTCTCATCTCCAAATTGCAAGAGCTAGAGGCAATAAATGAGAGGTATGATAAATTGTCGATTGAGCATGCTTTAGTTACTAACTCCTCTTCAAGTGTTTCACAACTAGAGAAGGAAAACTTTGAGCTCAAGGCAAGGCTAGATGAACTATCAAGCAAGTACAATGTGCTACAAGCTAATTATGTTCATCTAAAGTGCTCTCATGAAGAATTAGTAGAATCAAGCATTATGCTTGAGGTAGCTCATGAGGTTATGATCACATCGGTAAAATTTTCTCAACCTCATACACATTCACTCACTAGTACACAATCTCAATTAAATATTTCATGTACTAATGAGTGTGCTCCTCAAGCAAGCCAATCTTTGATTGAGCTAAATCTTATAGAAAACATAGAGCTCAAAGAAGAGGTGAAAAGATTAAAGAAAGATATGATTCAGTTGAAAGGTAAAGAGAAAGCACAACCTTCCCAAGATAACCGTGATTACATGGTGAAGAAGCTTGAGAAGGGTTCAAACCTTGCTTCCTCCAAAGCCCAACAAAAGAATCACATTTCAAGCAAGGCCAACACAACCAAGAGCAAGAAACATGGAAAAAGAATGTGCTATGGTTGTGGATTGTATGGACATGAGTGGGCTATGTGTCCACATAAGAGTTGGGCCGATAATTGTGAAGCGGCCAAACAAAAGGCCTCAAACAAGTTGGCCAACCAAAAGAAAAGTGATGGACAAAGCGCTTGTCTCATGAGCAAGAAATTGGGGCAACCTACCAAGAAATGCCCAATGTACCAAGAGGCAAGAAAGGTAGCCCAAGTTGCAACAAGAAGATGCTATGGATGCAATGAGATGGGCCACAAGGTTGATAGATGTCCATACAAGCAAAGCAAGCATAGATCAAACAAAGGCTGCATATGCTATGCTTGTAGAAGAAAGGGGCATCTAAGCTATGAATGCCCAAATGGTAACGCTCCTAAGCCAAACACAATTGTTTATAATGATATGCTTAGGAAGACCACAAATGGAGTTAACACTAGCAAGGTGATGTGTTCACCACAAACTAGTGCTAAAGCCATTTGGGTGCCTAAGCACTTGTTGACTAACCCAAAAGGACCCAACAAGAGTTGGGTACCAAAGTGTGCTTAGGTTAATGATGTAGGTACTTGGTGATGAGATGGAAGCTTCGGGGTGGTTGAGCAAGCAATTTGATAATATCCACTCAATCTATCAACCAACTCTTATCATAATCCATTATATGGTTGACCCGAAGATAATTCAATGAATACATCATATATTTTATCCTCACCATTGGTAACAAGTATCTAAACCTTATAGATAGCCACTTTGTTCGTTTCGTGTTCTATAGTTCACAAATAGGCATATTTGTGAAATAATGAAAGTGGCTAATTAGATTCAATTAAAAAGAATTTTACTTTGCCATATGATGCTTTTAACGGCTCTCTAGTAAAGCAATTCATTTGTTGAGATGCAAATATACAATAAATACTAGAGCTAAACAAAGAATCACAAGCAGCGAATTAATTGGTTTTGACTTGCACTTATCGGACGTGTCCGGTATTACTATCGGACGTGTCCGGTATTACTACCGGACGTGTCCGGTATGGCCAGAGATAGAACATGAGTGTTTCTGTTCTGTGTATTCCGGACGTGTCTGGTATACATACCGGACATGTCCGGTATTGTAGGAACCAGAACACTATTTGAATAAGCAACTGAGTTTTTGATTCATATATTTTCATATATCCTCAAATATTACTTAGAAGTTTGTGGTTTAATAATATAAGTGGCTTATAAGCGTCTCTTAAAATTCAAATTTAATATGGCAAATTATTTGGTTATAGTTCAAAATAGAAAATTGTCTCCCTAATTTTTAATAGAATAAAAGTGCTTCTTGGAAGTCAGTCAAATTACTTGAAGAACTTATTTAGGGGGAGCTAAGTTTCTATTTTGCACCATTGTGAACTAACAAATTTATCTAGCACTCTTTGTAGTCCTTTGGATGAAAAATTGAATTCGTATCTAGCATGATTATTTGGCAATCAAGGTCAACATAAAGATTATCATGCCATGTATCTTCTTAGTGGTATTCTTGTGGGCTCAAGGCAAAGGTATGTGTTTACATACATACATTGTAAGTGCATTTAAGGCCCTTTATATGTTAGAATGTGCATTTGTGTGACATAGGAGAGATGTTTTTCAATACCCCTAACTAGCATGAGTAGGAAGTGTGAATTTGAAAAACTATTTGAATCTTGGTCTTTGTGGCCTAGCTTTGTCATGTGATGATTATAGCTCTGCTTGATTGTTTGATTGGCTAATCACACATGGCATGGCTTTCTTAAGTCCACAATCTACTATGTCTCTCAATATCTCTCTCAAGTGATCAAAATCTATATATGCCAAATATTTGGAGAAGAGAAGTGACACTCTTGGCATTTGGACAAGAAATGTATTTACACCTTATTTGGATCAAGGACATACATGCTTTTGGATCAAGAAATAACAGAGAAATGGATTGGAAGTGAGAAAACATATTTTGGAATATTTTGGGCTAGCCTGCGTATACCGAACGTGTCCGGTATGAGCAGGGCTATATAACCGCTGTACCCCTTCGGCCCAGACAGACTTGTCTCGTTCCAACAGAACCCAGCCGCCAACCTCTTCCTCATCTAGGGCGGCCGAGGATTTCACCAAGAAGAGAGAGAGAGGGAGATTGCATCGGAGAAGGCTTGCATCAAGGTTGAAGGTCCGGGGATTTGGATTTCACATCGCCTTCTCATCTCTTCTCTCAAGGTACCCTAATCGCGGACCTCATCCGATCTACATGGTTAATGATTGGTTTTGAAATTCCTTTGGTCAATATGCTACATTGGTGATGTAGAAGCAATGCCCAAAGTTTGGAATTGATCGGTGATGGTTTGAATCAAGGAGCCCTGGTTAGGGTTGCTGGGCGCGCATATCGGACGTGTCCGGTATGCTACCGGACGTGTCCGGTATGGCCCAGCAGAGCAGACCCTCTGCTCTCTTTTGATTCAATCCAAGCATAGAATTGTTTGTTAGGCTTAGATTCTTTTGTATCTTCGTTTTGCAAACCTATTGACAGTTGTGTGTCAAAGATGGATGTAAAACCATGGATCAAAGATTCTATGTCTAAATTGCAATTCACGATTAAATTTTGGGCATGTATCTGAAATTTCTTGCAAATCTTTGGATACAGGACAACAGCCATGAGTGGACGTTAGGAGCCTAGGTCCAAGCACAAGGCATGATCCCGCACTTGAAAAGTACAAGAAGGCAAGACAGGAGATGCATCCTAGATTCCAGCCGAGCAGCAGGAGGCCTACCAGAGCTGCCTCTAGTGCAGCACCTCAATATGCAGAGGGGTCAGGGAGCTCTTCTTCTGACACTGACACTAATGAGTTCAGAGTAGAGTCTAGAGAAGAAAGAAAGTGGAAGAGCACTGACAGAGGATCAGATGGTGATAGCTCAGATGAGGAGCAGGAGATTGAGGAGGAGGAGCCAGTTTCTCTAGTTCAGCACCAGCCTGGTCAGGGTATGCATTATGGTCTCCTTGAGACACGTCTACCCAATGTGCCCTCCTATGTTTCCAAGGTTGACTACAAGGGAAAGGGTATGACCAGGAAAGCTAGAGATGAGCGAAGGGTAGATCTGAGAGGCTTACCTAAGGTTCAGTATGATCACCGCTTCTAGACAGCCTTTCACTTGGATTACTACTCCAGTGTGATTCTCACTAGGAACCCAGTTATTGCCAGGTCTTAGTGGATTGACTGGCAGTACGTCAGAGAGTTGCAGAAGGCCTCAGTTGATCATGCCATTGCTATTTGCTAGCGCACTGGGGTTTATGAGATCATGGAGTTCCAGCATGACTAGAATACCGAGGTAGTAGCTCAGTTTTATGCTACCCTGTTCGTTGAGGAGGATGACAGGCGGATGCACTGGATGCTCAAGGGCCAGTGGTACAGTGTGGACTATGATGTGTTTGCCGCTCACCTTGGCTTCTCAGAGGATGACCTACAGAGGGACAGGATCCACACCGAGCAGGTGTTACCCCCTGAGCAGCTTGCCTATATGTATCCACTAGGAGGTGAGAGGGGAGCAGTGAGGAAGGTTCAGAGTCTTCATCCTACTTACAGATACCTGGATAGGATGATCAGGAAGACTATTGACTGTAAGGGTGGAGACAAGGGCAACATTGCAGATTACTCCAGGAACCTGCTCCATAGGATGACACCTGATGCTTGTCCCTTTAGCGTGTTTGACTTCATATGGTCAGAGATCAGGAGTGTGGGAGAGAGGCCCCTCAAGGGCTGTGGATTTGCTCCCTATATCATGTATATGATTGAGCAGGTGACAGGGCACACATTTGAGTATGACAAGACTCACAAGGCCCTGAAGATTGTTGCAGATCTGCCTGAGACAGGGTTACCTCCAGTAGGACCAGGAGGAGCAGCAGCACCACCAGAGGCAGATGCACCTGGGAGTGGTGCACCAGCAGGAGCTTCACCTTCACCACATGCTCCTTCACGTTCTACTTCACGCCGTGGCAGTCCTCCCTCGCCTATCCGCAGGCTTTTCAGCTCCATATTTGGGATGTGTAGAGACATCCAGACCCGACAGCAGAAGGAGAGGGAGGCTAGGAGGAAGGACACTCAGACTTTGAAGCAAATTGCTTCTAATCTTGAGCTTGATCCTCCTAGGTCTCCACTATCAGATGAGTCAGCTAGTGAGCCTGAGACTGAGGAGCAGCAGCAGGCAAGATATGATAGAGAGTATGTCGAGTTCATTCAGCGATAGCAGCAGCAGTAGCAGGCACCAGAGCACCCTAACACTCTTCCTCTTCAGGCTCGTGTGCCTACTCACTCCTAGCCCCGTCCTAGTACTGCAGACGACTTTGCTTCAGACTGGTGGAGTGACCTCACAGGTGGTGGCGGCTTCTACGGGTCTGGTAGCTATGACCTGTCTGGTGCGGGTGGTTCTCGTCCAGCTGGTGTTACACGCTCAGATGACGAGGATGCTGGTAGAGATGATGATGATGATGAGTGATGCCAGAGATCAGAGACAGCTTGTAGCCCCTTTTGTCCTTAGTTTGTCATTTTGGGACCTTTGGGGTGATAGATGACAAAGGGGGAGAGAGACTGATTAAAAGCTTCAGGATAGTTTCATTTGTTTCTCTTTGTACCTGAGGATATGTACTACAGGCTGTAGTTTCTTGAGCTTCATTTATGTAATCTTTTGATATGTATCTTATGAGAGATGAGACTTATGCTTTATCTGTGTATCTCTTGAGACATGATCTTAATATATATTTTAGTGGTTTTGCCGACTTGAGAAAATGTGTAATGAGTGCTATGTGTGACATACATGTGTTGTATTTACTTTCATAAGGACTATGCATGCTAGAATAAAAATATTTGATGTGATGCCTTTATATTTATTCTTGTGTGATATATCTTGTCATATGCATCACAGTTTTACTTTGTCACACACACATGCACCCCACGGATGCAATGATTTAGGGGGAGTCTCCTATATGTTTTAGCATGTGCAATTGACATTTGAGGTCATTTTATGAATTCTAATCATAAGCACATATTAAGGAGGAGTCTCTCATAAATCATTGAACCCAAAAGCTTAAATGTTTATATTTTTTGTAAGCTTTAATCAAGTTGTCATCAATCACAAAAAAGGGGGAGATTGAAAGTGCATCTAGCCCTTTAGTGAGTTTTGGATGATTGAATGACAACGTGATTAAAGGTGTAACCCGTTTGCTAAGTGTGGACATGTAATAGGTTATCTCACAGGTACTTAATGAAAGCCAAAATGATGTGTTGTTGTATAAACAATCTAGTTCAAGCACAAGACAACAATGCAAATGGAATTCATGCAAAGGCTTGTTTATTATGGAATTTCCATGTACTATGTAAAAGCAAGCTTGAGAGAATTAATTAATGAGACATAAGGATTTGCATATGGAATGGTCTCATATTTGAAGCTTGCTAAAATTGAAATGAAAAAGATAACAATACATGAATGAATGATTCAACACAAGATGTGACTTGATGGCTTGAGATGGTGAAGATAGCAAGGAAAGGCTTCGAGGTACTAAGCAAGGGTGAAGGGCAAGCGACGGCTTGGCGGCCGAAGAACCTAGCTAGGGTGAAGAAGGAAGTACTTGCATTTAGTTGTGGTACTAATCAAGCTATAATGGCCATGTTTATGTGAAGGATCAAATCACTGTTGGAGTGTTTGATGGAAGTGACTTGATACATTTGGGATTATTCAAATTTGATGAATGGAATCAAGTCACGTGCTCAAGATGGCTATGCTCAAGTGAAAAAGATCAAAGTTGACATGTTAGCACCCTCACTTGATGAAGTTTGGAATACACGGCTTTGGTTGAAAGAGAACAACTCAAAAGGTTTAAATTCGTTATACATTTGAATTTGAGTTAATAGGAATATCGTACTATTAAGAGGGATGCATCATGTTGATAGATAATGCTACATAAGTGCTCAAGCCAACCCATGTGAGTTTTGAGTATTTGAGCAACAAAAGAGCTTACTTTATTTTTGCTGGTCTGGCAATACCGGACGTGTCCGGTATTCACCCAGCAGTTGTAAAATTGTTGTTCTCAGGTTGGTTTGTCGGGAGTTCCGGCAAAGGTCAAGAGTTTCGACGTCTTGCACTTTAACTGACTTAGAGGGTTCACTGTCCTGGTCATACCGGACGTGTCCGATATTTACGACCAGAGGCCAACGGCTAGTTTTCCAAAGCCTTAAGGGTCGAGAGTTCCGACGTGAGTCGGGAGTTCCGATGGTCGGAAGTTCCGCCATGTGTCGGGAGTTTCGACACCTCATATTCTTTAACTCAATTACATGGTTTTCAGATTTGCTAAGGGTCGGGAGTTCCGACGCCTCACATTGTCACTGTAACTTAGTTACCGTTGGGGCAGTGTAAGTCATACCGGACGTGTCCGGTATTGCAATGGCTATAAAACGGCTAGTTTTTCAAGGGGGTTATAAATACCCCCAAGCCTCCACCTTTGGAGGCTGCTGATTCTGCTGACATAGACACACGTTTTTGAGCCTTGCCAACTCTCCTAACCCTCTCTTAGTGAGTGATTGATCAAACTTGCCAGATCAATTTGTGGGTTAAGAGAGAATTTGAAAAAGAGAGCAAGCCACCACTTGAGCACTTGTGCATATTGTCAATCTCATGATTCGCATTTATTACTCTTGGACTCTTCGGTCCTAGACGGCTAGGCGTCGCCGGAGAGCAACCGAGAGATTGTGGTTGCTTCGGAAGTTTGTAACGGTCGATTCCGCCGCCTCGGAATCATTTAGTGGAAAGAGGAAAAGGAGTTGGAAAAGACTCCGGCTAGAGTGACCTTGGTGGTATCCTCTAGGGCTGACCTTCGCTGGGTCGCCCATAGCCCCCTCAATGGAGAGTAGGACTCAAACGAGTCCGAACTTCGGTAAAATAAATATCGTGTCTCAATTCGCATTTTATTTGATATTTGTGTTGCTCCAGCTCTTGTGCAGGTTCTCTGTGTATATTGATATCTCTAGTAGGTACCTGCAGTTTGGTTTGAAGATAGAAATCGAAAGGAGCAAGTTCGGGGCTGTTCTGCAGAAATCGTGCATACCGGACACGTCCGGTATTAGAGCTCTGTGCTGAAAATATTTATTCGCAGTTCTAACTTTATGTTGCAGGGTTGTAGCTTCTAGATACATTCTTTTGTACCTTGTATACTAGGTGGCTAACTTGTGAGGGGTGGTACTACTCTTTATTTGGAGTTTCAATTTTGGAAACTCCCTTTACTATTCGTTTCCGTATTTAAAGGTGTTAATTTTCAGAAACGCCTATTCACCCCCTCTAGGCGGCATCCTATGTCCTTTCACTAGTGTTCCAGAGCCCAGGTCGCTTACCCCTTGCTTGCCGGGGATGGTGCAGTGCCAGATCATCAAGTTCACCATCCTGTCGGGCAGTGTCACCGGCTTCGCGACGAAACCCTGCGCACAGCAGCAGAATGGAACAGATTAGACACCCCGGTCTGGCGGCGAGAGCAGAACAGAATCAGGGAGGGAGGATCGAGGGGCGCGTACGTGCGGTGGCTGGCCTGCCAAAGGGAAGCACCGGCGGGCAGATCAGGCGGGGCGGCGGACGGAAACCCTGGCCGCGTGAAGGAAATCGCGACCACGTCGGAAGTCGGCGGCGTCGTCCGTCCAGCACGCGGGGTCTTTTCTTTTCTTTTTTCGGACGGAGGAGGTTACTGATTTTATCGTGTATAGGGTAGAAGGCTTGTGATACAATGAATATATGGAACCTTATTAAAAAATGAAACCAAATGGACATGGGGGAAGCTAGTGTCAGATCCAATGGCTCGTCATTGGAGACAAATAAAAGAACGTGACATGGTAATAATATATTATGACAGGTAGAAGGTTTGACTTGTGGGAGGAGCTCGCGGGTTGGGATGGACACCATCAAGCTACGATATTATGATACTGTCTTCCACCGTTTCTATTTTTATCAAAATATAAAAGTTCTCATTTTGAGATTTTAGCACGACCGTATTTTACCCTTTTTTCATTACATATTTGGATAAAAATAGAGAAATCAGTATTACAGTATCGCTTTTTTCATGCGTATTTTTGGCATATCCTGCAAAACAACTGCAGAACACTAGACTTTGTGGAACTTGTTAAATTAAGACCCATCTTGCTATGATGCATTATGAAACATTGTCATTTTATTATATTTTGGCGATCATATTATTTGAGGTAAGAACCACCAATAGACACATGCTAATTCTAGAGTACTTTTTGTAGACTTGTGGCTAGATTAGTTGGAAGTTGGTTATATAATTGTGTTGTTTATTGACTTTGCTATTAACTATGTGTTGCTAATTATTTGTTTTATATTATTATATTGCAACGGTTTGAAGTATTTGTGGAAGGTTCAATTTATCCGGTCCAAGATTATTGAATCAGCAGTTCAATCAGTTCTTGGTGAACCAGTGAACAAATGGCCTCGTCGGTTCGATGTCCTGTCCTCATAACTATAGGAGCAGGGACCAATTACAGATGCTCGATTTTGGATGTCTAGGCCAGAGATGCATGTTGGCTAATGTGCATATAGGAGCAAGAACTAAATAGCCACACAATCTATGGTGTGCTGGCCTAGCGGGTAATAGCTTTGTTTCACGTCTCCACGATGATGGTGCTGGGGCAAAGTCGGAATGAAGAGGATATGTGGATTTTAGGTTTACATGAGTACTCCTAACAGTTACATAATTTTTTACATTTTGGAAAAAGGCTGAGGTTAAACTTTTGAAGAGATTACTAATAACTTTTAAAATATTTGTTTGAAGACAATAAGATAGCATACATAAATTATAGTCTTAAAAAGGACTTTAATAAATCTATATATTGTCATTAAACTTTTAATATATTATAATTCAGAGCTAACTTTTGCATATGAAGTCCCTTGAGCTATGTTACACCACAACACTTGACAGTTATCTAAAAAAATTCATAACCTTCATATATGAAGTCAAAAGATGTGGTGGTATAAATGGTTGTGGTGGGCATAATGGCTACTTTTAACTTTTTTTTCCTCCCATCCACTCTTAAAATTATTATTTTAAAAGTCATAGTGTCTAAGAGCTAATTGTTACAATGAGTAGTGCCATATATTAAAGACAATATCGAGTAATATGCATCGGAAAATATCAACATTGAAAAATATCCTACAACAAATTTACTTCCTCCGTCCCAAATTATAAGTCGTTCTGGCATTTCTAGATTCATAGTTTTTACTACGTGACATAACATATATCCAGGTACTATGTACAAAAGCTGTGAATCTAGAAAAGATAAAACATATTATAATCTAGAAAAGGCAAAAGCTATATATCCAGGTACTTTTTAGGAAACCAATGACCATCCTGCTTGAACCACCGGCCAGTAACCGTCATCACTCTGGCGTAGGCTTTGGTCTCTCTCTCTCTCTCTCTAGCTCATAAGCAACATTTATTCGGCTGCTGATTAGTAGTGATATGATTCACAGACCGATGAGTTCACCTAGAATTGTAAGAGCTTACCGAGTCAATTTGAGGGCCTTTTGGTGAATTGGCACCACGGATGTGGACCCAAATCGGGTGCGCCACGTATGTTGGGAAAATTGAATCCATCCAAAACCATCTGCGTCATGATAGCTCAAATGTCATGTGGGGGAAGACCTACACCAGGAGACGTCGAGCCAGAGATGTGCGCCGGGCAGCAGAACGGGCGGGCGCACGCAGGGACGCAGCGGGATCGGTGCATGCAACCGAGGAGGAGGCAATCAGCGCAGGTGGCTGAATTTGGAAAGCTATTCCTATTTTTAGTTGTTAAGATATTATTTGCTATCTTAGATTAGTTCCTTATATTGAGGAGTTTGTTTCCTCCGTTGGTTAGGGCCGATGGCTATATATTCCCTGTAAACTGAAATATTGAATCAAGCAAGATCATTTACCTGTTCTTCTACCTCTCGCTCTCAAGCCCGATCGGCAGTGAGGGGAATAACCTCCGCGTCGGAAGATCACGGCCGGAGACTACGAACTCCGTAGTCGAGGGCCGCCTACCCTAGATCATAAGGCCCTTGACAACCTGGTATCACGATCCACTCGATCCTCAGCCCCAGCAGCCGCCGCACCTTCACCTTCCCCACCAGCCGCCGCTCCTAGCCCACCACCAGCGCCGCCAACCCTAGCCCCAACCCCCGCCTCCGCCGCCAACCCAGCCGCCACCATGGCCGAGCCCACCATCGCCGACCTCTTGCAGGCGATCAGGCACATGTCCGCCGAACTCACCTCCCTGAAGGCCGATATGGCGACCATGAAGACCAAGTCCTCGACAGCCGACGGCAGCGCAACTCACCACCATGATGGGCCGCGCGACCTCGACCTGCCCCCCCCGGCCCAAGAAGTGGGATTTTCCCCGCTACGACGGCACCACGGATCCGCTGCTCTTCCTCAACAAATTCAAGGCGTACTTCCGTCACCACCGCACCATGGTCAAGAGCGTGGGCATGGCGCCCTACCACCTGGACGACGTCGCGCAGACTTGGTACACCCAGCTGCTCGAGGATGAGGGAGCCCCGACGTGGGGGCGCTTCAAGGAACTCGTGAACCTGCATTTCGGCCCTCCCTTGCGTTCGGCCCCGCTCTTCGAACTCTCCGAATGCCGGCGCACGGGAACAGTGGAGGAATACTCCAACCGCTTCCAGGCGCTCCTGCCGCGCGCGGGTCGGCTTGACGAGTCCCAGCGCGTTCAGCTCTTCACCGGCGGTCTTCTGCCGCCTCTCAGCCACGCCGTCCGCATCCACCATCCGGAGACGCTCGCCGCCGCCATGAGCCTGGCACGCCAGGTGGAGTTGATGGAGCGCGATCGGCTGGCGCCACCTCCACCACGAGCCCCGCCGCGTGGGCTGCTATTTCCGCGCTGCGCCACGGCTCATACGCCGCGCCGCAGCAGTTAGCGATTGGCGCTTGCTGGCCCACGGCCGGCCGCTCCGCTGTGGTCGCGACAGCCCACCAACGGCGCCTGACGCCGGAAGAGATGGTCGAACGCCGCCGCCAAGGTCTCAGGCTTCAATTGCGACGAAATTCACCCGTGGGCCAGCGAGTTCTCGCCGTCGCCTCTTCTTCGCCGACGGGTGGAGATCGATGACGTCGCGGTGGGACGCGCGGCGGCCGCCGCCGGGGATACGGAGGCGCCCGTGTTCTCCCTGCATGCCGTCGCCGGCGTGCCCATCGCGGACACGATCCAGCTCCAGGTGACCGTCGGTGACGCCTCCCTCCTCGCCTTGCTGGATGGAGGCTCGACGCACAGCTTCATCGGTGAGGAGGCGGCGAGGCGCGCGGGCCTCCCGATCCAGTCCAGCCCGCGCATGACGGCCATCGTCGCCAACGGCGAACGCGTGGCCTGCCCTGGTGTCATCCGGGACGCGGCGTTCACCATCAACGGCTCCACATTCCACACCGATCTCTTTGTGATGCCCCCCCTCGAGAGTTTCGGCGTGGTGCCTTTTCGGTGGCTCGGCACGTTGGGTCCCATAGTGTGGGATTTCGCCCCCGATCGATGGCGTTCGGCCGAGATGGGCAGCGCGCCGCCGGGCGGGCGTGGCCTCACCGCGATAAGCAAGAAGCTGCGCACACCTCGCGCTGCGATGGGACGCTCTGGATGAGCTCTGGTCGTCGCATATGAGGACGTCTTCGGGGAACCCACGGGCCTCCCTCCGCCACGTGGCCACGACCACGCCATCGTCCTCAAGCCTGGCTCCGCTCCCGTGGCGGTCCGCCCGTACCGCTACCCAGCGGCGCACAAGGACGAGCTGGGACGCCAGTGCGCCGCAATGATCGAGCAGGGCGTCGTCCGCCGCTGCGACTCGCCTTTCTCCTCGCTGGTCCTGCTCGTCAAGAAGGCCGACGGATCGTGGCGTTTCTGCGTCGATTACCGCGCCCTCAACGCCCTCACCGTCAAGGACGCGTTTCCGATTCCCGTCGTCGATGAGCTCCTCGACGAGCTCCACGGCGCCCGATTCTTCACCAAACTCGATCTGCGGTCGGGGTATCATCAAGTACGAATGCGGCCCGAAGACGTCCACAAGACCGCCTTCCGGACACACGACGGCCTCTACGAGTTCCTCGTCATGCCGTTTGGGCTGTGCAACGCCCCGGCAACGTTCCAGGCGCTGATGAACGACGTGCTTCGACCGTTTCTGCGATGCTTCGTGCTTGTCTTCTTTGATGACATTTTGATTTACAGTGCGACTTGGACCGACCACCTGCGGCACCTGCGTACCGTGCTCTCCGTGCTCCGTCACTCGACCGGCTTTCGTCGTCAACACGGCAAGTGCACCTTCGGCTCCCCTCGGTGTCCTACCTCGGCCACGTCATATCCGAGGCGGGCGTCGCCATGGATCCGGCCAAGGTTCAGGCGATCCACAAGTGGCCGGCTCCCCGTTCGGCACGGGCGGTGCGCAGCTTCCTCGGCCTCGCCGGTTACTACCGAAAGTTCATCCACAACTACGGCACCATCTCCGCCCCGCTGACGGCCCTCACCAAGAAAGACGGGTTCTCTCGGGGCGAGAGACACCGCCACGCCTTCGACGCGCTTAAAGAAGCGGTGACATCGGCGCCCGTCCTCGCCATGCCGACTTTCGCCAAGCCGTTCACCGTCGAGTGCGACGCGTCCACCCACAGGTTCGGGCGCTGTGTGTTTCGTCGGGACGGCCACCCGTGGCATTCTTCACCGGCCCGTCGCGCTATCGCGTCGCCGTGCCCTCATTTGCATCTGAAGGGAGCTGATCGGCTGGTGCACGCCCGTCGTCCATCGGGCGGCCGTATCTCTCGGGGCGGGCGCCTTCGTCAAGACCGACCACTACTCCCTCAAGTACCTGGCTTGGACGGCGCCTTGCCACCATCCCGCGGCATCATTGGGTGGGCAAGGCTGCTTGGGTTCGACTCCGCGACGAGGTCACCGTGGAATACAAGCCGCGCGCGGTCGCGAACGCTGCTACAGTTGCGCTCGGCTGTACATCCGCGACATCGTCCTTAGCGAGACATCGAGGACGGGGCGCCATCTTGGCACCGCTGCGCCTCGCTTTGACTTCATCAGTTGCGTTGACGCGCTCCGCCGACGCCAAGGCAAGTCCGAGCACTCAGGCCGCTGCTCTCCGCGCCCTCGCGTGACGAGGTCACCGCATCGCGCAGACGCGCGACGGGCCCCACGGCGCTTCGTCGACGACTCGACGCTGCATACAACGTGCCGGTGTACATCCCCGAAAACATCGTCCTTAGCTCGGGAGATCATCGAGGCTACACATGGGGGCGGGCACGCGAGGGTGTCCGGCACCCCATCTGCACCTCGCCTTTCCGCGCGACTTCCACATCCCCAACATGAAGCGGCTCGTCCAGGATCGGGTACGCCCTGCGTAGTGTGCCAACGTTACAAGTCCGAGCACTGAGCCCGGCCGCCGGCCTCGCTGCTGCCTCGCCGGTGCCCAGGCGTCCGGACCGACATCGCTCTAGATTGCCGAGGCGCCGCCACGTCCCACGAAAGCTTGCGGCAAGTCCGTCATCCCGACGGTGGTGGGATGTGTTCAAAGAATATCGCCCACTTCATCCGGGCTGGCGCTTCATACCGCATCGCCGCCCGAGTCCGTCGCTCAAGCTTTCTTCGCCGAGATCGTTTGTCTACATGGCGTTCCGCAGATCCATGGTGTCGCACCGCGACCCCATCTTCACCTCGACGTTTTGGCGCGAACTCATGCGGTGATGGGCACCATGTCCTCCGGCGCACATGACGACGGCATTCCACCCGCGATCGGATGGGCGTCCGAGGCGGCTAACCGGGTGATTATTATGTACTTGCGTTGATATTTTATGGAGGGACCGCCGACGGCAATGGCTTTTATTTGGCTCCCATGGGCGGAGTTCATCTTCAACACGGCGTATCCGTCCTCCTCGCCGTGACACCCGTTCCGGTCGTCTATGGCAGATTGGATCCACCTCCATCCGCTCCTACGAACCGGGGACACGCTAGGTCGCCGCCGCCCTTGACAAGAGCATGGAGGAGCGGGCTGAGTTCCTCTCCGACATCCGCTACCGGCTCGAGCAAGTTCAGCGGTTTTATCAGTCATGCCATTATGACAAGCACCACCGCCACGTTACATACCGGTGGGCTTGAGAAAACAAAGTTTATATGTTTCATTTATTTGAATGATATTGCTAATGCGCCGCTTCCCCTAGCATGTTTCTTAGATAGTTAGATAGTTTATAGTAAAACTGAAGGTTTTCATCCCGCTTCTATGGGCCATTTATACTTCATTACTGGTTATTGATTACGATCAAAGAATTGCCCTCATCAACGTCAGAGCATTGCTACGCTTTTGGAGCTCATGCTGTTGATACGCTCGTCTCCATGACGTGTTCCACATTGGCTCGCTCAAGATGTTCCACGGTCGCCACCATCGCACCACCGCAGTCAACCATCTGAATTCATCAGGCTACAGGCGCCATCGCCGCAAGGAATATTTATCCAATAATATTCAATAGGTTGCTCTTAAGAGCTTTCGCAGAATTTCTTTGCTATAGAGTTGCTTTGCCTGTTTGCTCCAGTAGGATAGTGCGGCAATAAAAGAGCGTAGCATGATGCCGAGCCCTTGTTCATTTATGGAAGGACTAGTCTCGTGGCCAACAACTTGGGAGGACATTGCAGAATACAGCCTGCCATAGACATATAGTTTTACCCTGGATGTTTGTTTTCTTCTTCTTCTCAGGCCCTTGGGAAAACCAATTGTCTGAGTCTCGAGGGATGGGGAGATGTCATGTGGGGAAGACCTACATTATAGGAGACGCCGAGCTCGAGATGTGCACGGATAGCGCGGATACATATACGAATACGGGCGACGGAGGATCGAATAATGTAATGGGATCGGTGCATGCAACCGAGGAGGAGGCAATCAGGATATTGAGTGGCTGAATTTGGAAAGCTATTCCTATATTTAGTTGTTAAGATATTATTTGCTATCTTAGATTAGTTTCTTATATTGAGGAGTTTGTTTCCTCCGTTGGTTAGGGCCGATGGCTATATATTCAAACATCATATAAGCACTAAATGAAAGATTGAATCAAGCAAGATCATTTATCCTGCCATTTTTTCTTCTACCTCTCGCTCTCAAGCCCGATTAAGAATTTGTGACTGAGGGAATAACCTCAAATGGGAAAATGAGCGGAAGATCACTTGCCGGAGATTACGAACTCCGTAGTCGAGGACCGCCTACCCTAGATCATAAGGCCCTTGACATCAAATAGCACACAGTATATGCCAGGAAAGAGGGAAGCTATTTGTCGTGAATAAATTTGAGCAGCGTTTTACTATTTTATCAGTCATGCCATTATTCAAACAATCAGCTAACGTCGATGAATTTATTTATTATATATGTTTCATTGTACTTGAGAAAACAAAGTTTATATGTTTCATTTATTTGAATGATATTGCTAATGAAAAAGGCAGAGCTAGCTAGCATGTTTCTTAGATAGTTAGATAGTTTATAGTAAAACTGAGAAGGTTTTCATCCTGCTGAAACTCTTAATACCCTTGTACCCATTTATACTTCATTACTGGTTATTGATTACTAGATGAAAAGTGGTGGCATTGCCCTCAACAAGAGTATCGAATTCTTGTCTTGCTTGCTGCACCCATATTACAGAGCATTGCTACTACTTTTATAGTTCATGCTGTTGATACTTTTTGTATGTTTCTTTTGTGCAATGTATTGCTATTCCTCCATCTGGTACTCCTTTATGTGTTTATTACTTTATTATACATCTTAAAGATGTATGCTTCTTGCTAATCATTAATTTTCATATTTTGAAATAGACCTGATTGTTGATACCAGTCAACCATCTGAATCTGTAACCCTATCAAGCAGGCTACAGATTCCCTATGCATGCAATATTGTTCATTGCAAGGAATATTTATCCAATAATATTCAATAGGTACACTGCTCTTAAGAGCTTTCGTGGCAGAATTTCTTTGCTATAGAGTTGCTTTGCCTGTTTGCTCCAGTAGGATAGTGCCCAGCAATAAAAAGAGCGTAGACATGATGACGAGCAGCCATGTCATTTATATGAGGTTCCTATGTCGTCGTGGCCAACAATCAGCATGTATGGAAGTGTAAATCTGGCAGAATACAGCATGCCATAGACATATAGTTTTTACCCTGGATGTTTTTCTTCTTCTTCTCAGGCCCTTGGCTGAAAACCAATTGTCTGATGCTTATATGGGATTCTCCTGTATATACTGCTAATTACCACCCTATTCGGCAAGAATGCAGTGATTAGATAAAATCATGCTATATTTCTGCAACCTTTTAGCTGTTTGGCACATTGTTGTATCACCATGCAGCCTGAATTTTCCCTTTGTTTTGACATGCCTGAAGTTTGTGAATTTAAAAGATTGAAATAACTCCCTGCATAAAGAAGGAAGACATATTGACATAAGAATACTCAGATCAAAGCTACATTTGCGCAAACGCGCTCACAGCACGGTGGTTGCTCCTCCTGTCATGGAGGGCACCCACCCGTGTTCCAATCCCAGTCTGGGATGAACCGGGTGTTGCACCCACCCGTGTTCTTAGGCAAGCACACTCATTCCTGACATTTGCAACCTGCACACCAATGCAAGCAGCAGCAGCAGCAGCAGCAGCTCTGAGAGCACCAGATAGCTACTATGAGGAACTGAAGAGGGACTACAGCGCAAAAAAGGCTATACTGTTAGAAGGACTAGAAGCCGCAGGGTTTATTGTTTACCCATCAAGTGGAACATACTTCATCATGGTCGACCACACCCCCTTCGGTTTCAACAATGACATAGAGTTCTGCGAGTACTTGATTCGTGAAGTCGGCGTGGCCGCTATACCACCGTACCGAGCGTATTTTATCTCAACCCTGAGGAGGGGAAGAAGCTGGTGAGGTTTACCTTCTGCAAGGATGAAGATACTCTGCGGGGCGCGGTTGAGAGGCTGAAGACGAGGCTCAGGAAGAAATGAAGGGCGGGGAAAATTCCATGTGGCTTGGTGATTGCTGAATAATCTGCTAGGTTTCAACTGCTCCCGGATGCGTGTACGACCTTTTTTCTAGCAATACTTATCCTGTCAGTGACTTCATGCCTAGTGTCTTTACTATTTGTCTGTGCGTAAGCAGATTGTGATGGATCGGGATAGCTGCCGGTACACTTTTATAACCTACTCCCCCTCCCTCTGTCCCTATTTCAGAGTCAGTTTTACACACACTCGCGACCCATGCTCGTTCACAGCTCGGAGTAGTGTTCATCATGTGGCGGATGTGGGGTGGTTTCGGATAATTGATTGAAGGGGTAGGTGATCGGATAGCATCAGCCTTGACACGGGGACCAGAGGTAATAATGTATCGCCCAGCCGCGGTCTCCATTTCTATTCCGAACTGCCACTCACATGGTCTCCGACCAGATCGACGCTCGTTACTTCATTAGTGTAATGTTTTACTATTCCTTATTATTTCTAGCCAATTTTTCCCCCCATTAAATAGAACGTTTTTTGCAATGTGGCAAAGAACTACTGAAAAGGAAGGTTAATAAGCTTCATCGAGACGAAGCCATGTGTGTACGCTTAGTTTGTATGTATTGCTTATAAGTTATAACAAAAAACAAAAGAAACAATTCATTGTATATGATAGTTCAATCAGTGTTGACCAAATGACATTTTTTTATGCGGCACTCTTGAAACACGAATACGAAGACTCCCTCTAAGTGACCTAATTACATATACTTTTTTTAGCCTCTCCATTAATCTTTTTGGGACACATTAAATACGAATGCTCATAAAAATAAAAGTAAAACATCCAGCTATCAGTCAATTATCCATCCATGTCATCCTAGTCATAGGAAGTAACCTAAAGTAACTCCTAAATCTTAATCCAAATTATTCACCAAAGCTACCGTGAAATCTACAACAAACCTCTAATCTTGTATCTAAATTATCCACATCTACTATTGACCCAAATTACTCTAGATATGCTTCGAGATTAGCTTCTAAGGTCTATACATGCATAATGTATGTTACCATACACACCATGCACATAGCCGTCGATTTCCATGTTACACACACACACACACACAGAGAGAGAGAGAGAGAGAGACATAATCCATGCTAAATTTTCATCTAGGCACATGTCAAACACACATAAAGCTACAATACTTCGATGCCACTGTAGAAAGAGAAGGAAAAACATAGAGTAGTTGTTAAGTAATTTAAAGTCTATCTCGGTGGGACAAAGCTTATATATACTCTAGTTATTATATATATATGTATGCAAGTGTTATGCTAGTACATGAACAACAAAGTAATGAAGATAAGCAATTTTGATTTGCACTAGTAGTTTTTTAATTCAGAACCACGGATTTCTACACCTGTGACATCTCTTGAAACTACTGGCCCATTGACGTGCTAGTTCCTCTAAACGCAAAGCATGAAAATTGCTAGCTGACTTTTGAGGTCAGAACATGACATAAAAGACTTCATGCTCTGTTCTCGGAGGAGCTCTCAGGGTGCACAGCGGCCTGATCACCGGCAGCTTTGAGCATCCCCCTCGGCCGGCAGGTGGTGTTTGGAGGCCAGCCAGTGAGATCTGTGGCCTCCAGTCCTCACTCTAGCTAGCTACGAATAGTCGAATCGTGGATGGAACATCCAGTCCAGGCTGTACGTACATGTAGGGCCGTTGGTGGTGGTGGACGGGCGGTACTATTGCCGGCTGCCGCATACAAGGCTCGGGGCACATCGGCAGTGCAGAGCCCGGAGGCCGGACGGGAGCGCGCGCGCAATCATGGACTGCGGCACGTACGTATAATAGGCTTTTTCTCGTTGGTGGTTGGTGGCAGTAGCGGTGGAGCTGCCAGGACCGGCACTCGGGTCGGGGGGACGGAAGCGCCCAAGCCAAGCGGCTCCAGGAAGGGGGCCGGCGACACCTCCACCGGCATGTGCGGGCTCCCCGTAGTTAGATTCTTGGCCATCCATGCGATGCGTGTAGGAGAGCTAGCGGGCGTGTGTGTATTCTTCTCTCGTTTGTCGACCTTGCACTGCACCACGGGGGATGGATCGTCGTATCTACTCCGGCCCGACGCCTGTACCCTGTTGGTGTGTGGATGATATGCCAACGTGCCAGCAGCCTGGTAATCAGTAGCCACCAGGCACAGCCAAGCGGGCAGCAGTGTTAATGTGTACGGCGAGAAATCGACGTCGCGCCGGCACCGTCGTCTGTCTACCGGACGCCGCCAAGGGAAACTGTGCGTGCGCCCGAATGCCCGGTGATGACTGATGAAGGCATACGTATACCCACCCAGCACACGGCTGGGGAAGGGGAAACTGTAGCAGGCCAGGCCAGCTTTGTCTCGGCGAAGCACATGTGAGCCGAAACTATGGTCGTTGACAGCTGAGCTGAGCATGCCGAATCACAGCCGCATGCAAACTAGCGGGATAAATAGCAACATGAACCAGTTAGTTTCCGCGCGCCTCGATCGTCCGGCTCAAGGGCTTTATGATATTCAGCATTGCTGCAGCACTTTGACGCTCTTGGGTGCTCCGTCCGCCCCAGCATGGCATCTCCTATATCCTTCTATTCTATCAACACAGCCGGAAAAAAGGGCCTTTACGCCCTGTGCCCATACTGCCGGACTGGAGGAGGAGCGGTCCGGCCGGCGTGCGCACCACCCATCAGAATGCTAGCGAGCAGTCACTGAACCATGCATGTATCATGTATGCGCGCGCACGCTGCAGCACCACCAACCCTTTTCCACCCTGTACACACTCTCTCGCATCGAATCGATCAGTATCTGCCAGGCGCTTTCTTTCTGGCGATGGAGCTTCTCCCGTTGGCTTGGCTTGGCTGGGAATCTGGGATTGATGCAGGAGGGGGGGGGGGAAAGGCAACGGACAGCCGGTGAAGCGCTCATTGCTTGGGCTCGCGTGCCTCCCGAGTTGGGGAGAGCAGGGCATCTTCTGCCGCAACCGCAGCCGGTGCCTGGAGCCTGGTGGCTCCCGTCAGGCCGGCCGCATCATTTGCGGCAAAAGGGAGAGCTCACTCGAGCTCTGCTGCATCTGCGTGCCCAATGTTAACGTGCTAACTCACACACCTTTAATTTCTCCATGTAGTGGTCGTATGTGACGGCTCCCTTCGTTTAGTCTCTTGTCGCGAAGATAGAGGAGAGGAATTCCCTTTTCAGAACTCACACAAGGCTCACCAACCGGGCGTCAGGGACTGCCGCACCCCGGAATGGGCTGGGCCACGAAACCTGCTGCAGGAGCCACCTTTCGGTATACGTAGTAAGGAATGGGAGATCATGGGCTGGACCGGCTGGATCGGAATGGGCCAGTACCTATGTTGACCTGGGCCTCCACTCCGCCTCTCCCGCCGCGTCCTTTGCGGTTGTGTGTGTCAGTGTGTGGCTGTGTGCCGAGGCCTGAGGTCAGAGGTCCGCGGCTCTGTATGATGAGTAGCTTGACCGTGACCTTCGACATGACTCCGGTGGCGCTGACTTGCGATCGCGACATTTTCGTCGGAGTACGAGGATTTTCGCCATCGAACGCGTACGCGCAGCGGTTGCTTCCCCAAAAAAAAAAAAAAAAAAAAGAGGCCAGCGGTTGCTTCCCCACGCTGCAAGCACACCATCGGCGGCCGGGCGCTGGACAGTGCTGTGAACCGCTTTGAGCGCGCTGACCGCGTGGATCTCCCACACGACCCGAGCCAAAACCACCACTCCGCACCGGCCACCCACGCCAACTCGGGACGGCAGCTGTGCTTGGAGGACGTACCACGCGGGGTCCCCTGTCTCGACGTCAACGCGGAGCTGCTCGGAGGCGGCGGCCACGGGACCCGCCAATGCAAGCACGTATACATAGGGACAGTAGGACGGTGCAGGGGCGGCAGGCGGCCACTGATGCGAGAGACGGTGGACGGTGGTGGCCTGGTGCCTGGTATCGTCGTCGCCACGAGGCGGTGGTCACATCCCGCGACCGCTGAGGACTAATGCATGCTTTTGCTCTGGGCGGCGCGCGGACGCAAAGGCAGGGCGGGCGGCACCGAGTGACGGCCAAAGGCTCCAAACCGTGTAAAATGGTGCGGACCGTCAGGGAGTTGTGTCCTACATTAGCACAAACAGAATCATGCACAGATCTACGTAGAAGATCACGAATTTCGGGGTGCGTCCTTCAAGTCCATTTTCTTCGCTAGCTACACTGCTGCCTACTTCCACTCCACGCACGGGAAAGTACTATAGAGAGCAGTAGTGACCGCCTGACCCGCCCGCACGGGGTCCGAGCGTTCGGACGGGATCCGCGCGTCGGCAGGTACTGTTCCTCTTCTCCACGCGTTCTGTCTCTCCTGCCTCGCAGGCGCCGCCCCCTCTCAGCCCCCGCTGCGGGCATGGTAGGCTGCCGCGGCAGAGCTCCGACGAGACCCCTGCCACGTATACAGTGGCCTCCTCCTCCTCTCTCCGCTCCCCACTCTTGTCGCCACCGTGACACCTCCGTCCCAACCTGGCCCGGCCGCAGCCACCGCCGCCACAAGTCTTTAGAGATGCCCAAACACGAGGTCTCCGGTTTAAAACCAAGAAAATACATATACATTCATCATTGTCTTTCCAGCACACCACTAGTAACTGGCGGTGCGCCCATTGTCTTTCTACCCTATATTCGTCCAAAGGGTCAATTTGGTTCTTATCGTAACAAGTTATCTTTTCTAGTCAGCAGCAAATCTATGCGTTGGACTTATGACGCCTAGGTGCTGAATGCGTTGTCATGTCTAGGTGATACGGAGTTCAAGCAAAATATCCCCAAAGTATAGAGGTGATCAGGTGACCGTGTAGGACTCTAGGTAAACCCCTCCTTTCCTAATTGGACGTTTGACCTTCACCTGCGACGCGTGAAAGGGAGCATCTCCGAGAGATTAGCAAAAAAACTAGCCAAAATTACTGATTTAGCTACTCTCTAAAATAGATTTGACAAGAGTACTCCAATAGACTCTGTAAAACTAAGAGGCTAGATGGCTAGTGAGGTAAGCTATCCAAAAGCAAAGAGCGAATGAGATGGGATGGAGAGCTACTAAATTTGAAGAGTTATTTACAAAGTCCGTTGGAGATATTTTTCTAACATAATAGCCAAATTTACCTTTAAAAAACGATTTGGCTAATCTCTTGGAGATGCTCTTAACATAGAAATTTCAAATGAAATATCTATTTACTCAAAATATTAAATATGATAATTATTTGGTATACCACTCTATCTCTATACATATCGGTCCGCCCCTCACTTTCGCCAATTAATCAAGTAGACCCATGGTAGGGACATAAAGAGCATCTCCACCATATCTCATATAGTCTCCCTTTTCGCTTAAATAATAAATGTATTAGCTATAACAGATCTACTGTCTCTATGTTTCTTAGGAGATCTCCTAAATCCACTATCATCTCCCCCCTATATTCCATAGGAGTTCTCCTAAATCCACTATCATCTCCCCTAAGACTGTGTTTGGATTGGAGGATTCTCAAAGGAATATCGTAGGAAACGTGAAACGGATGAAAGGAAACTACAACAACGTTTGGATCGGAGGAAGTGGTGATTCATTTCCTTTGGAATAATGTAGCTAGATGCTCATTTCACATGAACTGAAAAATCCAGTCTAATCTCTTGGTTTTTCTTCCTCTCGTGTACTAAACCCGAGGCAAAACGTGTGATGAAGAGAGAAAAGCAGTCAAGCAGCTAGCACAAAGTAGAAAAACTTGCTCAGCTCTGTCGCAGGCTTGCAGCCGTGCCCCACTAGCACAAGGTCACCTGCACGGTCATTTCTTCTCTCTGTTTTTGGGACCCACCAGAATTTTGATAAAGTTACTAACCCAGAGTGCATATTATGTCTGCTTATTACTAGTATAATCTTTTGCTAGGCGCTTCTAATATTTTCTTTATTATTCTCAATTTTCAAATTCCTATGCTTAAAATTCCTGTGATTGGAGATGCTCCAACATTGGTTACAAACCCCTTCTTCGGGTCCCCATTTCAGCCCGATCAGTAACACTGTCCCTCATTTCGGAAGTAAATCTCTCATTGATTTTAATTGTTTGGAGCTGCAAAATCTTTTTTCCAATCATGTTCGCTTGTCTTATGTTTTGACACTCTATTCTATCTCTTTCCTCTCTTTCCTCTAAACAGGCCCTAAAGAAAGGGGAGACCTCTCCCTCTCCTAAATCAGGATAAGGTTTTGGCAATCTGCTAGAGCAAAGGTCTCTCAAATCCTATAGTTGGTTTTGAGAGATCTCTAAATAGTTATAAGGGAGAAGGAATAGGAGATCCAGTGGAGATGCTCCAACATTGGTTACAAACCCCTTCTTTCGTCCCTCATTCCCAGACCTCGATCAAGTAAATCAATGATATCCTACATTGATTTTTTAATTGTAAATTTTGAGCTGCTAAAATCTTTTTGATTTAGTCATCTTATCATGCAAAACTACGTTTGAATCTCTCAAATTTGAAATTGAATTTTTCAAACGACCTCGGATGGAAAAACTTCCTAAATGAAAATTGTAGATCTTCAAAAGTTATGAAACTATGTAGTTGACAACCTTTTGATTTGAAATCATCTTATCATGCAAAACTACATTTGAATCTCTCAAATTTGAAACTAATTTTCAAACGACCTCTGGAAAAAATTCCTAAATGAAAATTGTAGAAATGAAACTTTGTAGTTGACCACTTTTTAATTTGAATTCGTTTTCAAACAAGCAATTTACTCTTGATGATGATTTCAAAGTGGTAAAGAAGCAAACACTGCGAGAGGGAAGGTCGTGAGTTTGAATCCCGTCGGCTGCATTAGCCGACTTTGATAGCGATGGAGTCCTTCCGGAAAAAATTTGCTATTATTTTTGGGGTTTTTTCTTTTCGGCAGGCCCCGAGTGCCCCCACCCACCCGAAGTGTATTTGGCTTTGGCATGATCGCGATCTTGGTTTCTTATGATTCGTCTTCTGCCTTTCTTAACCTCACGGAAGTGACACACAATAGTCACATATTTCTTTTCTATTCTAAATTATAAGATATTTTAGCTTTCTAGATGCATAGCTTTTAGAACGGAGGAAGTAATTGCTAGTAAGTTTAGTTGCAATATGAAGTATATGTATGGCTATGTCTATGAACATTACTGCATCTAGAGTGGTAAATTTTGAAACAAAAAATGAAGACATACTTTCAACAGTACCAGCAAACAACTAGATTACAGATCAGAGCGAATATCCGATGCCTATTTCAGATATAGTCAAAAGGAAATCACCACCCGACGGATTCGACTCTGTTACTTCTGCTTACGCATGCGGTACTGCGGGCTGACTAGACTTGCTTTCGCTTTCGCTTGGACCTATAGGGTCCTAACCCTAGTGCATGCCCAGCAATAGCTAGCTAGAGCTAACAAATTGCTTAATCAATCGGCTGTACTAGTAGCTAACTGTGTTGACCTTTGTTGTCATCTCTAAACAAATTTAGTAGTTAGCCAAATAAACAAATCAGATAGTTTAAGCATGCAGGCCAAAGTTGGGCGCACAAGATTACGATCCGACAAAACCATATAGCTAATAAGCAAAGCAGGCCAAAGTTGGACGACGCACAAGACTACACAACCCAAGTCAAGATTGACTTTGCTTCTACACTATATATATAGTTTAATAATGGAGCCGGTCGGTCGATGATGCATGATCTTAGGTTGATCTCATCTTTCACTGTCCTGTCCATAGCTCAATCAAGTGAGTGCAGTAGAAAAAAAATCAGTGTGAAACCACTCGCTCGCTCGCTCGTCTCTCCTGCGGCCGGGCTGGGCGCAATTGCAGTCCGTGGTCCAGGTGTTGGCACGCCGGCCGGCGCCGCGGCAGATCTCTCGCGCGTGATGAGAGAGAGATTCGGCGAGCAGACGGGGCAGAAACGGGGGCTGATGAAAGCCTGAAAGCTGTCGCACACATACGGCCCGGCCGTCGCCATCATCGTTTCTCAGAAAAAGACCCCGGCCTGCACCTGCGACTGTGATTGCGCTGCTAGCGACGTCGACCAAAGCTAGCTCATCACGCCCCCCGCCCTGCGTCTGCGTCTGAGTGCATTATTATTATTATATTAGTCTATCACTCTGTCAGTGACGGCCGCCCTCGCTCGCTCACCAGGAGTTCAGGACGGATCAGAGTACTCGTATAAAGCATTTTGTTAAAAAAAACGATTGACAAGCTCTGATCGACGAGCAAATGCGCATTTCCGGACCGGTGGCGGGTTGACTTGGGGCGCCAGGAGGTAGCCTCTCTCCTTCCTATCTATAGTCCTATATCATTGGCAAAAGGCGACAGAAGAGCAGGAGCAATGTGTCAGCTGAGATGATTAAGCGGGCTGAGTGAAGGTAATCCTGCCGCTAATCAATCGTTTTCTGGAGCTGTCGCGATTATATTCGATTATTAAGGTAGTAGGAGTATGTATGATCAACAGGATGCGCAGTACGGGTTACTCAACCCCCACTAGCACTACCCGCGCCGACTGACTTTCTCCGCACTCCATACTGTCATGATTACAGCCTTTGACGATAATGGCAGCTTTGGCCGGTGATCTTCTGTGCCCATGGTGGTTGGTTGGTCGGTTGGTTCTAGTGGGTTGGTCAACGGGGAGGGGGGAGAGGCCTTGCTTGCTCTAACACAGGAAACCTCGAGACAAGAAAACAAACGGCTCCTTGTATTGTCCACAAGGAAAATATCTATCTGGTGACTGGTGCTCGCCGGGGAGCGACTCTGATGCACTGTTGGAGAATGGGTGAATGTATTTTGAGGGATTATGTGTCGTTGAGAATTTGAGATCTAAGAGTAGAAAGAGGCTACTCCCTCCGTCCCAAAAACACAATTTTAGCTTTGAATCTGGACAACGTTTTTTTTTTGGACGGAGAGAGTAAGTCATATATTACAACCTATAGAATCCTTCTTTCTTTTTTTACATTATAAAAAGATAGAACGGACTCAAAAAAAAAACTTCATTGTCGTCCAGAAAATAAGAGATGCTTGAGCCTCATCCGCCCTGGCGCTCAAAGCAGGAGCGGAGCCACCCTAGGGGCCTGGTGGGACGGCTGCCCCAGCTACGGTTGCCCTAGACCCCATACCCTCTTCTTCCTTAGCTCTGGCTATCAAGTGCTTAAGCTGTGCGTCCGTGGCCGTGACATAGCATATTTGTCTCATTTTGGTTTACCTCAGTAGCAGTCCACTAATGACCGAACCATCCCACACTAACTGATACCCTTACGATGGTTTCCTTCACCGATCGAAAGCGTATCGAGCATCCTCCGCCTTGCATCCCCAACCCAGGCCAGCGAGCATCGAGGCATTAGTCAAGTGGCCGCCGGCAGCCGCCCGACGGAGGCCCGCCGCTCAAGCGCGATGGAGGGAGGATAGGAGGAGTTAATTGACCTTCATACAATTTACAGGTTCATCTATTCTTAGTTTTTGTATTACGCAATGTATGGATCAAGTAATTTATTCTTCAAATTTGAGATAACATCTCATCCACTTTTTCGCCATAATTTGTGTGATTGCATCTTTTAACCATAATTTGAGTAATCGTCGTATGTGAAAGCGGTGTGATTTGGTCCACAAGCCTTTTGGTTTATGTTCACGTTAGAATTGCCCTACCTATAATTTTTTTTTTTTCTGGGCTCCGAGATGAGGTGGTCCTTGGAACCAAAGTTCCACGTTGTAATTTATGTGTCCCTTGGAAAATAGACGGAAATGAAAGTACTTTTGTACCCTGGCCGATGACACCGAAATGGACGTACGTGCACTCGATCGTATCATGCATGAAATTGACTTCGCCGCTGTCGATCGACCACACGTCTCAGTCCGTCAGTCGGTAGCTTTATTACTACTGTGTGCCCGAGCGTTAGTGCGCTGATTGTGTCGTGTGTCCAATTCAACGTAGAAAGCTGGAGCGGCAGGTGAATATCTAAGCTATACCTACCAAACGCTGGCTCTGGAAGTCTGGAGTCAACCTGCGGGATATTATTATTTGCCGGGAAAAAATGTCAACGAGATAAGTGTGCAATCTCGTCAACAATCATGCATCCACCGATCTATAGCCTGTTCTGATTCGTCAGGGCACGTGATGCTGCGTGTCTGATCTGAAATTGATCCGCCGGAGCGGGGATCATGCATGCGGTGAACTAGTAGCTGAATTCGTTCTCATCATCGCTCTTTGCTCCGTTTGTAAGAAAAATGCTCTTATGTGCACTATAAAATTTTGAGCAGCTCTAGATCTTTCAGAAATTTTGAGAATCTATATTATATTCTAGATTGAGGCCGTGGGATTTATATTCTAGATAAATAAATGAGATATATTTGGATCTCCGGTTTACAGCCAGGGATGATTATACGTGGTGAATTGAGATATATTTGGATCTCCGGTTTATAGCCAGGGATGATTATAGGTGGTGAATTATCTCAAAATATAGTAGGGGTGTAGTTGGATAGCTTAATTCTCATGATCTGGTGGCTAGATTATATGAATCTTCTCAGAGAATTTACGTTCATTTTTTTTATTTTATTCTCATATGTTTTTAGTACATCCAAACGATATAGACAGTTATAACTACCTAACAACAGACATTTCTTCGTAAGAGATATCGTGGTGAAAAGATTTGTACCATACGATGGTTTTGCGTCAGCCTTTGTTCCATCTATTTGGAAAACGTTCAACACTTCAACGAAAAGAATGAAAATGGTCCTGTCAAAATTCCGCTAGCTACACGTCAATAACCTTTTGGGAATTTATTTGAGCACGCGACGTTTCCACGTTAAACCCTAAAGATGTCAATATCAACTAAGTGCCCTCTTACACAATCGATGAAATCTCCCGTTACTGCAATTGAGAAGCATTACCCATTTTAATGTTCTTTGTGTTGCGGACACACAACAAGATTTTATTTGGCCATGTTTGGATTTTATGAGCTCACCACCAGTAGCTAAAAATTAGCTATAGTCCAACCAAACATGAGGGTTAAAAGATGGATCATTTTAGCCAGCACCCTTATTAACAGCTAGATCACTGTGACAGAATCGTCCGAAATAACACGCTTTAGAATGCCCTCGTCTTTCACTAGACACTAAGCACCCCGAAAGTTAGCTACATCGGATAATTCCGTCTAGCACACCCCACGGAAGAACTCGAATCAATTCATGTTTTACCTCCAGAATCAATAATGAGTACGAGCTTATAATACTTAGTCCATTTTGAAAGCATCTAGGCCCCTTGTTGGGTTTCGGTGATTAATGACAATACAAGATTACTATGACTAACGTGTGTTTTGCAGAGGCAATTAAGTTAGGTCATGGTAATGGAGATCGATTGGGCAATCATGGATGTCATGCCCCTACGATGAAAATCGTTTCGGTTTTCAAAGGATGGACGACAAGGTTAAGGATGACTAGTTCTAAGTGTCGATTGGAGTTGGAGAGACACTTAGAGTAGTTAAAAACTTTGTTTTTCCTTTGGCCGTACTATTAAGGGGGGTATGGACGGGTAACTTGACATAGGTGAGTCTAGTGAGTTAGGTGTGGTGCACACTTGTTAAAACTAGCACTAGGTAGGTCCTACATATGCCTAAGATCCTTTGGAGCAAACTTCATTCACGTATGATCGAGAGTTGTAAGTGAATGGAGGGTCAAATACTGACTGGACGCTGGATCCGGTGCGACCGGACGCTGGCCGCAGGGTCCGGTCAGTTCATTTGACCAAGGAGATTGCGTCTGGTGCGACCGGACGCTGAGTGGTCGAGTGACCGAACGCTAGGGACCAGCATCCCGTCGACTCCAGTAAGGTTCCACAAGAGTGAATATGCGACCGGACGCGTCCGGTCAATTATGACCGGACCTTGAGGATCCAGCGTCCGGTCGAGTACAGTAAGCATCCAGTGAAGAAAAAATGGGACCGGACGCGTCCGGTCAGTGGTGACCGGACCCTGACAGTGTCCGGTCAACACTTAAACACTGGTGTGCGGGTTGAACTGATCGGAGCGTCCGGTCAACCCGCAGAGGCACATAACGGTTCATTTTTTAGGCTGTCTTATAAATAGAAGCTCCACTCGTGTGTGGAGTTACTTTTGCTTATTTCAACAGCTGAAACACACCTTAGAGATTGCCAAGAAGAGCAAGGTCCTAGTAAGGTGATTGAGATTTGAGAATCCCAAAGAGAGCCCTCATTAGTGAGATCAAGAGTAGCAAAGTGTGCATCCACTCTTCTCCCTAGGCTTATCGTGGTCAAGTGAGAGTTCGTGCTTGTTACTCTTGGTGATCACCATCACCTAGATGGCTTGGTGGTGATTGGAGAGCTTGGTGATCATCCAGAGAGCTTGTGGATGACCCAACTCAAGTTGTGAGCGGTTGTGGGTGATTCACCGCGACGGAGTGTCGAAGAATCAACCTGAAGAGAGCACTTGATCCTTGCGCGGATCAAGGGGGAGCTACACCCTTGCGTGGGTGCTCCAATGAGGACTAGTGGGGAGTGGCGACTCTCCGATACCTCAGCAAAACATCACCACGTTTCCTCTCCTCTCTTTACTTTGAGCATTTACTTTGACCATTTCAATTCTTGTCATTTACATTCCTAGAATTGCCATGCTAGAGTAGGATTGAAACTAGGCTGCTAAACTTTTATGCATTAGATCAATAGAAACACTTCTCTAGGCACAAGGGGTTAATTGGGCTAACCATAGGACTTGTTTATTGCGAAAAAATTTAGAATTAGCCCAATTCACCCCCCTCTTGGGCATCTTGATCATTTCAATTGGTATCAGAGCCTCGTGCTCACATTTTTAAGCTTAACCGCTTAGAGCAAGATGTCTCACGGGGATGGACCTCCTCCTATCTTCGAGGGGGTGATTTTCCATATTGGAAAATTCGCATGGAGACGTACCTAGAAGCTCTAGACGTTGGAATACTTAGAGCCACCTCACATGGGTTCCCAAGACCTAGGAATCCTGCACAACTTCAAGGCGATGAAGTGAACTATGAAAAATGGAATACAAAGGCTCGCAACACCATCTTTAGAGGCCTTTGCAAAGATGTGTTCAACCGTGTAAGGAACCACAAAGACGCCCATGCACTATGGTCGGACGTTTGTGCACTCCATGAGGGAATAAAGAGTGAGCGTGAGGAACGCTATCATCTTGTCATGAAAAAGCTCAACTCTTTTAAAATGCTTCCTAAAGAATGTGCTAATGAAATGTATTCACGTTTGAATGTGCTTGTAGAGAAAGTCAATGAGCTTGGACTTACTCAAATGTCACCATCCGACGTTGTGACAAAGATCTTGAGTGTCCTTCCCATTGATAAATATGGGCATATTATGACCGTGCTACATCAAGGTGATCTTTCCACCGCTACACCAACACAAATCTTGGGGAAGATCAGTGCTCATGAGATGTACATGCACATCACACCAAAAGATGGCTTATCCTCTACAAAGAAGAAAGAAAAAGACTTAGCATTCAAAGCTAGCCAAGAGAAGGGCAAAGCAAGGCTTGAGTATGAGAGCTCAAGTGATGATGATGTTGATGATGAAAGCCTTGCTCTCATGGTGAAGAAAATCGCCAAGATGCTAAAGAAGCTAAACAAGAGTGGCATCAAGTTTGATGGTAAGAAGAAGAAGTTCTTCACAAGTTCAAGAAGAAAGCCAATTTCCGAGATGGATTGCTATAATTGTGGCGAACTTAGTCATCTAGCTCACCAATGCATAAAGCCCAAGAAAGACAAGTTTAAGAACAAAAACAAGGGCAAGAAAGATGACTTAAGCAATGAAGATGAGAAGAAAAAGAACAAGCCATACAAGAAGAGAGATGGCAAGAAGAGGGACTTCCACAAGAAGAAGAAGAGTGTAAAGGCTTACATCGTCGGTGATTGGCTCACGGACATTGATTCATCTAGTGGATCATCCGATGATGATAGTGACGACGAGAAGGTGGACCGCCATTGTTATTGATTCCTCATCATCTTCACCGCCACCACCGCCGTTATCCTCTACACACCTATGCCTTATGGCCAAAGGTGAACGAAAGGTATCATATGATGATGATAGTAGTGGTGATGATCATGCTCATAAGGATGATAGTGATAGTGATAGCGATGATGATGAATATGAATCACCTACTTATGATGATCTTGCTAAATTGCTAAAGAAATACACTAAGATCATTATAAAGACTAGAGCTAAAAATAAAAAGCTTGAGATTAAGAATGATTCTCTCTTAGCTAAATGTGACATAGCCGAAAAATCTAGTGTTGAGCTTAGAGAAGCAAATGAAGCTATGTCATCCAAACTCAAGGAGCTCAAATCTTCTAAGAAAGAGCTTAAAGATAAACACGATAAACTTGAGTGGGTGCACAAAGAGCTCATCACTAGCCACAACAAGCTAAAGGAAGAATATACCACTCTTAAGATTAATCATGATAATCTTGTTATTGCTCAAGAATTTCTATTCAATGAGCCACATGATGCTACTAACCATGTTGTTAAGATTGATATAGCTACATCATATGATGACTTGATCATTGAGAGCATTGAGCAAGGTTCCAGTAGCAAGGGCAAGCAAGTGGTTGAGGTCGATGATTATGATGAGTTTGTCAAGCTAAAGAATGACAATGCAAAGCTCAAGAAAGATCTTGAAGAAATCAAAAGTCACAACACCATTGTGCTAAAAACCCTTGATTATGATGGTGACTTGATCCTTGAGAATGAGAAGATCAAAGAGGAAAACAAGAAGCACAAGGAAGAGAAGAACAATGATGCTCTTAAGGAAGAGAATAAGAAGCTTAAGTTGGAGAAAGAGCATCTCAAGGTTGGATTGAGCAAGTTCACAAGAGGCAAATATCTTCAAAGTGAGCTACTTATGAACATCGTCATAAAGATGAATAGAAGTGACATTAGATATGTGGCACATGTAGAGAAGAAGAAGGCTCAAGTTCAACAACAACAATCAAAGCCAAAACCAAAGAGATGTTTTAAGTGTGGACAAGAAGGCCACTTTGCTCATGAGTGCCAAACTCCACCACCACAACCCTTGTCTAAGCATGCTAGACCCTTTGCCTTTAATGCTCACTACATGCTTAGAAAGGATACTAGTGGAAAGATGAAAGTGATGTTCTTAGGACCTCCAAATAAGAATAGGCCTAAGAAAATTTGGGTTGCAAAGTCACTTGTTGAGAAGGTGAAGGGCCCTCAATAAATTTGGGTTTCTAAAGCTTGATCTCTTGTGTGTAGGTGAACTACAAGACCGGTGGAAGTCATTGGGTGATTGATAGTGGTTGCACACAACATATGACCGATGACCCTTGTATGTTCACCTCACTAGATGAAGAAGTAGATGGACAAGAAAGAATCACATTTGGAGATAACTCAAAGGGCAAAGTTAAAGGATTGGGCAAAGTGGCTATATCAAATGATCATTCAATCTCCAATGTGCTATATGTTGCTTCATTGAGTTTCAACTTGCTATCCGTTGGGCAATTGTGTGATCTTGGCTTTCAATGCTTGTTTACCGAGAAGAAAGTTGTTGTATCAAGAAGGATGATGATCAAGTGATATTCAAAGGATTTAGATATAACAACTTATATCTAGTGGACTTCACCTCCAAAGATGTAAACTTGAAGATATGCCTATTCACCAAAATAACACTTGGGTGGCTATGGCATAGAAAACTTGCTCATGTTGGTCTGAGTTCACTCAAGAAGCTAATGAAGAATGATTTGGTGAGAGGGTTGAAGGATGTGAAATTTGAGAAGGACAAGCTTTGTAGTGCATGTCAAGCCGGCAAGCAAGTTACAAATACCCATCCAACAAAAGCTTTCATGTCAACTACAAGAGTGCTAGAACTCCTACACATGGATTTATTTGGACCAACAACATACAAGAGTTTGGGAGAAAATCTTTATTGTCTTGTGATAGTTGATGATTATTCAAGGTATACATGGGTGTTCTTTCTTCATGACAAATCTGAATTTGCATCTTGCTTCAAAAAGTTTGCCAAGAGAGCACAAAATAAATTTGAAGTGAAGCTCAAGAAGATAAGAAGTGACAATGGAAAAGAATTTGACAACACAAACATTGAAGCCTATTGTGATGAAGTTGGAATCAAACATGTGGTCTCCGCAACATATACTCCTCAATAAAATGGTGTAGTTGAGAGAAAGAACCGGACATTGATCACTCTTGCAAGAACCATGCTTGATGAGTACAACACCCTCGAAACTCTATGGGTGGAAGCAATCAACACCGCATGCTATGCATCCAACCGCCTATTTCTTCAAAAGTTCCTTGGCAAGACACCTTATGAGTTGCTTAATGGGAAGAAGCTGGACGTCTCCTTCTTTAGGGTGTTTGGTTGCAAATGCTACATCTACAAGAAGCGACAACACCTAGGGAAGTTTCAAAGACGTTGTGATATTGGTTCTCTTGTTGGTTAATCATCAAAGTCCAAAGCATATAGAGTATTTAATCATGCCACCGGCTTGGTTGAAGAAACATATAATGTGGAATTTGATGAATCTAACGGCTCCCAAGGAGCACATGAGAATCTTGATGATGTAGGTGATGAACCATTGAGGGAGGCTATGAAGAACATCCTGGTTGGAGACATCAAGCCAAAATATGATGAAGATGATGTACAAGTAATTGATCCACCCTCTTCATCAAATGTGCCACAAAATGATGAAAAAATGGGAGAGTAGAAAATGAATACACTCATGTCTCCCATAATCAAATGGTGGCACGAGCACAAGATGTTGATGCTCCACAACCTCCACCTCAAGTGGTCAATAGAAAAACACACCCCTACTAGAAGATCATCCACAAGATCTTATCATAGGGAGTCCATCAAAGGGAGTGATGACACGCTCACAAAAACTTGCTTCATTTATTGCTCATCACTCTTTTGTCTCTTGCTTTGAACCTACTAAGGTAGAAGAAGCCGTTCAAGATCCGGATTGGATCAATGCCATGCATGATGAGTTGAATAACTTCACCCGCAATCAAGTGTGGACTCTTGAAGAGCGACCTAAAAGTGCAAGAGTCATTGGAACAAAGTGGGTGTTCTAAAACAAGCAAGATGATCAAGGCGTTGTTGTGAGGAACAAGACAAGACTAGTTGCAAAGGGGTTCTCTCAAGTTGAAGATTTGGATTTTAGAGAGACCTTTGCACCGGTTGCAAGGCTAGAAGCCATTCGTATCCTCCTTGCATATGCATCACATCATGAAATAAAACTTTATCAAATGGATGTGAAAAGTGCATTCTTAAATGGCTTTATTAATGAACTAGTTTATGTTGATCAACCTCCCAGGTTTGAAGACCCTAGATATCCTAATCATGTTTATAGGTTGTCCAAGGCGTTATATGGGCTTAAGCAAGCCCAAAGAGCTTGGTATGAGCGCCTTTGGGACTTCCTCATTGAGAAGGGCTTCACCATTGGAAAGGTCGACACCACACTATTCACCAAGAAGTTTGATGGGTATATCTTCATTTGTCAAGTATATGTTGATGATATCATCTTTGGATCATCAAATAAAGACTCTTGCAAAGAATTTGGTGAATTGATGTCGAAGGAGTTCGAGATGTCCATGATTGGTGAGCTTATATTCTTTCTTGGTTTTCAAATCAAGCAAATGAAAGAAGGGATCTTCATCTCTCAAGAGAAATATACAAAAGATCTTCTCAAGAGATTCAAGATGGATGAATGTAAGCCAATCAAGACACCAATGCTAACTAATGGACATCTCGACCTAGATGAGGGAGGTAACACGGTTGATCAAACTCTCTACCGTTCTATGATTGGTAACTTGTTGTATTTAACCGCATCTAGGCCCAACATCATGTTTAGTGTGTGTATGTGTGCTAGATTTCAAGCTAATCCTAAGGAAACACATTTAATTGACGTAAAAAGAATTCTTAGGTATCTTAAGCACACATCAAGCATTGGCCTTTGGTATCCCAAAGGAGCTATATTTGAATTAATTGGCTATTTCGATTCGGATTACGCCGGATGCAAAGTTGATAGAAAAAGCACATCCGGAGGGTGCCATTTGCTTGGTAGATCACTTTTGTCTTGGTCCTCCAAGAAACAAAATAGTGTGGCTTTGTCCACCGCCGAAGCGGAATACATTGCCGCGGGTGCTTGTTGTGCACAAATACTTTATATGAAACAAACTTTGCTAGACTATGGTGTAGTTCTAGAAAAAGTACCTCTTTTGTGCGACAATGAAAGTGCAGTAAAACTTGCAAATAATCTGGTTCAACACTCTCGCACCAAGCACATAGATATCCGCCATCACTTTCTGAGAGATCATGTTGCTAAAAATGATATATCACTAGAAGGTGTATGGACCGAAGATCAATTAGCGGATATCTTCACTAAACCGCTAGATGAGGCTACATTTTGTAGATTGCGGAATGAGCTCAATGTACTTGATTTTAGTAACTTCTCTAAAAGATGAGCTTGTGATGTTCCTTGCATTCATTGTAATATACAACATGTTTAATTTTTTGTAATGCATATAGGGCTTGTCTTACATGGTTAAGATAACCGCCGAAAAGCATGTGAAGGAGCTTAACCTTGGATCAAACTTGACAAGCAACTAGATTTACTTACAAGTATTGTATATGCATGAATGTTGTTTTGTCGTTTTGTTCCATTTGCCCTTTTCATTGCCTATTTTCATAAAAAGAATTATAGCCTAAGGCAAAATATTTTGAAAAACTTGAGGGTTTGAGAGAGGTCACTCATATCAGTCTCAATTGATGTTTATTTGGATCTTATTCATGTTGGGACTTGATTGGGAACAGGCAGCGCAGAGGATCTTTGAAGATTTGCTGGAAAAGAGTGACCGGACGCTGCACCAGACTATGATGTCCAGCGTCCGGTTAGTTCACAGGAGGTGAACAGAAGCTGAAGAAGTGACCTAACTCTGCGTTTGTGCGTCTGGTCAGGAAGGGTTCCAGCATCTGGTTGTTCTACATGGCGTTCAAGGCATCTAACAGGACTCTGACTGTGTCCGTCGCAATTCTAGAGGAATTGGACCACTCTGGAATCGACCGGACGCTGGGTGGTAGCGTCCGGTCGCTACCACCGGAGTGTCCGGTCAGTAGAAATCATGTGTTTTCTAGACTTCTCATCCATTTCCTTTTCTACTCACATGGGGGACCCATTTATAACTAATCTAGCTGTACCTATCCCGTCTCCCTGCCCTAACCGCCGAGTCATCGACATCGTCGCGCCTCCCTCGTCCCAAGACACCGTAAGCCCTAGCCGCCGGAGAGCTACCCGTGCTCGTCTCCATCCACGCCGTCGTCTAGCTCACCGCCACAGCGCCTCCCCGCACTCCCAAGCTTCTCTCACGTGCCTCCATCGTGCCAGATCCACACGCCATTGTTCCTGTGTGCCACAGCCCCTCCCAGCGCCACCTCAGTTGGATTTGCGCCACCGCGCCCGTGCTGCACTCCACCAGCGTCGGTAATGCCCTTTTCTAACGTCGACGTGCCCTAACCCGCACTGCTATTACAAGCATTGACTTCAAATTGCAACCAGGGCCATCGATTCATCTTGAACCCTACCCCTAGCGGTCCCGGTGTTCCCCCGCGTGACGCTTCTCTCCTTTTCTTCGGGTCGTCGGTTCATCAGGTAGCAAGCCAGTCGATTCAATTTCATACCTACATTGCTTGCTCTCATAGGGTTTCGCATCTATTAGATATATCGTATTTATTTGTATATCTATCTATTCCATCATGCAGCGAGTCGGTGCCGTTGAGGTGTCAGGTGCAGTTGTCAGTCAACTCGGGGCCAAGCTCATGAGTACGGATCGAGGCCAAACCTCAAAAGTGTCAGTGGACAGTTGATCTTGTCAGCGGTAATTTCTCTTCTCAGATCAGATGGCTCGCACCAAGAATGTTGGAGGTGGTCCTGGAGATGATGATCGGAGGCCCCCGCCTCGCCTGCCTATAGATCCAAAAGGTAAGGCGACAAAGAAGATTGCATCCAAGAAGAGGAAGTACCCAGATGCAGAGACAGCTCGAGCAGCAGTAGTTGCAGAGGCCGCAGAGCATGCCGAGAGAGGAGGTGCTCGCAGTGGGGTTATGATTATAGATCCGCCGCCTTCATCGAGGGCTGGGTTCGAGCAAGTTGAGCTCCTTCTTGGTAGTCCACTTGGGACTATCACTGTTGAAGGAGGGCATTATACTATTGATGAGGGTCAGCCTCAAGGGGCTTCACAGCAGCAGCCCCAGACAGCAGAGCAGACTCAGGAGGGTGAGCAGGTCGAGGAGGCTGAGGAGACAGAGCAGGCACCACAACCCCAGCTATGCCGCTCTGGTCGTACCCGTGTTCTAGTTTCACCGAGGCCGCTGACACAGCGGAGGGGATCACGTCCACCGCCTAGACCATAGGGTCCGCCTCTAATGGTACATCTTGACTTGAGGGCCGCCATGGCCAAGCAGGTTCGGTAGCTTCGCTTCGTGGAGTTTGATGTATGGTTTCCACTCAGGAGGGATGAGAGAGCAGCAGAGGGTTTCTACACGCCACTGCAAGAGGATTTCTATAATGCCTATCTGAATAGTGGAGCAGTCTTCAGATCTCAGAGAGACTGCAGCATAGAGGCTATAGTCGCAGCAGCCGGAGAGCATATCCACCCATACTTATCATATCTGCCGAGGCTGACAGATTTGATTGGACGGATAGGATTATATGTTCCATCTTGGGTCCGTCAGTTCTATGCTTGACTCTTCATTAACCCACATCATAGATTTATTCACTTTGCATTTAGAGGCAGAGACTACAGGATGATGAGTCAGAGGTCCAGGGAGATACTAAGGCTATAGGAGCAGCCTATCAAGTTACATGAGGTCTGTTATGGACAGCAGGAGCCTCCCAGGCGTCCTCATGGTGGTATGGTGCCCCCTACTAATCTTGTGCGCCATTGCTTCAAAGAGCCCTTTGGTGAGGGGTCGAGGAGGAACCCTAGTGATCTTACTCCTACAGCTAGAGTGCTAGAGGCTATCATAAGGAGGACACTACTTCCCAGGCTGGGATACAGAGAGGGCTTGACTCGCCTCCAGCTTTGGCTTCTCAACGCTCTGATGTAGCAGACAATGTTTGATATTTGGGACCTCCTTCTGTCAGAGATGGAGGATACTATAGCTGAGGTTTTCAAGGGTCGCATTCAACTTCCTTATGCACATTGGATCACATTCCTTATTCTCAAGGCTGTGCAAGTTAGGACACCAGACATGGTTGCAGAGTACAGAGGTGCCACCATAGAGTTTCTAGCTTATAACATGGCACAGAGGATCAGGCATAGCACACCACAGGCACCCACTCAGCCTCGTCGTCGTCCAGATGTACCAGAGTCCGTAGCTCAGCAGGACGAGATTACCAGAGGCATAGCCGCTATTGAGGAGGAGCAGCTTGAGGCACAGCAGGAGGTGAAAGAGCCTAGTGACAGCTCAGACGATGACTACCAGCCTATTCCTCAGATGTCTCCACGCAGACATGTTGCAGAGGCCAGCAGTTCTAGCTCCGCTCCACCTGCACCGTAGACAGACCCTGCTTTGATTGCTATCCTTGAGCGGATGCAGCAGGATCAGGCTAGACAGGCTCAGGAGACCGCTGCCAACTTTGCACAGTTTCAGGCTCGTCAGGACAAGTTCTAGCGACAGCAGCAGGTGCTCCAGCAGCAGATGCATCAGTAGCAGTTACTAATGCATGAAAGGTCCTTGTTGGTTTTGGTAATTGAGTGACAACCTAGGTGGACTAATTGTGTTTATGTGAGATACACAGGTGATTAGTCCACAGGTACATGTGTATGAGCAACATATGCCATGGAGGTGAAAATGGCTTGGAGATGTTGCAAAGCTCACACATGTGATGATGAAGGAGCTTATTGCACATGAGACATGACATTGAGTCATGTGATCAAGGTGGAGAAGATCAAGACAAGACTTGGCTTGATGGACCGGTTGCAAGCGTGAAGGGCAAGTCGAAGGCTTTGGAGTGATGGACCGCGTGGCGGTGAAGCTTGAGCAAGACTTGGCGCCGATGGACGATGGCAACGGTGAAGGGCAAGTGAAGTCAAGATCGATGAACCAATATGATCACGTGATGATATGAAGTGGATCATATCATTGTTGATAGTGTTGGTGCATGTGTTGCATCGACATTGGAGGAGATGGAATGGAATGCGCAAGGCAAAGGTATAACCTAGGGCATTTCATTTCACCGGTCATAGGTGTGTAGAGAAGTTTATGACCGGGTTTAGGATAGATGGCCATACTATCAAGAGAGGGCAAACTTGTTTGCATATCGGTCATCTAGTGCCACTCGAGTGATCTAACTTTGCATTGTCGCTAGGATCGAGTGGCGTGGCAAGTTGAGTGGCTAACATCCTTTGGGAAATGTTTGTGAAAATGCTAACACACATACACATGGTGGTGTACACTTGGTGGTGTTGGCACATTTACAAAGGAGGTGGTGTTTGCAATGGTGAGATGGGTTTGGGTCCCTCTCTCCCTCCCGCCGAGCTTGCGAGGCGGGATTCGGCGCTTTCGGGAAAATAGAATGCCTATTTTCTATTGCGCCGGATGCAAGTTCTTGTGGTTAGCACATTGGAGCAAGGGTGATGAAGTTAGAAGTGAAAACGAGTTAGTCGCTAAGATCTTTGGCGTCGGTCAACCGACCGGATATTTGGATCTGAATGCTGCCGGACATTTGGCAGTCGCGTCCGGTCGGTCAGCGACGACATCTGACGCAGAAAGCTGGAATGTGACCGGACGCTGGCCGTGTCCGATCAAGTGTGACCGGACGCGTCCGGTCGAGGTCGGTACCTTACTGGAAACGACCGGACGCTGGGGTTGCTGCGTCCGGTCAGTTCTTGCTGGAGCGTCCGATCGACAGATGACCGTTGAGATCCTATGAACAGCGTTTGAAGGAGGGGACACGTGGCGTGCATCGCACGACCGGACGCTGAGGTCCAGCGTCCGGTCGATCGGACCGGAGCGTCCGGTCGGCCCGACCGTTGCCCAGTGAAGGGGTAATGGCTAGTTTAGCCCTTGGGGCTATAAATAGAAGTGGCCCTCGGCCATGGCTGGTGTTGAGCACCTCAAGGGACTTAGTGTCCATGCTTGTGAGTGCTTGGGAGCCCTCCATCACACATATACTTGATAGTGATCATTCGATTGTGTGAGTGAGCGATTCTAGTGCGATTGCATCATGAGGTTGCATCGAGTGGCACTAGGTGATCGAGTTCTTGAGCCGGTGGTGCTTGTTACTCTTGGAGGTTGCCACCTCCTAGATGGCTTAGTGGTGGTCTCCGTCGAAGCGCGCAAGAAGCTTGTGCGGCGCTCGAAGAAGTGCTTGTGAGGGGCATTGTGCTGCGCCCATGAGAGTCATGAAGAGCAACCTTAGTAAAGCGTGTCATTGAGCTACCCTCACTCAAGGGGTAGGTTCTTTGCGGTGCCCGACGTGTGGGCTTAGCGGGTGATGCTAATTAGCGCCGAACCACCAAGTGAGCGGTCGACACAACGGGGACTAGCGTGTTGGCAAACACGTGAACCTCGGGAGAAAAATCATCGTGTCAACCTTGTTCTTCCCGTTGGTTTGCATCCCCATTACACAAGCTTGCAATTACTTATATATATATCTTAAGCTTGTGTAGTTGCTCTTGTAATTAGATAGCTTGTGTAGCTAGCTAATTACCTTCTTGCTTGTGTAGCATAGAAGTAGCTTCCTTGCGTGGCTAATTTGGTTTTAGTAACCTTGTTAGTCACATTGCTTAGTTTGTGTAGCTAAGTATTTGCGCTCTCTAATTAGGCGTTGGTTGCCTTGTTATTGAGCATTGCTAGTGAGCTTAGTTAGCTTTGTGCTTTTGCTTACTAGCATGTGTAGGAGCTCCCTTGTTACTTAAAGTACTAGTGGCATAGGTTTGTGTGACCTTGCTCCTAGAATTGTTTAGGAGAGCTCTAGCTAGCCCGGCACCTTAGTTGCTTTATTAGTATCTTTGCAAGGCGTTAGTGAACATATATAGAGGGGTGTAGTCTTGGCTAGACCGATTGTTTTCCGCATTTATATCGGTTAGCCGACGCGATTAATTTTAGAAAAGACTATTCACCCCCCCTCTAGTCCGCCATCTCGACCCTTCAATGCAGCAGCAGCTTATGGGATTTATGCAGCATGTAGTAATAGCACTTGGGGCTCCACAGGGACAGCCTTCACCCTAGCTTGTTCAGCCTGCCACCACTACGATGACTCCAGCAGTACAGCCCAGTGGGCTTCAGAGTCAGGGACAGCCTCCAGCTCAGTTTGCTTCTCCCCTAGTACAGGTGTCCCAGTGGTTATCCTCGCTAGTGGTAGCCCCGCAGTTCACACCATTTCAGACGGGCTTCACACCAGATCAGTCATCCTCGCTATTTGTGCCTGACACGTCAGTCTCCAGGAGTCTTGGAGCATCTTTTAGCGAGTTGACAGGGATGCCTACACCGCCACATATGCATGCCCCAGGTCCTTCTACAACAGCTCCCATCGCCGTGACTACTCAGAGGCTTCCTTCTTCTGTCACATCTTCAGATCCTACGACAGATATACCAGCAGCATCATAGGCAACACCTGCCCCAGCTCAGACCCAGACCGCTTCAGCGACGCTCCCAGCCACAGAGGGTCAGTCAGCACAGAGCTCAGGGTCAGATGATGATGCCGCCCAGTTCTAGCTTGCTCCTCGTACTTCAGCGCCCGACTCGTCCGCTGCAGCCCCGCCGACCAGCCCTTAGGTTTTGGTGTTTGACGCCAAAGGGGGAGAGGGTTCGAGTATGTAGACTCAAGGGGAGCGATATTTAGGGGGAGCTAGTTAGCTATTAGTCTATTCTATTACATTTGGAGTTTCTATTTGTGTGATACACTATTACTATTATGCATTCGTGTGTTTACCTTCATGCATTAAACTATATCTATGTGATAGTGATATCTACGTGATTATGATATATGACATGTGTGCTCTCTACTTCATAACTATTTATATGTCATATCACTTGTGTTATGCTCATTTCACTTGTGTTATGCTCATTTGCCTTGCTTTCGCTTTTATACTCCGATGCAAATGAGCTTTATTACTTGTACTCATGCTTATTTAATATCTTTTGAGTACATTATGTTGGCTTGGGTCATAAAAGCTTATATGATCCAAGCATGATAAAAACCTCAACTCTTTCACATACTCAAGGTGGTATTGTCATCAATCACCAAAAAGGGGGAGATTGAAAGCATCTAGGCCTTTTGTTGGGTTTCGATGATTAATGACAATACAAGATTACTATGACTAACATGTGTTTTGCAGAGGCAATTAAGTTAGGTCATGGTAATGGAGATCAATTGGGCAATCATGGATGTCATGCCCCTATGATGGAAATTATTTTGGTTTTCAAAGGATGGATGACAAGGTTAAGGATGACTAGTTCTAAGTGTCGATTGGAGTTGGAGAGACACTTAGAGTAGTTTAGGACTTTGTTTTTCCTTTGGCCGTACAATTAAGGGGGGTATGGACGGGTAGCTTGACCTAGGTGAGTCTAGTGAGTTAGGTGTGGTGCACACTTGTTAAAACTACCACTAGGTAGCTCCTACATATGCCTAAGATCCTTTGGAGCAAACTTCATTCATGTATGATCGAGAGTTAGAACTGAATGGAGGGTCAAATACTGACCGAACGCTGGCTCCGGTGCGACCGGACGCTGGCCGTAGGGTCCAGTCAGTTCATTTGACCAAGGAGATTGCGTTTGGTGCGACCAGACACTGAGTGGTCGAGTGACCGGATGCTAGGGACCAGCGTCCCGTCGACTCCAGTAAGGTTCCAGAAGAGTGAATCTGCGACCGGACGCGTGCGATCAATTATGACCGGACCCTGAGGATCCAGCGTCCGGTCGAGTATAGTAAGCATCCAGTGAAGGAAAAATGGGACCGGACGTGTTCGGTCAGTGGTGACCGGACCCTGACAGCGTCCGGTCAACACTTAAACACTGGTGTGTGGGTTGAACTGACCGGAGCGTCCGGTCACCCCGCAGAGGCACATAACGGTTCATTTTTTAGGCTGTCTTATAAATAGAAGCTCCACTCGTGTGTGGAGTTACTTTTGCTTATTTCAACAGCTGAAACACACCTTAGAGAGTGCCAAGAAGAGCAAGGTCCTAGTAAGGTGATTGAGATTTGAGAATCCCAAAGAGAGCCCTCATTAGTGAGATCAAGAGTAGCAAAGTGTGCATCCACTCTTCTCCCTAGGCTTATCGTGGTCAAGTGAGAGTTCGTGCTTGTTACTCTTGGTGATCACCATCACCTAGATGGCTTGGTGGTGATCGGAGAGCTTGGTGATCATCCGGAGAGCTTGTGGAGGACCCAACTCAAGTTGTGAGCGGTTGTGGGTGATTCACCACGACGGAGTATCGAAGAATCAACCTGAAGAGAGCAGTTGATCTTTGCGCGGATCAAGGGGGAGCTACACCCTTGCGCGGGTGCTCCAACGAGGACTAGTGGGGAGTGGCGACTCTCCGATACCTCGACAAAACATCGCCACGTTTCCTCTCCTCTCTTTACTTTGAGCATTTACTTTGACCATTTCAGTTCTTGTCATTTACATTCCTAGAATTGTCATGCTAGAGTAGGATTGGAATTAGGTTGCTAAACTTTTGTGCGTTAGATCAATAGAAACACTTCTCTAGGCAAAAGGGGTTAATTGGGCTAACCATATGACTTGTTTATTGTGAAGAAATTTAGAATTAGCCCAATTCACCCCCCTCTTGGGCATCTTGATCCTTTCACATTTCATACAAGAAGAGTTTTTGGAAATTATTTATTACAATACCAGAGTTCAGAGTGCGATAATTAAACAGCGGAATAAAAATAAACATCTAGCGGAAATGATACAAGGATCCGTCTGTGCCCACCAGAAGAATCCTCCACACAAGAGCTATTCCTCAAGCTACACCTACAACAGGGGTAAAATGAACCCTGAGTACGTAATGTACTCGCAAGACTTACCCGACTAGTGAGAATAGTTTCCCGACTCTCAAGGATATGATAGGCAATATGGGTTTGCTGTTTTCTTTTTGTTTTGCGAAAAGCATTACTAGAAGTACGTTCTTAAGATCAAGTTTTATTAGCAGTCATGATTACTTCATTAGCTAACCATTCTAGGTAAGCACCTGTTCTACTTTCAAGCAAGGGTTGAGCAATCAGAACTATTTCACCATCTTTCATCTTCTAGTTCTTACTACGGTGCTAGACCATAGATAAGTCGTACCGTCTCACGGAAACGACGATTCATGAACCAATGTATCTCCACTGGGTACCCCAAAACACACGTCCCATTTGTACCCCAGGTACAAATAAGACCAACCCATTCCACTCGTGTCACGGGGTCCAGGTCCTCGTCCAAACTTGGACTATAAGCCCCCACACTTGAGACCCGGTCTCAGTATGGTGCTTAGACCTCCACATTTCCCCACCTCCAATCAGTCGGTCTGGAAAGAGCCAGAACTCATGACAAGAGTATAACGAGCCTTTCCGCTCCCATAAGCAAGTATGTGCTCAGGATAATAAGTCTGTGACCTGACTGCCATCCACAGCAACGGACGATCCTTAATCAATACGAACAGGAAAAATAGTGTAACCAAGCTAAGCTCCGTTGGCCGTAGGACACAACCTGTTACACCTATCAATACCCATACCATATCCCTGCCCAGTCTCTATTTTTTCTTTCATTATTTTTTATGAGAGTAATAATAATCATCTATTGTGAATAACGGCAGGTTACTCACGCTACCGAAAGCCTAAGCATAGTAGCTACTCGAACCTGTACTAGTCGGACTCATAGGACAGTTATATCTATGCATGTGGTTTCCATAAAATTTCTGTAACGTAAATGCACATAACATATATAAACAGTTATTATAAAAAATAAGGGGTTATGCACCGGGGCTTGCCTTGGTAGGCGCGGTGTCAGCTGAGTCAGTCAGTGGCGGCTCTAGGACCTTCTCCTACACGAGAATCTCCTCCTCATACTCCTCGATAATCTCCTCGAACTCATGATCGCCGGTGGTCATGATCTCCGCCAACTCATTCTCTACATGCATGCGATGATGATGCAACACTTAGCATTTAGGCAACAACAACTCTTAAACTAAGAATACGCATACTAAGCTACTAAGCTAGCTTTAATGACTAAGGTACTAAGCTAACTATCATCTTTACCAAGCAAAGCGTTGGGTTCAACTAACAAACACCTAGCTTTATAAATGAAGGATATATCTTTATTTCTACTAATGATTTAATATATATTTGAAACAAAGAGCATTTAACTACCCTAATGCTTAGTCTATTCTAAAGCTCACAAAAATTACAGTGAGCGTATAATAATACAATGAAGCTACTATAAAAATTCCAGGACTAAAACTATCACCAATTTTACCACAAAAATTCCTACAATAATTATCCTAACAATATTAAACATTTTCAAATGATTTAATAGCTCCTCGCATCAACATGTACATATATGAACTAAATACACTAACAGATAGAGCACAATTTTAGAAACCTAACAAATTTGTTTCATAATTTTTGGACACCTACATAATTTTATATGATTTATCAAAGATCAGCTCAAAAATTAAATTAGAAAACTATTTCTAATTCCTTATGCAAAAATAAAAAATGAATTCTCCCGCGCGGCCCACGCGACGCAGCATGCACGCGAGAGCGCGCGGCGGCCTACTCGAGGTCGGCCTGCAGCGCGAGACGGCCCACGGCGGGGGCAATCCCGCGCGCACTGGCGATTTTGCAGAAGAGACCTCAAATTTCTCTCGAATTACAGCTAAGTACTAACACTATTTCTCCCTCTCTCAAACATTTTCACTTAACCCACTGGCTTTCTAGGAATTTCCCCGCGCACACCCTCGGCGACTCTGCGCACTGCGGCACAGCGGCCGGTGACACTGCGCGGCTGTGCTGGCCACTTGGGACCTACGGTAGACCACCTAACGGGCCGGTCACCTTCTCCAACCCGAAGGGCTACGCTAAGCGGCGGTGCAGGGTGACCTAACTTGCTAGGGAAGGCTGCAGCGGCGCTCGGCCATCCGCGACTGCGGCGCCACTGTTTCGATGAGCTAGGGTAGCTACAGACCTAATTGGTTAGCACGTGAGCATCAGAAGGCTACCATGGATCAGGCCAAGGTGACGGTTGGGGTGAACGATGATGGAGGAGGACTAGCCACGTGTGGCGGTGCACCGCGGTGGCACGGTCGCATCAGTGACGACGGGGAGGCGGTAGCGGTTCCACTGACGTGCGCAAGGTGGAGAGGGAGGCAAGGCGAAGCTAGTGGTGCAGGCGAATTGGCTCAGGAGGGGCTGTAGGAGGTCTACCCTCGACCATGGCCAAGCGCTGCCTTAATATCACGGCGGCAGGGAAAAACTCTAAATTGGAGCTTGGCCGTGCTCACTTCAAGGCTGGGTGGGGTCGGGGGTCAGGTGGCTTAATAGAGAAGCTAGGGAAGAGTTGAATTGAGTTGAGGTGATCTAACTATACCAAATTGGGCAAGCAAGGTCGGCCGGTCGCGGTGGCAGAGAGAGAGGTAGTCAGCGCTCGACTCATCCTCGCCTTGACGGGATGCAAGCGGCACGATCAGGACGCACACGCGTAGGCGCTACGGACAAGGCATGCACGAGCGGCTATCGCACCTTTATGGACGAGATGACAGCAAATACGGTCATGTGCCGATGCCGCGGAAATGCCAAGCGCGTGCGCAGCAGCGGCAGGGCCACTGGCAGGGCGGCCAGCGGTGCAGAGCCGCAAGGGAGGTGTAGTTGCGACGGCAAGGCGATGATAGCGCAGCGCGGTCACGGTGGCACCAATGGCGGCAGCGCGAGGCATGGCAGCAGGACGCGGGGCCAGCGGCTTGCTGCGGCTGGCCTCGGCCAAGCCCAGGCGGGCTCGACTGACCCAGTGTGGCGGCACGGGGTGGCCGCGCGGGACGCGGCCATGGGTGCGGCGTGGGGTGGCCTCGCGGTGACCGCGCGCATGGTGCCAAACATCCCGAGGCTGTGTCGTGCATGAACTTTAAAGCATTGATACAAACTAAACTAATGAAGTTGGAGCTAAACCGCCTTTATTATGCTAAAGAGGGTACATCAAACTACCATACGGAATAAAAATATAGCACTGACCTTTAGCTAAATTTTCCAAAATTAATTCACCAACATAGCCTTGTCACACTGTTTTCAAACTTAAGGATTTTTTTGTCTTGGGCTGGATTTGATTTCAAGTTCCATTTCTAAGCTATTAGAAATACTAGTTAGCAATATTATTTTTCCACTACAAGTATTTTATTGTCATTTACAAAGTTAATATTCCAAACTTTATTTAAATGTCACATACATATTTTATAACACTTTTGCTTAATAAAAATTGTTTTATAAGCCTACTCGATAACACACAAGCACTAGAACCTTTCGTAACTAAATTTTGTTGGGCATTTTTTTAGTACAACCAAAATTCTATTTTCACTTTCCCACATGTTCTAATACATAAACATGATGCTCATCGCATGTTTTAGTAGTTGGTTTAAGGCATAACGCCGAGGGTGTTACAATCACAAATTGGGAGAGATATGGGGGGATTAATTTGGATTAAAATGAACCACATGCCCCTCTACGTTACCCTCTCCCTCTCCCGGTTTCTCTCTCATCTCCCTCTCCCAGTCACGCATGCCGCGTGTCTCTTGTCTGCACAGCCGCCACTGTGCCCGTAGACACCAGTGAGCTAACAATGGATGTGCCTCTACTGGCATTGATATGCGTGCCCTGGTCGCGGACTCGCTCGTGCCGATTCGATTCGTGCACTCCATATTTTGTATCGTACCACGCCACCGTCAGAAGGCGGTTTCGTCAACGGGAACTCACCCATGATTCAGGTGGCCAACGCGCCTTAGCCTAGATGATCTTGCCCACCACCTCGGCCTAGAGGAGCTCTAGACTCTGCTTCGGACTAGAAAAGCTCTATGCGTTGCCCCGGCTTGAAAAAAGGGCCGGAAGCGTCGGTCGAGAAAGAGGGGTATGAGGAGAGAAGAAAAGGTGTGGCAATTGAGGACTAGAGGTGCTTGCTAGAGTGGCGGGAGAAAAAAGAGGGGGTATGAGATGGAGTAGTGGGTGGATGAAGAGACAAGTACATAAGGAGAAGGTGAGATAGATTATTTTCTAGCCACCCATGGAACTATTAGCTGGGCCCAAATGCCTAATTTTAGGTGCCTAATTTTCATCTAGAGCTAAATAATTAATCGAGTAAAATGATGCATTTTATGTTTCTCAGTTTCACTAATATCTTCACTACTTGCTGACAAGAGTTTTTACTAGCTGAAATGATGCCCTGAAGTGATCTCTATGCTTTCTCTTTTATGCTAGATTAAAACAGTAGGATCATCATTATGTAAATTCTTTGAAAAAAGTACAAGGTTCAAAGTATATAACCTGAGAAAACTGAAAAAAGGAACCCAGAAAGCACAAATTACAGAACTCCAGTCATTCTCTGATGGGAGTGTAGGTAGGTGCTCTTCGCTACATAGATCACAAATACAAATTCAATTAGGTTTGTTCAAAAAAAATTTCAAAAAGAAAGCGATGTCTAGAAACATGTTCTTATTAACCAAGAAGTCATGTATTACAAAGCATTTTCCATAATGAACCTAGTAGTGTTAATTAATGTCATGTTGTCATCTACATCCATATAAATTTGAGATGTTGAAAGTTGAAGTTAGAAAAGTTTTGCTTAAGACAAACCTAAATGAATTTATATTTATGATTAGAGGAAGTATGTGGATAAAAGAGGTGAATTAATTGGTACAACGAGGATTACAAGAGTTCACAGAAAGATCCTATCCATTAAGAAACTAGACATTACTCGCTATAGCTTGCCCAAATGCTCCAAACCATTAGGGTGACCATCTCCATGAGAAAAAAAGAGAGAATGTCAAGCGAGGATTTCGATGGCATGATGCTCTTGCAAAGTTTTTTTCCCCGAAATACATAGGAGGGTTATGCGTCATTATATTAAGGTATAAGTGTTTAGTTTACACGTTGCAACACTTACAATGGGGAAGAGATGTGCATTGTTTTATCTTTACGCAAGAATGGAGCTAGGAAAAAGATATTGGGGGGCGGGGCAAATAGAAACAACAAAGTAGTGGAGGATGCTAAAAAGGCAGAAAATCTATTTTACTTGAAAAGATATATATAGAAGCAAACAATCGACTATGGGGGTGCTTTGTCGTTACTACCTCCATTCTAAAAGAAGTGTACATCTCACATTTCGATAAGTTAACTAATTTTAAATTTGAAAACATTTATAGAAAATAGTATCACCACTTATATATATCAAAAATTTTGGATAGGTTTTCTATGAAAATATATGACATGATCACTCTAATAATACTTTTTGGTATACCATATGTATCAATATTTTTAAAAACATTTTTAGTTATAAATTTGAGATTAATTAACTTCTCAAAATTTGATATATGTATTTATTTTGGGATGTTACCGGCCTACTGCCACAGCTGGTTTACTGTGATCTTGAATCGTCAACAAAACATCGTATCTCAGCAGTTAGTCGCAAATCCTCTCCCACTTTATTTGTCTCCACTTGTATACTGATTCCTTGCTCCTTCCGTAGGTCTTTTCGAGAAAGTTCCGAGTCCAAGTCACTTTTGAGATTATTAACCCATAAAATAAACGATAACTTAAACAAACAATAAATCCTCAACCTAAAATTCCAAGCATCACTCCGATATATCCATCCATCCCTCCAAGTCCCTACCGGCTAGAATACCAGCACATTTTGTTCTTCACTGGTGGGGCCGAGAACAACTTCCCAGGAGTACCAAGATATAGCAAGATACACTTGAGAATATAAAAATATAATAAAACTGGAAAAGAATGGGTTAGTAGCCAAAGCTGGGTGACCAAATTCCCCGTCCAACCGTAAAGGACAAATTTGAGCGTAAATTGAAGAGAAAGTGGGCCCAGGCAAAGCAAGGGCAGGAACAGAAAAAGGAGGGGGAAAAAGTTGATGCGGATGGCGGGTAAAGAGAGGGTAAAGCTGGCAGAAAGCCAGCAGAGGAGAACCAAGGATTAGCTAATTGATACAATTTACTTTTAAAAAACAGCATACAGGGATTAATATTAAACAAGGAAAAACAATAATAACACTAGGAAGAAATAAGAAAAAAGAAAGAAAAGAAAAAGGGCAAGTCTGAAGGCTGCTGCCGCACAGCTGCAGACCTGCAGTGCTGAGAGCCCGTGGGTCCGCCGGGGTGCGGAAGGGCCCGCAAGGAGCCCACGTTTCCCAGGAGTCCAACCAAGTGAGCGAGAGAGAGACGACCCACGGATTCGGAAGTGGAGGCCGACGCCGTCATCTTCATCTCCGGATATCATGGTTTCGCCGTTAGTGAAACGGCAGCCGTCGCCTTCTCGAGCGGATCACGGCTTCGACATGGACGCGGCGTCCTTGGGATGCTGCAGCTGCTGCGAGTGCGAGCCCTCGCCATCAGCCCCGCCGCCCCCGGCGCCGTTGGCCATGACCGACTGCGCCGTGAGCACGGACATGCTCGGGGAGGCCGGCACGGCGTCGGCTCCGCTTCCAGCGCCGCCGTTCATGCCGTGGGGAAACCGCATGGCGGCCATGTGGTGCGCGGCGGCGGCGACCGCGAGGCCTCCCCCCACCGGCGGTCGCATGTGGCACGTCGCGGAGGATATGGCGGAGGCGAGGGAGACGGGCATGAGGCACAGGCCCTTCCCCTGCAGGTACTGCATGGCGGCGCCCATGTCCTCCTCCATCAGCTTCGCCACCTGCTGCTCCGTCACCGCCAGGCCATCGCTCCCGGCCGCGGCCGCCGCCCCGCCTCGGCCCTGCATGCAACACACGGTCCACAAAGAAGCAGAGGTCAAGAGATTCATCAGGCACGCGTGTACTGTTACTGTACCCAGCGGCGTGGTGCTGGCGCGGAGGCACGCGAGGCACTGTGGGCTGCTGCGGCAGTGGCAGTAGCCATCAGCCGTGGCACTGAAAAGTTTGTTCACATCCCGCTCTGATTCTTTCGAGTGCGGCAAAAGCTAGACTAGAGAGAGAAGCAGAAGCTGCATGCCTTGCCACTTGATCGACTGCAATGCAAGTGGGGCAGAGAGAAGGAGAGCTTGGGGGAGAGTTACCTCCGAGGACATGTCGGCCACGAGCGGCGCGACGGCAGCGGCGCCACCTAGCCGGCTCATGCTCAGCACCTGCGTGGGTTGGTAAACGCAGATTACATGCATGTCAGCTACTCCATCAACAACATCATCGTATCATACATACATGGATCGAGTACACTGCTGCTAGGAGTACAGTACTGCCATTCAACATTTCATGCTTGCCTTGACTTGGAGCTGCAGGAACTTGACGTAGTCGATGATCTCGTCCAGCATCGACGCCTTGTCCGTCTGCATGCACGGCGCAGCCATACAACATGGATCAGTACTCGGCGACGGCAAGCAAGCCCATGCCAAGCGCAAAGATCGAACAAAAAGGAGGATGGAGGTGGACGGCTGAAAAGAAAGCGCTAAAGCTAGAGTCTCTTCCCCTTCTTCGGAAGCGGCGCCGCGCGCGACATGGGCAGGAATTCTAGGCGGAGAAAAAGCCATGCGATGCCCTGCTTCGTCCCCGCGCGGTCGCCGAGGGAGCACGGTGCTGGTCGAGTACGTAGGCCAACGTGCGGGTAAATGTGCCCACCCCTCCACCCCTCCACCCCGCCCCCCCGCACGCGCGCCCACCACCGGCCACACCTCCGCCCACGCGGCTGCTAGCTCATCAATCTGGTGACTGACGACTCCTACAGCTCTCCGGCCGGGCATGGCGTTGGTTGGACTCTAGTAAAGGTGCGTGCTGTCTTCCATTGTTTAATCCCCCGTTTTCCTCGGCACAAACTCGCTACGAGTGATTGGGGGAACCTTTATTACCAGCATCGATTATCTCCCAACAACCAAAACCCTAGGCCGCCGCCTGTGCAATCTCTCCTCTCTCGTCTTCTCAAAGCAAGCGTGTATGCAATTGATCTCACCTTGTTGGCGTTGGACACCAGCTCCTGCAGCGCCTTCATCCTCTCCGCGATCCTCTCTCTCCGGAGCTGCAAAACGGCGACGGCGACGACAGGGAAAGAATATGAGAACAAAGAAACGGACAAAGGATCGAATAGCAGTGGTTGGGACGTTGGGGTTGGGAGTCGGAACGGAGAACAATCCAAACCCAGGAAACAACAACAGACAGTCAGTCAGACACGGGAGCTGATTAGCAACTGCCGTCGAGGATTTTATTAGCCGAATTGAAAATTAACTACTTGACGACGTGACTAATTGGAGACGCAGAGCGGCAATTATATTATTAGCGAGGGGAGAGGGAGGAGGAGCGTCGTCGCGCGCGTAGCTCACCCGCTCCGCGATGCTGTGGGGGTCGGTGGCCTGGCCGCGCCGCGCCCGTACGCGCTGCCTAGGCGGCGCCGCCGCGCCTCCGCCCGCAGCCCCGGCCTGCGGCTGCGACACGCCGCCGGACGCGCCCGCGCCTCCGCCTCCTCCACCGAAGCCCTGGCCCGGCAACGTCGACGTTTGCTGCTGCGAGAATCAAAACCGTGCTCGCTTTAGAGATTATACAGGTGGCGGCATGTGTGCTACAAGCATTAAGCCATGTACGCATGTGATTCGTTGATCTTGCAAACCTGCGGATGCGACTGAAAATGCTGTTGCTGCTGCTGGAGCGATCCGGCAAAGGAACCGCCGAAGACGCCGCCGGCTTCTCCTCCCTGGAACGAACGAACTCCGAATAAAAACGCGAACTTTTTCGCAAAAGATACTAGATTCTTGACGGGGAAAAAGGCTGCAAGTGGATTTGAGCAAAGAAGGCGATGGATCAGTACAGCGGAGTTGGCGGCGGCTTTGAGTAGAGCCTGCACGTCGCCGCCCGATCCGCCACTGCCGAGGGAGAGCGGGAGGAGCAGGCCGCCGTCTCCGCTGCCGCCGCCGCCGCCGCCCGTCGAGCGGCCCATGCCCTGCAGCAACATATGGTGTCCCTGCCTCAGATCGGCCAGCTGCTGCAGCACCATGTGCTTTGCGGCCTCCGCGCCGCCGCCTGCAGGGCCGCCGCTGATCTGGTGCTGCCGGAGCCGTGCCAGCAAGGCGGACTCGTCGTACAAGCCCCCACCGAAGTGCTGCGCCTGGTGCTGCATCCCCTCCGCCTGCGCGCCGCCATCCGGCGGCTTCCCTCCCGCCGCGGCTGCCAGTTCCGGCCATGCCGACGGCGGCAGGCCACCGAGCATCTGGTCCAGGAAGTCGTCGTGCATGCCGCCGCCCGCAGCGCCTGCTGCCGCGCGCAGGTCGTCGAGGGAGATCTGGCCGGCGGCGGCTATGGCCTGCATTTCCCGCGTCGTGGGCTGCATCCCTCGCTAGTCGCTAGGGTTTACGAGGAAGTTGGATGGCTAAGCTGAGGAAAGGTTGGTGGTGGCTGGCTCGAAGGAAGGGAAAGACAAGCAGCAGGAGCAGCAGCCAGCAGGCCGGGTTGTCGTCGCCGGCTATTTATAGCGGGGGCGGCGGCTATTTGTTTTACTAGTACTCCACGGGATGGATCAGAGTGGAATGGATGATGATGAGCTGCCTGTAGACTGGATACGGCTATGACTAGTGTGTGACTAGTCAGTGGTTGACAGTAGATTAGTACAAGTTGTACCGTATCATGTGGTTGACAGTGGTGGAAATAGACGGGTGGATCTTCTATGCAGACTAACTGAATACATTTCAAATGAAAGGTCATGATTACCATCTTAACTGCTTTCTGGACTGGAAATTTCAATCAACAATTCAAATTGTCATTTCGCTTTGGAAAAAAAAAGATGATTGATATATATGAACTCGATTTATTTCAGAATTTTCAGCCTGGGTCAATAATGAAGTCGTAGTATGCCCCACGAAAATGGATAGGGTGAGCTAGCAGCAACGAAGTCGCAATGCTAACTCCTTTGCCACACATCTTCAGGTTTCTTTAAGGAGGAATATCTTATTTTGTTCGTCGGCCGAAAGAAAAATCCAAAAATTTTTAATACACTAATACATGTGCTATATAACTCTATACCCATATATTTTCTATGGTCTATGTTGTATATTATTTTACTCAATATATGTGTAGTCATAAATCGTACTAGGCTCGATTTTGTCCCTCAACTAAGTAAAATAGTCCTAGGTTCAAACTAAGAGTTTATTCTCGTTTTTATTCAGAATGTACATTATATTTTATTAAAAGTAGATTCAAGATCCTAGTCTCCACTCTTAGTTCCTATACACTGGCATGAACAATTGTTTTAAGCATGCACCATGGCACTCAAGATGTTGAATTTTGTATATCAAAAAGTTATAGGTGTAGTAGTAGTGTTTTATAAAAATAGAGCCTTTAGAATTAAACTACCAATGTTGATATAATATAGTAACAACTTAAAAAATTCTATAATTTTAGTATAACTAAAAATGACTTGCTAGTGTTATTATATTTCGTTTGTTAAGGAAACATTATTTCATGGCCGATAAACTACAACATATATATTTATCGCTAATGTACTTTGTACGTATGGTGACATATGCAAATTCACCAACTCGGCTGCTGGTTAGATTTCTTGCGGTGAAACCTATTTATCCGAGTAAGCCCATGACTTGACATGTGCTCTTGCACTTTTTCGAATTTATTCTAGGACTTAACAATGTTCTTCTTTCAATGATAGACAATGAGACTCTTGTTTTTTTTGCGAGACCCGGTTACAGACGCAGACGCTCACGTATACGAGCGCACACTGATGACTTCGCTTGTCTCAAAATTTGTTGGCTCAGTCTTTTGAGGTGTGCTTGTACGAGTGAGTGGTGTGCATGTATGTGAGTCTTTGTATTGTGATTCAAAAAAATATTTTAGATTTAAGTAGCTTATATATTATTTGTTATGTAGCTTATATCAGTAATTTAAACTTAGATTTGAGGGATATTTAGTTTATGTTTTACGACAACAAATGTGACACTTTAAATGCAAATAAAAGAGGTTATTTTATAATGGCTGAGATGGATATTTGCAAAGCAATTTTTAGTGTTACTTAAAATTATCTTTCATAATAGCATATGTTAGTAGTTTAGACATAGATTTAGGGATATTTATGTTTTTTTTGTAAAGGTAGAAGTAAGTAATTCTTTTAGAAGAACAGGATAGATCCAATGGGTAGTATCATCTATGGTGTTAAGATACATGGCCATTATTTTTATTATTATGGTCACTTCTGAGATTCTTTTGCTAATGCATCTTGTGAGGATGAATGTGGAGGCTTAATTTAGGGCCTTAAGTTAGTAGGATTTAGACAATGATGTAAAATTTCCTTCATAATGACATAGGTGTCTAGTTTAGATGTAAATTTAGAAGTTACTTTGTTTATTTTTATATGACAGAGGTGATAACTTTGTGAAAAAAGGGTCCAATGTATATATATTATTGACAATGATGATTATAATCCGACAAATTAAAGGCTAGATGTTCAAGATTTTTGTATTTTTTTAGGAAATTTCTTTTTGCCAACTCATGAAAATTAATGTGTAGTTGGAGGTCTCCAATCTGTAATATTAAGATGATGATTGTGATCTTAAAAAATGATGATTAGATATTTCATTTTTATGAAATTTTCTATGGATTATATAGTTTAGCTCTCGTAAAAACAAATATGGAGTCTCATCTCCAACTAGTAATAGTAAGGGAGTATAAAATACTCCATCGGTCTCATGATAAATTAAATTCTAGAATTGTGCCTAGTAAAACTATTTTAGTTTGATCAGTTTTTTTTATAAAAAGAAGACCTATGTTTATAACACTAAATAAATATGTACGCCATAAAAGGACATTTCATGTTGTATCTAATTATACTGATTTGTGTAACAAATATTTGCTTTTTTCTCTATAATTTTGGTTGAACTTAAGAAAGTTTAAATTAGGATAACTCTAGAAGTTTTGCGATGAAGGGAATATCTTAGGCTCTGTTCGCTTGAACTTATCAGCCGTACCGTTTCAGCGAAATAATAGTATTTTTCTCTCACAACAAATTAACATCAGCATCAGCATCAGCCGTTTTTTCAGCCAGTCGAACAGGGCCTTAATATGTTATCCTTTTGCAGATGGTATAAGAATTTGAGACGTGGCAGTGGGAGTATTTTAACAGGAACTGTTGTATCTTCACACATGCAGCGAAGGGGTGCTTTTAAATGCCCGAACTACAGTTAAATAAAACCCTATACTATGTGTTCAAGGTAAAGAAACGAACAAGACGAGGACGAAAGATGTTTCTCTTCTCCGTAAGCGCCCATACCGATGCCTCTCTTTATACGTTGTCAGCATCGCCACACGGCAGCTGTCGACTCGTCCCCTGAGGAACGGCAAAGGAAGAACACATGCAGCATGCGTGTCCGGACGAGATGCAGAAGGTGTCCCGGATTTTCGGTGTCTGCGGTCGCTAGCTAGTAAGGGCCGCTACCTATTAATTTCTATATACATTGCATATAGAAACTATAGTCTTAATAGATAATTTTTACATAATATTTTTTTATCAATCACATACATTCTCTCTCCATTCTCTACCAATCATATAATTTCATGTCTTGGTTCTCGTGTAGACATGATTTCTAACTTATACCCGGTTTCTATGATTTTTGCTTTCTCTCTCTTCAATAACTACCTTACCACATCAGCAAAATACTTAGGTGACAGTACAATTAATATCTATAAAAATTATATTGTGATTTCTGTATTGGGAGTGCTCTAATCTGACTGATGATGATGAACTAGTGCATACACATGTCTGCTGCCATTTCAGTTGTTCGTTACTTTATGTTCTGAAAGACACAATTTCACCTTGTCAAAACTGGCTATCCTTTTCTTGCCATTCTGTTTTATTTAGAAAAAATAGAAAAATAAGAGCATGTTTGGCACAGCTCAGCTTCACTAGTCTTTATGAGCAACTTTATAGGTGAAGCTGAGCTGTTTTGGAAAAAAATGTTTGGCAAAACAGCTTCATGCATGGATGGGAGAGAGAAATGAGGAAGAGAGAGAGCTGGGATAAGCTATTTTTTCAGCTTCATCCCAACTCATATTTTTTGAGAGAGGGAGAAAAATAGCTTCATAAGTGAAGCTATTTTAAAAATGAGTGTTTAACAAATAAAACAGACCTGTTGTTGTGAGTTGTGCGAAACAGACACTGAGCCATTGCTTTCTTAACGTAAGCAACTAAGCACGGTGGACCCGCCAACCCGGTCAAAGCTTTGTTGTCTCGTCCCAGCTGCTACCTTTGAGATTCTGAACTTCTGAAGAAACCCAAAGCATTAAAAAAAAGAAACACAAAGCTACCCATGTTGTGGCTGAACTAAGCCCTTGTTTAGTTCGCGAAATTTGGATTTTGGGGCTACTGTAGCACATTCGTTTTTATTTGGTAAATAGTGTTCAAACATGGACTAATTAGACTCAAAACGTTCGTCTCGCAATTTCCCACCAAACTGTGCAATTAGTTTTTCTTTTCGTCTACATTTAATGCTCCATGCACGGGCCGCAAACATTCGATGTGACAGGTACTGTAGCAACTTTTTAGAATTTGAGGTGGAACTAAACAAGGGCTAACATTCGTGTAAACGGTAGACAGTAATCCAGCTTTTATTCCACCAATGTTTATGGTTTATTTGCCAAAGGAGAAAAAGAAACATTGTAGTTGTTGGCTTGTAGCCTGCTGACCTGACGAATCACGAGCTAATCATCAGTGATGTATCATGTACGTATGTCCCCTCGTCCAGCTCGATGGACCAGGCAACCGAACCGTTTGTGCAGTAGTGCTATGCATATGCAGACATGCAGTCAGGCTGAGCAGTTAGTTTGTAACACCAGTCCCGATCGAGCCAACTGGCCGTCCAGATAAACTCCAAAGGGATCCTGATTCCTGCGGTCGGCATCGTCCGGCCTCTGCATAAAAACAACGTGGTACACAATAAGTATACGGCCGCAACTAGGTTGACCATGTCTAACCACTTTGCACACAGCGTCTGTCACACACTTGATGATTGGCCGACTTCAGAGTTGAGTCTGCTGGTGGACATGCCGCCACGAGTCTGCTGGCGGGAGATCGAGCGCCGACCGCCGAGCGACGCAAACAAAGGGCTCGAGCTCGTCTCGTCGGCAAAACAAAACTGTGAGTATATTACTCCAGCATCTTCTGCTCGTTACGAAAGCTCTAGTATGCGGAGGACCCCTCGCTAGCTGTGTAGCTTGTGCGGCTGTGCCGAACATTCCCGTCGGGGATGGAGCTGTATGCCGTGCTCATCACATCAGTCGTGTGAGCGGGAGTTAGGCATGCAAAAGACGGAGCCAGCAATTGGACAGTGTGCCCGTGATCGAACGCGCCGAGATCTAACAAGCTGACTTTCGCACCATTGTTAGGTCTCTCGTCTCTGCAAGATATATATATATATATACCCTGCTGTTTATTTTCGAAAATTCAGAGCAGGAACAATGTAACACAATGAAGAACTAGCAGCTAGCTGCCATTTTTCCCCTGAATAACATACGCAGACGTCCACGTACGTACAGGCACATTCGTCCCGGTAAACGCACATACCTAATATTTCTACATATGATCACTTTTGAAAGATGAAGTTGACAGATCCTGAGATTGACGAAAGAAATAGCCTATAATAAAGCAGGAAAATATGGACTTGTGTAAGTCGGAATTGAAACTACAGGTGGGACCCGTGCCTTACCGGCATGGCACGACCCTCTCAAGCATAGTGCTGCTGTGGATCATGACATGACATCTAGGCACGTCAGGCCATGTCGGTATGGCACGACAAATCTTTATCTCAGTCCATGTGCAGTTTTCATGCACGCCGCTGCGCTTCGTGTCATGCCAGCCCAGTCTTGCAGACGGTTCGTTTTGCGTTATTCGTTCGTATCTGGTTTATAATCCACGATTTAAATAGTATTTTTCTTTCACATCAAACCAGCCAAAGTACTTTTTCAGTCATGGCTTATAAACTAATTCAACCGAAACGAATAAGCTGTTAGTCGTCTGTACTACTTCACGGAAGTTTCATTGATTTTGATAATACATTCAAGAATTAGATAAGAGGTAGTATATTAAATAACTAAATACTAGGTAATTATACTGTAGCGTCGTAGATGTACTCACTTGCCATTTTCGAGCTTTGTCCGTCCAAATATACAACCTAATATACAGAGCCAGGGCGTGCATCCCATTGTGGTGCTTTTAGGACATGCTAAAAAATCGTTCCACAGTCCACCCTCAAATGGCAACTACCGAAGTTCCGGCTCTAATTTAAACTAAGGTGGTGTTTGATCAAGGATTAAAGTTTAGGTTAGTACATTCAGATGCTAATTAAAAGAATTAAACATGAGCTAATTGTAAAACTATTGCACAGATAGAGACTAATTTGCGAGACGAAATTATTAAACCTACTTAATCTATCATTAGCACATGTCTACTGTAGCACTACATTATCAAATCATGGACTAATTAGACTTAATAGATTCGTCTCGCAAGTTAGACTCATCTATGCAATTAGTTTTATAATTAATCTATACTCTAAATTAGTGTTCAAAACATCCGATGTGGCAGAAACTAAAGTTTAGAAGGGGATATCAAACACCACCTAATATAACTGGGTAAACTATGTTTAGTTTATAGTTAGCTACTACCTGATTGCCAATAAATACGTTCTTAACGATCGTGAAATATAGTATATAATTTTTCTCCCGCAATAAATTAGTGAAACAATATTTTTTATTTTGACTTTTCGGCGAAACAAACAGGCGTAGTCGGCTCGATCGTAGGGTTGGCAGATGTTTCTGTTTGCAGACGAAGAACAGAGACGGAAAGTGATGCTTTCTTCTGTGGACGTGGGGTACCTCCTGTATCCCACTAGACCTGCTAGCTGAATGCTGAATGTGATCGAGGTCGACTGCATCCATTAGCATCAAACTGTGTGAAGTGAAAGGGTGAAACTGAAACATGCATGGTCTTAAACTGTTTTGGTCATTCGGAGTTTTTCAGACGCATCTAGATTCCTCACTCGAATATTCGGGCCGCAACAAACGTTCGTCCTGTTCGGTTTCGCTTATAAGCCGTATTTTTTAGCCAACAAACAATTTTTCTTTCATAATAAATCATCCAATAGTATTTTCAACTATGGCTTATCAGTTAAGCGAACATGGCATCAGGATCGGCGCCAGGGGTACCTGTATTCCCTGGAATAGCCAAGATTTTGGGGTCTGCCTGGAATGGAGGATTTCTAAAGGAAAAGCAAAGGAATGAATTTCATAGGAAAAATTTTTCAACATGTTATTTGGAACAAAGGTAACCTGCATTCCTTTCCAAAGGAAAGGCTAACCTTTCTTCACAAAACATGGGAACAAAAGCATCCAAGGAAACCTAAAGAAAAAATTCCTACAATATTTTCTCAAGTTCTTAAGCATGGAACCTTTGCTTCTTTGGGCACATGTGACATTTTTGTTTTCCTACAATCCAAACAAAAAAAAACGATTTTTCGCTCTATTCTATTCCTGCATTTTTCTCTATTTCTTTGTTTTGCATTCCTGCCATCCGAACAAGGCCTTGATGAGGATATATATATATGGAGAGTATATTGGTGGAGAGCCTACAAAAATAAGCCAAGCCACCATTTACGATAATTTTATATACTAATTTAAAACCTCAATACATCATGATATAGCCCAACATGGTCCGCTACTTAGTAAGGAGTTCTATAATCTCGGACTTAATAAAGTAAAGAATAAGTTATTTTGTCACTTGTTAGCCTTGATCCTCATTCTCATTGGCGCTTACTCCTTCATTGAAAAAACAATCGAACAGTTGATAAGCTGAGTTTGATTTGATTTGTTGTGAGAGAAAAACATTGTTCGTTTTGAAAAGTACGGCTTAAAACCAAGCGAACAGGGTATTCTCAAAGAAAAAAAACAGAGTTCAAGCGGATTATATGATAAAGTAGTTGCCACTTGTTAGCCTTGATCCTCATTGGTCCCGTTTCGCTTGTTTTCTTGGTGAGAGGATCAGCATTCGCCTTGTAGCACCTTTGGGCTTTGGCAGCAGGCCGCTGACAGAACCAGAACGCTTTCGCTATATGGGCTGGGCTGAGTTTGGGCCTATGCTAAATGCCAGGTATGGAGCCAATGGCAACTTCTTTCCGCCGTCCAGGGCTGGTAAAGTTCTCGTCAATTTGGAGGGGTACAGATTTCGGCGGGAAGTGAGTGAACCCTCTTTGTCAGGGGCCCGCTTGAGACTAGATTAGAGTTCTCCTAAATGTAGGCCCTGTTGAGATGGTAATTAGCTGCTAATGATTAGTTATGTGGATTCAAACAGATTATAGCTAATTATAATCAACTAATAACTATTTTAGTAGTTAAACCAAAATAGCCAATAGCAGCTAATAATAGTTATAACATATTAACTAGCTAACTATTAGTAGTTAATGGGTCCAAACAGGCCATTAATTTCCTAATGTTTTTATATCGGACTATTCTAAACAAAAATCTATCCTAAATTCTTTTCTTCCATATTAGTTTCATTGATTTGGCTCACCCACGGGGGATGGATGGTGGTTGCCTCTTGGAGGTTCCCGTAGGGACCTCGGCTCTAGCGTCGGTAGTGGCCATGGGTATTGAGGGATTTAAACTAGGATGGTCTGATTAAGGGCCTGTTTGATGAGCTAGGGTTAGGACTATTTACTTGTTAGGCTTAAAATTAGCTTAAATTAATCAAGGTTGATTAGCTAGTTGGCTAACAACAAGTTAAATACTTGTCTATAAAAATTAGCTCATCTATTAACCCTTCTGTGTGGATGCGCTAGAGCTAATTTGACTAATTTTAGCTAGCTAGTAATTAGCCCTTTATCCAAACATACCCTTCATCTAATATTGCATTCAAAAAATAATTCAACTTTAGTTTCTTATTAACAATATAAATGTAATATGAACCTATAAATAGACAATTATAATAAGTTTTGATTTTTCTAGATACATTTTTTTTACTATGTATCTAGGCATAGTGTATATCTATATTCATAGCAAAAGTTATGTATCTAAAACCTAAAATGTTAGAATGGAGGGAATACTAAATAGACTATTTGGTCGGATTGGAGAAAGGTCAATGCTCGAGTTACTCGTTATGCACCGACAAGCCGTATGGGCTTGTGAGGTGTTTCGTGGGTAAAACATATACCCCTCTACAAAGTTACTTTATCATGATCTTGCTCATGTCTTCTAGCTTCTGAGTAGAGTTAATTTGTGGAAAGACTCGTGGGAGGTCGAGCTTCACTTGCTTGTTGCTCATAACTGTTAAACTATGCCATGCTTATGGTTAGAGCATAGACAACTTTACTCTTTCGTATAAACATAAAACCAACTTTTATTTCTTACTAATGCTAAGTACATAATTCTTTTTTATTACTTATTTATAAGTCATAATAAGTCATACTAAGTACACCTGTATGCTCATGATACTACGGTTGGAGTTTTGCAGGTGAGGACTTTCCTAGTTATGGATATTTCTACGCCCCAATCCCTCGACAGTTTGGAGTACTAGGGTGCCCTCGATGTGAGATGTAGCTTATTGGTGTGGCATGCGCCATAAGAATGTATCAAACTTACTCCATCCGTCCATTTTTATCTACCATTTTACTGACGGAAAAGTCAAGCGTACTCAACTTTGATAAAATTTATACAAGAAAATATTAATGTTTACGGTATATACTTAGTATCATTAGATAGATCGTTGAATATATTTTCATAGTAAATTTATGTATAAACTTAGTCAAAGTTGGAAAAGATTGACTCACATTTTCCATAGCGACAAATATAAAGGGACATAGGGAGTATGTTAAGCTTTCAGTAGTAGAACTCTGATGTATGGATATGTGCTTTGTGCTAAACTAAGTGTGGAAGAAAACATTTGATGTAAATTTAAGTACTTTTAGTGTGATGTGAACTTGTATTAAACTATGGATTCTGTTGTGCAATCGATCCCGGACGAAGGTTGCATAATTTTACACATTACAAATGATAGAACATGGGGATGACCGAATTAATTGGGTTAAGCCGATATTGGATCTTTTTTTAAAAAAAGAATATATTGATATCTCAGCTTCTGCATCGACCAATGTATATAGTTGTTTCTTATTACAAACACAAGCACTATGGTCCATGGAATCTCAAAAACAAAGTTTTGAGCCACAGGGAATAAAAGAAACGTTTCCAAAATCGATATCTATAAAGCAATTATACTGCTAAATCTCCAACCGTGTCTTACAAACACCTTCATCGCGGTTGCCTCAATATTCCTGCATCCTATCTTCATCATTTGATGATCCTCCTCCTCTTGTAATAGGGACCAAGACCTGGTCTAGTAGGTTCCTCTGAAGATAACCTGCAAATAAGATGGTGCTGGGACCTTGTCAAAAACTATATCATTTTGGGTTAACCATATCACCCAACAAATTGCACTTGCACCCAAAAAAATATGAGATTTCAGTTTTCTATTTATTCCTTCTAACCAGCCTATAAATAAATTGTGTACGCTAGTTAGAGATATTAAATTAAAGGAAACATGAACAATTCGCCATATGAATTTAGCAAAATGACAGTCAAAGAGTAAATGTTGTATAGACTCGTCCGAAGAACAGAAACAACACTTTCTATCTCCTTGCCACTACCGCCGTGCTAAATTATCCTTTGTTAAGATTACTCCCTTGTACAAATACCACATAAAGACTTTGATTTTGAGAGGTAGTTTTAGTTTCCAGATTAATATGCTATATGGTACAGCTTCGGCTCCTAATAAGGCTCTGTACATGGATTTGACTGAAAACAACCCATTCTGATGAAGTCCCCACATAAAGCGATCCCTTTGATTTGTTAACTGTACATCTGCAACCATAGCGACTACATCGTGCCACGCTTGTAAATTAACATCTACTAGAGATCTCCTGAAAGCCACGTTTAACGGTGTCATAGACAACACCATTCTTACATATGCATCTTTTCTCCTAACAATATTATATAGTACGGGAAAGCGAGATTTTAGTGGACGTGGTCTTATCCATGAGTCCTCCCAAAATCGCACTTGAGACTCGTCACCTAGATCAAACTTGTCCAACGAGAAAAATTCCCCCTTGTCCTTCATGAGGCCAGCCCAAAACTGGGAGTCCCCGGGCATGTATTGAAACTGCGTCAAAGTTTTGTCCCTTAGATATTTATTCCTAAGCAATTGTTGCCAAACCCCATCTCCATTCAGCAACTTAAAAAGCCATTTGCTTAGGAGACAGTTGTTATGAACATCTAAATTTAGGACTCCCAATACCTCCCTCTTAGTCAATCTATATTTTTTCGTGTGTTCATCAATCTGCTAAAAAACCGTGACCTAAAATAATCCAACTTCTTCAGAACCCCTCTAGGTATTTAAAAAAAAGAAAGCATGAACATGGAGAGACTATTCAAAACAGAGTTAATTAGAACAAGCTTCCCTCCTACCAACATCTTACTTGTCCAACAATTCAGCCTCTTTTGAAATCTTTCTTCAATATTTTTCAGTCCTTATTCATGAGTTTTCTATGATGCATAGGAATTCCTAGATACCTAAATGGGAACGACCCCAAATCACACTAAAAAATTGTGCATATTTGTTTTGATTGGCTTTGGCTACTCATAGCAAAACATTTCGCTTTTATGGAAATTGATCTTGAGTCTTGATAGCTGTTCAAAAGCACAAAGTAAAAGTTTCATGTTTTTAGCCCTCTCTAGTTCATTGTCCATAAAGATAATAGTGTTATCTGCATATTGAAGGACTGAAAGTCCCTCATCTACCAAATGCAAAACAACCTCTTGAATTTGTTCAGCCTCATTAGCTCGTGAAATAAGGATAGCCAGCATGTCAACCACTATATTAAACATGATTGGAGATAATGGATCCCCTGCCGCACTCCTTTCCTAGTTTGAAAATAATGGCTTATATTATCATTGATCTTTAGTGCAACACTCCCTCTACACATGACTTTTGAAATCCATTCAAACCAAATTGGTGAGAATCTTTTCATTCCGAGGACCTGTTGTATAAAAGGCCACTTTAATTTGTCGTATGCTTTTTCAAAGTCTAGTTTTAAGATCATGCCATTTTGTTTTTTCCTATGCAACTCATGAATTGTTTCATGCAACATCACAACTCCTTCCATGATATAGCGACCCGGGATAAAAGGCCGTCTGCGACAGTCCTATCAGCTTATCTGCCACTTTCAAAATTCTATTGTTTAGCACTTTCGTAAAAATCTTAAAGGTGATATTTAATAAACATATTGTCCTATATTGTTGTATTTGGGCCGCATCAACAATCTTTGGTAGTAATGTAATTACTCCAAAATTTAGGATATGAATAGGCAGCCTCTCCAGCATGGAATTCATAAAAAAGGTTCATTAAATCCGGCTTTACAACCTTCCAAAAGAATTGGTAAAATTCAGCGGAAAAACTATCTAGACCAGGTGCTTTGTTATGTTCTATATAAAAACTGTCATTTTAACCTCTTCCTCGTTGAATGGAGTCGATATTGGATCTTAAATTATTGTACAAATGGAAAACAAAGATATTGTACAAATGTTGTACGAATGTAAAACACAGATATTGAATCAATTGGTTGTTGCATATACTTTGAGAATGTCGACTTCTGCATAAAAAAAAAGTAAAACATACAAATGAGATCAAATCAGAATCACGATTTGAGCAAAAGATGCATTTCAAGCTTGTGGCTATATTCAAACTAATTAATCACCCCACATACTTTAATCAAACTGTACTCCAAACACCGTAAGATGTTGAGGATAAATCTTGTGGAGGATGTATTTTATGCGGAAATCGTAGTGCAATTTTGGTCATAGATGCCTAGACGGATCAAATTCAGATAAAAGAAAGCTGTTGTCATATTTGATAATGGCCCTTATTTAAATTCGTGATGGAACTATGGTCTATGGACATGTGAAATGTACAGTGCTAGTACAGTTCAGATCCTAACCAGAACAAAGACACTTCAAATTACGAATATAGATTTGAGGGAGATTTGGCTCTAATCTCAGTAAACGTAAAACTGTTCCTACCAAGGTTTCTCTTTCCTGATGATGAAAGAACCGCTCTTCGAAGACGGACACTTTGAAGTACTAAAGACGGGGACGCTAGGCACTACCGCACTAGTACTCCGGCAGTTGTTGCAGGATCGCGGCAGCCAGCGCGTCGGTGAACTTGGGATCCTTGGTCAGCGAGCGCGCCATCTGATCCACCAGCGCCGTCCGGAAATCCGGCGATGCGATCTCCTGGCACAGCTTCTTGAGGTCGGGCGCCTCGGCGGCGTCGAGCACCCGCACGCCGCCCCCTCCGTTCTTGGTGAGGTCCAGCGTGATGGTCGGGCCGGAGGAGTTGATGGAGATGGAGCACGGCACTGGCCCGCTCGCCGTGGCGGAGGCGGCGATGGGAAGCTCGCCGGCGCGCGTCGGGCTCGGGTGGTTGTGCTCGCCCTCGTACGTGGCCACCAGCAAGGAGCTGTCCTCCGCGCTCCTCTGCACCTGTTCCAAGGAACAGAGTTACTGTATCATTAGCTACAGACTGAAAAAGAAGTCGCCGTAATGAGGCGGCCGACGATCGATCACCGCGAAAATGCGTGAAATTAAATTAGTACCTTCTTCTTGACGGGGCAGGAGGGCGCGTATGCGCAGCGGAAGTAGGCTCTCGGGGACGGGTTGTCGCGGGTCACCTTCTGGCCGTACTTTCGCCATTGGTAGCCGTCTTTGACGGCGAGCGTGGTGTCGGCGGGGTCGATCCGGGTGCAGACCCTGGTGACCTTGATCCGCCTGCACGTGCCCTCGTCGCTGAGGGCGCTCTCGACGGCATGGTCGGGCTCGGCCTTGGTGTTGCCGCTGCCGTTGCCGTTGCCGTTGGCGTCGCTCGAATTTGACGGCTCCAGGCTGTCCCTGCTCCTCTTCCTGCTGCTGTCGGGGCTCTGCCGCGCAACCTGGCTGGCGTAGAGGTAGGCGATCATCTCGGTGAGCCGCCGGTTCTCCTCGCTGACCTGGGTGAGCCTGGCCTCCAGAGTCTTGGCCTGTCACAGTCACACCACCGATAGATTCAGGGACCGGACGACGCGAAGCAAGGAAGCCGATGGAGCGGCGAGGAAGACAGGCAGGCACGGTCGGTCTGGTCAGTCAGTTACCTGGTCCTCAGACAGGGACGATGTCACCCTGCAGCCAGCGGCGGGCGGACGGTCAAGCCTCTCGGTGTCAGCTGTCGTTTCCGGGCTGCTCCCCGGCGACGACGGCGAAAGGCCGACGCTGAGGTCCAAGCAGACCGGGGAGCAGCCGGCGCGGCGCGCCGAGTCCATGAGCAGCATCGATGACCTGCGCGGCGTCTGTCTCTCCGCGTAAGCGAGCCTGCAGTGCTCGTGTAGGATGGAGGTCAGGAGGAGTGTAGGATGGAATCAGGACACTCGGATCGCCACGAATGCTTTCCGCGGGAAGGGCGTGGTTTATAGGGGAAGGCCGGAAGGGGCGAAGCCGCTGAAGGGTGGACGACGGGCCGGGGCGTCGTGAAAATTGTGACGCAATTAAGTGGAAAAAAGTGGAGCGCGACCCCGACGTGCCGTGACCGGTCGGGATACGAGAAGCCACGCGCGTGGGTCGCGTCACGGAGCACAGCGTCACCCGTGTGTCGTCACTGTACGCGTCATTCTCCGTCTCCCTCGTGTCGTGGCCTCGTGGGGGTTTAAACCAAACCAAACGAAACGAAGAGCGCGCGCTCGGTGCCTTCTTCAATTCTGCTTGTTTTGGGTAATACTAAGTCCGGTGTGTAAGCACGCACGGGCCCGGATTTACATCAACACGGATCTATTCTACTATTCTATTGTGTTCGCATTTCGCTCGTGTCTCGTGTGAGAGAAGAACGGCTTTGGTTTCGCCTTCCTAGTTGCACATGGCGAAGTGGGTGGAGCTAAAGGGCGCGTTCGCTGGTCTGGATGGTCCAGATCAGCCGGCTGACCCCTCACAAGACACTGTTCATCAACCAGCCGCTACAGTGTTTTTCTCTTACAAAACCAGCCAGTTTCAGCCAAGTTTAAACCAGCGAACAGAGCCAAAATGTCCGCTCTCTGTTATTCGTTCTGTTATCCACGCATGGAAATAAAAAATGAAAAACGAGTATACCCGAATGTCACTGTTAAAGTTATGCCATGCAATGATCTTAAGATGAGTTCTACGTATTAGGAGGCCAACCTCTGTCGTATAATAGCTGAGTTCGGCCATAAGACGGGTCCTACTCAAAGATAAAAAAAAAATTTCTAATCATCTCTTCATCTCCCACCCCTCGACGTCCCTGCCTATTTCACTCACCACCGCCACCGCTCCTGTCACTGCGCTAGCGCTGCCGTCTCTTGCCCTTACTCGTAGCAACGCCTCCTGCCTCTATCAGTGGCGCCGACACTTCTGCCCCTACCTTAGCACCGCCGCCTTATACCCCTACCCCAGTCGAGGACTACTCCCATGGACCCAACGACATCATAGAGGGGTGAGTGGAGGATCTGATGCAACGGGTAGGTTCTTCTCAATGCACCAGGGTAGGTTCTTCTCGATGCTAGTGGAGCTTTCAGCAGATCAAGAGGTGCAAGAAGAAAGATGAGGCCATGTCGACTTCAGTAATCAGTATGTTGATTCACCTTGAGCTTACGATCTTTCTAATTTTTTGTTCCATAAGGGCGGGTCTTAAGCCTAAGACCTGACCATATGAATTCTTGGCTTAACTAATGTTGTAATGTATGAAAACTAACCCCAAGAAATCTAGGTCAGCCTTAAGGTTGATGAAATCGATACAGTTTGATGCCCTTAGTGTGGCCGCTTGTGCGCACACAAAGGTAAAGCATACTAGTAGTACCCCTATCCCTAACTAAAAAAATTTAGGTTTGAGCTAAGCCAATCTTTAGTAAGTTGATGTAAATTTATAAAAAAAATATTATCAATATTTGTTTATCTAACTTTATAAAAAAATATATTTAACAATATTTATTGCGCATCATAAACTTCATTATCACTCTTATATATTTGCTTAAAGTTGAGATTATTGATTGACTCGTTGAACAGCGGAAATCATAACGGACTAGAGTATGCCTCCTGGTGGATAGAATAGATCAAGTAACACTGGGAAAAAAAATATCTATACCTAATATTAAAGAGGCACAATTTCTCTCCCATTTTTTTTCGGTATGGTCCTCCTCTAACTAACTACGTGAATGTGGAATTCTATGGTGGTCTCTTGACGGCCTCATGTTTTTTTATATGGCATAATATGCATGGCTTGGACATAGATTACGAATCCTAAGCTAAATAGGAATCCAAATCTAAATAGAAAAATAATAAAAATTAAAATTAGGCAAACCTTATCTTACTCTAATCTTACCTTCTATACCACGAGAAGTTTGTTGGTTTTGTTTCTATTTTATTTTTCTTTTGTCCTGCGTCCAGTTTTTATTTATTTTTCATGAGAGCAGGGAAGAGTTACAGCTGTTTTCCATCCCTCTTGATCTCTATCAACAGATTCCGTTTCTCTTAAACACGTGCATGACGAGGATGTGCAACTGATTTCGTTGCAAGCTATGTGTCGGGGTCATAACATCTCAAGGCATCGATTAGTTAGCAGGTCACGCGGCCCGCAAAATCTCAACTAGCGAAGGCCCGAATGACCGAGGCCCAGCTAAACCAAGCAAACCAGGCCGGACGTTAAGGCCGGGGTTAGCCACGACCCCTTTCTCTTGCCTTAGACGCACGACGCTCGAAAGGCGCATGACCTCTCCCCCATCACGATCCCCGGAGGGAACGGGGAGAGGTCGAGCCCAGCCAAGCGTGCCTGCTTTGACAAGAACAAGCACGCCGCACTAACCCCGCAAGGACCGAGGGGACAGCGGTCACCTCGGTCCGGTCAGATGCCATCCCTGTGCCACACTACACAGACAAGACAACACTGCACGACGGTGACGACCGGTACGGAACCCACTGTCCAAATACGGTCCGACAAGACGAAGGTAAAACTCCACCCACTACGGGATGGGATCCACGACGAGATCCTTGACTTAGAGGCTATCCAGATCAACGAAGCCACGACCCCAGCAATTGGGATCGTGGCCCTTAGCTCCTCAAGCTAACCTGGTATCGACGACCTAGGGGTGGCTACAAACTCATGTACGACGCCCCGGGAAACCAGGAGATGATGACGAAGACCACGGCGGAAACCACGCCGCACAGGACAGCTAGCGAACCACCAGCATGCCTACAGTGCTGCCACGCCCGGCACAGTAGCACCACACCACACCACACCATACAGTGACGTGGCCACAAGACCATGACGACAACCACTCTCGGACGTGTACCTCAAGACGGCGTAGCTTGCAAGCCAAGGTAGCTAGGCCCTCCCTCAGACTCATGACCTTTCGGTCAGGAGAACCTACTGCTTTGTAAATGCCCTAGCCCCGAACTCTATATAATGGCAGCCAGGGCACCATCTCCAGACATTCTCATCCTCTACCATTTTACTCATTCTCCATCGTAGCAAGGCTCCTGGAGCTTCTCTTTAGACAGTCCATCTCCTAGCTCTAGCTCTCCAACCTCTTCCACCATTCTTGCACCCCCATTGTAAGAACTTCAAAGCATTCAAATGAGAAACACGCACTCGATCATCTCTGAGACTAGACGTAGGGCTCCGACCTGAACCAGTATAGCTCCTCGTGTCTTTAGGATGCTATCATCGTCTTCCTAGAGTAGTGCGGCAACCGTATAAATTTACTAGTCCGATTTACAAAACACCGACAGTTGGCGTGGCTAGTAAGGGATAGTCGCGCACTCTTATTTGTTGAGAAGGAAGTGATGGCTCCTTGCACCACCGGTGGACTCGCTCGTGGAATGGCACACGATGGCCACATCCGCAATGAAAACTACTAGTTCATCGCCGTTAAAGGGCCAGTGCTCGCATCTGCCTTGAGCTAAGGCCCGGACCTCCACCCTGGAGATCTAGATTCGACGGTCCACGGCGGACACACTCTCGGAACTACCCTCGGGGGCTGCATCCTAGAGTTCACCTACATAAGGGGATCAGCACCCTGTCTCTTCACTGGCCACGGCCAAAGCCTAGGAAGCCAGAGGCCCGTGGCTCATGGCGAGCTCACCGAGGAATGGCCCGCAGTGGCCACATCCTTCTAGGGAACCACAAGATCGCTCAAACCAATGGGTTAGCACCCATCACCAGCTTCTACTCCGTCTAGGTCAACCGCGTGGGAAGCCTGGATCCGGCGGTAGAGCCATGACCCGAGCAGCGCCTCCACAACCAGTGGAGCGCAGCGTGTCAGGGCATGCACAAATGACAAAATCACCCTCCGCCACGCGTCGTCGTCATTATTGATCGGGTGGCTATTTGACGCCATCCCTCGCAAGGCCAAGCCTGGAGCCAGGACCAGGTCCTACACAGTGGACGAGCCACTCGTCACGTTACAGCAAACTGTCAACCTTCATTTGGAGGCACATGCATCTGAGGAGGCGAGCTTTATGAGTGCGCTGCGTGTTGCGTCGAGTGGACCGAACCATGTAGCCCTTAGAACCCGCTTCCACGGTGGCAGATCACACCAGCTCTTTGTCAAGAGCACCAACCGCACCCAGAGGCGGGGATGCGATGACCGCGATGGCGTGACGCCACGAAGGCTCAAGCACCAGAACGCAAGAGCCTCCCTGGTCAGAAGCTACAGCGAGCCGAAATCGAAGAAGTCACCCTTGGGGGCTCGCGAGCCCACCGAGGACGTCGAGCCAGCAGAGATCGACCTAAAGCCGTCCGAGAGGTCGATCCTCGTCGGCTGTGACCATTCCAAGCACTGAAGAAACACCCTCATCAGCTTACAGAGCAGAGATCACAACAACTTCACTACGGACAAGTGCTTGGCGGCTTGCCGTGCCCTGAGCAACTATGGCCAGATCCATGATGGCTTTCGACACATCGGTCAGTTAAATCAGCTTTGACTCTAGCCGCTCTACCCAAGCACATCCACATACACATGTAGGCTCACCCACAAGTACCAGAGAGCTAGAACCAGAGCCGACACATAAAGCAAACCAGATAGTAGGATGCCCATACATCTCGTCCTAGTAGTGCTTAACTCCCGAGTGACTCGATTTGACTCACGCACGCAGTCGGATATGACTCACTCACGGGGGCTACACACATAGGTACACACGCACAGCCTGTGGCGCAACACTGTTTGCCATCGTCCCAGCGACCAACCCGCTTCCAACTCTTTCCGATCGCATCTCTCGTCGTAACGAGCCAGTGACCCGTGCCTCGATTTCCCGCTCGCATGTGTCTAAAAGGAAATGGAGAACTCGCTCAAACAAGGCGACAAAGCCGAAAGGAAAGAAATCTCCAAATTTCGCCGCTCGATCGCTTTTTTATCACATCGTGCTGGATCTGTGACCTACCCTTGACGCCTCATTGCTCCAATGGATCGCGCACCTGTTAGCCCCGCGGGCCAGCCCCCAGGCTAAAATGGACACCCACGAGCACTGGGCTAGGTGGACGAAGCACATTCTAATTCGAATGAAAAGAAAAGCGAAAAAGTAGCAAAATGGAAAAACGAATGCGCCGACCACGCGCCATCCATACAAAATCCATACTTGTTCATTACAGAAAAGTCATACCCAAAATGTCGGATGACTACACTAGAAGACCCTCATGCAATGGAAGCTGTGAACTGAAGATGAACAGTGGCAGCCGACACTTTGCTTGCGAGGGCCTTCGCACCTCGAGCAGCGGCATTACCTATGGCGAGGATGTCCCTCTCGGACCTCCCCTATGCACATCGTCGTCCAACGGCATCAAAGTCGACACCACCATAGTGCGAGCCAACTGACGTCAAGGCAGCGAGAGCTCCTCGACGAACCCCTTCAGAAATCAGGGAGTCCACTTGGAGACAAGCCTCGTCGAGGAGAGGCGCCAGCCGAGCACTCTCTTGGCCGACGCCGAGCATGACGCAAAGAACCCGTCCGGAGGAGGTCAGTGCTGCCAACTGGTTATCCATCTCTAGCATTCTCTGGTTCATGGACACTTTATCCTCCTGATCCAAAAGTGCCCTCGTGCGCAACCCTAAAGAAAGACATACCGGCTCACGACCAGGCATAGCGACAGAATGGAGGCACAATGTAGAGTCGATGAAGACTCACCGCTACAGGCGGAGCGTAGTCTCTGGCATTCAGCTTCGAGGTGCTAGTGCCCCTACTTGGCCGTGTCCCGAGCAGCGCCAACCGAGGTGAGCTCCGTCTCTTAGGCAGCCATCATGTCCTTGAGGCCGGCCATCTGGGACGTCAGAGCCTTGATCTAGGACTAAGCTTGTGCCTCTCAGTGGGTCGATTCCTCCTCCAACCTCCGGGAGGCCTCCAACTCCCTACGCAAACGTTGCACCTTGGCCTCCGCCGCATCCAGATGACCATGGTATGTGGCACCTCCCGCCTGCGCCTGATAAGCTAGGTGCAAGAACAGAGACTTCTCCATTGAAATCTTCATCAGCTCCTATAGAAAAAGAAGGGCGATCAAATGATCGTAGCAAGAGTGAAACAAACATGATGTGGTCAGCAGATCAGAAGGCTCACCTGCGCCTAGACTACCACTTCGTCAGTCATCTAACGCTGGGCCTCTGCGCCTAGCCGGGGGACTATGGTGATTGCATCGCCCATCTTGGCCAAGGCCACCTTGACCCCCACACGGCCTCAGGAGGCAACTTCCCTCGTGGCTCGCTCAACCGCATCATCCACCACGAATAACGCCTCGCCGGAGCGCACAGGATGAGCCCCTCGAGGAGCGAACGCAGGGCCACAATAGAAGGGAGCCCAGCCACTATTATAGGGGCAGTGACGTCACCCAACAACTCCGGCCGCACAGGAGGGCACACACCACCCCCAAAGGCCTTAGGACTAAAGGCCCTGGAAGGGGCTCTCTGCGCCATAAAGATTGACAAAGATCAGACAACCCAGTATCATCAACAAGCCCGATGAGAAAGAAATCGAAGAATGACGTACCTAGTGGAGCGTTCCACAAAGGGTACGATGATCCACCTTTCCGTGGGCGACCCAGCGGAAAGGGTCACGAAAGAAGGCACCAACATTGACACTGCTAGACCAGAGGCTAGTGAGGCATCCCCGACAGCATCGGCGGCACTGGTCTCCTCCACACCGTGACCTCCAGCGGCCCTTGCATCCACAGTCTCGGACATCCCCATGCTAAGTGCCGGGGACACAGGGCGCCTGACCCCTGCGTCAGTAAAAAGGTGCTGGAGGATGTCTTGGTACACTCCCCTAGGCATCTCCAAGGAAGGGCACTGAACCTCACCGTCCGCCCTGGTCATGGTGCCTATCTTCACGACATCCTCAGTATCTTCTCCCTGGACGGGAGCCTCAAGCCCCGTTAGGAAAAGGGCAATAGGAGCCACGCACGAGGAGTCCTGGCCACCATCGATGGCAGCATAGGGACTCTTTGGGCTCGGCCCCCTCAGTGGTGACGAAGCCGCCCGCTTTCGAGCAGAACCTTCCTCGGTCGCAACACTCGCTGAGCAGTCAGTACCGCTCGGCCCGGTGCCATCGCTGAATCTGCTGAGGCATCCAGGGTGCTCCGAAGGGCCACCAAAACCTCATCCTCCCCCTCAGAGCTCCCCTCGTCATCATCGTCATCATCATCATTTGACATTGAAACTCCGCGCTTCTAACGCTCCATTTTCTTCATCGCCATTTTCCGCCTGAGGCGTTTCCTCTCCTTAGCGGCTGGCTGCTCCTGGGCAGCGCGCTCAGCACCTCCGGGGCAAGGGATATGGAAATGAGAGCTGAATGAGGGCACAAGCTGTGGAGATGAACTAATTAGCCAACAACCTTTAACAAAGAAAGGAAAATGAATCGAAGCGGCTTACCAGGTTAGGCCAAAAATTCACCGAGAACGCCTCCACCACACCTTTGGCTGCCCCAAAAGAGACCAATCCCCTGACCTGCTTCACGACTTTAGAGACCTCGAGCACCTCCATGTTTGATGGTATTTCTAAACGCAAGCACCAAGTATGGAGTTTTTAAGTCCATCCCCGACAACGGCGCCAGAAATGCTTGTTGGCGTTTCTTAACGCAATCACTAGGATTGGTGTTTCCTAGCAATAGCACCAGAAATGCCATGATGATATTTTTGAACACATGTAGAAATATTCCATAAGCGCATGAAAATATCGTTGTAGCATTTCACCCGGAAGTATTCAGGTATCGTTCATTTATATTTTCCTTAATGAAGGCATGGTGTAAAAGTCTCTAGTAGGGATATGGTCAAGATAACATGACTGTATAATAGACCAAAGTCCATAATAGGGGTAATCCAAGATATATATTGGATAGTGTGACACACACACTCAAGCCATTCTCAAGGAGAAAGATAAAAGAAAGAATAAAGAATAAAAGAATAAATCTAAACTAGACCAGGCTTATCTTGTATAGCTTTGCTAAGATGAGCAGATCATACAAATACATGAATTTCTAAGGGCGGCGATCCTATGTTAAGATAGCTTTGGTCACTATAAACTCACTTCGGGCACTGGCTTATACTTGGTCTGCCAAGCACCTCTGGCCTCCCGCTCTACGCCATATCCGGACATGGGGGATTATGAAGGACGAACATGGCTGTCACCACCTGTCGTCTACCCCTCAACCATGGGATACGAGGCAAATGAAGGTAACTTCTAATATAGACACCACATCTACGCTATTGGTTACTACTCTAGCGGTGGCCAGGAACTTCCATCTTTATCAGGAGTCCTCTTACTAGGGCATCCGCCATGGGGACGGACGACGAACCCACAAGAATATAATGACCAATACTAATCTTAAAGTAGAACTCATTACCTCAATTTAGGTCTTGGTCTAAACATGTATGTTGTATGAAAGGTTAAGCATAGAGTTCTATATGCTAAACTAATAACATAAGAACTTAGCTCTAATTCATAAGCATAACTATATTGATAATATGAGAGCAAGTACAAAAAGGAAACTCTTGATATTATTCATACCAAAAGGCTCAAGTTGCTCAAGCTCTCCAATGCAGCTTCTCCTAGCTCCAACTACTAAAAATAGTAAAAAGAATACAAGTGGAGTGAGAGAGGCTCTTGTGTTGTGGTGTGTGTTTGAAGAGAGCTCCACCCCTCTTTTTATACAAGCATGGAGGTCGGTTTGCCCCTAGTAAATTAGGAAACTACCCTATACCGCCTTAGCATGATGCCATGCAACCACCTACAGAGGATGGGCCCGAGCTGCGCCGCCTGGGGTGCGGACGCACCTAGGGTGCGGCCGCACCCTGGCTGGCTTGCCTGGCCACCGCCTTTGCCAGGTGGGCTGGGGGCTGGGCCTAGGCCCCTCCCACATTGGTGCTCGGCCCAGGTTTTGTCATGATGGTGGGCTTCTCCTTATTCCATTGCGCAGATTCTGCTTTATGCTTTGTCTGAAGGCATATTTTAATCACATTTTCCACGTATTCCAGATATATGTCCTGCAAAATACTAATTCTCTAATACATGTGGAAACGTGTCAATATAAATTACATATATGTGTAAGTAATGCTAGTTTTCCTCTTTTTGCATCTTAATTGGCTGTCAGATTCGGTCGATAAGGACTGCCAACAAGATCCCCCATGCTTACCCCTTGCTCGTCCCGAGGAAGAACTAAGACATTGGTTGTTGATTAGGAGTTGCTGCAATGCTGATTACATTTCAAAAGTGCCATGCTTATAACAAAGTTTTCTTCCTTGATTTGAATAAATTGGCATTCTATCCACCCTTTATTACCTCGTTACTTGCGGGGCTTTTTAGCCTTCTCCATGTCTTAGGTGGTTGCAGGATAGAACGGTTCACATAAATGCTTATCATTCGTTCTTTGATCGACTTTCTTTCCGGAGGTTTTGAAAGTTTTTCAAAATAAAGTTAAGTTCCTCGAATGATTCACTCGATCTCTCAAAGTGTATTTGATCCTCACCAAAGGCTTGTGATAAATGCCTTTCTTTTCAACCTACCAACTAAATGACTTATGTGGATCTTTGGGTAGGTATAAAAGAAGGCATACTTGCATCACATAATATTGCTAAGTCAAAAACCGAACCTCAAGGAAATGCAAGTCATACACTTTGATCAAGACGTGCATGTGTATGGAATTTTGAATCTTCCTATTTCTAAATATTTTTTGTACTCCTTTGAACATGATTCTCTCTCTTTTTGATGGTTGCCTTTGAAAGTATGGGCTATCTTTCTCTTTTCTTTTTTTTTCTTCATGATTTTTGGCATGCATTTTTTTTCTCATGCTTTTTAAGCATGGATATTTTTTTTCTTTATCTTCTTTTTTAGCATAGCCCATACTTACTTTTGGTATATGAAAACTTTTTTAGAGAGAGACTCGTGATAAATGAATGGAGTAATTATTTGGTGGGCGGAAAAAACATGTTTTTGTATAGCTCTTAGTGTAAGAGTCAACAGTTTTATTTGGGGTGTACGTGAATCTTGATCATGGGTGCATGACTAGAATCTCAACAAGGATCACAACAATTTGACAAAGCTCAATATGATAACAAGCAGCATATGACTAAGGTTTTATATTTGTAAAACATGTCATATGACTTTGGTAGGAAATATAAATCACTGAGGAACTTTTAATTTTTAGCATTTTGAAAATAAAACTCCGGATGTCAAGACTTTCTTAGAACAAAGTCAAAGCAAATTTTCGTTGCACCCTATCATACCCCACAACAACTTAGACTAGATTAAGCATTTACAACCCATAAGTTTCAAGTTTTTAGGATGAGACATTTTTAGCCAATAAACTCAAACCTTGGGGAAGCTAAGTTATAAACTAGGCACAGTCAAAAATATAAGACAGAGCAACTATTCATCATTTCAATAAGGTTTAACTAAACATTTTTACTACACATATGTGGAGTGGAATAAAAATTATTATTATTATTATTTATCTATTTATTATTAATATTTTTTTTCTATCAAGGTTCTCCCAACAAATTTTCATCTCTGTTGTCATCTCAAAGACTTACCCTCATGATGTTGATAAATTCCTGCAAGGGTTAGTCCATATGATCAAGAAAAATCTATACTAGCAGTTTCGATTCAATGATCAAACTAGACACCATGTCTCATTTGATCAAGGTAGGCTAATTAATCTAAGTACCATGCTTAAATTAAAAATCCTATAGGAGTATGATCATTACATCCAAGCTTTAAAATAAGTACCATGCTTAATTTAAAAGATGTATAACCAATACTCCCAAACCAAAACATGCCGTTATAGAGAGAGGAAGTATGAAAGGATAAACAAGAATCATCCAACGAAGGTGAAAACATTGAATGGTGAACAATAGAACCATAAGTTTTTATTTATTTATTTTTATGTAGGGTAACAGAAAGTGGTGAGAGTGCAAGATACATGTTACCTTGTGGGGGTCCTCCCCCAAGCTAGCTCAAAGCCTAAGGTTTGGGGTTGTACCCCCGTGCTTCTTGGCTTCTCCTTCATGGTTAGGATGTTGTAGATCACGAGTGGACTTACCATCCCTCGTGATTACCATATTGACATTTTCAAATGAAAACTCGGGTTGCCCTGAAATCTTTTTAAAATCATATGCAGGAATTGAAACAACAATTTGAGCTAGTTAGTTTTTAAATATTTTATTAAGGCTTAATTGATTTTTGAAAGAAGAGGTTAAGCCTTCTAAGTTTGAATCAATGTTTTCCATAGTTTTATCATTAGTGGAAAACTTCTTTGTTAGGTTTTTATTTAATTGAGCTTGCCCTAACACAAGATCTATCAAATAAGGTTGATTCGAATTGTAATTGGAATTGAAGTTCGAATTACCTTCTTTGAATGGTGGACGTGATTGGTTGTTCCACCCGTTATTACCTCCTTGTGGATGGAACCCATTGTTGATGTAGGTGTTGTACTCATGGGTCTCAAGGCAATTGTTCCCCCAAATGTCCACTTTCACCATAGACCTCGCATGTCATATGCAAGTCCATGGCCTTGACAGTGACGTACATTGTCTCCTTCTCATGGGTACGCTCGTCAAGCCTTTTTTTCAGGAGGTCCATTTTTGTGGCAAGCATATCCGTCTCCTTCACGGTATGCATGCCTTTTTTTTGTTCATCTTGGAGCCTCTCATCACCCCACCATTGATTGGACTCCATGTTCTCAATGAGAGATGTAGCTTCATTGATGGTGAGTGAGAGGAAGGCTCCTCCAGTAGTGGCATCAATGTGTCCTCTTGACATGGGGGTTAACCCATTGTAGAAGTTCTGGACAACTAGCCAATTCTTCATCCCATGGTATGGGCAGGCAAGGATGTATTCTTGTAGCCTCTCCCACGCCTCGGGGATGGATTCCATAGTATTCTGCTAGAAATTTGAAATTCTCCCCCTCAGGGCGTTGGTTTTGTCCATAGGGAAGAATTTCATGAGGAACGCCATGGAGCATTTAGCCCACGTGCTAACAACTTCCTTGTCCTTGTAAAACTACTGCTTCGCCTTCCCCACGAGGGAGAAGGGAAACGGACGGAGCCTTATGTTCTCTGGTGCGACATATTTTATGATTATAATGTCGCACAGCTCGAGGAAGTGTTGAAGATGTGCGTTTGCGTCCTCGCTAGGCAAACCATAGAAAGGGTTTTCCTGCACCATTGTGATCAGCCTGGTCCAGAGTTCAAAGTTTCCATTTCCCGTGTTGACAGCGGACCCAACGGGCACGTTGGCAATAGCGGGGACGGACTACTTGTGGAGTGACTTTTGGGCCATAGCGGTAGTAGCGGATGGTGTGGGGGTGATTGGTTCATTTGTTGGTGGAGTGGTAGAAGAGGAAACAGTACGAGACTAGTTCTTCCTTAGGAGTGCCTCCAGATTTTTGGTGAAGTTCGTCGGTAAATCGAAACCAGTCTAACACTATCCTGTTTTCGCCCACAACAGGAGAAAACAAGCAAAGTTATCCTGTTATGAGCAATGGCTACTACACATGCATATTATCATGAACATGTCCTAATAGATTCTTTTAACCGATGCCTTCCCCAGCAACAGCGCCAGAAATGCTTGATGGCATTTCTAAACGCAATCACCAAGTATGGAGTTTTAAGTCCATCCCCGGCAACGGTGCCAGAAATGCTTGTTGGCGTTTCTTAGCGTAATCACTAGGATTGGGGTTTCCTAGCAATAGCACCAGAAATGACATGAATATTCCACAACCGCGCGGATATATCGTTGTAGCATTTCACTCGGAAGTATTCAGGTATCATTCATTTATATTTTCCTTAAGGAAGGCATGGTGTAAAAGTCTCTAGTAGGGACATGGTCAAGATAACATGACTGCATAATAGACCAAAGTCCATAACAGGGGTCACTATAAACTCACTTTGGGCACCGGCTTATACTTGGTCTGGCAAGCACCTCCGGCCTCCAGCTCTACGCCGTATCCGAACGTGGGGGATTACGAAGGACGGACATGGCTGTCACCACCTGCCGTCTATCCCTCACCTGTGGGGGATTACGAAGGATGTGAGAGAGGCTCTTGTGTTGTGGTGTGTGTTTGAAGAGAGCCCCACCCCTCTTGTTATACAAGCATGGAGGTCGGTTTGGCCCTAGTAAATTAGGAAACTACCCTATACCGCCTCAGCATGCCGCCATGCACCCGCCTGCAGAGGATGGGCCCGGGCTACACTGCCTGGGGTGCGGGCGCACCAAGGGTGCGGCCACACCCTGGCTGGCTCGCCTGGCCATCACCTTTGCCAGGTGGGCTAGGGCTGGGGCTGGGGCTAGGCCCCTCCCACGTCGGTGCTCGGCCTAGGTTTTGTCATGAAGGTGGGCTTCTCCTTATTCCTTTGCACGGATTCTGCTTTACGCTTTGTCTAAAGGCGCACTTTGATCACATTTTCCATGTATTCCAGATATATGTCCTGCAAAATACTAATTCTCCAATACATGTGGAAACGTGTCAATATAAATTACATATATGTGTAAGTTATGCTAGTTTTCCTCTTTTTGCATCTTAATTGGCGGTCAGATTCGGTCGATAAGCACTGCCAACAATGGTCTCGTGTGTCAGGTCTTCAACTCCCAAGTAGTCACACAACATGGTCGCCCGCCGCTTCAAGGGTTGGACTCGCCACTCGATCATAGTCCGCAGGACCGCGACGCCGTCCGATTCGGCCAACACCTGACCCTCGAGGATCTATAAGATCTCTGTCACCTTCGACGGCCGCGTCTTCTCGCACGCCTAACTCCATGAGGCCAACCTCACTGGCGCAACATTAGATAAAGGAGGGAGGGGAGCGGTGGTGTTGATGCAAAAGAGAATCTGCAAACACAAAGGGCTAATACCCGAATCGATATCCAAAGCGTGCCAGTCGATTTGACCTGTTAATCGACAAGGATGAAGATACGAGCACTTTGGTCCTGACAACAGCGATACGCCCGGAAGTCACGGCCAAGAGGTACTCACGCGGAACTCGAGAATCGCCGAAGGTTGCACTGAAACGATGCAACTCGCCGAATCAATGAGAACTCGTAAAAAGGAAAAATATGCAAATTGACGAAGTCACCGAAAAGTAAGTAGATGCAAATAGGAGTAAAAATTGGTTTTTGATATTGATTCTTTCCTATTACATTGCCCCTCAATCTATATTTATACCCTGATCTAAAGAGACAAAACCAAATACGACTAGGACACCAAGTCCATATCTAAGGAAACACGTGACTCTTACATGAATCATACTCTAACAAATATAGAAAAGGAAATCAACTCCTATCTATTTCCCTGTCCGCCTCGATTACGATGGAATTCTCACCGACCTCCTTTCCATCGGCATACTTCCTGTTTCATTGGCAGTAGTTTTCAAGCCTTCCTTCATCGGCATCGACACTAATATCTCCAACCTTATCGGCAACACCCGAGTCTAAATCAACCTTTCCATCGATCACCACCATTCATCGGCAACCATCTTTACAAGCTGATTTTCACGGCTGTCAGCGTATACAGTAACTCTCCTCCTGCCGATTAGCCCACTCTGGTCATTTTGACACGTGCAAAAAACGGTGTCAACACATGCCCCCCAATTTCGGAGTATAAAACCATTAATGCTCCGAAATTTACTCCAGATAACGTTTGCCTTCGCCCAATTACCGTAACTCATCCTCCAAGCCAAAACTTGATATGTTATCAAATCTAATCAAATCTAGTCCTGATTCACGCACCTCAGTAAATATCGCACAATTTCCAACCACTCTTGCCCTGATTATGGTTAAGATACCAAAACAATAATCCATCGGTAAGATCCCTACATAATAATGCCGCCATTTTCAGAATTAAAATATCCTATACCGAGATCTCTTCCAAGTCATGATTACTTGCCATCAAATCATCTGTACAATCCCTTGATTATCGTGCGAACAGTTACCATATCCATCTGAACCACCTCGACCCACATGCACACGGCATAGAGATAAGTCCAGAATACCCCTACTCCAAGCGGCTTATAAATAGATTTCTCCGGAACGCTCGTCTTCTACCCTCAGACTCCAACCTTTGGCATTCTCTCTTTCCGGCGGCGACTCCGACGAACAACTGCGCGACCTCAACCAACAAGAACTTTTCTCCAGCGTCAACCTCGAGTCTCCAGCTCGTGCCCCCATCTACCTCAAGATAATGGCAATCAACTTCGACGTCCCTGCGGTTCGTTCCACTTCCGTTACTTTTTACCTCGATTCCTCTGGTCTTGGCGAGTTTATACAGTTGGTAATTTTTTCTCTTTTTCTTTGTTCTTCGGATCCTCTAAACTTAGGAACTTCGCAACAAATTAGTTATTCCAACCGATCAGCCGCATTTCCAATGCCTAGGACCAATGGGCAACCCAGATCCAACTGATCTGATTAATGCAGAGGTTAACAGAATCCCTTTTAGAGCCCAAAATTTCTCTCTGAATTTATGGAAAGATACATTCCGATCTTGGCCCAAAACCACCAAAGGGTGGAAAGATTGGTACTTGAGGGTCAACAGGTTGATGCAAGTACACTGGGCAGAACGGAAGCTAGACCAATGCATTAGGCTATCCATTGTCGATATGCAAAAGAACGAGTCAATGATGATTGCAGCTGCTTACTTCTGGTCAGACACAACAAATACTTTTATGTTTGGACATGGCCTAGCTACCCCCACACTTGCCGATGTCTACATGCTCACTGGCTTGGACATTTCAACTGCCGATGAAGGCTCCATCTATGGCAGAAAATCTGAACATAGGGTGAATACCCATAACATCGGCGGTTGACGGGATATATTCAAGAATGCCAGAGGACCGGACAGGTTAACCAGAGGGAACATGCCACATTCTTGAATATGTGGTTAGAAAAATTTATCTTCGTGGTCGATCAAGAGGACCAACCAACGCCTTTCCTCCCGCATGGTGAACTCTTGGCCAATGGTGTAAGGTTTCCTCTTGGCCGATACCTTCTGAGCTCCACTTATCATCTTCTTCATCAAGTGTCTCAGAAACTTTTGCTTGGCGAACCCATCGGCAATTTAGGAGGCCCATGGTGGTTTATCAACATGTGGCTGAATGCCCATATGCAAAAAACGTCTCGCAATGGGACTTCTTTGCCCAACAATTCCCACGAGAAATTGTGAAGACCACGTGCTTGGGGATGAGGAATCGGCAACACGCTCACCCCCTCAATTTTGGTGAAGCCACAATTGTCCTCCCCCGAACAGAGGCCAATGAAGACCAGATCGCAGATTCTTCCAAAACTTCTACAATGGTCTTTCTCGTGATCATAGGGCCTGGGTACCTTATATTGACGAAGAAAATAGATTCCCCCTTCTCTTCAACTTTGCCGATGACACTCTGAATCAAGATAAAGAACTCATGATGGCCATCATTACTCCCTGTGGCAATCCCAAAGAAACACATTCGAGAGCGGAAAAACACCAATATCACGTATGAATTTTACAATCCATCGGCAAGTATCCCGTCAATTGGCTTTTGGGCAACTGCCAATCAAACTTTGTTTTGCCGATGTGATCAAACCCAGAGAAACAATCACCTGCGGAACAGATTGGAGCAGGTAGTGCTACTCTCCCCGATGCCGATACTACTACGGATGTCGATATATCCATCCGGACGCCAACATCTTTCATCACCGAATCATATAAGCAATGGTGGCGAGAGTGGAGGGAACAACTATTTGCAATATCTGCTCACACATATCGGCACATGATCGACCCTGAATACACTATTCCCGATGACGCAGTAAGTTTCTTTTAACTCCCTTCTGCTTTTTCCTTTCATATATCGGTAACTAACTTTCTCGTGACAGGTTAACAACCCAGCACCATCTATGAGCAAAAGTGGGAAACCCTTCGATCTTCGGCCTGTTTCCCCGATATCACCGATCGGCTACAACGCCCCCACCTTAGCTGCTTTGACTCACCAGAAGACCCGTGCCAAGACCATCACTTCCAAGTCCAAATTGGCTACAGCTAGGGCCACTCCATTGGCTGCTGCTACAACCCTGATCAAGGCATTCAAGGTAACAACCCTGTTTATTTCTACTCATGCCAATCACAAACTGTATTAACATTAATCATCAGGGTGTAAGAGCCGCTGCTGGATCATCATCGGCAATTCCTCCGACATCAAGCACCACTACCTCTGACAAACCTTCAGAGGTATTCCTTTGATTTTACATTTTATCTGTTAAATATGATACCTTACACTTGTTTTGCAGCAACAAATGGGTACATCGGCAAGCATACCAGATGTTCAAGCTCCACAACCAACAAGTGCCAATGCCCCCCAGCCAACCGTTGCTGAGGCACAAGCAAAGCGCAAAGCCTTAACAGATGCCGAGGCACAGCCAAAACGACAGAAGTCCATGCCGATCCCCACATCTGCCCCAACGTCCGCAAGCCGGCCAGAATCAATCGATGCAACCGAGCAAGCAGTTGATCCTCCTGTACAGGACATACCATCGGTCATCATACCCCAAGAGCCAACCACTGATGAGGCCACAGAGGATATCCCATCGGCAAGCTCAGCCGATCCTCCACACAGCATACTCCAGACTGCTTCCTCCAGCCAAGTACAGGAAATTGCCTTGAAACAGGTAAGCCGATTGACCTAGTCGATTTATAATATTCATACTTATCCTTAACTGACCTCTTTTTCTTTTTTTCTCAGGAACAAGACTCCCCAAACAGCCTATTTTCCTTTGCCATTGACGTTTCTGACGATGATGGAGAGGAAACAAGTTCTTCCCTTGCACTGGGAACAATATCGGCAGAAATTAAGTCCAAGTTGGAAGCTCTCCTGGACTTGTTACAGCAGGATACCGCCCAACTGGTAGATGACTCGGACCCCGCAAAGGCAATTTTCAAAACAATCCGTGGCCAGGTCCCTGCCAATGTTGAAGAAGCACTCTTCCCGGCAGCCCATTTAGAAAGCCGCCAACTGCAATATCAACGGGCTGCTCAACGCATAGCCGATAGAGCAGCTCAGGCTCAACTCAAAGAAGAGATGCTACACCTGAAACAAATTGCAGATGAGAAGCACAAGGGCATCGGCAACTTGCAGACTTCGGGCGCTGAACTTAAGCAGAAAATCTTAGATTTATCGGCAAAGAGGATGGCTCTATTGGCTGAATTAAAAGAAGTTGAGGCAGCCTTAATTCATGCCCAACAAGAAGAAAGCCAGCTACCCGATGCCATCAAGGCCCTTTAGCAAGAAAGAGACATCCAGGCTCGCAAAGCCTTGGCCATGAAGAAAAAACTCAAGCCTGTGGAGGGTGCTGCCGATGAAGACATCAAAGAAATGAAGGAAGCCGACCAGATTCGCCTGCGTGCGATATTGGCTATCCAATCCTTGTTAAACTTGTAAATCTTGTCTATTGCATTGGCACTTTATGAGACATTGACATCCTTGTATAATTTTAGCCGATAGGACTGTTATCGGCACTTATACTTTCATGCATCCATCCAAATACTAGGGTAATATTTCTTTAAATATTTTCCATTTAATGCTCTGGGAAACACAACCCCTTCGAGGGTTTCTAGAATATATGCGTTACCAGGAACAGACTAATTTATCCGATATGGACCTTCCCAATTAGGAGACCACTTTTCAAACTTTGAACTTTTAGTCCCAATCGGTAAAATCAATTTCCAGACCAGATCTCCCTCGGCAAACTCCTTTATCTTCACCTTCTTGTCATACCATCTGGCTATTCTTTTCTTATTTTCTTTGATGCTAACTAAAGCTCTTAACCGATGACCCACCACATCTTCCAACTCATCCTTCATAAGAGTATCATAATCATCGGCTGTCAGCTGATTTTGAGAACGTATTCGCCTAGAGCCAGTTTTAATTTCCCAAGGCAATACTGCGTCGTGTCCATATACTAACTGATAAGGCATTACTTTGGTTGTACCATGACATGACATCCGATATGACCACAAGGCTTCATTTAATACTGTATGCCACCTCCTAGGATTTTCTTCAATTTTGCGCTTAATGAGTTTGATGATCCCTTTGTTAGAAGCCTCAGCCTGACCATTAGCTTGAGCATAATATGGAGAAGAATTTAAAACTTTAATTCCCATACCTACAGCAAACTCATCAAATTCTCCCGATGTAAACATAGTACCCTGATCGGTAGTGATAGTTTGAGGAATACCAAATCGGTAAACAATATGCTCTTTCACAAAATCGATCATATTAGCCGATGTCACCTTTTTTAAAGGAATTGCCTCAACCCATTTTATGAAATAATCGGTAGCAACCAGAATAAATTTATGTCCTTTGCTCGATGGCGGATAAATCTGACCGATGAGATCGATAGCCCATCCCCGGAACGGCCAATGTTTAATTATAGGGTTCATAGCCGATGCAGGCGCTCTTTGAATATTACCAAACTTTTGACACCCCTAACATCCTTTAAAATATTTAAAACAATCTTCAATAATAGTCGGCCAATAGTATCCATTCCTTCTGATCATCCACTTCATCTTGAAAGCCAATTGATGCGCTCCACACACTCCTTCATGAATTTCACCCATCAAACTTTTCGATTCATCACTGCTAACACATCTGAGTAAAACTCCATCTATAGTTCGATAATATAATTCATCATCGAGGAGCACATACTTGGTAGCTTGGAACCTTATACGCCTTTCAACCTTTTTATATGGATCCTTTAAATAATCGACAATCTCCTTTCTCCAGTCATCGGTATCAACTGCCGATGTTAGCACTTCCTGAATAGGCTGATACCCTGAAGCATGCTGAGCTAGTCGATTAGCCTCTTCATTATGCAGTCGAGAAATATGTTCGAGACGAAAATCTCTAATCCCTTTCAACAATTGCAAACATCTTTCATAATACGAAATTAAAACTTCACTTCGGCATTCATAAATCCCAGCCAATTGATTTATAACTAGCATAGAATCACCAAAGATTTCAACAGCATCGGCACGTATCTCCTTCAGTAATTCTAACCCTTTTATCAAGGCTTGGTATTCAGCCTGATTGTTTGTCGATGTAGCAACAATCGGCAATGAAAACTCATACTTCTTTCCTTGAGGTGAAATCAACACAATGCCAATACCTGCTCCTTCACCACATTTGGACCCATCGAAGAAAAGTGTCCAAGGGGCAACTTCCAGAGAGTCCATCAGATTACAATGTCGAGTGACAAAATCAGCCATAACTTGCCCCTTAACCGCCTTTAGTCGATTCGTAACGTAGTTCAAATTTCGATAATGCTAAAATCCACTTGCTGATTCTACCACTTAATATCGGCATCGACAGCATATACTTGACTACGTCGTCTTTGCATATGACCGTACATTCGGCAGATAACAAATAATGTCTTAATTTAACATAAGAAAAGTATAAGCATAGACATAATTTCTCGATGGCCGAATACCTTGTCTCAGCATCCACTAATCTTCTGCTCAAATAATAAATAACACGTTCTTTCCCTTCAAATTCTTGAATAAGAGCTGAACCGATAACGGTATCATCGGTTGACAAATACAACTCGAAAGGTTTCCCATGTTGAGGTGGAACTAGCCTTTGGAGGATTTGTTAAATATTTCTTAATTTCATCTAGGGCTAATCACGCTCGACTCCCCATACAAATTCTCGATCGGCTTTTAATTTAAGTAATGGACCTGAAAGCCTTGATCTTACCCGATAGATTAGATATGAATCTTCTAATGAAATTAATCTTACCGATCAAAGATTGCAATTCAGTTTTATTGGCAGGAGCAACCACCTTGTTAATTGCATCAATAGACTTCCCTCATTGATTTCGATGCCTCATTGATGCACCATAAAACCCAAGAATTGACTCCGCCGATACACCAAATGCACATTTATTAGGATTCATCTTCAATCCATGCTTCCTTGTGCACTCCAAAGATTTTTCATAGATCGGCTAGATGTTTTGTGATATCTCCGGACTTAATTACTACATCATCAATATAGATCTCCACTAATGTGCCGATGTATTCATGAAAAATAAAGTTCATAGCTCTTTGACAAGTAGCGCCGGCATTTTTCAAACCAAACGTCATGACTATCCACTCAAACAACCCTACATGACCGGACATCCGAAAGCGATCTTGGGAATATCTTCTTGACCATGAATATTTGATTGTAACCTGCATTACCATCCATGAAGTCGATAATTTGATGTCCAATGCAAAGATCAATCAACAAATCAGCAATCGGCATTGGATAGCCATCCATCGGTGTGGCTTTGTTGAGATTCCCGAAATCAATACAAACACGAAGTTTTCCATTTTCTTATAAACAGAACCACATTAGAGATCCACTCGCATATCGACTTTGCCGAATAAACTTTGCCTCAATTAATTTAGTTATTTCGGCCCTAATGTCGAAGTGTATTAGGTTGGATCATGCTACCGGGCTGCCGATGTGGCCGAAATCCAGATTTGATAGGTAACCGATGTTCAACTATCGATCGGTCTAATCCAGCATCTCAAGATAATCCCAAGCAAAACAATCTTTATATTCTTTTAACAAATCAATTATTTGTCGCTTACACTTGGAATCTAACTTAGCACTAATAAAAGTAGGTCTTGGCCTACCGCCATCACCAATATCTACTTCTACTAAATCATCCGCCGAGGTGAACCCTTGACCTAATTTTCCATCATCGGCAAACCTATCCATTAAAACTCTTCTTCGTAAATGCGCTTGGATCATGGAATTTCATAATCAAGCAACTCTAAGGAACTCTTTTTTCCAAACTTCTCCCGATATGCATTTAGTTCGCTCATAAGTATCTCGATTTTGCCGATGCTATGATATAAGAAGAATCACCAGGACAACCTCAATCTTATCCCCAATCCATCGCATGACGAGGCATTGATGCATTGTAGAAGGAACACAACAATTAGCATGAATCCAATCCCTCCCTAGAAGCAGATTATATGCACCCTTGCCATTAATAACAAAGAACGTCGCCGGCAATGTTTCTTGCCGATGGTCAATTCAACGATATCTTGCCCTTTAGCCGGTGACACATTGCCTTCAAAATCCTTCAAAGATCATATCGGTTTTGGTCAAGTCTTGATCTCCCTTACCAAGTTTCCGATACATCACATAAGGCATAATATTAATCGCAGCCCTCCGTCGATAAGTATCTTAGATATGGCTGCCCATCAACTCGCCTTTCACAAACAAAAGCCTTAAGATCTTGTCTCTCGTCATCGGTAGGTTTTCAAAAACATACCATCATTGGATCTAGTGTCAATCTGAGCTACTTGATCGAGAGAGAACAACTTCTTCCTCATTATCGAGATAGTGCCAAAAACTCCATTGGCAACATGAATACCATATTAACATCCGCCGATGGACCCTTATTTTTGTGTTTTACCCGCCGCCATCATTGATGACCGGACCTCTCATTGGAGGAATTTTCCTCTCGGTATAAATCTTCCCGATGCTCACGTTGCATCCTCCTTTTCTGTGTCTTTGTCAGACCCTCCGGGCACCATCGAGGAAACTTGGTCTTCCAAACCGACTAATAACAGATCCCAGTTGATTCTACACAGCGTATATTAGGGTCCTTGTAGAATATTTCTTCATCGGGAACTCTTGCGTTTGCCATCTCCTCAAGCTCCTCTTGATTCCTTGGAAAATATCCAGCGCGTTTACCAAGCCTCTTATGTACACTAAGTTCGCCCTTGACCGATCATCATGCATCGATGCTCGCCTCGATCGGCTCATTGATAAATAAACCCTGATTGCCAGGTTGAAACCTCCTTTCTGACCGATTAACCCCATAATAACCATTGCACTCAGGGCAATTTTCAACAGTTGGCAATTTAATACCTTCTTCCCAGCAATGGATGAAAAACGGACACCTCCAATGATCTTTATGCCGATTCCATTCTTCCCGACGTCTCTCTTCTTGCTGTTGTCGATATCGGTCCTTACGCTGACGCCAACCCTCCCGCGCCTTCGATGGGTAATCACAATGCCGGTCGAGGAGGGTTTTTGACTCACCGCTTTCTCCCAAAGAAACCCTTACTTTTTGCATCATCGGTAGTTATCCGATGTTGGGGATCCAACGATGCGTTTTTTCAGCAAAGACATCGGCGTCAATACCTTGGTCTTCCCTTTGGCCTCCAACATATTTCTTTGGAAAAGGGTGTTGATCAATTTTCATCGGTTTCGGGCCTTGCAAGTACCAAACTTAATTCTCCCAGATTCAATAGCCGATTGTAATCGCTGTTCTGAACACCTTGCACTCATTTGTCTTGTGTGAAGTTGCATTGTGCCATTTGCAAGACAAGATCTTCTTCAACTCTTGTCGATGGGATCACATGATTAGGTGATGACTTAATTTGGCCCTCTTGAAGCGTAAGATCAAATATCTTGTCGGCCTTGGTGATATCAAAGGTAAACTTTTTCGGCTCTTTTCGACCAAAGGGACAAGATATCGGCTTTTTATTCTTAACCCACTCAGCCTAAGCCGATAATCGGTTCTTCATCGTAATCGTAATCTCCTACTTCTTCAACAAATGATACTTTTTACTCCAATTCTTTTTAGGTTCAAAACCCTAGTATCTTGATCGAGATCCTTTGATCAAGATGGTGAGGCTTTCAAACTCCGAGAAGCATATCATCTTTAAGATGTGGCAATAACCCTTGAAAGCCAGATCGGCAAGTGCCGATCATCCAAAGACCAGTGTAGCACTTATTTTTTACATCTCGTAGCCTTTGCACAAAGCTTTCTACCGATCATCATCATTACTGTTGTCTCAATTTTACTAAATCGGTAAGCTTCTTTTCATGGATTCCAACAAAGAAATACTTATGAAATTGTTTTTCTAGATCAGCCCAAGTAATAATAGAATTTGGTGGTAATGAAATGAACCATGTAAATGCTTGATCCGCATAAAGATGATGAAAATAATCGAACTCTTAATTCATCTCTCGCTAGTTGCCTCTCCACATTGAATAATGAAGCGATTGACATGTTCCATTGTTGATGTATCATCTTGCCTAGAGAATTTAGTGAAATCTGGTACCTTGTACCGATTTGGGAGAGGAATTAAATCATATGCAGGAGGGTATGGAGTCCGATAAGAATAAGTATTGACATTGGGCTTTATCCCAAACCGATCCTTCATAATTTTCGCTATCTTATCAGCTTAAAAAGCATCACCTCCTGCCGATTTAACCTGGCTGAATTTCTACAGAGGTAGGTACTGCCGATATCCTTCCACATATCTTTGTGGCTCACGATCTCCAAAGAATTGGCATATTTGCCATTACTTGTGGTCCATTAACTTTCTTTGGAAAGGATTCATCTATTTGAAATTGCCGATGCTTGATTCTAGAAACCAGCTTGCATATGACCTTGTTGAATCCCTGCAACCTGCTGATTTTGCTGAAATGTATGTTGAACAGGTAACTGTCCTGACCAACCATTATTGGAACTCATCGGTACAAAACTTACCGATGGCTGGTAATTTGCTGACATTGTTGGATAATTATAACCAGCTTGAGGCATGAACTGAACCCCAGTTTGACTCATATAGGGCTTTTTCTCTTTGCATCGGCAGTAAGCTTGCCGATGGACTTGAATTGGGTGTTTGAACCAAAGGCATCTGGAAACCTCCTGGAGTTGGTTGCACAGTAGTTGCTATGGCATATTGAGGCACTTGAGCCATCGGCGAAACAACCGATGGTATAGGAGCTTTTCCTACTGCATTAAACACTTGAGGTAACCCAGGATTGAAAGCAGATGACTCCGGAGGCATACCATATCCCCACCAATTAGCGGGAATCTGGCTATTCTGAGACACAGGGCCTGACATAGCTGATGCCGATAGATCTATATTAAGTTGAACTCGTCCTCTGGTAGTACCGAATTTGATCGTATCGGTGTAGATTGAATATTAGGTAAGTTTCACCGACATCGGAGGAGAAGTAACTGCACTCCACCCTAGCGGCCGAGGGAGCCGATGGAGTATTGACAGATGTTGGCTCGGTTGGTGATAGCGGTGCCCAACGTAATGCGGTGACGCTTGTCCTTCTTTGAGAGTTCGAACCACAACATTATATGAGCAAAGATTGGACAGCACATTGGAATGATTAATCAAAGCATGATTTACTCTGTAATTAACCATCTCTTGAAGTTTACCAGGATTGGAGTCAAAGGTAACCTGCCAAGGCAACGGCAAATCTTGCTTTTGGATGACTTGCCCACTCTTGTTCAGGCTAAACGATCTCAGATAAAGCTGCCTATATTCTTCTATAGCCTTTTCCAAAGCCTGCCTCTGCTCTTCCTTAAGATCTTCTTCTGATACCGCGATAATGTTCCCACGAATCGATCTCGGATTGATCATATTGATCGGATTGATGTGTCCCACTAGGCGTGCCAAAAGATGTGTTGATGCAAAGAGAATCTGCAAACACAAAGGGCTAATACCGAATCGATATCCAAAGCGTGCGGTCGATTTGACGGACTCGTTAATCGACAAGGATGAAGATACGAGCACTTTGGTCCTGACAACAGCAATACGCCCGGAAGTCACGGCCAAGAGGTACTCACGCGGAACTCGAGAATCGCCGAAGGTTGCACTGAAACGATGCAACTCGCCGAATCAATGAGAACTCGTAAAAAGGAAAAATATGCAAATTGACGAAGTCGCCGAAAAGTAAGTAGATGCAAATAGGAGTAAAAATTGGTTTTTGATATTGATTCTTTCCTATTACATTGCCCCTCAATCTATATTTATACCCTGATCTAAAGAGACAAAACCAAATACGACTAGGACACCAAGTCCATATCTAAGGAAACACGTGACTCTTACATGAATCATACTCTAACAAAATAGAAAAGGAAATCAACTCCTATCTATTTCCCTGTCCGCCTCGATTATGATGGAATTCTCACCGACCTCCTTTCCATCGGCATACTTTCTGTTTCATTGGCAGTAGTTTTCAAGCCTTCCTTCATCGGCATCGACACTAATATCTCCAACCTTATCGGCAACACCCGAGTCTAAATCAACCTTTCCATCGATCACCACCATTCATCGGCAACCATCTTTACAAGCTAATTTTCACGGCTGTCAGCGTATACAGTAACTCTCCTCCTGCCGATTAGCCCACTCTGATCATTTTGACACGTGCAAAAAACGGTGTCAACAGGTGGCATCATCCTGAATGTAGAACCAGTGTCCGTGCCAGCCAGAGTTCAAAGATTTTAGCGGCAAGCATGGGTAGCTACAAGAGACCCCATGGTGCATCTGAAGATTCATCCCACCCATGGGAGCAAGCACGCTGTTGTCAGAACCGTACACCTTGCGGGTTTTCACCTCAAAAACCCTCCAGAATAGGTCTTTGTTGGGCGTTATCCCTAATAAGGCCTTGCACAAGATGACGAAGCCCGCCAGCTGTGACACCACATTGGGAGGAAGGTGCTGCAGCTGGATTCCATACTCGTGAAGGAAACCACGGAGGAAGTCAGACGCCGGGATCCCAAACCCGCGCTTGTGGAGGTCAATGAATGACACCGCCTCCCCAGGCTATGGGTGAGGCACCACCTCACCGGTAGGGGCCCTCCATTTGGTGACCTCCTTGAGTGCAAGGTGACCCTTCGCCATGAGGCGCTGCAGCTTCGCCTCCATCACCAACAAAGGTATCCACTCTCCCATTTGACGACATAGGCGAAAGAAGAGGCGAAAGCGGTGGAGCAGATGGCAACGGCAGCGACCCACGTGACCTAGAGGTAAATCTCACGAACTCGACCCCTTTCATTGTATCTCTCGTTCAAATTGTAGGAGCGGCGGTAGAAGGCAAGAACAAGGTAAGGGATCGGCTTGGATAGAGGGAGCTATTTATGTGGCGGCAATCTGGGAAGTGAACCGCACCCGCATGGATTTCACCCTAGTATGGGCCCCACAAGCCCTCAAGAAATGAGCCAGCGCACCATAACGTGTAGGGATGCCATTAAGACGCAGAATCCGGGGAGGTCGACTGCCCCTAGGATTCACGCGCAGAGCGTCCCACGGTCATCATGACCGAAGAACACGCACGCGATCACACACCAAGTGAACGCTGATAAGCCACGGTCGCGGCAAGGGAGGCCCGATAGCCCCCAAGCCCATGTGCAAGGTCACCGATCGTGACCACGACCCAACGTCGTGCTTAGGAAATCCACTCCTGGGCCTGTCCTTAAAAGGGCTCGAGGCCACAAAGGGATAGGGACAGGGAGGAGATAGGCCCCTGTGGCTCTAATCGGTGGTACGAAGACACACGACCATCTCTCTCTATGTTCGAGTCGTCCGCTTTGAAGTCTCTCGAGTTGACCCCCTCTGGCGGGGAGGCATCTTGCCCCTTGGCCGCTACAGAGGCGGTTGGGGACCGACGAGATTGATGATCGACAAATTATGGGACGTCTCTTGATGAGGCACAACCGAACTCCACATCGATTGGGGAGGATATCGAGTCCTGCTCGAATTACCTATCGACCCCGACGAGGCGCACTGCTCCGACCACGTGGTTACGGTGGACATGCCTCTCCCCACCTGGGGTGAAACCAAAATTTGCCTATAGCAAGGCACCACGACCCCTCGGGTCATGAAGGGCATCAGGGAAAGAAGGAAGTGGGCACCAGCGGCCCCACTATTAGGATGAGGCCTAGCCTCAACCGCTTCCTCCCTGAGACCAGGATTCTCGGCCTTCGAACGGATAGCAACGCATCCACCAAGGATCACAACCTAGACGGCGCCAGGTCGAGACGTCGACCCTTGGTCAGGGAAGGCATCTCAGAAACCCTGGCGCCGCTCGAAAAACACTCCTTCTCTCCTAGAAATTCTCCTCTTCCCTCACTCTCTTAACATCTAACCGATCGGAATAGCTTATGGCTACAACCATGGGTGCCTCAAATGGTAGAAAGGTCTCCATTTATAGGCCTGGGATGGACTGAGTAGCCCGAAACCCCCACGCCGCGTGGCGAACCACGGGAGGTCGCAACCATCGTTAGATGCCCGCATAAGGTTAGGAAAATTGAGACCCTCACAAAGGCGAACCGGTAAGACGTCGACGAGACTACTCGATCCTGCCTAGGTCACAAGCCCCAACACGCAGCACACTAACACGGCACATAATAGGGCTCGGCTATCACGTACCACATCAGGGCACCAGGACAGGATGGGACACAACGACCACATACCGCATTGAACACACCAGCCCGTAAGGGGTCGAGCGACGAAGCTCGAATAAGCCAAGACTATGAACCCTAGCACAACGCACACGCATCTCATTGCTTTCATGATCACTTCATGATCGTAAAAATTCTCGGGGGGCTACTATCGGGGTCATAACCCCGAGGTGTCTCAAGGCATCGATTAGTTAGCAGGCCACACGGCCCGCAATTTCTCAGCTAGCGAAGGCCCAAACGATCGAGGCCCAGCTAAGCCAAGCGAACTAGGCCAGACGCTAAGGCCAGGGTCAGCCACGACCCCTTCCTCCTGCCTTAGCCGCACGACGCTCGAAAGGCGCACAACCTCTCCCTCATCACGAACCCCAGAGGGAACAGGGAGAGGTCGTGCCCAGCCAAGCGTGCTTGCTCTGACAAGAATAAGCACGCCGCACTGACGCCGCAAGGACCGAGGGGACAGCAGTCACCTCAGTCCGGTTAGATGCCATCCCTATGCCACACTGCATAGACAAGACAACACCGCACAGCGGTGAGGACCGGTATGGAACCCACCGTACAAATACGGTCCGACAAGATGAAGGTATGACTCCACCCACTACGGGATGAGACCCACGACGAGAGCCTTGACTTAGAGGCCATCCAGATTAGCAAAGCCACGACCCCAATGATTGGGATCATGGCCCTCAGCTCCTCAAGCCAATCAGATATCGATGACCATGGGGCGGCTACCAACTCCTGTACGACGTCCCAGGAAACGATGACGAAGACCACGACAGAGACCACGTCGCACAGGACGGCTGGCGAAGCACCAGCGTGCCTACAGTGCTGCTATGACCGGCACAATAACATCACGCCACGCCATTCCGCGACGTGGCCACAAGACCATGATGACAACCACGCCCGAACATGTACCTCAAGACAGCGTAACCTGCAAGCCAAGTTAGCTAGGCCCTCCCTCAGGCTTATGACCCTTCGGTCGATGGAACCTACTGCTTTGTAAATGCCCTGGCCCCGAACTCTATATAAGGGCAGCCAGGGCACCATCTCCGGACATTCTCATCCTCTACCATTTTACTCATTCTCCATCGTAGCAAGGCTCCTGGAGCTTCTCTTCACGCAGTCCATCTCCTAGCTCTAGCTCTCCATCCTCTTCCACCATTCTTGCACCCCCCATCGTAATAACTTTAGAGCATTCAAGCGAGGAACATGCACTCGATCATCTCTGAGACTGGACGTAGGGCTCCGGCCTGAACCAGTATAGCTTCTCGTGTCTTTTGGACGCTATCATCATATTCTTAGAGCACCGTGGCAATCGTATAAATTTATTAGTTCGGTTTACAAAACACCAATACTGTATGATTCGGATGCTAGACGAAGGTTTAGTGTTGTAGTGAGATTTTTTATTTCGGTCAATTTTTATTTATTTTTCCCGGTGCGTGTTTTTCATTTCCCAATCCATATTCCATCCGTCAGTCCATCTGTGCCAATTTTGCCATTCCAGTATTCCACCGCTCTTTTCTTTTCCGCCTCTCTTTCTTTTCCCTTTTTCTTATCAACTTAAAAACCAAATGTACAAATATTGTAGGTCTTTCAACCCTTGATCTTTCAATGATCACTAAGAGACAAACATTTTTACCACTAAGTATGTAGTTCTGATTATGAATGAAATTTATTCTTATTAGAACCTAGATTAGCTAAATGGTTCAACTAATCAAAACATGAACTGAATTAAACAATTTGTTATCCAATTAATATAAACAAAATATATATAAGGCCAAGCTACATATTATTGCAAATATTAACTAATACCATGGATGTCATGATTATCAATAAAATAAATTTAGCCTTCAAATTTTATAAAAAAGAGTAACACATAAATAGATATGTAACATTCTATTGTTGTTTTTCATGATCATTTGATGTTTTTTCACCCGTGGCAACGCACGGGCATGTTTGCTAGTAACTATAATAAAGACAAAAAAATATTGAGCGCAAATCTTTTACTCGTGAAATCATAAAAATCTTTTAAAAAATATACTTAGGAGTTTTTAGAAATTTGGAACTATGTATAGTGCATCAATAGATGTACTATTATAGCAAAATTCAAACTCAATCTAGAAAAATCAAATGAAAAACCATGTATATCAATAGATACGTTAGGGATGTCCATAGTTTTAATTTTTTTAGAAACTCCACTAGATATTTTACCAAGGAAGTACAAGACGCTTCGGGAGGCTCAGGTTCATCTCGTAGACGTGAACTCGTAGGGGTGCTCTAGTTTAATTACTAGTTTTCCGGGAAGAATAACCGGCTTGACTAGACTTGACGACCTGTGTGGGTAAAAGAAGTTTGTGATTCCACCAAGAAAGTTGTACGAACGAAACACCACAATTTAGGCACCGTTTAGATCCAAAAAATTTTGGATTTTGGCTCAATGTAGCATTTCGTTTGTATTTAGTAATTAATGTTTAATTATGGACTAATTAGGTTTAAAAGTTTCGTCTCGCGATTTCTCACCCAACTGTGTAATTAGTTTTTTTTTCGTCTACATTTAGTACTCCATACATGTGCCACAAGATTCGATGTGACGGGTAATGCGCAAAATTTTTTGAAATCTAAACAGACCCTTAGCAATCGCTGTAATCTGCGTGCTACCCATAGATCGTTAGCTCCAGCCCACTTTATTTCTGATTTTGTTTTTTTTGTCATGCGCGGCGTGCCCTGGTGCCCCGTCAATTCTTCGTGGAGTCTTGTGAACGCGGTTGACTTGAGCTAAGTCATCGCTTCTGGTTTTGCGTGCACTCTCGGCCTTTCTCGTTCCCTAGCAAAAAAAAAAAAAATGCCGGCCTGGTCCGGTCACAGATTAAGGGTCTGTTTGGCAGAGTTCTCTCTGACTCTGGCTCTCGCGGAGGAGTCCTGCCAAACGTTTTTTTGGAGAAGCCGTTTTCCAGTAAAAAGTAGAGGAGCCGGAGATGGTGGCTTCTCCAAAACGGCTCTGTCTCCCCTGGAAGAGCCCCTCAAGAGTAGCCGTGCCAGACACCCCCTAAGGCCAGTCGTGGTGAGTTTCATTTGCATTAAATAATAGTTATTTTTATGACACGACAGCGTATTTAAGAAGAGAGAAGAAATAAGTTTCATCTAGATGAAACTCTTGCACGATTACTGACTCTCTATGAGTCATGAAATTAAATGCTAATTAAACTCTCCATTGAGAGTTGGTGTTTCATTTAAGTTTAATTTCATTTCATATGACGTGACAGTCTTGAAAACAACACCATAAAACTATCCACTGAGACTGGACTAAGCAACTATTTGATTTGAACTATCTTTCAAGTATTAAAGAAGTATTATAGTTTTCAAAATACTATGATTTTCAAAAGCAGCTGGACATTTGAATGAATACAACAAATCTTGTAATTTTTTAAAATCGTAGTTTTGTTAAAACTGTTTCCTTTTTGGAGTTAAAAAACTTTGCTAATAACCTCTTTTTCATAAATTATAGTATTAATGTGAGCATCATTAGTGCCCCTGCATTTTAAATATATTTTAATTTGTTTTGTGTTTCTCGTGATTTTCTTGCTCTCAACATAGTCACGTGGGAATGTGAAGGAAAAAAAATAAACACTCCTATCTCCCTTTTAGAAGACAATAGAAACATAGAAGGATGTCTTTCTGTAGCTAGTGCCAACTCAATAAATAATACGGTCATTTGGTACTTAAAAGTTGCCAAGCAACACCAGTGTAACGATAATGCTCACGCTCGGGCGTCCGTTCGTCCGGACCCAAAAAAAACAAAAAATCAAATCTCCCCTCTGTGGTCGTCTCCCCACTCCGCGCTCGTCCATTGTGCGGCCCGTCCACCCGCCTTGCTCCACCGTAACGCAACCGCCATCCCTTGCGGCGCCTCCATCCCGCGTTGTGGCCCACTCCAGCGCGCCGCCGCCGCCATCCCCGCGGCGCCCCCATCCCCCACGGCGCCTCCATCCCCTACCGCGCCATGCCCGTCCTCTGCCGCGCCAAGGCCAGGCGGTCAGGAGAAGAGGTTGTCGCTGGTCGGGCCCAGGCCAGGTGCGCCACCATATCCTCGGCCGTCGGCGGGCCAGAACCGGCCATTCCCCCACTCTGCGCTGCGTCGTACAGAAGAAGGGTGAAAAACGCATGTTGCAAGCCTTATGTTTCAAGTGTTTCAGATGTCTCATAGGTATGTTGCAAGTGTTTCATATGGATGTTGCAAAAGTAGATTAAGATGTTATATATGTTGCAAGGATTGTGCACGTATGTTGCGAGCTTCTATTCTCAATGCTTCATCTGTTTTCCAGACGTATGTTGCAAGTGTGTTTATTTGTATGCTGCAAGTGTTTTATCTGAATGTTGCGTATATTTTACAGTGATTTTTCATGTGTTTTCGGGTGTTTTTGCAAGTGTTTTGGACACATATTTCAAATATTTCCTCTGTCTTTAGATATATGTTGCAAGTGTTGTATCTGTATATTTTCAAAGTAGATCGGGTATTGTACATGTTGCAACAACGCCGGTGGTTGGTGGACAGCGGCCTTCCGCAGGGCTTCGGCTCCTACCTCGCGCGGCGTGCCTCACCCTCTCCTTTCATCTCCCTCCCCTTCCTTCCCTTCCCTCCATCTCGCCTCGGCGTTGGCAACGGAGTGGGGGTCGTTGAGGGGCTGCGTTTTGACGCAGCGCTGGTGTGGGATAGGATGCAGGACGTGCGGGGCGTGGGATGCGATACGAGCGCAGGTGCAGGAGTAACGTCTGGATGAATGCTGCAGCCGGATGTCTGTGCACTGGCCCTTTTATAATGTGTAACCGTTGTTATAGTGTTTTTCCCCGACGAATTGAGCAAGTTGCATTGGATCTAGTACTGCCTAATAGCCATTTGTCAGCAATGCTAATTTATGCCTTGTTTGTTTGGCTGATAAGTTATGGCCAGAAGCACTGTTGGCTGATTTATTGTAAAAGAAAAATAATATTCATTGACTGAAAACGTACGATTTATAAGCCAAACAAACAGGGCGGTAGTCAGAAAGGTGAGCACGACCCGCTAGATGTGACGCATCGAAGCCTCCCGTTTTTGACAGATTCTATTATATACGGCCTAGACTTTTCTCTACCTTTTCTTTGGATTCTTTGTACGGTGTAGACGTTTCGGCCTTTTCCACCTTTCATTATGACATCAGGTTTATGGCGTCATACACGGTACGTTAGCAGGAAGTAGCAAATGTGTGTCATTCACGAGCTGCCGTTCAGGCTCAGCGATTCACACGCGCATGCCCTTAAGCTGTATTTCAATGTGCACCTTTAAAAAACTATAAGCCGGTACATCAAAGATTGTTTATCTTTGTTAATTTTCTTGCAAACCACAATGAACCATAATATAATATGCATGAGCACGCAAGGATACCATAAATGAAAAATGGATTGCGTCTGTGTCAAAGTAACTAAGCCGCCATCTGGTTTGATGAAGATACAAAAAAAAAGGTGAAGTTCACATGAGTCATATACTAGAAAATATATCCATGCGTTGCTACAAATGATTATTATGTGTACAAAATTTGTATTTGTAGGAGGTATATGATTTCCTCATTGTAGTCTTCACAACTCAACTTGAACCTTGTGTTGCATGGATGTGAGTATGCGACATGAATTCATGCCTAGAAGCATTGGTAGCATGAATTGGTGGTGAGAAACATCATTCGTACCATCCTATAATTCATCCACATGAAACCATTTTTATTTTAGGATGTGTTTGGTAGAGCTTTGGTTTTAACAAAAACTATTAGGGCTCCAGCTTCTCTGATGGAGCATCTTTCTTTGGCTCAGGTAGCTCTAAAAGGTAAAACCCTAAAATTTACATCATTTTAAAATGGGTGAAAATTATTTATTTATGCATTTTATGAGTATTTGAATTTAGAAAATAAAAACTTTGTTAAAATTAAAAATCAAATATAAGGTCTAGCTACATGTTTGTGCATACATGCTGCTGCATATTTTTTGTGATGCTTGATTTGATCAAAATTGCAAAGGAATTTGAAATTGAATTGGATTTGAAAATGTGTTTAAGAAAATAAAAAGGAAATTCTTTCTCTTTTTCTCCCTCTCCCTGGCATCTGGCCCAGCTTGGCCTTTTCTTCTCCTCGCAGGCCCAGCTTCGCTTTCCTCTCCCGCAGGCCAGCCAGCCCGCTCCCGCTTTCCCCGCTGCCCCGCAGTGGCCCAGCTCCTTCCTCGCGCTTCCGCCTTGGGCCGGCCCAGCAAGCAGCCGCGTCGCCCGCGCCGCTCCTTTCTCCTGCGTGTCTCGCTGACGGGTGGGCCCGCTCTGTCAGACGCATCGTCTGCCTCACGTGTCCACGCCGGACTCCGCTGAGACCCCGCGCCACCCCGACTCCGTCCGTGTGCGTGCGCCCCATGTCTCCCCGGCCTTAAATACCGACTCCCCGCACCGCGCTGCTTCTCCATCAAGTCTCGCCAAAGCCGCTACATCGCCGAGTCGCCGTGCCGCCGCGAAGCCCTAGCGCCGTCGTCCGCTGTCCGCCATCCCAAGCTGCGCGCCGCCTCCGTCCACTCCACGTCGTAGTTTTTTCGCCGTGGTGAGTTCGCCATCGCTTTCTCTGTCTTCCGGTGCCCTCGCTTCGTGCTATCGTGACCCATAAGCCGGTATCCTGTTACGCTGCCGAGCTTTCTGTCTCCGGCCATGGCGCCGTCACCAGCTCGCCGTCAGTCCGCTCTCTCTCTGATTTATTCTCAGTCGTCCATCATCGATCCAACGGCCGATATTTACCGGTACCGTTTCGACCGGTAGTTTTGCAGAAGAACCCCCGCATGTTTGTAGATTCGAACCCACGGTCCAAAGCGTATTCCTAGAATACGTTTTCTCTTCTAGAAAATGTCGTTTCTTCAGTTAGATCCAAAATACGCTTTCATTTATTTAAAGTTTTGTCACTAGTTTTATTTAGGCCATAAAATCTTTGTTTTAATTCCGATTTGATCCGTTCAAGTTGCGTTAGATTCGTAATTGCGTAATCTACATGTTTATTATGTTTTCAACTTTTGAAATTCGATGTTAGATTTAATTTATTATTTTGTTAAAGGAAATCTTGTTTAATTCATAATTTTTTTGTTTTAGCTCTGATTTTTGTGATCTTCGCGTCTGTGTGTTCATAGCGAGACGTAGATTCGTTTTACAAACTTTTCATCTTAATTTTATGTTGTTGGTGTACTGTTCTAATCTATAGTCTTTGTTTGCTATGCATGATTACTCTGGATGCTTGTATGTTGCTGTGATTATCGAGTATAGACGGTGAGCAATTCGTGGGTGATCAAGTGTACTATTTTGACGAGCAGAATCAGCAGGAACACTTTGACATGGGATCATTCTTGTTACCTATTTACTTTAATAATCAATCCATATTTGCATCTGTCACCTTGATAAGAATTTTCTAAAATTGTACTTATGCCTTGACTCTTATGGGATATGCATTGGGTAGCTTTGCTAGTGCTCAACTAAACCATGATCTTGTAACTTGACTAATAGTATATGCAATAAACATTAAAACATGACTTTTTAGCAACTTGAAAAAAGGAGCTGGAGTGTTTAGCTACTTTCTAAATGCTTCATATTTCTCTCCCTAAGGACTTATTTGTAAGTGATCTTCCGGGACTTATAGTACAGCTGTAAGGGCCATATGGCTCCGATTTTAGTCAAGTATGAGGACATTTTCTATCTTGTTAGTGGTTACCTTTATGGTGCAAGAGGGGCTTGTCAAGACGGGTATAGGACAGCCTCTACTCTTATGTGTATGGCCATGAAGGAATCGCGCCATTCGACAGGGGGTTCCTATATCTGCTTGCCAATTGAAAACCTAGCGATCCTAACTTGTTAGACGAACCCTTGAAAGGCTTCACAGTGTACCCTGCCCGCTCACCTTAAAAGTGTTTTGGGAGTTATAAACCCGGACATATGGGTATCACGACTCACAGTGAAAGTGTACAACCTCTGCAGAGTGTAAAACTGTTATAACTGCCGTGTTCACGGTCACGAGCGACCTTGGAACCCTTATGGAATCGATGATCACTATTAAGTAATTGTTTTTGCTATATATTACTCATGTTTACATTGATCATGTGTTTTACTTTGAAATTAAAACAACTTGTTGCTACTCTTATGTTAAAAGTATGACAACTAAAAGCTAAATGTTGTTAAACCTGTGTCAAGCCTTTTGAGCCTCATGAACCCCATGTTACACTTGTTGAGTACGACATGTACTTACGCTTGTTTATTTTCATTATTTGGATAAAAATCCCGGATGGGTAACAGATTACAATGGTAAGGACGACTTTCCTGAGGATAGTAGACTTGTGGTCAACCAGTTGACGTCCCTGTGCTATGGAGCTTCCGCGAGAGAGTTATCTCTATATTTCCGCTGTATTTATGTGAAGACTATGTCATATTATTCGTGATGTAATAAACACTTGTGATGATACTATTTATAATTTGTCGGCTTATGTGTGTGACTGATCTCTAGGCGTACATAAGATTATGCATCCCATTTTATCCTTAAAATCGGGTGTGACAGAACATTTGATAAAACAACCGCTAAGAGTAAAATATTCGTGATTATTTTTTTATTTTCTTCTTTCTTTTTCATCTTTTCTTCCTTTATTTTTTCCTTCACTCCTATGCCTCTTTTCTTTCCCTTCTCTCTTTATTATCTGCTCGTTCCTCCTCATCTGCGCCGCCTTCCTCGCCTCTGCCTTGGTTGTAACCGTGCCCTCCACCCTCCCCCCTTCATCTGTGCCTCCCTTCCCATTGCCTCCCTCCAACACCATTTCATGCCCGTGCACCGTTCGCCACACCTGCCGCCCACGCTTGGTCATGGTGCTTGTGCCCATGAAGTCAGCACGGGGGGGGGGGGGATAGGAGAGAACGGTCAGAATAGTGGAGTGAGAAGAAAATATAGAATTTATTTTGACCCCACCAGTAGAAATAGTGGGTTGAGAAAGTAGCTTCTAGAGACAGTTTTTAGATGAGTTGATAGCTATGGAAATTGCGGACATAATTTCACTGCCACTCTTAGAATATAATAGTATAATGCACTGCATCATCGTGCACGGCTTGCTGCTTGGAAGGGCACATGTCCCATGTTAGGTTTCCTTGCCTATTTGAGAAAGTTAATCAGTTGCCCCACTAGCCTGTAGTAGTACTCCGTAGTGGCAGCTGTAGTAGGTCCTTACAAAACAAATCTGTCTCCAGCGATGCTCGTCGTCAAGTCGTTTAGAAGTAGCGGTCTTTTTCAGCCAAGCTGTTCCACTTGGCAATTGGCACGAAGACGAAGTACTGATGATATTTTCTCTGCTGATGTCACGAGTCTGACGCATCCTCACATCAGCTATTCCGCTATTCTCCGTGACATAACTTTTTAAGCTTATTTGGTTACTGTAATAGTCCGTCTTAATTGATCAAGCTAATTAAATCAGGTGTAACCAGGGCGAAGACATGCAACCACAATGTAAGAGGAATTTATCAGAGATAAATTTGTTGTAGGACGCTCTTCAAGGGTGGTATTTGCTGATGGACACTACTCAATATTATCTTTGCTATAAGACACTCTTCAATTGTCGTAATTAACACATAAACATTACGGCTATTAAAGTAATATTTTCTAGAAGTGGATGAGAGAGAGGAGTTTAAAATCACAAAATGCCTCTAACTTCTAAAAGCACTAAATTAAAACAATGTGAAGCAAAAGTAGTGCTTGCAAATTCAATCACAGCGCTTAATCAGCATGTTCTGTTTTGTTTGAATTCCTTTCAATATCTTGATTTACTTTCCAAGAGTTGTTACTTTTGGTAGCCTAAACATTATATATTTTTTTGGTGACAAGACAATAGTATATATTATCTTATCTATATTGATGACATGTAGTCCTGACTAGATATGTGTAGTTAAGAAAGGATTAAAGGGTTGTCAAGTCAGTCAAGTCTTCAAATCATATTATGCAGGCTGCCTGTGCTATCCGGAGAGTCAAGCACATGCTAACACCCCCTTCAAGTCATATTCTGCGCGGCGTACGGGAACATCCGTTCAGTCCGGTTGCGTGACGTTTTCTATTGGTCGTCTTGTGACGTACCCTTTGCTGACGAGTACCCCACACCTCATGTGCTTCGCGAGAGCTGACACGTGGAATCGTTTCTCACATGTTTTGGCTCTGCCATTTGTTCTACCGGCGCTTAAGCTATGTAATAACTACCAAATTTTGGTTATGAACGCATAAGGCCGAAATGGGTTTCCAGTCTCTACAATTATAATCTTCAATTTCTTTTTTTTTTCTTTCTTTCTTTTGGAGCAACTGTTACCGCAGAAAATTCGTACGCAATTTGTCAGCCCCCCACCATGAGCGATGAGACTTCGCGACGATCATGCGTCAGATGATTTGCTCCAATGCTCCGTGTTCACTTCAGAAAAAAGCCAATTAGGATGGCGCAGTGTCCTACTGCTACTAGTGGAGCAATAGACGGCCAGGACTTGAGATGAGGTGGGTCAAGTCCGCTGGAAGTCATTATTGAGAAAGGAAATCATGTACCCCATGTTCCAACATGGCAACATGTTATGGTTCCACAGCATCTTTTTCACCCGAGCCGTGCTCCACTTGCCTCGATGACGCCTCCAGTCTGACGCATGCCGTGGTTTTCGTGGTGACGACATCGAGGACTGAAGCTAGCCGAGATGCATGAAAGTATGGAACAAGGGTTAGTGCAGTGAGCCAGTAAAATTAGGTTCAAGTTCAACAACCAAACAAGGTACTTTGGAAACACGTACGGTATACCATCCACTTATGTATGCGCGCATCTACCAATATTTTTTTGCGATCATATCCTTGGACACGTATTTCATTAAGAAAAGCAGAAGTTTTAGTACATGTTAGCCAACGATATCTCAGGATTACCACTAGACACAAAGATCAGCAAGAAAAAGTTGTGGGAGGAGACCCTCAGCCACGACACCAAGCAGAGTGAACCACAACACTTCACTCATGTGAGAACTGAATATCTTCAAGATAGTACACTAAAAAATCTTAAGCTTCATAATGTCACCGTACAAACCTTGCTGAGGCGTCGATGGTAGGCAAACCACTTAACACTAAAAGAATAATATTTCTTCTTCATGAAATGAATTTAGAAAAAAAAATATGTGCATCCATATCAAGTTAAAGACTTGAATTCGGATAGATATGTTCTATCATAACAGACCTAATCAACAAAGCTAAGGTGGTGTTTGGATCACTGGTCCTAGAACTAAAGTTTAGCCCCTAAAGTTTAGTCCTGCTGGGCTGTTTGGATCTATAGGCTAAACTTTAGTCCTCTAATCTACAATGACTGATTTGCTCTCATTTAATTATCTATGCATAGCCATGCATGTGAGCGACAAGGGGTATGAGGCGTCCAGCGCCCGACCCGAGGGAGTTTAGCCCAGTTTAGGGCCTCTTTGGGAGCAAAAGATTTTAGCCTAGTTTTTACCCATTTGCTCACTTTTAGCCCACATGTTTGGACCCTCATGGCAAAAAAAGGGCTAAAAGTGCAGGGCTAAAGTTTTGCCATGAGATCCAAACATGATCCAAGTTTCCAACTAAACAAAGTATTTGATCAGGAAAACGAATAAAAAATATTTTCAGAAACCGTACCAATTAAAATCTGAGTCAAGCTTAGTTTTAGCGTTAAATTTAGTGGCAGACAGGGGGTGGGCATTCAGTCTAAACAGATATCTCGATTTGGTAGTTCCGAATTGTAAGGTTCAGTCTTTGAAAAATAGAAACCAAAGTATAAATGGGATCGAAAGTTTGGTTAACCTTATTTAGGTTAGCCTTTGGTTTAATCGAAGTAGATTAAGCAATAGCAAAGAGCGCACCTACTAAAATCTCAGCGCTACTCTTCTACTACACCACAATGATGCTCCAATTGCTACGAAATCCACCCTAATTCGGCTCTTCCACCACCATCGGGGCCCCTCCTAAGTCACATGGCCTCATGCTATACTTGGCCAAATGGGCCAGGCCCGCTAGGCCGGCACTGACACGGAACTAAAAAGCACGGCACGGCCCGAGGTCCATCGTGCCCGTGCCTGGAACCGCCCGGTGGTAGTGCCGTGCCTGGGCCATCATATAGGGCGGGCACAGCACGGTTAATGGACTAGCACTATACGGCCCGATTTGTTTGTACCATTGGATGAACGTTGGATGGACCAGAGCCATTGGATGCAAATATATAATGATCTCCTCCTCCCTTAACCCTAACTTCTACTGCCTCTCCCTTCCTTTCTTCACCACACAAACTAACAGCGGCGCGGCGCGGGACCAAGGGCGCGCGGCAGCGCAAGCGCAGGAGCAGGCGATAGCCGAGGGTGCGCAGCGGTTGTGGCACAGGCGCGTGCCTGGGGCACGTCCCCTCGGTGGCATCGCTCGGCCATGGGCACGTCCGTGCCGCAGCAGCGCTCGAGCGAGGCACGTCCCCTCGGCGGCTGTGCTCGGCTAGGGGCACGTCCCCGCGGCGGCGGTGCTCGGCCAGGGGCACACCCGCGCATGATCTGCAGCAGCGGCGAACCTTGGCACGGGATCTGCGACGACTGCACGGAGGCGGTGGTGTGCGTCCACGCGGCGCGCTGCTGCTACTCGACGGTGCGCGCCTATCGCTCGATGGCGCGGCGGCAGTGCTCGAGCTAGCACGGGACGGCACGGTGGGCTACCATGCCCATCAGCACGGCACAGCTAATAGGCCGTAGTGCTGTGCCTTGGCTGAGTTGCCGGCACAGTGGCACTATCAGGCACGGCACAGCAGCGCCGCCGTGCCTCGCCATGCCAGTGCCATGATACCGTGCCTGGGCGGTCCGTTTGGACAACTATACCTCATGCTCCACCACCATTGGCCCCCCTCCTAAGTCACATGGCCTTATGCTCCTCACCCGTCGCATGCCATCATGCCCTCACTGTTTGCCATTGGAGCTTCTCTAGCAAAATAAGAAAATTCATTACCCTTATTTAAAAAAATGTCAAACAGGAAACTGAAGGGTAATAGCATGCTTTAGGAGACTGAGAAAATAGTTCCCTTTCCATGAATTGTTTTCTCGGTCCCTCAAAAGTTCTCATCTCTCCCTCAAACAAAAGGATATATCACCTTCATCCCCTTTGCTCTCCGGTGATAGTTTTTTTCTCCCCTCCACCTGCAATCCACAACCGCAACATGCCCCAATCCACCACTATGCGAAGCTATCTAGGTTAGTGCTGCCAGTGTAGGCATACAAGCACAACCAGAGGCGAAACATCTCATCACCTCGAGCAACAGTAATGACGTGAATCAAGCTACCTACCACCGCTCATCCAGGAGCAGCATGGGTCTCCACCACGTCACGGTTAGTGAAGAGCAGTACGAGCACCTCGTTGTCATGCTGCTCGTGGTTCTCTCTCACACACTGCAATGGACTGATCGGCTGGTATTAAAGTCAGCTGAAGCTGTTTTGTTGTGAGAGAAAAATATTATAGATTCTAGTTGATAATCCGGCTGATAAGTTCAAGCGAACAGGCCATTATGAATCCCCTCATTGTTCCTACTTTATGGTGAAAAGGAGCTTGTGGGAAACATGGCCATGGCTGTCCGCTTCGGCAAGTCCTCGGATCCACAAGTTCTTGGCCTTGCGCGCTTCTCTCCACCGCCGAGGTGTGCACCTCCATCACTCTTGGCACGCTGCATCGAGAATAATGGAGGAGCACAAGAGGACATGAGGTATCAAAACTAGGAGAGAGAACAGATGGAGATATGGCGAGGAAAAATAAAAGAGTAAAATAAACTAGGACACTTTTATATATATATATATATATATATATATATATATATATATATATATATATATATATGTCTCACTTATAAGGGATGGCACGTTGCACCACGCATCCTTATATATTTTTATTTTATATAATAATATAATAAAAATGGTTATATACCTCTATAGCAATTTAAGAAAAAACAAAAGAGATATTATAATAACTGTTGAAGTTGCCCTAATCCCTACTAAACAATTGCCGCCACAAGCACACAACGACCCCTACCGCTCTGGCATGTTTCCATGTGTGCGCGTTGTACTGAAAAAAGAAAAAGAAAAAGTAGAGCTGAGACACGTGTTCTACATATACAACTACCAAAAGGTTCAAGCCTAACTCTGCATACGTAGCTTTGGTTTGGGTTCCTTTTCCATGGTTTTCTGACAAACTTTTGTACCTCCGGTGACCCTAACATAAAGATTTGTACTTTCGTGATTCAAAGTCATTAACATTCTATCTCGTCATTATCGACACGTACGCTTGACACTAGATATTTAGAATCATAAGTACGTCTTCTTTTATGACTTTTACCTGTTAATAACAAGTCAAGCGCATGATGTCCACTCGTTGAGGTCATATTCTTGGAGGACAACAATTTTAACTCTCCTATCAAGAGTTGTAACGCCACTATGAGAACACTTGTGCATACGTAGCTTCCCTGACGTCAGTTTCTTTTTTCTTGTTTTTTTGCAGAAGACTTCACTTCAACAAACTTGCCACGTTCTGAGTATCGAGGACACTCCATTCCATTGTCAAACTGTATTATTATGAAAAAAAACCTAAATTTGCATCTGTTACCCAACTGTGTTATTATGAAATATAATTTAAAATAACTTCCCTAAATTTATACATAAACTAGCAACCTCTACTGTTATGAAAGATAATTTAAAATAATCTCATAAGTTTGTATATAAATTAATGACATATGCCATTATATGAAAAATAATGCAAAGTAACATCTAAATTTGCATCTAAATAATTACGCACATATGTCACTACGAAAGATAACATAAAGTAACACATTTCATTCATATCTAAATTATCCGCCCTCAAATCTACGAATATAAATGTTAAAATAATTCAATAACCATGAAGTAAATATATACTAAATTACTCACTTCTACCACTTTTAATTTAAAAATAAGAACAATGCTACACGTCACCATGTAAACCAAGTAAACATACATACATTAGAAAAATATATTTATTTTGATATTTATAAAAAAGGACAGACCCAGTGCCGGAGGCTCCCACATGAGTGGGGTTTAGGGAAGAGAAAAACCGAGGCAAGCCTCCCCCGCAAAATCAATCATAGAAAAATATTTGCTTGAGAAACCACATATCAAAGACGCCGATAATTCAATTCAAATTATAGAAAAATTGGAAAAAAATCTTGAGAAGTGGAAGAGGTTAGTGCAAAGCAAAGGTAACTAATACACTCACGGGCTTTGGTATTTCTTTGAAATAAGTAATGATACCAGGCTTAAATATAATAGCCTCTTAAGGTTAGCTCGACTGCTCTATTCTACATCTCACTTACCATCAATCTTGAGCGACATGATAAGATTTGAATGAGCATTTTTGCTATCATAGTACTTCAGAGTTCAGTATAATACTGCCTAAAATCCTTATTTTAATAAATACAAAAGAAGTAAAATCCTTATTTTAATAAATACAAAAGAAGTGTTGTCGGTGCGAGATATGGCCAGCAAGTAAATATTTATAGTTTTACCGTGCGCTGTGATCGGATGTGGCCTAGCACGCGATGGCATATCATTTGTACTGGTTTAAACAACGTGTCCTACGTTCAGTTTCAGTCGGTCGGTGACTTTATTCATGAGCCCAGATGCTCAAAGTTTGTTGTGCGGTTACAAACGAGTAAGGAATATGAAGGGGGTGTTAGAGGCCCGGTCGGACTCTAAACCGAGTGGAAGAGAGTGACGGACGCTCAAACGTGTACTAAGTATTGGAGTGTATGCTCTGTGTATCTGAGCTTATCAGTTGTTGAGAGCGTGTAGACTGTGTAGCTATCGAGCTCTAGAGCTGTTGAGCTGTTTAGCCGTCGTCCTTTTAGGAGAGAGCGTATCTCCTTTTATAGACGAAGAGGATGGCCTTACAAGTCAAAAACGGAAAGAGAGAGAACGTGTACATGTGCTACCTAGTATTGTAGCCCACGCCGTCGGATACAGCACGCCATCGCCCACCTTACTATTCATGATATGCTGTATCTGACAGACTGCACAGTGTTTGCCCACCTTACTGTTCATGACCTAGCAGGCTGCACAGTGTTCGCCGGGGATGGCAAACGACGGCGCACATAATACTGTTTGTGTTCTCACACGTCTGGAAGGCTGTATAGTGTCCATCTGACATGGCCTGGCGACGCCGTCCTACAGGTGAGCAGGGCATGGCAGGGTACAATCCTCGGTATTGCGGTTGACTTGAGCGTGTTACCTTATCTGCTCCGCCTGCTCCCCGGGCCAACATCGAGCAGGCATCCTGGTCGGTCGTTCCTAGTCGGCCCCGACCGTGTCGGTTGGGAAAGAGAGACGAGCAAAGGTCCGACATATCCTCGGTCGTAGGAACAGGGTCGGAGTCAGACTATGGTCCCACCACGGTCAGGCCATCCGGTTGGGGCTCCGATAGGTCTCCTGGTCGGAGGTGCCGGTCGGGGACCGGGTCATGGTCTTGGCCTATCATTGTGTATCTGGGCGGCCCAGACATGCGCTATCGCCGCGCTGCCTGTTGGGCAAAGTATTGCAGGGAAATGGGTCCATTGGGCACCTTGATTTTATGAACCCGATAGGAGCCCCCGAGCCCCTTTTGGGCTTATGTGAAGCCGTAAAGGGGCTGTTGAGTTGCCGCTTTTGAGAGCGCACGGGAGTACGATGCTAGAAGATCTCTCGTAAGGAGAGAGCATTGTACGTCTCAGATAGGCCCCTATCCCGGATTCTGGATCAGAGGACGGAGAGAGGGAGGAGAGCATTGTAGCGGGAGAACAAGGATCTTGGCTCCCTTGTTTTGCTTCATGCCCCAAGGTGCGGAGCAGTCCCGGGGCTATTCACATACGCTTTGTGTGTTATTGTAAAAGCATGGGGCTTGTGTTTTTAGCTTAATGAAAGCTTGTATTTGCTTTGTAATTCCTGTGCCCATCACGCCGTGCAGGCGGGCTATTTATTGGAACTTCGGTGTTTCCCCCCTTGGTTTGTTGTACCACGTAGGGTAACCAAGTAGGATTTCGACGCCCAGCCTCCACGGGGAGGACTGGCGAAGGCCACGGAGGCACGTCGGGGGGATATTGGCACCCAGCCCCTGAAGAGGGGACTGGCGAAGGCCGCGGAGGCGTGCCGAGTAGACATAGGTGCCTAGCCCCCAAAGGGGGGGAACTTGTCGGTAGTCCGTCTTCTGCCGGGTGCACGCGAGCACACCCGGTGGGTGTCGCCCCCAAGCCTACGACCGACTGGTGGGTCGGTCGGAGGCTGAACACCTTAGTATTCTTTCCTAAGGCCGCACACTCCTATGTTCCTGCCAGTCGAGGTGTTCGCCCATGTTCGTCCTGCCCGTGACCTGCGCGGTCAGTTAGATTCCTGAGTCGGGGTCGGGTGGCCTGAGCCCCAAGCCCCGAGCCCCGTTGGGCTCGATAGGGGTTGATCGTGTTTCCTACGTCACCCCGTCCGTGGTTTCCTCAACCGGAGGGGTTGAGCTAACATCACTTGCCTCGATGATTTGAGTGACGCGCTCGGTGAGCTCACTAACAGGCATGTCCGAGTGGAATCCGGGTCCATCGTTCATAACGGGGTCAGCATAGCCTCATGTGGCATTCCACTGCTCCTTAACCTGCCTCCCGGATGATGCCCGAGTTGTTCCGGAGACCGACTCAGGTGGCCCGCTGGCCTTCCCTCGATGGAGATTCTGTGGGCATGGCTCGAGGTCAGGATTGAACGAGAAGGTTGAGATGACCCTATCCGCTCTCGAGCAGGTCGGGCAAGGGCCGCTGGGGCTCATCTGCGTTTTCTCCCCTGGCTCTATTTGACATGAGGTGGCCTCAAGCCCTTCGCGGGCTAGCCTTCGAACCTCGGTTGGTCGTAGCTCATATCGAATGAGACGACTACCGCTTCATGACGCGATGTGAAGCGTTGTGATAAAACAATTGCATATGCAATGCTTAGATATATGGGATGAATGTATGACTGAGTGTATGAATGCATGCATGAGAATGGATGAATGAATGTTCATGCACTAGAAAAGTAAAATGGGGATTGGTAAAGTTACCTTGATGGCTGGAGTGACGGGTTCGGGAAGCTCCTATCGGATATGTCCGAGTGGAATCCGGGTCCGTTGTTTATGACGGAGTCAGCATAACCTACATGGGGCATTCCACTGCTCCTTACCTATCTGTCGGTAGCCGCCTGAGCCATTCGATCGACTCAGGTGACCCGCTGGCCTCTCCTCGATGGGCCCCTCCAAACCCTGCCTGGGAAGGCGAAGGGTTGTTTGCATGTGGTTATGCCTCGTTTCTCATACCCAGGTTGTGGTAGTGGTGGGCCCTGCCCTAGCCATGTCTCGTTAGCCAGGCAATGTCCCATTAGGCAGGCCGCGTCCCATCAGCCAGGGCCACCTCTCACCGCATGCCTTTCCGCATTAAATAGGGGGAAGAGAGGTTTTTTGTCCCGCTCTTTCGACTTTTTTCAACCACCGTCGTTTCTCCTTCCTTCCTTTTGCCAAGCCTGTTTGTGTGCCACGGTGGTTTCTAGGAGAGAGGGAGGCAGAGCGAGGGAGAGGAAAAACTCATAGATTTGTTCATAAATCCGAGGTGCGATGTTGAACTAGAGGCCTTCCAACATGGATGAGGAGGTGCTGGCTGCCTTCGGTGAGAAGGGGCTGCTCCTGTCGAAGGAAGTGGCGTATTAGAGGGCTCCCGTGCCGGGGGAGGTTGTTCCGTAACCCTAGGCCAACAAGGTCATCTCCTTCCTTTCCTTCCATGAGCGCGAGCTCGGGTATCCCGCGCACTGGTTCCTGTGCGGGCTCCTCAATGAGTGGGGCTCGGAGTTGCAGCACCTCAACCCAACTAGGGTGCTGGACATCGCTGGCTTCATCACCAACTACGAGGCCTTCCTTGCGATGGAGCCGCATGTGAACCTCTTCCGATGGATCTTCAGCGGGCGAGCCCTGTCCGAGGGGAAACCACCTAGAATTGCTCTGGTCAGCGGGTTCACCCTGTAGAAGCGGCCTAAGCCGTCGGTCCCCTACCCGGTGTACTCCCCTAGTGACTCCAACCGAGGATGGCATGGCGAGTGGTTCTACATCAGAAACCTGGTGGATGCGCCATTCCTGACATTCATCGAGGAGAGGCCGGAGAGGAGGGAAAGTTGGTCGTGGGGTCCCGCCCATCGGTAGAACAAGCTAGAGATCGTCGAGACGGAGCTTCGGAGGCTCGTGCGGCATGGCCTTGACTGGTTGTGGGTCTTCCATACCTTCTTCCGTCATCGGGTCACCCCGTTTGTAGAGAGAACGCGGACGATGTGGGAATACTCTAGCGCAATGGATCCCGATTGCACGTCGCTAGAGGAGTTGTGAAGGGATGAAGTCTGGAGTTGTCTCAATCGGGTGCTGCAGTTGGGGGATGATGAGTCCCTCGAAGGGATGCACGAACCTCTCCATGCCACAAAGTTATCTGATCTGGTATACTCCTTTCCAGTGACCTTTTTCCTTTCTGTTCTGATCTTTAGATCGATTTTAAGCCACCTGTTTCACAGGGGATCGCGGGATATAAATCCCGGCTGCATCTTCTAAGAGGGGCAGAAGGCGTGGCTCAGCAAGCCACCCAGAGGGAGGCCGCGCTTGCCAAGAATAAGAAGAAAAACAAGAAGGTCCGGAGGTGGTTTGATAAGGAGAAGGAGATCAACCAACGGGTCCATGGTGGTGAGAGCTAGAGCGACATGGAGGCGTAGCTCGAGTCGGAGGAGCCCACGGAGACGGGTGATGACACGAGTTCCTCGGAGGATGAGGAAGACAGGGGCGTTGCTATGACCTTGGTGGAGCACCGTGAGCCTGCGGCTACGCCTGTCGGCAGCGGGCACGGTACGGAGACCCACGATGACGCTCCTGAGTCAATGAAATGCGCCGCGGGCAAGGATGCTGCCCGGGAATGGGAGGCAAAGTTGGTGCGGTCGCCACGCCCTTCAGAGGCATCGTTGGCTTTGTATCCCCCTGTTCCAAGTGTGGCGGAGCACGCTGGTCGGTTGGGGGAACATGATCGTTCTCCTGTGGCTTCAGGGTCGACGTGTGTGCACGACCCCCAATGAGGCGATGCCCCACCAATTGCTCCAATGGTTTCGCCATGAGCTTGCGACCGTGGCTGTTCACGGGCCGAACGGGGACCGGTCGGGTCGCCCCCTCCCTCAGTTGATACAAGGGGGCACGGGTCGCGACCCCCGAGTGATCCTCATCCGGTCGGCTCGTCGTCAACCGGTCAGAGCTTTAAGGTTCTACCGCTTTCGTCTGGGTATGTATTCATGCTTCCCTTGGTTCTAATAGTTGAGTTTTTGAGCGTGACTAACCTATGCTTGTGCGGTAGCTGCTAGTGTGGCAGAACCTCCTAAATTATAGGGCCCACATGCACCTGTCACTGTCCAACGACCTTTGACATTTATGCATATGTTATCGATAACTTAAGAAGACTGTCGGGTGTCCTCGGAGAACCCCGAATCATCCACGATTTCCGAGCAGGATCACATTACAGAGTCATTGCAAAGATACAACATTTATCCAAATATCAACACGAGTAAATCAGGTGAAGTCTTACAATAACTTAGTTTACAAAACATTTATTTCAAACCTTACAAACTAAGTTCGATTATTATTACAAAACGTAGTAGTGGAGTGGCATTATAATATATACAAAACACACAAATATCAACGCCGCCCAAGGGCCCACATTACTTATCAACATCTTGATGAACAACGGTCATGCAAAGACGATCCAAAACAGATCTCGCTCATGAGCCTCACCGCAACAAGGGTCAACAAACCCCGAAAGTACGAAAGTACTCAACAAGACTTAACCGAAATAAAACCGATAAGACTCGGGAATGCAGGCTCGAGGATTCAAGGTATGGCTTTAGCAATAATCAAAGTTCTTTTGCTTAAAAGCATTTTAACAAAATTCTTTGTATCAATATTTAAAATCTCATCGGATCATATACAAAGTGACACGATCCGTATTAAGATCATGAAACTTCATATCCAACACTTTCTCGAACCATTCTCGAGTTCCGATTATTAATACTACGATGATGAACAGAGAAGCGAGTCTCCATAACCGAGGAGCAACGCGGCGATTGAATCGATTATTAACCCAGTGGGACTTCCAGACCACCACGACATATGTAGGTCCACGACCTACATATACCAACCTACCCTTGGATCCTCTAAACAAGAACGGGTCCGCGCCACCCGAGAGCACAAAGACACCTCAAATCCGCCACATTCCAGCCACGAGGGTACACGCTACTCCGCCATCTCTCCACTCCCAAAGGCGCGAGTAGCCATTCTCGTAATAGAATAGCCAAGTTAAGGCTTACCGGAGTATGTGGTTAGTACTACAAAGTCTCACCGCAAGCGATTCACCAACGGTACGGACCTTAATTTAATTACAAAGTGAAAGAACCCGCTCACAAGACATTACCAGTCTTGTGGCTCACACACACCGAGTCCGCCCGGTCTAGATTTATTACTCCACATTGCCATATCACATGATAACATAAGTAACCAAAGTTCCATTTAAAACTCGCAGTGATGTGTAATCACCCAACTCGATCGGTCTAAGCAAGAGCTAAGCATAACTAGGCATATACGATTTTAAGCGGGTAACAAGGTAGATATGGAACAACAAGGTTGATAATGCAACAATTAGGTTTCCACTTGACTTCTAATCACTTAATGCAGTATTGAAAAAGCAAAAGCGAAATCAATTTGTAAAATACAAGGTAGGGTTATATGCATCCGGGCTTGCCTTTCGTTGACGGAAAAGTCGGCTCGCGACGCGTTTCACAAGTCTTCGATCCGACCTCAACAGACATGATCAACCTCCTCCGCAACTTGATTAACTACCACGTGCTCACCTTCGTTTACTACTACACGAGTAACATTGCCATGCTTAACATGATGTGGAATATGAAAACATGATGCTCGATGATGGATACAAAAATAAATAAATTGGATACAATTTTTCTTCGTGATCTGATTACAAACCAAATTAACCAAACCATATTCGTGAATCGATGAGACCACGCTAGCAACCGATCACTTTGGTGAACTCTCCGACCACTATGGTGAACTATCCGACCACTACGGTGAACTATCCGACCACTATGGTGAACTATCCCACCACTATGGTGAACTATCCGACCACTACGGTGAACTATCCGACCACTACGGTGAACTATCCGACCACTACGGTGAACTATCCGACCACTATGGTGAACTATCCGACCACTATGGTGAACTATGCGAAGCAAAGATCGTCGGTAAGGGAGAACCGCGATCGCAGCGATCAAAATGAGTAAACAACAACGATTTAAAGACTACAAAGATCGAAACGAAACCGTAAGTACACTCGACATGCACAACGGCTCACCGAAAAAACTCGCCACGATGACACGCCCGCGAAGCGGTGAAGTTCTTGACCTCGAGGAAGAAAAACGTGGACATGCGAAGTTCTCGGCAATTTCAAAGCGATCAAGGCTAATGGGCTGGATTCGCAAGGAAAAAAGACGGAACTAGGACGGCCTTTTACCGAGATGGCAACAGCGCTAGGGAGACGATGCGAGCTTGTTGGAGCGATGACAACGACGGTGGTGAAAACAAAGGAAGAAAAAAACGACGATGACGACGTCTTGGTACTTATAAGCGCGCAGAAGCTCAAGGAAGCCACGACGGAGCTATTTCCGTGCCAGCGCGACATCAAAGACGGCCACGACACGCCTGGAACGCCGAAGAAGGAACGACGGCAATGTAGCTTAGGCGGTGACACTGTTCACAAAAATTACAAAATTGCCATACGCCAAAAATTCACAATTTACTCTCAAATTTTTCATAACAACTCAAAATCTCCAAAAACAAAAGTTGTTCAAAATTGAAAGTTCTACAACTTTGCTTCTATAACCATCTCCTAATTTGTCTAGATTTTGAAATGGATTTTTGTGGTAGGATTTAAATCTTTGAAAAGCGGGGTTTTCTCGAAAAATTCAAAATCCAAACAAACTTTGAATTTAAGTCAAACAATACAATTCAACACATACCACATGAATATAAACTTGTTTTAGTGTATGCATCTCAAAGTTTTCACCAAATGCCAAATGCTTTGCAATGCATATGATGACATGTCGTTTTAGTATTTTAAACACCGAGGTGTTACAATCCTTCCTCCTAAAAGAAATCTCACTTCGAGATTCAAAGCCATAGAGTAAGTAATGGAAAAGGAAATGTGTTAATCCAAAACATCCCGAACTCTTCCATAAAACAAGTGAGGTTTCTTTACAAAACACTATTTGTAGTAACCGAGCTCAACTAACATTATCTATTCTATATTGACGCTAGAAACTCGGAAATTTTTCTAACAAGTAATCTTCCGATTCCTGTGTAGCTTCCTCTTGAATGTTGATTCCATTGAATTTTATAGAACTTTATTGTCCTCCTTCGAGTAACACGATCTTTCCGAGCCAACACTCGGATAGGATATTCGAATAAGTCAAATCGATTCAAGTCCTACCCCTCAATCTCAACATTTCGCTTTCGGGCACTGGAGACACTTCTTCAATTGAGAAACATGGAATACATCATGCACCTCTGGCCGATAGATGTTCGTAATTTCAAGCGATAGGCCACTTTTCCATACCTCTCCAAAATTTGAAATGGTCCAATATATCGAGGTGCTAACTTGCCTTTAACACCAAAACGAGTAACTCCCTTCATTGGTGATACTTTAAGATACACAAAGTCCCCTTTGTTAAACGTCAATGGTCGACGCCGCTTATCTCGCATAACTCTTTTTGTCGGGATGAGCTATCTTCAAATTACTTTGTATTTGCCTAACCTTGTCTTTCTGCTTCTTTCACAAGATCAACTCCAAAGAATCTTCTTTCTCCGGGCTCGAGACCAACTCAACGATGTTACGCATCTACGACCATAGAGTGCTTCAAATGGAGCCATTCTAATGCTTTCCTGTTAACTATTGTTATATGAGAACTCAGCCAAAGGCAAACACTCATCCCACTTCTTGGAATAGTTAAGGACACAACACCTTAACATATCTTCAAGTACTTGATTGACTCTTTCAGTCTGTCCATCAGCCTGTGGGTGATAGGCTATACTAAACAGAAGCTTGGTTCCCAACGAAGAATGTAATTGTTTCCAAAAATCGGAGACAAAGCTGTGTGTACCCCTATCTGACACTATGGTCTTTGGTACTCCATGTAGGCTCATAATTCTTGCTAAATATATCTTGGCATATTGAACAGTAGAATATGTATTCCGGACCGGAATAAAATGTGCTGACTTGGTTAGTCGATCCACAATCACCCATACCGAGTCAAATCCCTTTGATGTCTTGGGTAGACCAACAATAAAGTCCATACTTATATCCTCCCACTTCCAAGCTGGAATAGGTAATGGTTGTAATTCTCCGCCAGACCTCAAATGTATAGCTTTCACTTTCGACAAGTATCACACTTTGCTATATACTTTGCAATTTCTATCTTCATTTTGGTCCACCAAAACCTTTGTTTTAAGTCATGGTACATCTGTTGCTTCCGGATGGATAGATAACCTAGTAGCATGTGCCTCATCTAGAATTGACTGCCGTAACTCTCAGAACTTTTGGTACCACCAAAGCGATCCTTGAACCATAACACATCTTCATCATCTATGTTAAAGCATTCCGCTTTTCCATTCTTGACTTTTTCCTTGATATGGGCTATACCCTTATTTTCCCTTCCGAGCAAGCAATAACTTGATCTCGAATAGTGGCTTCAACAATTATGTTGGTCAAATTGCCCTGTTGAATTACATCTACATTCAACTTCTCCATCTCTTGACATAAGGTCAAACCCATTGTTCTTTCTTTTCGTGCAATTGCAATAACTTTTTGCGACTTAGAGCATCTCGCAACCACATTTGCTTTTCCAGATGATAATGCACTTCTAAGTTATAATCTTTAATCAGCTCTAACCATCTTCTTCTTTGTCGCATATTCAATTCTACCCGAGTAAAGATATACTTTAAGCTCTTATGGTTCAGATATATATGGCATGTATTACCAAGTAGGTAATGCCGCCAAATCTTCAAAGAATGGACCACAATTTGCTAACTCCAAATCATGAGTCGGATAGTGCTCTTCATGTTGCTTAAGTTGCCTAGATGCATAAGCAATGACTCGCCTTCTTGCATCAACACACATCCAATACCAATACCCGACGCATCACAATAGACGTCAAATGACTTCTCGATGTCGGGTTGGGCTATCTTGGTGCAAATGGTCAACAATCTCTTCAAAGTCCGAAAAGCCTTTTCACAATCAGACGACCAAACAAACTTGACTTGGTTCTTCAACAACTCAAGAATGGACTTTGACACTTTAGAGAATCTGGAATAAACCGACGGTAATACCCCGCCAATCCCGTAAAACTCCTAACTTCATGAACTGTGGTTGGCGGTTTCCAATCAAGAACACCCTTCACTTTGCTTGGATCAACGAAACTCCTTCCACGACAAGACATGTCCAAGAAATTGTACTTCCTTAAGCCAAAACTCACACTTTTGAACTTTGCATATAGTTGATGTTCTCTCAAACGAGTCGTAACAATTTCGAGATGTTCCATGTTCTTCCTTGCTCTTGGAATATACTAGAATGTCATCAATAAACACCACTACGAATTTGTCTAGCTCGTGCATGAATACTGAATTCATCAAATACATGAAATGAGTGGAGCATTGGTCAAACCAAAAGACATGACCAAATATTCATATAATCCATATCTTGTGGTAAATGCCGTTTTGGGAATATCTTCAGCTTTATCTTGATTTGGTGATATCCCGACCTCAAATCTATCTTGAGAAAACTTTAGCTCCGGCCATTGATCAAAAAGCAAATCTATCCGAGGTAATGGATACTTATTCTTGATGGTCACTTCATTCAAGCGGACGGTAGTCACACATAACCTCAAGGTCTCATCTTTCTTTTTCACAAAATTGCGGACATCCCCAAGGTGATGAACTAGGTTGGATAAATCCCTTATCAATCAATTCTTGCAATCTCGAGTCTTCAACTCGGCTAACTCCTTAGGTGGCATCCTATAAGCTCTCCGAGAAATAGGAGCTGTTCTGTGTTTCAATTCTATGTTAAACTGGACATCTCTATCGGTGGTAGACGGGTAATTCTTTAGGAAACACATCAGGAAATTCACATACTACCGGGATATCTCTAATCTCTTTGATTTGACAGCTTGCACAAACTTTGCCCACCGATCTTCTTAAGGTTGGAAGTTGGATAAGAAGTTGAGAAGCACTAGCGGCAAACTTACCCTTATAGTTCTATTCAAAGCATTTATAACAGCCTTTATATCGATATACATCCAATTCATTCCCAAAATTACATCTATATCCTCGGTCCTTTAGGATAATCATGGTAGTGGGAAAATATGCCCACCTGTGTTTATGGGTACTGGTATACCATTTCCTTAGTACACGACGTCCCCCCCGGCATCAGATAAAGAAATTTTCCTTTGTTGTCCCAATTGAAATTTCATACTTCACAACAAATGCTCTATTGATGAAGGAATGCGATGCGCTGTAATCAAAAGTATAATCTGCAGGATGATTGGCAACAGAAACATACCCATCATCACCGGCTCTCCTTCGTGAATTTTCCGGCTTGAATATAGAAAACCCTTCCTGTCTTCCTCTCATCTTTGCCCTTCTGAGCATTCTGATTGTGGTTCTTGTTTGGTGCTTGACCCTGTTGTTGATTGGCAGGGCCTTCTGATAATTTTGATTAGCCTGCCTAGGATATGGACATTCCCTAGAGAAATGACCAGTCCTTCCACAATTGTAACACGGATAGTTGTGACCCCGTGATGTTGGAGCATTACCACTAGGAACATTGGTTGACTGTGAGTTCGGATAGGTTATATAGGGGACGGACATTTGATCATTGTTCGGCTTTGGACTCTGGGCGGACGATAAGGAGGACGATAATGGTTTATCAGATGATAAATCACTCTCTCGCCTCTTTTGGGTTCCACCAAAAGGTCCCAGACGGCACATTCTTTTTTCTTCTTGAGCTCCTTATGTTGCCGATATTTTTGCCTCCAAGCAAGTGCAATATTTATCGCCTCATGATAAGTGATATTGGTACAAAGTTGTCATCATTGTCTGCAGATTGGGTATTCAGACCTCTCATGAACCATTTCTTTTTCTTGGCATCCGTATTGACATGTTTCGGTGCATATTGTGACGGTGATTGAATCTTCCTACATATCGCATCACAGTTTGATCTCCTTGCTTCAAGGCAAGGAACTCTTCTAACTTCATAGCCATCACTCCTTCAGGATATAATAGGCTCTAAAAGCCAAGACGAAACTCTATCCAAGTTAATGGAACACCTGCGGGTTGCATGGCCATAAGGTTTGCATACCAAGCACCGGTTGCACCTCTAAGTTGTCAAGCAAAAATCGGCTTCGAAACTCCGTGCAATGAATAAGATCAAATTTCTGTTCCATGGTCCTAAGCCAGTCATCAGCCTCCAATGGGTTCATCACCCTTAGTGAACACTCGGGGTTTTGTATCCGTGAAGTCAACATATGTAGCCTCATGCCCGTTAGGATTGCGTCCGCGATTTCTATGCATCTGATTTTGATTACTTTGAGGCATCTCATGAAGCAAACGAGAATTTTCCACAGTCACATTGACTAATGCAGTGATAGCATCAGCCAAATTGGTCGGCATTGGTGGCGGGTTGGGGATATCATCATCATCTTGTGAAGTACCAGGAATATGCGATCCCCGCGTACGACGCATCTGCTCATAACAAACCAAACTTTATTCACAAGCCTTTATTCAAAGATCCTAAAGCTTACTACAACGCATTACATCGGTGCCACTTATTTAAACACAAGACCACCTCTAAACAAGACTACTTAACTTAACTAGAAGTAATTATTTCACAACTCTACTCCTTTTTGCGATTACATCAAACTTCAGGCTCGGTATCCATTCCGGAATTATTACCGCCTTCATTATCACTTTCATCAATCATTACTAATTCTTCGGGATCTTCTTCTTCTTCTGATTCACTTTCATCGGCAAGGATGACACCGGGATCCAATGCATCAACTTGGGGTTCATGATTTGGATCTAGGAGATTGCTTAGCCTATGAACTTCCTCATGCAGATATGTATTATGCTCTTCTAAGTCTTCTACATAAAATTCTAACTCATGAGTTCTAACTCTAGCTACATTTTCCCTATGCCAAGCTTCATTCCTTCCTTCCTTTGCATTTAACTAACATATCGTTCATAGTTCTCGTGAGTTGTGGTAAGACGCCTTAATTGTTCCCTGTAATCGCCCAATTGAATGGCGCCCATAGCCCTATCTCTAGTAGCTTGGGCTAACTCTGCAGAAATCTCTCAGATCTCCGCCGAGGATCGTGCCTAGCATGCCATCGCTAGCACCATCATTCCTAGGGGCAAGTTGGTGACGAGGAACTCCTTTGGGTCCAAGTGGACTTACGGGCGTCATCTTGGCACGAGCCATCTTGAAGGAAACCAATTTAATCCAAGTAAGACCACTTGATCAAAGTCTAAAGAGCAGCTATGATGGATTACATTCCTCAAATCGACTCACTACTCAACTCCGCACTAAGAGGTGAAGGAAGTAACGAGTGAATTATTCATGATGCATGAATCGTTCTTACGAACAACATCAAAGTTTATAATGCACATAAACAACATTTATTTTATATAGGGCATAGTAAAATTACTACTCCACCACACAAGACCCTTTTAATCAAATAAGGAATGGTGAGAAAGAAATAAGATAAGTCGAAGCAATTTGGACCAAACTATCAAGTTAAATTTAGTCATCCAAATCATTTTGAAGTTTTTGTAAAACAATACAACAAAAACCTTGTAACGATCGCTCGATACCATTCCGTGGCGTAACCTCCTAAATTATAGGGCCCACATGCACTGTCACACCGTCCAACGACCTTTGACATTTATGCATATGTTACCGATAACTTAAGAAGACTCGTCGGTGTCCTCGGAGAACCCCGAATCATCCACGATTTTCGAAAGCAGGATCACATTACAGAGTCATTGCAAGATTACAACATTTATCCAAATATCAACACAGAGTAAATCAGCGAAGTCTTACAATAATAACTTAGTTTACAAAACATTTATTTCAAACCTTACAAACTAAGTTCGATTATTATTACAAAACGTAGTAGTGGAGTGGCATTATAATATATACAAAACACACAAATATCACCGCCTCGCCTAAGGGCCACACATTACTTATCAACATCGATCGAACAAACGGTCATGCAAAGACGATCCAAAAAACAGATCGCTCATGAGCCTCACACCGCAACAAGGGTCAACAAACCCCGAGTACGAAAGTACTCAACAAGACTTAACCGAAATAAAAACCGATAAGACTCGGGAATGCAGCTCGTGGATTCAAGGTATGGCTTTAGCAATAATCAAAGTTCTTTTGCTTAAAAGCATTTTAACAAAATTCTTTGTATCAATATTTAAAATCTCATCGGATCATATACAAAGTCGACACGATCCGTATTAAGATCATGAAACTTCATATCCAACACTTTCTCGAACCATTCTCGAGTTCCGATTATTAATACTACGATGATGAACAGAGAAGCGAGTCTCCATAACCGAGGAGCAACGACGATTGAATCGATTATTAACCCAAATTGGGACTTTCAGACCACACGACATATGTAGGTCCCTCGACCTACATATACCAACCTACCCTTGGATCCTCTAAACAAGAACGGGTCCGCGCCACCCGAGAGCACAAAGACACCTCAAATCCGCCACATTCCAGCCACGAGGGTACACGCTACTCCCGCCATCTCTCCACTCCCGGTCTGCGAGTAGCCATTCTCGTAATAGAATAGCCAAGTTAAGGCTTACACGGAGTATGTGGTTAGTACTACAAAGTCTCACCGCAAGCAGCTCACCAACTGTGACGGACCTTAATCGACACAAAGCGGAAGAACCCGCTCACAAGACATTACCGAGTCTTGTGGCTCACACACACCGAAGTCCGCCGGTCTAGATTTATTACTCCACATTGCCATATCACATGATAACATAAGTAACCAAAGTTCCATTTAAAACTCGTAGTGACGGTAATCACCCAACTCGATCGGTCTAAGCAAGAGCTAAGCATAACTAGGCATATACGATTTTAAGCGGGTAACAAGGTAGATATGGAACAACAAGGTTGATAATGCAACAATTAGGTTTCCACTTGACTTCTAATCACTTAATGCAGTATTGAAAAGCAAAAGCGAAATCAATTTGTAAAATACAAGGTAGGGTTATATGCATCCGGGCTTGCCTTCGTTGATGGAAAAGTCCGCTCCTGACGACGTTTCACAAGTCTTCGATCCGACCTCAACAGATGAGATCAACCTCCTCCGCAACTTGATTAACTACCACGTGCTCACCTTCGTTTACTACACGTAGTAACATTGCCATGCTTAACATGATGTGGAATATGAAAACATGATGCTCGATGATGGATACAAAAATAAATAAATTGGATACAATTTTTCTTCGCAGTACAGTTACAAACCAAATTAACCAAACCATATTTCAGAATCGATGAGACCACGCTAGCACCGATCACTTTGGTGAACTCTCCGACCACTATGGTGAACTATCCGACCACTACGGTGAACTATCCGACCACTATGGTGAACTATCCGACCACTACGGTGAACTATCCGACCACTACGGTGAACTATCCGACCACTACGGTGAACTATCCGACCACTATGGTGAACTATCCACCACTATGGTGAACTATGCGAAGCAAAGATCGTCGGTAAGGGAGAACCGCGATCGCGATCGCAGCGATCAAAATGAGTAAACAACAAGCGACGAAAGACTACAGAGATCAAAACGAAACCGTAAGTAGTAATCGACATGGACAACGGCTCACCGAAAAACTCGCCACGATGACGCGCCCAAGAGCGGTGAAGTTGTTGACCTCGAGGAAGAAAAAACGTGGACATGAAGTTCTCGGCAATTTCAAAGCGATCAAGGCTAGCTGGCTGGATTCGCAAGGAAAAGACGGAACTAGGACGGCCTTTTACCGAGAGATGGCAACAGCTTAGGGAGACGATGCGAGCTTGTTGGAGCGATGACAACGACGGTGGTGAAAACAAAGGAAGAAAACGACGCGACGACGGCGTCTTGGTACTTATAGCGCGCGCAGAAGCTCAAGGAAGCCACGACGGAGCTATTTCGTGTGGTAGCGACATCAAAGACGGCCACGACACGCTGGGAACGCCAAGAAGGAACGACGGCAATGTAGCTTAGGCGGTGAACACCATTCACAAAATTACAAAATTGCCATACGCCAAAAATTCACAATTTACTCTCAAATTTTTCATAACAACTCAAAATCTCCAAAAACAAAAGTTGTTCAAAATTGAAAGTTCTACAACTTTGCTTCTATAACCATCTCCTAATTCTGTCTAGATTTTGAAATGGATTTTTCGGGTAGGATTTAAATCTTTCAAAAGCGGGGTTTTCTCGAAAAATTCAAAATCCAAACAAACTTTGAATTTAAGTCAAACAATACAATTCAACACATACCACATGAATATAAACTTGTTTTAGTGTATGCATCTCAAAGTTTTCACCAAATGCCAAATGCTTTGCAATGCATATGATGACATGTCAGGTTTTAGTATTTTAAACACCCGAGGTGTTACAGGATCCGGTAGGACTGGGGATCTCCCAACCTCCTGTGTGAGAAGAGTGGAGACCCAGCCTGCACGGGGTGTGGTGAGAGAAGGGGGAAGCAGGCTGGTGGCGGCGCGACCTTCCTTAATGGGGGTTGCACCTTCGTGATCGGTCATGAGCATGGCGGTGACCATGATGGTAGCGATCCCCATGGTGACAACGGAGGTCGGGTTAGAGGTGACTCTTGTGGTCCCTCCCTCGCCGGTTGCGGAGGAGGAGAGGAGGGAAGCTGGGCTCTCTGTCTCGCCCAGCGGAGGAGCGCACGGTTCGCCCGCTTGGTCAGAGCAGGAGGGGGGTGGAGGAGCCACGGCTAGGATGGAGGTAGAGTAGCCTCCGTGAGCCATGGAGTCCTGGTGGTGGACATCCCCTTCGACAGTGAGGAAGACACTGGGGTAGAGCCGCCAGCCATCCCGCCGTCCTAGGAGTTGGTGATGATCTGGTCATCGCTTGATACTATGATGGCTAGATCTTCCGGCGAGTCAAGGGCAACCCGGGAGCTGGTGTGGCCTTGCCCCAGCGAGCCAAGAAAGGCCTGGTTCGTCCTTCACGATGAGGAGGAGGTGAGGCTTTGGCACCTGCTCGGGGAGAGAGGACTGTCGATGGAGTCTAATCTTGCCCTTACCTAGGGGAAGCTGAAGGAGGCCTTGGAGAGGGTTGAGTACGTCGATCAGGCCATGACTGTTGACCTGCCACATGTTGTAGAGGTAAGTTTTCTATGTTCCTGGTGTTGTCTTTGATTGCTTGGCATTTAAACGGTTGTCTCAGCACGCTTGCTTCTTGTCTCGTAGGACCTAGAGATGATGTCGATCCACAAAGTCCCAGTTTCTTCAAGAGGAGCATGGTTGGATGGAGCAAGAAGCGGTGGTGTTGCGGCAGGTCGACGAGTGTCGGTGTTTCGAACAAACACCGGCTAGTAAATTTATACTTGATGCGCGTTAGGCTTGGATGGTGCACTAATGGACACAAGGTTTATACTGGTTCGGGCTGAATGTCCCTACGTCCAGTCTGTTGCTGCTCATGTTATTAGCACCGAATGAGGTTCGTAGTAGGGGGTACAAACGGTTGGGAGAGGGAGAGATCCCAAGTCCCTGATGGAGTAGTGGAAAGAATGCCAAGAGCTCTGTTGCTGCTAGGTTGTGTGGTGCGTGTGCGCTTGCTAGCTCATCCAGCCTCGATCCCCTTAGTGGGGAGCCCCGCCCTCCCTTTTATACACAAGGGGGGGGCGCAGGCATTTACAGATGGGGGAAAAGAAAAAATACTAAGAGCGCAGAAGGTCCTTTGAGAGACCCGAGTCTTCCTTCTTCACCACGCCTGCACTGCCTATCATGGCAGACTATGTCAGAAGTAGCGTATCCGTCGATCTTCGTAGGCCATGCCCTAGCCTTTTTTAGCAAGTGGGGCGTCCCATCTCACCCCCGTGGGCGGCGGGTCGGATAGGATTGTTGAGCCCCGACCCCGTGGGGGTCGGACGGCGTGGTGACTGTTGGTTGGCCCTTGGGACATCATGGTTGTCGTATGTTCGTGTCGAGTCCTTCGTCTGAAGGCTGAGGGCGGCGCCTATGATACTGTAGGGCGGAGAGCAGGCGCCCACAACACTATTTAGGCTCTGCCACGCCTAGGGGGAGGTCCCAGCGCTTGTCCTGTCACATCCTGACGGTACTTCCTTGCAGGGGTGCGGGGCATGGCGTCTGATGCTGTAGTTGACCCGAACGTCTTGTCTTACCCTGTAGCCGTCATCATGAGGGTTCGTAGGGCATGGTTTGTCAGGTGAGACGGAGCTAGCCTCCGAATATCGGGGGAGGCGAGATCCGTCATTGGTCGTTGGATGAGGTAAAGCCGGCCCTCGGGGGTTGGGCGAGGCCGAGCCCAGCCCTCGGGGGTCGGGCGAGGCGGAGTGTATCCCTTGGGGGTCGGGTGAGTCATCCTCTAGCCGTCGGGCGAGGCGGAGTCGTCCTCTAGCCGTCGGGCAAGGTGGAGCGGGTCCACGGGCGTTCGGGCGAGGTGGAACAAAACTCCCGTCGTTCGGGCAAGAAGTGCAGCCGTGCTCTTGTCCGTTCAGGAGCTTTTAACGTTCGATGGTTATTAGTTCCACCTCCTTGGGTACCCCGGTATTAGGTCCCCGACAGTAGTCCCCGAGCCCCCGGGCGATTCGGGTAGAATCGCCCGGGGGGGGGTTTCTTTTCGATCTTGTCAGAGTTAACTTTCCAGAGGGTGTGCGTGAGCGCACCCGGTGGGTGTAGTCCCCGAGCCCTCAGGTGATTCGAGTAGAATCGCCCAGGGGGTTTTTTCTTTTCGATCTCGTCGGAGTTAACTTTCCAAAGGGTGCGCGCGAGCGCACCCGGTGGGTATAGTCCCTGAGCCCTCGGGTGATTAGTATTGGGCCCTCCGCGGGTAAGACCGTAAGATTTAGGTTTCTTGTCAGCTGGATATTTTTCTGTGGGGGTTGTGGTATCCCGGTCGTGGGGATCTCATTCAGGGCTGACCTGACTGGGGCTTGACTGTGGATCGAGACCCCAGTAATGCTTGCGCCCTTGATTTCGGATCATTCGTGGACCCGTCCTCAGTTGGGCCGGCTGCCGAGCTTCTGGGCCCTAGGTGGGCCAAAGAGAAAAAATCTTTGTGACTTGCGTCCCCTAGGTGGGAAGAGAGTCCGGATTCGCCTAGGGAAGGCGAACTGTCCACCGTGATTTTCGGTGGGAGAGGATAGGGACTGCGGGCGCGTGTCCCACGACGTGATGCGGTGGCGCGCGTGGCAGGCCTAGGGATTGAAGCGGGCGGTTGCCCTTCTCGCATCCGTCGCCCCTATAAAACCACGGGATTTGCCCCCAGGGTCCTGTATTCGCCTTCTCATCTTCGTGTCTAGAACCTCCGTCGCTAGTCGCCTTTAGCCTCCTGCGCCCGCACCGCCACCGTCGACCGGCTTGCATCCGTGATGCAGCCGCCGTCAAGCTTGCGCCCACCTCGTAGCCATCGTTGAGCTCGCACCCACCCACCTTTCTCCCCAATTGCTTCAATGGAGTTGTGGGGTAGATCTGGCATCACCTCTCGGCGTTTGGAGGGCCTCGTCCACCGTGGCCTTCTCCGTCCACTGTCCGCCGTCCAGGAGTGGCTGCTGCCTGGTGATGAGGATGAGTCGGCGCCACCCGAAGGGTATGTCGTGTCTTTCGCCATTTTCCATGATCGGGGATTTGCCGTACCCACGCATAGATTCCTTCGGGGGCTGCTGGATTATTATGAGGTGGAGCTACAACATCTAACTCCCAATGGGGTTCAACATATGACGGCATTTGTTGCCCTGTGCGAGGGCTTCCTGGGGATCGATCCCCATTTTGATCTGTGGCGATACTTCTTCACCGTCGGTTTGTCGAAGAGGCGGATCGGGGGGAAGGAGGTGAATGTGCCGATGGGATGTGCCAGCATTGATCTACGCCATACCCGGTCGAGGGGTTACCCGTTCATGCGTCTGGCGACCTCTAACAAGGGATGGCACTTGCAGTGGTTTTATGTCAGGAATGACCTGAGTGCCGCCCTGCCGAGGTACACCGGGCGCCTTATTGAAGAGGCTCCGGAGTCGTGGACTTGGGGCGTCCAGCTCAAGGACAAGAAGCACCTTACCGACCTTCTCTCCGCCCTCCAAGCTCTGAAGGAACGGGGCATAAAGGGGGCAGGGATTATCGGCGCCTACCTTGTGAGGAGGGTGGCGCTGCTGATGGCGCGCGCACTTCCCCTGCATCGGATGGTGCTCGGGATGTCATTCTAGGGGACGGTGCTTGTCGACGAGGCGCTCCCTTTCTCCGAAGTGGCGCAGCGCATTAAGGAGGTGACGGAGCCGATGAAGGATTCCACTGGCGGCGTCCTTGACATTGTGTATCCGGTGACTGGACATCCCCCAATGCGGTCAAAACCTAGGTTCTTCGAATTCGTAAGCGTTCTTTTCCCGTGCTCTTCCTTTTTCCTGAATCTCCATATTTTTGATACTCGTTTTTGCGACATTGGGACCAGCCGGGGGGGGGGGGGCTAGCCTTCAAGGATAGTCCGGTTCTGCTGCCAAAGAACAAGGCCCTGGCGGTGGTGAATCGCCTCGTGGTCGAGCGGGACAAGAAGGCAAGGGAGCAGATGAAGAAGGAGAGACGACTGAAGTAGGAAGCACGGGATCAGGGAGAGGACGTGAGCAGCAATGATGATGACGACGATGATGACGATGACGACGAGGTAGCCGTCGACGTGGATTGGGGCGTCCTAGAGGATGAGGACGTGCTAACAAGTGCCCACCCATCCGTGTAGGCACCCTTCCCATTCCACGCGGAGGGAAGTGAGTCAGTGAGGTCGATGGGAGCCGGAGAGTCCGCGGCTTCGCATGGCGTGCTGGCCGAGGATCGGTGGATGGGGAGAGTCCGGCCTGCCGCCGCTGACCCCGAGGTGATGGTGGAGGTGAGCGGCTCTGGTGCCGCGCCCCATGAGATGGTGCAGGGGAGCGGCTCTAGTGCCGCGCCCCATGAGGTAAAGGAGACGAGCCCCCTTGCCTCGGAGCAGGGGGCAGGCTCGAAACGGTCCCACCCAGATGAGTTGGGGCAGGGATCCGGGGATCCGTCCCCAAAATGCTTCCGCCGACCGAAGGCGTCAGCGTAAGCCGCTGATTCCCTTGTTTTTCTTCCTTTTTCCTTTTCTATTTTGACCTGATGCCTTTTACCTTTGTGTAGGTTCTTGCGGATGGGCCACCCCCTGGGGCCGGCGTCCAAGAAGAGCCTCGCCATTCAGGCGGGACGGATGGCGCTAGCCAGTGTTGGGGCCGTGTTGGCCAATCCGATGGCGCCTGCGGTGGCACCTACGACCTCGCTGGTTGCCGAGCAGGCGGCATCTTCCATGGCGGGCGCGGTACAGCCGGCTGAGGGTCTGGTATCGCTGACGGAGGTGGTGCCTGAGGGCGCAGTGCAGTCCGTGCCACCGGAGACCTAGGTGGAAGTAGCCACGACCGTGCCAAGCCCGGCGGAGCTGGATGTTGCCGTGATGGCGTCCGAGGGGGTGGCGCAATCGATGCCACCGATGGCCCCGACTGTGGCGGACAAGGCGGATCGGATGGAGGTGGACATGGCCGGAGGGTCATCGGGCGTGGTGGTGGTGCCGTGTAGGATCAGGAGGGAGCCGCCCCCGGCCCCCTTTATTGGGAGGCAGCCGCTCCCCGTGCGGGGGGAGCCGCCGCTTGAGTGGATGGCCGCTCAGGATCCGATGTCGGCACTTTTCTCGCTCGACGATCATGCCGAGAGCATGGAGTGGGAGGGTCTTGACGTTGAGATCTCGACCATGCTGGAGGCTCTGGACCAAGCCAGAGGAGCCCTGCGTGAGATCGTTGTTCCTACTACCCAGGTATTTGCTTGGTTTTCTTCTTTCTTCGCATGTTTTTGTGTTTTCGTATTTCTGATACCGGTCTTCTTCTTCTTCTTCAGATTCTCGTTGCTCATTGTCGGAATAAATCCTGATTCCTCCGCGAGCAAAAGGTGGAGTGGGATCGCCTTTCCAAGGAGGCCCGGCTGCGAGCAGGTATGGCCGTGCAGCTTGCTGTCGCCCAGGAGCGGGAGGCCGAGGCGCGCCAGGACGCGGAGGAGATCCATGGGATGTTCGTGGACCTGTCGGCGAAGGTGAAGCTGGAAGAGGAAGAGGCCACTAGGATTCTGAAGGAGCGGGACGAGCTGCTCGAGAAGGATGCCCAGGCCAGTAAGCGGGCTGTCGAGGTCCTAAAGGAGCTGGAGACGGAGCAGGATCTCAGGCGGAAGGCCAAGAGTAGGGCCACGGCCCTTCAACAGAAGGCGGACGAGGACATCGAGGTGGTCCGCTCCCTCCGAGCGGATCTTAGTGATGTAGTGAGCCAAAGGTTGAGCACCGAGAACGTCTCTGTCAAGCTGGAAAAGGAGCTCGCCCATGTGCGAAGGACCCTTCAGACTGAGAGCGACGAGCACGACCTTCTGCAAGCTGCGGTCGGGGTGGTCCTTGATGTCCTGAAGGTGGTGGAGCCAGTGGAGACCAACCCGCTTGCGGCTCATGCCGTAGGTATCATGGTGCGGGTGGGCCAACTTGAGGAAGACGCCTTTCGCGCCGGGATCACCCAAGCCTTTGTTGTCGCCCATTCTCATTATGATCGGGAGATCAACTTGAAGGTGATGAGCCAAGGCTTCACGCCTGTGTATGAAGACCCTGAGCTGGACGAGATGGAGAAGGTGGTGGCACCTCTTGCGCGGGACCTGGCGGATAGATTGAAAGAAGCAGTTCTCCCTTCACGGAAGTAGTTTAGATGGAGAAACTTGATGAACCCTTTTATGTAATACGTGAACAAGTGTTGGTGCTTTTGTGTGCTGAAAATAGTTTCGTGGATTTGTCTGGTGGTTTTTCATTTCGTTTATTTCTTCTTCCATTTTTGCGATGAAAAGAAGTTTGCAAGGTCTGACCCTTCCCCCTTGTTAAGACCGTACGGCCTGAGGTGCTTTTTGGAGGAACAAACATACCGTCATTACCTAGCCGTGGGCTTTCTGTGGTACTATCGATCTGTTCCCCCGAACCTTGCCGCTAGTCTTGATATGAGGAAGGGATCTAGTGTAATGACTTGTTTCGAAAAAGAAAGGAGGTATTCGTACCTTTACCAGCCCCTGAGTGAGGTCTGACCCCTATGGTTGCGGGGGTCGGACGTTTCCTGGATTCAGACTGGCTCGTTTTGTAGCGCTCATTCTGTCTATGTTTCTTTGTGTTTGGAGGGATTGGGGCGGCGTCATTTGCCTTGGTGGCTCGAACGACGTGCCCGATGAGCTCACTAATGGGGGTATTCGGACGAAAACCCGATCCGGCTATTTTGCGACGGGGTCGGCAAAGTCCCCGGGTGGGGTTTCGTTACTCCTTGACCTGCCTTTCAACAGATTCCCCCTCGATGGGGATTCTATAGGCTCGGCAAGGGGCTGGATTGAATTTTTAGAAGACTGAGATGACCCCGTCCGCCCTGATGTGGGATGGGCGAAGGCTGTTGAGGCTCATCTGCATTTTCTCCCCTGGCTCTTGTTTGACACGAGGCGGCCTCGTACCTTTTGCAGGTCGGCCTTCGAACTTCGGTCTCTCAATGTCGGATCGAGCGGCTTGAGTCCCCGAGCCCTGTTAGGGTCTGATAGGGGTCGACCGTGTTTCGTGTGTTACCCCATCCTTGGTTTTCGTGACCGGAGGGGCTGAGTTGACGACACTTGCCTCGACGGCACGAGCGTCGTGCTCAATGAGCTCGCTAATGGGTGCGTTCGCGTGAAATCCGGGTCCATCATTTGCTGACGGGGTCGGTAGAGCCCTCTGGTGGCATTTCACTACTTCCTAACCCGCCTCTCAGCAGATGCCTGAGCCGTTTCGATAGGCTCAGGGGGGCCCGTTGCCCTCTCCTCGACGGAGATTCTATGGGTTTGGCCCGGGTTAGAATCAAACGAGAAAAGGTCGAGACGCCCCTGTCATCTTCTAAGCGGGGTCAGGCAGGGCCGCTGGGGCTTGTCTCGGTTATTTCTCCCTGGCTCTGTTTGACGTGAGGCGGCCTCAGACCCTTCGCGGGCTAGCCTACGAACCTCGGTCGTTTGTCGTTCGTGTCGAATGAGGCGACTGCCACTTTGTGACACGATACGAAGTGTTTGGATGCAGTAATTGCATAAGTTTAGTATATGGTAAACTTGAAAGCGGGGTTCGGTAATGTTACCTTGGTGGTGTGAGTGACGGGAAGCTCCTACCGAACATGTCCGTGTGGGGTTCGAGTCCGATGGCGTGGCCTGCATGAGCATCGCGATTTTTTGTTTGTGTCTCTCGGTGGCGATTTGGGCCGTCCGATTGACTTTTAAGCGAGTGGACCCCTAAAAACCTCTTTCGAAAAGGTGGGAGCTGAGGCTCGTGGTGTGAGGAACTGTGAATCCTGATTACGCTGGTGAATAAAAGATACCGTAGCCGTCGGGGTGTAGGGTTTGAGGGTTCAGCCAGTTGTAATCAGTGTTTTATCCCCACGCGCCGAGCTCCTGCTTCCTAAACATAAGGAGGGGTTGGGAGAGGAGAATGTCTAAACTGGTAGACATTCTCGAAAGCCCCCTAGGGATGTCCGTGCCCCTGCTGTTGCTGGGGTTGGATGCTCGGTAATGGATTTAACGTGTAAAGTGAGAGGGGAGAGGTGCTTATCTTTGCGTGGTTTTTGTCCGTTTGTCATTTTACCTGGGCCGGCCGATTGGCCCAGTAGGCCTGCTAGGCTTCCTTTGGACGGAGGGTCCATCGTTGGGTCATTCCACGGTCCTGCCCGGTGAAGCGGAGAGTCACGTGTGCGGGTGTGCCCTGGCTCTCGCACCCGGTGGTTGGTCGCAGGCCATGCCTACCTGATCAGGCGGTGTCTCATCAACCAGGCTGTGTCCCGTCGGTTCAGGCTCGTCCCCTCGGGTTCCTGTCAGCATTGATTTGCTGCCTGCATTGAATAGGGGGGGAAGGCAGAGAGTTTTTCGCCCCCACCTTTCGTCCTTCCATATCCGCTGTGCCTCTTCCTTAAATAGGGAGGGGGGTATGTTCTTGGCCTACTGCTCACCCTGCCTCTGAGCCGCTACCTCTTCTCCCTTTTCCTCTCCACCAAAAATACTCGTGCGTCGCGGCAGATCCTGAGTGAGAGAGAGAGTGATGCCAGAGAGAGACTCACAGATCCGCTCATGAATTCGAGGCTGGATGTCGAGCTGGAGGTCATCCAACGTAGATGAGGTGGTGTGGGCTGCCTTTGCCGACAAGAGCTTGCTGCCGCCGAAGGAGGAGGAGTACTGGAGGGTGAAAGGCGTTGTCAGCCTCGCCGTCATTCGTTGCGGCCTCCCCACGGCGGGAGGCGCCTCCCGTTCGGGCGCCGTTGTCGGGGTTATGGCTGATGATGATGGCGTAGTCCCCGGATGCCCCGGCGGAGGGGTACCACAGTCGCCGACGTGGTGCTCGACGTTGCAGATGATGGCGCCTTCGAAGGTCCTGCAGAGTGGTAGGGCGTCGCCGATGGGGAGCGTGATGTGGCGGCCGCAGTAGATGAACTGGCCCGTGTACATGCCCTTGGCGGTGACGAAGAGCTCCTTCTGGTGCTTGTGCCTGAAGAGGTTGGCACTACGACCGTAGTAGCAGTTGTAGTTGAGCTAGGCAGAGATTGTAATCGAAAAAGTTTTGTGGAGGAGCCCCCGAGTGGCTAGTCTTTTGAATTTTAAGAGCACATTAGCCCTTTTCGTGATGAGATTGTTTTGTAAGCGGTGAATTTGTGCAAAAACGAACAAATCTTTGTCATTTGTTGTGGCAAACCATTTTTTTAGTTTCCTCTTTTTCGGAAGAGGTTTTTGGTGCCTTCCGATTCTTCTCATGGTCTAGCTCGCAAAAACTTGGGGTACGGGCGAAACAATTTTGATCACGCTGGTGAGCGAGGAGGCCGAAGCCGCTGGGGCGTGGGTTTCCCATAGTCCTACCAGTTATACTCAGAATCGGTTCCCAAAGTCCTAGTTTTTGGGAGACGTTTATGAGAAAAAATGGAGAACTTAGAGAGAGTTTTGACACATGGGGTGTTTGCAAGGTAAACATACTTATATCGTTTGTTCCAGCCCCCGAGCGAGGTATGACCCCTTTGAAAGGTCCTAATATGGCTAGAGGGGGGGTGAATAGCCTATTTAAAAACTACAAATCAACTAGAGCAATTTGATTAGTAAGACAAATAGCGAAATGCAAACTTGCTCTAGCTCTACAAGGGTTGCAAGCCACCTATCCAACAATTCTAGTTGTAATGATCTATTTGCACACAATCTACTTGACCACTACTCACTAAGAGCTCTCACAAAAGCTACACTAAAGAGCTCCACTAGATATGTTTAAAGCACAAGGCAAGCTCTCAATTCTAATTACACTAAAGAGCTTGCTATATCTAGTTTGCGGAAATGTAAATGAGTAAGTGAGACGATTATACCGCCGGGTCGTGGAGTGAACCAATTACACGATGAATATATAGCCAATCACCGGGAGAATGCAATTTGACAAGAGACAACCGATTTTTCTCCCGAGGTTCACGTGCTTGCCAACACGCTAGTCCCCGTTGTGTCGACCAACACTTGGTGGTTCGGCGGCTAAGAGGTGTTTCACAAACCTCGTCCACACGATAGGACACCGCAAGAACCGACCCACAAGTGAGGCAACTCAATGACACGAGCAATTTACTAGAGTTACCTTTCGGCACTCCGCCGGGGAAGGTACAACTCCCCTCACAATCACCGAAGGCGGCCATGAACAATCACCAACTCGTGCCGATCCTTCACCGCTGCTCCAACCGTCTAGGTGGTGGCAACCACCAAGAGAAACAAGCGAAATCCGCAGCGCAACACGAATACCAAGTGCCACTAGATGCAATCACTCAAGCAATGCACTTGGATTCTCTCCCAATCTCACAATGATGATGGATCAATGATGGAGAGGAGTGGGAGGGCTTTGGCTAAGCTCACAAGGTTGCTATGTCAATGAAAATGTGCGAGAGGGTGCCCTTGAGCTGGCCATGGGGCTATAAATAGAGCCCCCATCAAATAGAGCCGTTGTACCCCTTCACTGGGCAAAACGCGCTCTGACCGGACGCTCCGGTCATACCGACCGGACACTGGCCCTCAGTGTCCGGTCGCCCGATGGACGCCACGCGTCACCAGCTTCAAACGATGTTCGTCAGATTTCAACGGCTACGAAGCTGACCGGACGCTCCGGTCAAAACTGACCGGACGCTGAAGCCCCAGCGTCCGGTCGTTTCCAGTAAGCTCCCCGAGGCGTATTTCTTCGACCGGACGCGTCCGGTCCACCTTGACCGGACGCAGACAGCGTCCGGTGCTCAACCCCTAGCCACTGTACCGTCGTGTCAGCGCGACCGGACGCAGGCAGTCAGCGTCCGGTGCTTCTGGATTCAGCGTCCGGTCACAGGACCGACGCCAGCATCATTTCGATCAACTCCATTTCAACTCTAACTTCTTCACCCTTGCTCAAGTGTGCCAACCACCAAGAATTTTGCATCCGGCGCAATAGAAAATAGACATTTCATTTTTCCAAAAGCGCCGAACCCATCTCAAACACCTTGTGCGCATGTGTTAGCATATTTTCACAAATATTTTCAAGGGTGTTAGCACTCCACTAGATCCTAAATGCATATGCAATGAGTTAGAGCATCTAGTGGCACTTTGATAACCGCATTACGATACGAGTTACACTCCTCTTAATAGTACGGCTATCTATCCTAAATGTGATCACACTCACTAAGTGTCTTGATCACTAAAACAAAATGGCTCCTATATTTTATACCTTTGCCTTGAGCCTTTTGTTTTTCTCTTTCTTCTTTTCCAAGTTCAAGCATTTGATCATCACCATGCTATCACCATTGTCATGATCTTCGTCATTGCTTCATCACTTGGAGTAGTGCTACCTATCTCATAAACATCTTGATAAACTAGGTTAGCACTTAGGGTTTCATCAATTAACCAAAACCAAACTAGAGCTTTCAATCTCCCCCTTTTTGGTAATTGATGACAACCCTTATACAAAGATATGAATTAAAGTTCATTTGAATCCATGTTGCTTGCCCAAGCTTATTTACCATGTGTAAAGGGTATAGACAAGTTTCATGAATTCTAAATGGTAGCAATTGCTCCCCCTACATATGTGCTAAGAGTTTGGATTGTAGCTTGCACATATGCTTAGATAGGAAATATAGGAGTCAATTTCTACCAAATGATGCTAAGGTATAAGAGATGGACCTTTGAAGCGTGATACTAATCGGAGTGCACCAATATACCATCCTTAGCACCATTAGTAACTAGACATACACAAAAACTAGAATACCCCATGAGATCAACATTAAAACCAAGGGTCTAGTTTTCATAATGTGAGCATGAGTCTAGTTACTTTTAGCCTATGCATGCTAGTTTTTCATTTCATCATTCAAACCTATAACTAGCATACACCACACAAGCATGAATGTTGAAACTTGGAATTTGTACCATGCGAGCAAACATATGAAATGTTCATTCAAATGCATCATACAAGTTTATGAGCTTGCTCCCCCTACTTGTGTGCTCAAAATTTTAATTGGTCCCTTTCCTTTAGCATATCTCTCCCCTTATGTCCAATGCTCCCCTATCACTCATATCTTTGTTTCTCTCCCCCTTTGTCAACAATTAGCACAAAAGGTGAGCTTAAATTATGGATAGGTTGGGGTGAAACCATGTGAAATAAGGATCATTTTCTCAATTTTGGTTCAATCTAGATTACTTGCAAAAGATATTTAACTCGGTTTGATCCAAGGACAAGCTTCTTCACACCTCCAAATAAGGGTTATCTTGTACCATGTTGAGTTAAACACTTATAGCTCATTTTCTAAATCAAACACTAGGTTTACAAGCCCACAAACATGTCATATGCTACCACTAGATCATTTCAAACATACAAGCAATAGTGGTACCATATAAGCATCAAATTCATTTGATTTTCATGAATGAGCCTAGGACATGATAGGAATGACAAGATGCTCTAAACAAGTCCTTAGTGATGAATGGATGACATGTCAATCAACTTTACCTTGCTTTGCTCGAAGGAGAGGCATGTCATATAGTGGGGGTGCATCAACACATATTGGAGAAGTCAAGTATGTTCAATTCATTCCTTAGCTTGCAAAACCTCTTCTCATCAAGTGGCTTGGTGAATATGTCGGCAAGTTGATCTTCGGTGCCCACACTCTCTATGCAAATGTCCCCTTTTTGTTGGTGATCTCTTATGAAATGATGGTGGACATCAATATGCTTTGTTCTTGAGTGTTGAACCGGGTTGTTGGTGAGCTTGACGGCACTTTCATTGTCACATAGCAATGGCACTTGCTTGAACTTGATTTCAAAGTCACTCAAAGTGGCCTTCATCCAAAGTAATTATGCACAACAACTACCGGCCGAAATGTACTCCGCTTTGGCGGTTGAAAGTGCTACACTATTTTGCTTCTTTGATGACCAAGATACAAGTGATCTTCCCAATAGTTGACATGTGCCCGATGTGCTCTTTCTCTCAACTTTGCATCCCGCATAATCGGAATCCGAATATCCAATCAACTCAAATTTTGCTCCTTTGGGATACCATAATCCAACATGTTGTGTATGCTTCAAGTACCTCAATATTCTCTTTGTTGCCTTCAAATGACTTTCCCTTGGTGAGGCTTGAAATCTAGCACACATGCATACACTAAACATCACATCCGGTCTTGATGCGGTCACATAGAGTAGACTTCCAATCATAGACCGATACATCTTTTGATCCACCATGTTGCCACTAGCATCACTATCCAAGCTTCCACTTGTCCCCATTGGTGTACTAATAGATTTACTCTCATTCATTTCAAACTTCTTGAGCATGTCCTTGATATACTTGCCTTGACTCACAAATGTGCCATTATCCATTTGCTTGATTTGAAGACCAAGGAAGTAACTAAGTTCTCCAATCATAGACATCTCAAACTCACTTGCCATCATCTTGCCAAACTCCTCACAAAATTCTTGATTTGTTGATCCAAAGATGATATCATCAACATAGATTTGCATTACAAACAAGTCATTTCCAAGCCTTTTGGTGAAGAGAGTGGTGTCAACCTTTCCCATCTTGAATCCCTTAGAGAGTAGGAAATCCCTTAATCTCTCATACCATGCTCTAGGTGCTTGTTTCAATCCATACAAAGCCTTTCTCAACTTGAACACATGGTTGGGTTTCTTTTCATCTTCAAAACCGGGAGGTTGCTCAACATACACAAGCTCATTGATGTACCCATTGAGAAATGCACTCTTCACATCCATTTGATATAGCTTGATGTTGTAGGCACAAGCATAGGCTAACAAGATCCTAATTGCTTCCAATCTTGCAACCGGGGCATATGTTTCTCCAAAGTCAAGACCTTCAACTTGAGTGTAACCTTGAGCCACTAATCTTGCTTTGTTTCTTATTACTATCCCATCTTGATCTTGCTTGTTCCGAAAGACCCACTTTGTTCCAATCACATTATGACCTTTAGGCCTCTCAACTAGCTCCCATACTTGGTTTCTTGTGAAGTTGTTTAGCTCTTCATGCATAGCATTGACCCAATCAACATCATTTAAAGCTTCATCTATCTTCTTAGGTTCAATGGATGACACAAATGAGAAATGCTCACAAAATGAAGCCAATCTTGATCTTGTTTGCACACCTCTTGAAATATCACCAATGATAGTGTCCAATGGATGATCTCTTGCGACATTGGTTGGTTGGAGCACTTGCACTTGATTTCTAGCACTTGGTTGAGATGATGAACTAGCCACTTGTTGATCTTGCACATTGTCATCACTAGTATTTGCTTGACTTTGATCATGAGAACCACTAGCTTGCACATTTGAGTTAGAGAGCACTTGATTCTTGTTATCCTCAACATCAATCACCTCTCTAGGCCTTATATCACCAATGTCCATGTGCTTCATTGCATTGATCAATGGAGTGCCTTTCACATCATCTAGATTCTCATCTTCCTCTTGGGAACCATTTGTTTCATCAAATTCCACATCATGAACCTCCTCAAGAGTACCACTAGCCAAATTCCAAACTCTATAAGCCTTGCTAGTAGTGGAGTAACCAAGCAAGAACCCTTCATCACATTTCTTTTCAAACTTGCTCAATCTAGTGTCTTTCTTCAATATATAGCATTTACATCCAAAAACCCGAAAGTATGCTATGTTGGGCTTTCTTCCATTTAATAGCTCATAGGGTGTCTTCTCCATCATGGGGTGACAATAGAGTCAGTTGCTATAATAGCAAGCCGTGTTGATTGCTTCGGCCCAAAATGAATGACTCACATTGTACTCACTCAACATTGATCTTGTCATATCAATCAAGGTTCTATTCTTTCTTTCAACTAGCCCATTTGATTGAGGAGTATACTTGGCCGAGAATTGATGTCTAATTCCAAATTCATCACACAACTCATCAATTCTAGTGTTCTTGAATTCACTACCATTGTCACTTCTAACTTTCTTGATGGTTGTTTCAAACTCATTGTGAATGCCCTTGACAAATGATTTGAATATTGCAAACACATCACTCTTGTCACCAAGAAAGAACACCCATGTGTATCTAGTGAAATCATCCACAATCACAAATCCATATTTGTTTCCACCAATGCTAGTGTATGTGGTTGGTCCAAACAAGTCCATGTGCATCAACTCAAATGCCTTAGATGTGCTCATCATGCTCTTCTTAGGATGTGTGTTACCAACTTGTTTTCCGGCTTGACATGCACTACATAGCTTATCCTTTTCAAATGTGACATCTTTCAAGCCTCTAACTAAGTCATGCTTAATCAACTTGTTCAATTGTTTCATTCCAACATGACCAAGCCTTCTATGCCATAACCAACCCATGCTAGACTTAGTGATCAAACATGTTGACAATTGAGCTTCTCTAGCATTGAAATCAACTAAGTATAGATTCTCATATCTAAATCCTTTGAATATCAAGTTAGAGCCATCTACACTTATGATCTCTACATCATCCACACCAAATATGCACTTGAAACCAAGATCACACAATTGGGCTACCGACAATTGGTTGAAGTTCAAGCTTTCTACTAGTAGCACATTGGAAATGCTTAAATCATTGGATATAGCAATCTTACCAAGTCCCTTGACTTTGCCTTTGCCATTGTCACCAAATGTGATACTATCAATCCCATTGCTCTTGCTTTCATTGATTGAATTGAACATTCTTGAATCACCGATCATGTGTTGTGTGCACCCACTATCAAGCACCCAATGTCTTCCTCCGTCTTTATAATTTACCTACAAAAGAAGATTAATTCTTTTTAGGTACCCAAACTTGCTTGGGTCCTTGTAGTTTAGTCACCAAGGTCTTTGGTACCCAAATGGCTTTCTTCTTTGGGCCCACAATTGGTGTACCAATGAACTTAGCATTCACACCATTGACACCCTTATAAAGCATGTAATAAGAATCAAATTTAATTGAGGATACATTAGGTAGCTTGTTCTTGTTAATCTTGCAATATTGCTCTATATGCCCAACTTGCTTGCATCTATTGCAAAACCGACCATCGCCCTTCACAAAGCTAGCTTTGAGAGTGACAAAGGCCACCTTGCCTTTCTTGGGGGTATAGCCTAATCCCTCTTTGTTGAGAGAAAACCTTTGGCTACCCAAGCACTTTAGCAAGCGGGCATCTCCACCATAGGCATTGCCTAAGGCACGAGTGAGCTCATTCACCTCCTTCTTGAGGGTTTCATTTTCCACCATTAGTGATGTATCATTCATAGGTGGAGTGGTAATGGTTGTGCTACAAGAGGGGTTAGTGGGAGCAATAGCAATAGGCTTATAAGTAGATTCATTAATAAGATCACATGTTAGTCCCACATCACATGTAACTATCACTTGCTCCTCCTTGGCTTCCTCCTTCTTGACTTGCTCAATGAGAGAGGAGTGAGCCTTTTCAAGCTTAGAGTGAGCTTTGCCAAGCTTCTCATGGGCATCCACTAGCCCCTCATGAGTGGCATTGAGCTCATCAAAGGATTGCTCAAGAAATTTGACTCTCTTGTTCAATTCCTTGCACTCCTTTCTCTTCATCTCAAAGCAAGTATGCACTTGCTCACACATGTCCATGAGCTCCTCCTTGGAGTATTCCTCCTCCTCATCATCACTCCTACAAACATCACTTTCATACTCATCATCATCACTCACATCATATTTTACCTTGGTAGGTTTTGCCATGAGGCACGTTGATGGAGTGTCGAAGATGGAGGGCTTGTCGTTGATGGCGATGCTTGCTAGTGCTTTCTTGATTGATTTCTTGCCATCATCACTAGAGTCATCACTATCCGATGAGCCATCACTATCCCAAGTGACCACATAGCCTCCACCCTTCTTCTTCTTTTGAAAGGTCATCCTCTTCTCCCTCTTCTCCTTCTTTTCTTTCTTGTCCTTCTTGTGTTTGTTCTTCTCATCTTCATCATTGTCACTATTGTAAGGACAATTGGCTACCACATGATCGGGACTCTTGCAATTATAGCATCTTCTCACATATTCTTTACTCTTGGTATGATCTCTTCTTTTTCTTGCACCATAGCCTTTCTTCTTCATGAACTTGCCCATCTTGCGCACAAAGAGAGCCATAGCTTCATCATCAATATCACTAAGATCCTCATCATCACTTGACTCTTTCTTTGACTTGCCCTTATTCTTGTATGATGATGAGCTAGCCTTGAATGCTATGCTTTTCTTCTTCTTGTCTTCTTCTTCCTTCTTGTCATCCTTGTCATCCCCCTCCCTTTCCACACGGTATGTCTCTTGTGTCATGACATCACCTAGTACTTGGTTAGGGGTAATATCCTTCAATCCTCCTCTTATGATGAGCAATCTCAACATCTCAAATCTTGGAGGTAGGCACATCAAGAATCGATGGGAGACATCATCATCCTTGATCTTTTCTCCCAAAGCCTTCAAGTCATTGACAATTACTTGTAACCGATGGAACATCTCCGGAATGCTCTCATCATCCTTCATCTTGAAACTTGTCAACCTGTCCTTGAGGATGTACAACTTGGCACTCTTCACCGCCGGTGTGCCCTCATATGTTTCCTCCAATCTCTTCCACACCTCATTTGCTCTTTCACAATCCTTGATTTGCTCAAACACCTTTGGATCAATGGCATTGTATAAGGTGTTAAGAGCCATTGTATTGCATTGCTTATTGGACTTATCTTGGTTGGTGGGATTGTTGGGATCAATGATAGCATAATCATTCTCGGTTACATCCCATACTTGATCATTGATTGAACCAAGATACACCCTTATCTTTCTCTTCCAATAACCATAGCTTGTGCCATCAAAGAAAGGTGGTTTGCCCCCACATGGTTGAACACAACTTGAGCCATAATATGACACCGAGGTTGTTAAGCCTTCAATCAAACGGTGACCACGGCTCCGATACCACTTGAAAGGTCCTAATAAGGCTAGAGGGGGGGGTGAATAGCCTATTTAAAAACTACAAATCAACTAGAGCAATTTGATTAGTAAGACAAATAGCGAAATGCAAACTTGCTCTAGCTCTACAAGGGTTGCAAGCCACCTATCCAACAATTCTAGTTGTAATGATCTATTTGCACACAATCTACTTGACCACTACTCACTAAGAGCTCTCACAAAAGCTACACTAAAGAGCTCCACTAGATATGTTTAAAGCATAAGGCAAGCTCTCAATTCTAATTACACTAAAGAGCTTGCTATATCTAGTTTGCGGAAATGTAAATGAGTAAGTGAGACGATTATACCGCCGGGTCGTGGAGTGAACCAATTACACGATGAATATATAGCCAATCACCGGGAGAATGCAATTTGACAAGAGACAACCGATTTTTCTCCCAAGGTTCACGTGCTTGCCAACACGCTAGTCCCCGTTGTGTCGACCAACACTTGGTGGTTCGGCGGCTAAGAGGTGTTTCACAAACTTCGTCCACACGATAGGACACCGCAAGAACCGACCCACAAGTGAGGCAACTCAATGACACGAGCAATTTACTAGAGTTACCTTTCGGCACTCCGCCGGGGAAGGTACAACTCCCCTCACAATCACCGAAGGCGGCCACAAACAATCACCAACTCGTGCCGATCCTTCACCGCTGCTCCAACCGTCTAGGTGGTGGCAACCACCAAGAGAAACAAGCGAAATCCGCAGCGCAACACGAATACCAAGTGCCACTAGATGCAATCACTCAAGCAATGCACTTGGATTCTCTTCCAATCTCACAATGATGATGGATCAATGATGGAGAGGAGTGGGAGGGCTTTGGCTAAGCTCACAAGGTTGCTATGTCAATGAAAATGTGCGAGAGGGTGCCCTTGAGCTGGCCATGGGGCTATAAATAGAGCCCCCATCAAATAGAGCCGTTGTACCCCTTCACTGGGCAAAACGCGCTCTGACCGGACGCTCCGGTCATACCGACCGGACGCTGGCCCTCAGCGTCCGGTCGCCCGATGGACGCCACGCGTCACCAGCTTCAAACGATGTTAAATGATTTCAACGGCTCTGAAGTCGACCGGACGCTTCGGTCAAAAATCGACCGGACGCTGAAGCCCCAGCGTCCGGTCGTTTCCAGTAAGCTCCCCGAGGCGTATTTCTTCGACCGGACGCGTCCGGTCCACCTTGACCGGACGCAGGGAGCGTCCGGTGCTCAACCCCTAGCCATCTGATCAGTGAAGCCATGACCGGACCGAAGCAGTCGGTGTCCGTGCTTACGGATTGAGTGTCCGGTCCACAGGACCGACGCCAGCATCATTTCGATCAACTCCATTTCAACTCTAACTTCTTCACCCTTGCTCAAGTGTGCCAACCACCAAGAATTTTGCATCCGGCGCAATAGAAAATAGACATTTCATTTTTCCAAAAGCGCCGAACCCATCTCAAACACCTTGTGCGCATGTGTTAGCATATTTTCACAAATATTTTCAAGGGTGTTAGCACTCCACTAGATCCTAAATGCATATGCAATGAGTTAGAGCATCTAGTGGCACTTTGATAACCGTGACACGATACGAAGTTACACTCCTCTTAATAGTACGGCTATCTATCCTAAATGTGATCACACTCACTAAGTGTCTTGATCACTAAAACAAAATGGCTCCTATATTTTATACCTTTGCCTTGAGCCTTTTGTTTTTCTCTTTCTTCTTTTCCAAGTTCAAGCATTTGATCATCACCATGCTATCACCATTGTCATGATCTTCGTCATTGCTTCATCACTTGGAGTAGTGCTACCTATCTCATAAACATCTTGATAAACTAGGTTAGCACTTAGGGTTTCATCAATTAACCAAAACCAAACTAGAGCTTTCACCCTTGCATTTTGCTGGGGTTGGATGTCGCTAAAGATCAGGGATTTGTAAAGACAAAAAACTGATAAGGACCAAGTATGCGTTTATTTAGGGGTAGAAGCGACGTAGCTGTTCGATGTTCTAGGCGTTGGTGAAGACCTCGCCGTTGATGGTTTTCAACTTGTAGGCACCTGGCCGAAGTACTTCCGCGATGACATATGGCCCTTCCCAGGGCGGTGAGAGCTTGTGACGGTCCTTGTTGCTCTGCATGAGGCAGAGAATGAGGTCCCTGATGTTGAAGGCTTGGTCGCGTACCCGTCGTCTGTGGTACCATCGTAGCGCCTGTTGGTACTTGGCCGAATGGAGGAGGGCGATGTCACGGGCTTCGTCTAGCTGGTCCATGGCATCTTGGTGGGATGCCTCGGCTCCCTCCTCATTATATGCTCTGACCCTTGGTGCTCCGTAGTCAAGGTCCGTCGGGAGGACGGCCTCAGCTCCGTAGACCATGAAGAAAGGCGTGTAGCCGGTGGCCCGGCTAGGAGTTGTTCTTAGGCTCCAGAGTATCGTGGGGAGCTCGGTGACCCAGCGTGTGCCGAACTTGTTCAACCGGTTGAAGATCTTGGGCTCGAGGCCCTGTAGGAGCATGCCGTTAGCGCGCTCGACCTGCCCGTTCGTCCGGGGGTGTGCGATGGCTACCCAATCGATTCGGATGTGTTGTTCATCACAGAATCGAATGAATTTCCTACCGGTGAATTGCGTGCCGTTGTCTATGATGATGGAGTTTGGGACTCCAAAACGATGGATGATGTCGAGGAAGAACAGCACAGCCTGCTCAGACTTGATCGTGGAGATCGGCCGAGCTTCGATCCATTTTGTAAACTTGTTTATGGTGACAAGTAGGTGGGTGAAGCCCCCGGCCTTTTTGAATGGCCCAACTAGGTCGAGCCCCCAGACCGCGAAGGGCAACATGATGGGGATCATCTGGAGTGCTTGGGCCGGGAGGTGAGTTTGCCATGCGTTGTACTGACACCATTCGTAGGTGCGTACGATTTGCTCGGCGTCAGCTACTGCAGTGGGCCAGTAGAAGCCCTGTCGGAATGCATTTCCAACCAAGGTTCTTGGCGCGGCATGGTGACCGCAGACCCCACCGTGGATGTCGCTCAGCAGGAGTTTTCCCTGTTCGCCAGGGATACAGAGCTGCAAGATCCTAGTGTGGCTCCGTTTGTAGAGTTCGCCCTCTACAAGAACGAAGGACTTGGCATGGCGTGCGAGCCGTCGAGCTTCTGCCTTATCCATTGGTAGAGTGTCATGGAGGAGGTAGTCGAGGTAGAGTGTTCTCCAGTCATTTGGAGGGTTGGGCGTCGGGCCTTCTTCAAGCTCCATGACCTCGGGGTCGGACGGAGATGTTGGTTGGTCAGCCCCCGGGGCTGGATCGGATGAGCCATCATTGGCCCGCTCTGACCCTTTGTAGCGTACCGAGGGTTTGTGCTGGTCGCTGGCGAAGACTCCCGTGGGCACCGGCTCTCAGCCAGACGCTGCTTTTGCAAGCACGTCGGCTGCTTCGTTGAGGCGCCTTGGGACGTGATTGAGTTCCAGGCCATCGAACCTGTCCTCCAGCCGTCGGACCTCTTGGTAGTACGTGGCCATCTTGGCGTTATGGCAGCTCGACTCCTTCATAACTTGATTGATGATTAGCTAGGAGTCACCCCGAATGTCGAGGCGTCGGATGCCCAGCTCGATGGCGATTCGTAGGCCATTGATGAGCGCTTCATACTCAGCCACATTATTTGACGAGGGGAAATGGAGATGAACCATATACCTCATTCGGACCCCGAGGGGTGATACGAAGACCAGCCCCACGATGACACCCTTCTTCATCAGTGACCCGTTGACGTACATTGTCCAGTACTCTTGATCGACGACCGCTAGTGGTATTTGGATTTCGGTCCACTCTGCGATGAAGTCAGCCAACACCTGGGACTTGATCGTTGTTCGGGAGGCATATGTGATGCCTTGATCCATCAGCTCGAGTGCCCACTTCGTGGTTCTTCCTATGGCGTCTTGGCTCCGGACGACCTCGCCGAGGGGAAACGATGTTACGACTGTCACGGGGTGTGACTCGAAGTAGTGACGTAGCTTCCTTTTGGTGATGAGGACGGCGTACAGGAGCTTCTGGATCTGGGAGTAGCGGGTTTTGGAGTCAGATAGTACCTCGCTGATGAAGTACACGGGGCACTGTACCTTGAGTGCGTGCTGCTCTTCTTTCTGTTCTACTACTAGGGCGGCACTAACCACTTGTGTGGTGGCCGTTATGTATAGTAGGAGTGCCTCTCCGTCGTTTGGGGGGACTAGGATCGGGGCCTTCATCAGAAGCAGCTTGAGCATGTCAAGTGCCTCCTGGGCCTTGGGTGTCCACTTGAAGCGGTCGGCCTTTTTTAGAAGGCAGTAAAGGGGGAGACCTCATTCGCCGAGGCGTGAGATGAATCGGCTGAGAGCGGCAAGGCGCCCTGTGATCCGCGGGACCCCCTTTACGTTCTGGATTGGGTCCATCTTCGTGATGGCTGAAATCTTGTCCGGGTTGGCTTCGATGCCGCGCTCGAAGACGATGAAGCCGAGCAGCATGCCCCTCGGGACCCTGAAAACGCACTTCTCAGGGTTGAGTCTGATACCATTTGCCCGGAGTTTCGTAAAGGTTTGCTCGAGATCAGCAACGAGGTGGTCAGCCCGCTTGGACTTCACTACGATGTCGTCGACGTAGGCCTCAACGGTTCGCCTGATGAGGTCTTCGAAGCATCTGAGCATACATCGCTGGTATGTCACCCCAGCGTTTTTCAAACCGAACGGCATTGAAACATAGCAGAACGATCCGAAGGGAGGGATGAAAGAGGTCGCGAGTTGGTCGGACTCCTTCATCGCAATTTGATGGTAGCCGGAGTATGCATCGAGGAAGCAGAGGGTTTCACACTCTGCAGTGGAGTCGACTATTTGATCTATGCGCGGCAAAGGAAAAGGATCCTTCAGGCACGCTTTGTTGAGAACGGTATAGTCAACACACATCCTCCATTTCCCACTTTTCTTTCGTACAAGAACGGGGTTTGCCAGCCACTCTGGGTGGTGTACCTCCTTGATGAATCCGGCGGCCAATAGTTTGGCTATCTCTTCGTCGATGGCCCTACGCTTCTCCTCGTCGAAGCGGCGCAGGCATTGTTTCACCAGTTTGGAGTCTGGATGGATTTTTAGGTGTGCTCAGCGACCTCCCTCAGAATGCCTGGCATACCTAAGGGTTTCCACGCAAAGATGTCTTTGTTGTCGTGGAGAAAGTCGACGAGCGTGCTTTCCTATTCAGGGGAGAGCGTGGTGCCAATGCGCACCGTTTTTCCCTCGGAGCTGCTGGGGTCTATGATGACATCTTTGGAGCCCTCTGCCGATTTGAATGACCTGGTCGACCTTTCGGCATCGGGCGCCTCTTCGGTGACCTTTTCCCTGAGGGTGGCGAGCTCCCCGGAGGCGACGATTGCTGTGGCATGGCCGCAGCACTCGACCTCGCATTCGTTGGCCCGCTGGAAGGAGGTGCCGACGGTGATGACCCCGTGGGGTCCCGGCAGCTTCAGTTTGAGGTATGAATAGTTGGGAACGACCATGAACTTCGCATAGCATGGTCGTCCTAAGATGGCATGGAAAGTTCCAGGGAACCCTACCACGTCGAAGGTCAGGGTCTGAGTCCTGTAATTGGACCGATCCCCAAAAGTGACGGGCATATCGATCTGCCCAAGCGGTACGGTCTGTTTGCCAGGCACGACGCCATGAAAAGGCACTCGGATGGGGCGGAGGTTCGTTCGGTCGACACCCATCTCGTCAAGCATTTTGGCGTACATGATGTTGAGGTTGCTGCCCCCGTCCATTAGTACTTTTGTGAGTCGCTTTGGGCCGACGATCGGGTCGACAACAAGCGGGTACCTTCTCGGGTGTGGGACGACATCCGGATGGTCGGTCCGGTCGAAGGTTATGGTGGATTCTGACCACCGGAGGAAGGCAGGCGTGGCCGGTCTGGCTGTATAGACCTCGCAGCGCGCGACCTTCTGACGTCGCTTGGAGTCGTAGGCCGTCGATCCTCCGAAGATCATAAGGGCACCGTTCGGTGTCGGGAAGGCTTCGTCCTTCTCCTCCTCCTCATCTACGGTGGGGACAGGTACCTTTCCCTGCTCCCCTTTGTTGGCGCTCCCAAGTAAGAACTTGCGCATGAGACCGCAGTCTTTGAGCAGGTGTTTCACAGGGAAGGCGTGGTTCGGGCATAGCCCCTCGAGCATTTTTTCGAAGTGATTCAGAGTGCCCTCCGTGGGCTTCCGACCACCCTTACGGTCGGCAGCGGCTGCAAGCGAGTCGTCGCGCCGTTGCTTCTTATTCTTCTTCTTGGCAAAACTATTGGAGGCGCCTTTGCCGGCACCCTCGTCCTGTTTCGTCTTGCCTTCGAGACGATCGAAGATTGCTCCGACCGCCTCCTCTCCTGAGGCATGGCTAGTGGCGATGTCTAGGAGTTCCTTGGTGGTCCGTGGGCTCTTGCGTCCCAGTTTGTGAACCAAGGACTCGTAGGTCGTCCCGAATAGGAAAGCTCCTATCATGTCAGCGTCGGCGACGTTAGGGAGCTCGTTGCATTGCCGTGAGAAGCGTCGGATGTACTCGTGGAGAGTTTTGGCAGCCGTCTGGCGGCAGTTCTTGAGGTCCCATGGGTTTCCGGGGCGCTTGTATGTGCCCTGGAAGTTGCCCACAAAGATTTCCCTCAAATCCGCCCAACTTTGAATGGCGTTGGACGGTAGGTGCTCCAACCATGCTCGTGCCGAATCGGCCAAGAATAGTGGGAGATTGCGAATAATAAAATCGTCATCATTTGCGCCACCGGCTTGATAGGCAAGCCGATAGTCCTTGAGCCAAAGCCCAGGGTTTGTTTCCCCAGAATATTTTGGAATGTTGGTAGGCGGTCGGTACCTTGGTGGGAAAGCGACGTTGAGGACGTGCCGACCGAAGGCCTGAGGGCCCGGCAGGCCGGGGCTCGGGCTCTGGTCCTCGCTGTTGTCATAGCGTCCGTCGCATCGAGGGTGGTAGCCACGTCTGGCTCCTTCTCTCGAGTCGTTGTAGGTGCGTCTACGGGCGTCGATGGTGCTACGCGCGTCGTGGTTGTGACCGAGGCGTTCATCCACCGGGACAACAGTGCGCTGCCTGCCGCCTGGTGGTGTCTGGTGGACTGACGCATCCTTGGTGGGACGCACCGAAGGCGTGCACTAGTTGGTGTTGAGTTCGCGTCGCCGAGACATCGTGCTCTCCGCCTGCTGCGCCGCCGCACGTTCGAGCAACGTGCAGATTTCTCAGCGGGCCCGACGATCCTCGGACGTCACGGCCTCTGGAAGGCCGTGAAGTAAGGCCGTCGCGGCGGTGATGTTTTGGCTTGCCCGGGCAAAGTGAGGGAGGGTCCCATCATCGGTGAGGATCCTTTGGTGTACATCGCGGGCAGTGGCGCAGCGCGCCGCTTCGGCGGCGTTCGATCTCGCGGTTGATCTCCGTGTACTCGCGCACGAGCCCTTGTCCGGCCTCATCGATCTCTCGCTTCTAGGCTTTTAGCTGCTCCATCCTTAAGCGAGATGGGGCCGTTGTCTCCTCTTCGGGTCTGCCAGGGTGGTTTCCTCCTCAGAGACGTTTTCGACGTGCCCCTTGGGGGTTTCCGCCATGAAGCATCCCCGGGAAGGGTGATGGCTCCCCCTACTGGAGTCAGAGCTGGAGGACGATCTGGGCCCCTCAGTGAGGAGCTTGTGGAGAGACTCCGTGTCGTGTTCAATTACCCCCACGAACTCCTTGTCCGTGGGCAGTTGAACCGTGCGTAGCGCCATAAGGTGGCTAGCGGTTGCCGCGGCGTTGCGGAGACCGAACGGAAACGCTGTCGGGGTGCTCCGCACGTGGCGTTCCGGAGAGAGGTGTCTCTCCCCGAAAGGTCACGCCATGCTGTCATCGTTGGTGAGGGCGAGGTGATGCTAGTTCTCCCTGGACTGCTGTGGTCCAAGGGAGGTGCCGAGCTGGCGCCCAAGCCTCTCATGGTCAAGGCCGTTGTGGGAAAGAGATCGGATGCCAGTGTGCGCCCGTACCAACTCTCCTCCCACCGTGATGATGAAATCCAGGTTCCCGAAACACACGTGTGCGCTTGGGACCTAGCTAATGTTGTGGTTAGCCATCCGTGGACTGGTTTGGAATGCACAAAGGCCTCTACCTGGCGCGCCAACTGTCGCGCCAACTGTCGGTGTTTCGAACAAACACCGGCTAGTAAATTTATACTTGATGCGCGTTAGGCCCAGATGGTGCACTAATGGACACAAGGTTTATACTGGTTCAGGCTGAATGTCCCTACGTCCAGTCTGTTGCTGCTCATGTTATTAGCACCGAATGAGGTTCGTAGTAGGGGGTACAAACGATTGGGAGAGGGAGAGATCCCAAGTCCCTGATGGAGTAGTGGAAAGAACGCCAAGAGCTCTGTTGCTGCTAGGTTGTGTGGTGCGTGTGCGCGTGCTAGCTCGTCCAGCCTCTATCCCCTTAGTGGGGAGCCCCGCCCTCCCTTTTATAGACAAGGGGGGGGGGGCGCACGCATTTACAGATGGGGGAAAAGAAAAAATACTAAGAGCGCAGATGGTCCTTTGAGAGACCCGAGTCTTCCTTCTTCACCACGCCTGCCCTGCCTATCATGGCAGACTGTGTCAGAAGTAGCATATTCGTCGATCTTTGTAGGCCATGCCCTGGCCTTTTTTAGCAAGTGGGGCATCCCATCCCGCCCCCACGAGCGGCGGGTCAGATAGGATTGTTGAGCCCCGACCCCGTGGGGGTCGGACAGCGTGGTGACTGTTGGTTGGCCCTTGGGACATCGTGGTTGTCGTATGTCCATGTTGGGTCCTTCGTCTGGAGGCTGAGGGTGGTGCCTATGATACTGTAGGGTGGAGAGCAGGCGCCCGCAACACTGTTCAGGCTCTGCCACGCTTGGGGGGAGGTCCCAGCGCTTGTCCTGTCACATCTTGATGGTACTTCCTTGTAGGGGTGCAGGGCATGGCGTCTGATGCTGTGGTTGACCCGAACGTCTTGTCTTACCCTGTAGCCATCATCATGAGGGTTCGCAAGGCACGGTTTGTCAGGTGAGACGGAGCCAGCCTCTGAATATCGGGTGAGGCGAGATCCGTCATCGGTCGTTGGATGAGGTAAAGCCAGCCCTCGGGAATTGGGCGAGGCCGAGCCCAGCCCTCGGGGGTCGTGCGACGCAGAGTGTATCCCTTGGGGGTCGGGTGAGTCGTCCTCCAGCCGTCGGGCGAGACGGAGTCATCCTCTAGCCGTCGGGCAAGGTGGAGCGGGTCCACGGGTGTTCGGGCGAGGCGGAACAAAACTCCCGTCATTCGGGCAAGAAGTGCAGCCGTGCTCTTGTCCATTCGGGAGCTTTTAACATTCGATGGTTATTAGTTCCACCTCCTTGGGTACCTTGGTATTAGGTCCTCGACAACGAGCTTAGGCACAAGCTAGAGTCCGCCCACCGTGATTCCCAAGACTAGGTGGTCGGGGCGGCGGGAGCACGGGCGGTCGAGCAGGCGACTGCTGTCGAGTAGAAACTCGACGCATCGAATGCCCACTTGGAGGAGACCGAGGCGGCACTCAGGAAGTCCCTAGAGGCTCTGGAAGTGGAGTGGAAGGCCCAGTCAGACACCGAGCAGGAGGTTGTCGCGCTCTGGGGGCAGATGCTCGAGGCAGAGGAGTCGAACACTCGGCTGCTCGAGAGGGTGACCCAGCAAGAGGAAGGGCTTTCTGTTCCCGAAAGCGCCTACCTTGGTACGTACCTATTCTTCCCTCGGTGGATGCCTTGAATTTTCCTTTTCCTTGCTCCTGAATTTGTCGTCCATTTCTAGAACTCGGTGGGAAGATTGGCTCCATGGAGCAATAGCTAGAGACGGTCAAAGCGGTGGTCGGTCGAAGCATGGAGGCACTAGCCCAATCCCATGAGGAGTGATGCGCTCTCAAGGGAGAGCTCGACCAGCTTCACAACATTGCGTAGGTGGTGGTCTCTGAGGTGTTTGGGCCAGGACCGAGCAATAGTATGCCCGTCGTCCAGCTAGCGGAGGTCCCAAATGAAGTTCGGGTGCTCATCTTCGATGACATGTTCTACGGGACGTCGGGGGTGCTGACCTCGGTGGCGACCCACTACCCTGATCTGGACTTCACGGCCACCTGCTAAGGATATGTCGATGGGTGGAGCGCAGATGAGATCCATGCACTAGGGGATCACCGTGGCAGTGGGTGATGGAGGCTCACTGTTCGACCGTGGCCGCACACATAGGTGGTCGCTAAGCAGGTCACCACGTAGTGGGTGATGGAGGCTCACCATTCGACCGTGGCTGCAGATGTGCACCGGGAAGACGTCGTCCAGCCTATGGAGGCAGCGGAGGCCAGTTCAGAGGTGAGCATCGTCCAGCCCCCAACCGAGCCAAACGTCATCCCGACAACGGCCAAGCCAAGCGCCGTCATCCCGACCTCAACCGCACCATCAACCGATGCCGCCAGGGGGCACAATAGAGTTAGAGTAGAAATAGTCAGTTTATGTAAAAGATGAATTCATGGGAGAGCCCCCGTGTGAACAGTTTTACATTCATGGATATTTTAAGTTTGTTTTGTGATGAAATCACTCATGAGGGGAAGCTTGTCCCATCCGCCCTTGTTTTTATCCTTGCGTAGCTTTGTTTTTTGTCCTTTCTTTTTCACACCTGCTCGTTGGCCCGTAGGCTGCAACCTTAAGAACCCGGGCGTGGCCCGCGAGGCTCAACTGCTCGTAACCGTAGGTTGTGGTGGGGTGTGATCGGTCGGGAGGTTAAAGCGCAAGTTACGTAGGATAATCAAAGGAAGGGGATGCCATTTTGTTTGGGAGATGCCCTTTTGTTTGGGCAAAAAGTGTTACTACATGATAGTTAAAAATGATTGTAAAAAGGGGGTGGTATCGCACCCCCGTGGAGCCCCCGAGCGACCTAGGTTGAGAGTGCTCGGGCTGGGGCGCTGTAGGAGCAAGCATTGAATGGAAATAAACGGTAAGACCGAGCTTTAACGAAAGAAACGACGTAACTGTTCGATGTTCCCTGTGTTGCTAAGAACGTTGTCATTGTCATCTTTTAGTCGGTAGGCGCCCGGTCGAATCACCTTGGCCACCGCGTATAGTCCTTCCCATGGCGGAGAGAGCTTATGTTTATCCTTGGTTGACTGGGTCCTCCAGAGTACGAGATCACCAACCTTGAGGATCCTCCCCCTATTTTTTCCTTCATGGTACATGTAGAGAGTTTGCTGGTAACGAGCGGAGCGGCTGATGGTCATCTCATGAGCCTCCTCGAGTAGGTCGACTGCATCCTGCTGAGCCTCCGTGGCTCAGTCTCGGTCGAAGGCCTTTAATCTTGGGGTGCTGTGATCGAGGTCAGATGGCGACACTGCTTTGGCTCCTTATGCCAGGAAGAAAGGGGTGAACCCCGTGAACCGGTTTGGGGTCGTTCTTAGGCTCCAGAAGATCGCTAGGACCTCTGCAACCCATCGCCTGGCATACTTTTTGAGTCAGTCGAAGATGCGGGGCTTGAGTCCTTGGAGGACCATGCCTTTGGCCCGCTCGACCTGACCGATAGTATGGATGTGTCCGACCGAGGCCCAATCGATCGTGATGCTATATCTGTCACAGAAGTCCAAGAACTTCTTCCCGGTGAAGTTTGTTCCGTGGTCGGTGATGATACAGTTAGGAACACTAACTCGATAGATGATGTCGAGGAAGAACTTGACCACCTCTTCTGAGCGAATATTGGTGATGGGCTTTGCCTCCATCCACTTGGTGAACTTGTCCACCACCACGAGTAGGTGAATGAAGCCACCTAGGGCCTTTTTAAGGGGTCCGACCATGTCGAGGCCCCAGACCATGAATGGCCAGGTGATGGGGATGGTCTAAAGCTCCTGCACCAGCAGGTGAGTTTGCCGAGCGTAGAACTGGCATCCTTCACACCTGCGAACCACCTCCTCTACATCTCATAGCGCAGCGGGCTAGTAAAAACCTTGGCAAAAGGCTTTCCTGACCAACGACCTTGGGGTCATGTGATGTCCATAGATTTTGGCATGTACTTCGAGGATAAGTTGTTTCCCCTAGTCGATCGAGATGCACTTCATGAGCACTCCCGACGAACTTCACTTGTAAAGTTCGTTACTAATGGCAATGAACGTCTTGGTGCGTCGAGCGATTCATTGCGCTTGAGTCCTTTCTGGTGGGAGAACCTCCTCATGGAGGTAGGCAAGCAGTGGTGCTCTCTAGTCGGTCAGATCGAGTGCCATCACGGTGATGTCAGCGAGCGATGTTGCCATGGAGGCGCCAAGGGCGGAGCCCTCGAGCGCTCGGTTGGGGTCGGGGCACATCGGGGGGGTCAGAGCCCCCAAGTGCCAGATTGGTGTTGGAGCATGTCTGGGTTGGATTCTCTCGGATGTGGGTAGACAACTCATGGATGTCATTTACAAAGACCCCGTCAGCGGGTGGTTCCCTTCTGGCCACCAATTTTGCGAGGAAGTCGACGGCGTCGTTGTCCTTTCGAGGGACATGATGCAGTTCGATCCCTCGAAACTTGTCCTCGAGCTTGTGCACCTCCTAGCAGTATGCCGCCATGAGAGGGCTCTTGTAGGAGGACTCCTTCATGACTTGGTCGACGACCAACTCTGAGTCGTTGCGGACATACTACCACATGGCGCCGTGCTCGACGATGATGAGCAGTCCGTTGATGAGGGCCTCATACTCCATGGCATTGTTCGAGGCTGAAAAATGGAGATGGATCTTGTAGCGGAGCCTGCTCCCATTTGGGGAGATCAGAACCACTCCAGCCCCCGAGCCGGGCTTCATGACCGACCCATCGAAGTACATCGTCTAGTACTCGTGGGTGACGTCTGGGGTCAGGAGCAGGACTTCTGTCCATTCGGCGATGAAGTCAGCAAGAGCTTGAGACTTAATAGTGGTGCCAGGGACATACCTAATGTCATGGCTCATGAGCTTGAGAGCCCACTTAGACATCCGGCCGGCGGCATCGCGGTTATGAACGACCTTCCCAAGTGGGTACAAGGTGACGACCATGACCTCGTGGTCGGTGAAGTAGTGCAGGAGCTTTTGGGTCACCATCAACGCAGCGTACAGAAGCTTCTAAACCTGGGGGTCATGAATTTTGGCATCAGTGAGTACCTCACCTATGAAGTACACCGGTTGTTGGACCTTCAGGGGGTGTCCCGGCTCCTCCCTCTCGACGATGACGGTGGCGCTCACAACGTGGTTGCTTGCCGCGATGTAGAGGAGGAGGGATTCTCCCCGTTCGGGAGCGACAAGGATTGGGGCCGACGTTAGTGATGCTTTGAGGCTTTCCAAAGCCTGTTGTGCCTACTTTGTCTAGACGAATGCATCTGTCTTCTTGAGAAGTTTGTAGAGAGGCATCCCCCGTTCACCTAGTCAGGATTTGAACCGGCTCAGGGCGGCTAAACAGCCGGTGAGCCTCTGTACGCCCATGACATTGCATATAGGGCCCATGTTGGAGATGGCCATGATTTGTTCAGGGTTGGTTTCGATGCCGTGCTTCGACACGATGTATCCGAGCAATTTCCCCTTCGGAACCTCGAAAACACATTTTTCGGGATTCAATTTGACACTGAACCTTTGGAGGTTCACGAATGTGGCAGCCAAGTTTGTGATCAGGTCGCTATCTTGAGCCGTTTTCACCACTATGTCATCTACATAGACGACGATTGTTGGTTTTGGCCGCTTGACTTGGTCAGGTTGGTCGGGCGGGTCAATTTGGTCGGTGAAGCATCGCTACAAGCACCGTTGATAGGTGGCGCCAGCATTCTTCAGACCAAAAGGCATGGTTACATAACAGTACAAACCATACAGGGTGATGAATGAAGTCATGACCTAGTCGTACTCTTTCATCATGATCTGGTGTTAGCCTGAGTAGGCATCTAGGAAGGAGAGGATTTCACACCCTAAGGTGGAGTCAACTATCTGATCTATGCATGGTAAAGGGAAGTGGTCCTTTGGGCACGCCTTGTTGAGACCAGTATAGTCAACACACATTTTCCATTTCCCATTCTTCTTTTTCATGAGAACAGGATTAGCTAGCCAGTCGGAGTGGTATACCTCTTTGATGAATCTGGCTGCCAGAAGTTTGGTGATCTCCTCGCCTATGGCCCTGCGCCTCTCATCGTCAAAGCGACGCAGGCGTTGCTTGGCGAGCTTTGAGCCTAGGACAACACGTCGTGCATGCTCGGTGACCTCCCTCGGTATGCCCGGCATGTCAGAAGGCTTCCACGCGAAGACATCACAATTTGCGTGTAGGAAGTCGGTGAGCTCGCTTTCCTATTTGGCCAGGAGCTTGGTCCCGATGCGCACCATCTTGGTTGGGTTGCTAGGGTCGATCTCCACCCCCTTGGTTTCCTTAGTCGGATGGAAGGTGTTTGAGGAGGTCTACCCATTGCGGTCAGGGACTGTTGGAGTCGCCAAATTCTTGAGCTCCGGGAGCTCGGTGGAGTTGATGACATTAGTGGCGAGCTCATAATGCTCTTGGTCGCATGTGTAGGCGTGCGAGAAGGTGCTACCTACGGTGATGATGCCGTTCGGTCCCAGCATCTTCAACTTGAGGTAGGCATAGTTGGGGATCGCCATGAACTTGGCATAGCATGGCCGCCCCAAGATGGCGTGGTAGGACCTCGAAAAGTCCACTACCTCGAAGGTTAGGACCTCCGAGTGGTAGTTAGTGCGGTCGCCAAACGTGACGAATAGGTCGATCTGCCCGAGTGGGTACGCCTGTGTCCCTGGGATCACGCCATGGAAGGGAGAGCTCACTGGGCGGAGCTCCGATCGAGGGATGCGCATGGCATTGAGGGTGTCGACATAGAGAATGTTGAGGCTACTGCCTCCGTCCATCAGCACCTTGGTGAGGCGCTTCTTATGGACGATGGGGTCGATGATGAGCGGGTAGCGACCCGGTCGGGCGACGTGGAAAGGATGGTCTCTCTGATCAAAAGTGATCGGGAAGTCCAACCAGCTTAGGAAAGAGGGGATGGCTGACTCAGTGGCGCACGCCTCTCTATAGCGTACCTTGTGCTGGTGCTTGGAGTGGATGGCGTCGGATCCCCCAAAGATCATGAGGCATTCCTCGATGTCGGGGAAGCCGTCTTCATCCTTGCCCGGCACGCCTCCTTTCTTGGCTGCCTCCTCCTTGCCTATCCCTTCCTTTGGCTTGGTGGCTTGCCGTAGGAAGCGCTTGAGGAGCTCACAGTCCTTGTAGAGGTGTTTGGCGGGATAGGCGTGGTTGGTGCATGGACTCTCTATGAGCTTGTCGAAGTGGTCGGGTTGGCCCTGCTGGGGCTGCTTGCCCGCGCGGTCGGCCACGGCGACCAAAGCTGGGTTGGCTGGTTGGCTCCGATCCCTCTTGTTCTTCTTGCCCTTTTGTGTGGCCCTCGGCTTGGTCCTCACGCTTGGCCTTGCCCCTATCCCGACCATCGCTGAAGACCGCCCCAACCGCCTCCTCGCTAGAGGCGTGGTTCGTGGCGATATCGAGCAGGTCACGGGTGGTACGGGGCTTCACACAGCCGAGCTTGTGGATCATGGACTTATAGGTTGTCCCAGAGAGGAACCCACTGACGATGTCCACGTCGATGATATCAGGAAGGGAGTTGCACTATTTTGAGAACCCGCGGATGTAATTCCGCAGGGACTCATTGGGCTCCTGCTGGCAGCTCTTAAGGTCCCAGGAATTCCAAGGATGGACAAATGTCCCCTGAAAATTTCCAACGAAGACCCTCTTGAAATCTGCCCAGTCACGGATACTGTCAGGCAGAAGAAATTCGAGCCATGCTCGAACATGCTCCTCCATGCAAATGGGGAAGTACTAGATGATGAAGTAGTCATCATCCACTCCTCCGGCTCGGTAGGCGAGCTGGAAGTCTTCGAGCCATATACCGGGGTTCGTCTCCCCGGTGTACCTGGCGATGTTAGTGGCGGTCGAAAGTGCTGTGGGAACGACGCTTTCTAGATGCGGCAACCAAAGGCCTGTGACCCCGGGCCGTCCAGGTTGGGGCTCTAGTCATTCGGCCGGCTGCCATGCCTGGGTGTGTGTCCTCGTAAACCTCGATGGTCAGGCCAGGGCCTACGCCGCCTGGTCTTGCCGCCATTCGATGGACGTCATCATCGTGCCGAGTGTGGCGTTGATTGTTGATGACGCTGCGAGCATCACGGTTCGGCCTGAGCCGTTCACGCACAGGTGGTCGGTGTGGAGCGGTCGTCGGGTTGGGCTGTGGTGCAGCCACAGCTTCCTACTCCACTCCCGGCAACTCCTATGGTGAGTAGATGGAGCGATTCGACTGGTGCGTCCTTAGTCCCCTGGTTGGGCAAGAGGCCGCGAGCCGGTGTCGTGACGTGGAGCTCTCCGCCTACTGAATGGTGGCGGTCTGTACCAGAGCCCGGAGGTTCCGGTGGATTGCCTGCTCCTAGGGGTCGGTAGGCTCGGGAAGGCCGCGTAGAAGCATCACCGCAGTAGCGATGTTCTGGCCAGCCCGAGCAAACTGAAGGGGGTCATCCCCTCCGTCTAGTATGTTACGCTGGACCTGATGGGCGTGACCCTAAGCGTCGCTCACCGGTTTACGCGCATGTGGCACAGCGTGATGCGACGGGTGCGCCGACGCAGGCGGTGGCTGGCTCTGCCGTCTTTGTCGTAACTCCTTGCCGTGCTCCTGTGCACGCGCCAGGGCCTATGCATGGGGGTCCGGAGGGGTGTGATTCTGCAGAGACTCCACTACCACCGGTGGCTGTCCCGGGGCGTCCGCCATAGCGCACTCCCGGGACAGAGGGTGGCCAAGTGCCATGACATCACCGATGCTGGAGCCATCGCTTTTGACTTCATCAGTGACGAGGTCATGGAAGGAGGCGGGAGAGTAGCCCGCCATCCCCACGAACTCAGATGTGAGAGGGGGCGGCGTCAGCATCCTTCGGAGCCCCTACGCGCACACGTCCACGGGGGACGTGAAGCCGTAGGGGAACCGGTTGCACGGCGGTCGCGGTGGGGACAACGGGGTCCCTCCGGAGAGTCGGCGAAAGGTGCTAAATAGTGAGTAAAGAGCAATATGTACATCACTCACCGTAGGGTTTGAGCCCAGCATGGGCTCGAGGTGAAGCGCAGGTGTCTCGACGTTGAGGTCGTTGAGTGGCCTAGGGCCAGTGGAGGGCGCTCCTCCTCCAGTGGGCACTGGGACAAGCGCCTCCTCGCGGAGGCGAAGTACGCTGACCTAGTCGGCGACGAAGTCTAGACTCCCGAATAGGAAGGTCTGGAGTGGCACGAAGACAGGAGAAACCCACATCCCGACAAGTGGGAGCGTGGGAAACTCCAGCGAGAAGAAATGAATCGTATCGCTCGAGCCCGCGATGCCCAAGATGGTGGAAAGGTGGGCCATCCGATGACCAAAATCGTGAACGCACGACGTCTTTCCCCACGGACGGTGTCAACTGTCGGTGTGAAATCTGGCCAACAAGTAAATATTTATAGTTTTGCCGTGCGCTGTGATTGGATATGGCCTAGCACGCGATGACACAGGATTTATATTGGTTCAGGCAACCTGCCCTACGTCCAGTTTCAGTCGGTCGGTGATTTTATTCCTGAGCTCAGGTGCTCGAAGTTTGCTATGGGGTTACAAACGAGTAAGGAATAGGAAGGAGGTGTTAGAGGCCCGGTCGGACTATGAACCGAGTGGAAGAGAGTGACGGATGCTCAAACGTGCGCTAAATATTAGAGCGTATGCTCTGTATGTCTGAGCTTATCAGCTGTTGAGAGCGTATAGACTGTGTAGCTATCGAGCTCTAGAGTTGTTGAGCTGTTTAGCCATCGTCCTTTTAGGAGAGAGCGCATTCCCTTTTATAGATGAAGGGGGTGGCCTTACAAGTCAAAGATGGAAAGGGAGAGAACGTGTACGTGTGCTACCTAGTCTTGTTGCCTACGCCGTCGGGTACGACACGCCATCGCTCACCTTACTGTTCATGACCTGCTGTATCTGACAGGCTCCACGGTGTTCGCCCACCTTATTGTTCATGACCTGGCAGGCTGCACAGTGTTCGCCAGGGACGGCAAACGGCGGCGCCCACAATACTGTTTGTGTTCTGACGCGTCTAGAAGGCTGTATAGTGTCCATCTGACATGGCATGGCGGCGCCGTCTTGCAGGTTCGCAGGCATGGTTGGGTACGGTCCTCGGTATTGCGGTTGACTTGAACGCCTTACCTTATCTGCTCCGCCTGCTCCTCGGGCCCACATGGAGCAGGCATCCTAGTCGGTCGTTCCCAGTCTGCCCCGACCGTGTCGGTCGGGAAAGAGAGGCGAGCAAAGGTCCGACATATCCCCGGTCGGAGGAACGGGGTCGGAGTCGGACTATGGTCCCACCACGGTCAGGTCTTCCGGTTGGGGCTCCAACCAGGTCTCCTGGACGGAGGTGCCGGTCGGGGACCGGATCATGGTCTCGGCCTGGCATTGTGTATCTGGGCTGACCCAGACGCACGCTGTCGCTGCGCTGTCTGTTGGGCCAAGTATTGCCGGAAAACGAGTTCATTGGGGACCCCGGGTTTATGAACCCGACGAGTGTTAATAAAGTTAAAGTAAGCACAAGAGTTCAATAACTATATAAGGGTAAAAAATATGTAGCAATTGGTATAAAATTTGAAAATTAAAATCTGGATTCATAATGTCATTTATGTTAATATTGTAACCCACGTGGCTATAAATATAAATATATATTTCACATACTCTATTTTATTTCTTCTCTTAAACATATAGAGATATATATATATTAGTCCGGTGGGTTTCAATTTAGACGGTGAGGAACGGTTTATAAAATAGTTAATAAAGTTGTAGTTTCTGATGGCAAGTATATAAGTTTATTATGTTACACAGACATATTATCAGTGTTTTTTCAACAGCAAGATTAAAAGTGCATATATGTGTATATTCACATTTATTTTGCATCCATCCACGAGCATGATTTATACAGTCTTGCATCAGAATATGTGCCGTGCTGCTGGTATTCTCTCCATCACCCTATCAGCCACGGCGCTGGCCAGCGACTCGATGAACTCGGAATCATTCTTGAGCAAACTCACGAGCTCGTCCACCAAAACCTTCCGAAGCTCAGGCGTTACAATCTCGCCGACGACGACCGCCTCGGCATTCGAACTCGATCCCGGCTGCCGTTGGTCCGCCAGGCCGAGGGTGATCGTCCGGCCCAGCGAATTGATCGAGATGATGGAGCACGGCCGCGACGACGACGACCCGGCCTGGTGTTGCTGCTGGCTCGTCGATGCGTCATTGACGTACTCGCTCTGGGCACGTTGCTCGTGGTTGTGCTCACCCTCGTACGTCGCCACAAGCATCAAGTTGTCATCTGCACTTCTTTGCACCTGCGCCGTTTTTTACTCTTTTGTTTAGAAGAAAAAAAAGGGGGGGCGGGGGGAAGATTTGTTGAAACTCTGATCTTTTAATCTTTATTTACCTTCTTCTTGACGGGGCAGGAGGGAGCGTAGGCGCAGCGGAAGTAGGCTCTCGGGTAGGGGTTGTCGCGCGTCACCTTCTGGCCGTACTTGCGCCACTGGTAGCCGTCCTTGAGGTGGTTGGCGTCGGCGTCGGCCGGCTCAGCGCGCGCGCGCACCGTCCGCAGCCTGGGCCGCGGCTCCGCGGTGACGCCGACGGCCGCGTGGGTCAAAGGCGCATTGCCCTGCTGGGCCGGCGGCGACGTGGCGAGCGCTCGCCGCGGCTTGGAGCGGTCGGCGGCGAGTATGGCGTCCAGCGCGGAGGCCAGCCTCCGGTTCTCCTCGCTCACCCGCCTCAGCTTCTCCTCCAGGCTCTCTGGCTGTCGATCGAACAGTAACAGAGGAGATGAGCAATTGCAGGTATGCAAGCAAAGTAAACCCAGGCCACTAGTGTCAGTGAGTGACCAGGTGATCGATCATTCAGTGGATTGACCTGCGGCAGTGGCGGGCCGAAGAGGTGCAGAAGCCCGGCGGCGCTGGCGGTGGGGGACGAGCACTCGCCGTCGCTGTCCATGGCCATCGATCACCTTCACGTCTTGCTGTATGTAATAGTGTAATAACAGAGCTACGGTGTTATATTAAAGCTTAAAGATGGGTACGGCCAAGAACGAATGAGAAGGCGAAGGGAACGTGAACCTTGTGCGTGGACGCTGCGAGCCACGCTATATAAGGGGCGAGGAACGACGAAGACGACTTGACCATGTGGCTTGGGCCTCGCCACATCCGTGCACCGTCATCACAGTGCGTACGTCACTCCTGACGTGCGCCTGCAAGCGTCACAAGTTTTCCGGTGGAGTCAAGTCGTTGGGGTTGCTCTCTCGGAGTCGCACGAGATGAAATGGTCTGTTCCCCGACGAGAAGGACGGTTTATTACTGGTGCTAGGCTGATGATGACGAGGAAATCTGCCGGTCCCCTGACGTAGTGTGCGGATCGTCATCTACAGGAGTAGTACTAGCTGCGACAAAGGAAATTAAGGATGGTGAAGCACGCCAACCAATGCAAGTGCTCCAATGGTCCTGTCTTGCTTTCTTTCCTGATACACAATCCGATCCCATCGCTTGGTTTGTTGCTGTGCCGTTTCCTCGCGTCCTCAGCCGGCGTCGAGATTTAATTCGTAGGTTGTTGCTTGCTCCGCGGCACGGAAGCAGGGGGTTCATTGAGGGGCTACTAATCAAATCGAATTAGTACTATGCGTGCTCCTCGTAGTAGAGTAGTGCTAGTATTTTTGGTTGACCCACCAAGTGGCCGTTCTTGTCAACTTAATCAACCGTGTGATTCAATCATTCAACGCCAGCGGAGGTTTGGCGGCCGATTTTTTAATCTGACGAAAACCGAGAGTTGTCAAGGATGGTGCGAAGTGCAGCAGGCTTGGTGGTGCCGTGGTGGTAAAGGTAACATCAATTCATCATCTTAGAGATGGAGTCATGGAGACAAAAATAAGCAAAATTGTCTCTTCTTCTTGCCCTACCATTCGCGGTAATTTCGCCCCCTGTATCTTTTGGACCTGGCCAACCCGGAAGTCACAGTAGGAAATTTTCAGCATGCACTATGTCCTCTTATTCGATTTCCTCTTTTCCATAACAAGAAACTTTCTGACAGTGTTCTTTTCTAATCTGAGACAGCGCATGATAAGTCTCTCTGAAAACAAGTTATCTACAAGAGTTGTGCTGAATAAGCCATGATTTTTTTTTTCTAAAGACGTTGAACAGCAAAAGCTTGCGTGACTCGTAGAACTAATTTATTTAAACTTGTGCAAGAAAAGTTATAAAGAGAAATTATTATGATAAGTTTGTTCGTTGATAGTTATGAAATTTGTGTTGTAAAGGTCACTAGTTTAAGTCGAGCATCTTGTGTTTCATGATTGTAACATTATGAGTAACATATAAAGCTATATCTTTTTTTTCTAAAAAAATATCATGCTGAAAAATTAACACGATATGTTTTTTATAATTATTTCACAGATGTATTCAAAAAGCAACAACATGAAGTTGTGGTGGAAAGTTATACGAAAACTAATGTTATCAAAAAAGGGAAACTCGCAAGGTTGGTCAAATCATTGACTGATTAGCATGGCCATAATTGAATGGATCTCACGTATGGAACAACCTTAACCCTTCCCTCTCCTCTGTCTCTCTCTCACATGATTCTCCTATTTTTTCTCTTTGTTTCTCATCATTTGCAGGTCAATTTCTCCTTCTCTCGTCTTCCCAATCTAATGTGCATATCTTTTTCACAAGTCTAATGTGCATCTTGTTTTAACAAATCGTGTCTACACAATTGTTATTCATAAATCTTGTGTGCACAAATTTGTTTCACAAAAGTTGTATGCACAATTTTGTTTTAACAAACCTTGCATGCATAATTTGTGTTTCACAAATCTTGAATGCAAATATTATGTAACATAGTGTTTGTCCATAAATGTTATGTGTATAAGTTATATTTCTATGAAAATTGTCATGGCAAGTTCTATTTGCAAAACTCATGTGTTAAAAGTTATATAGAAAATTTATGATAACATGTTTGACCCCTCACATGTTGTGCATATAAGTAATATTTTCCAAAGTGGATAGTTGCACGAACATTTTTTTCCAAATAATGGAAGTCACTAGGTTGTCCAATCGTTTATCGGTTTTCTTCTTGGAGAACGTTCGTCAATTAGTGGAACCGTAGTAACGTTGCGTTTAGTTTGGTAGGTTAGGCCCTAGCCAGGCTTGTCAACGAGAAGAGGAAGTTTCGATCTGTTTGATATATCTCTTCACTTTGCCATTCCATTGTAGGGTGGTTCCCTTTGACGTATCTTTTTAACTTTACCCCACTCGACTGGAAGTTACAAGAAGTGGATGGGATTAATTTCGTGTTATTTCTAGCTCGTTTTACTATCTTTTTTATTTTGTTTTATTTGAAAATAAAGAAATTTAGGTTTGTTAAGAGTTAATTATTTTTTAGAAAACTACACTATAATTGTATAGTAAAACTATCTTTTCTAAAATTAGTTCCATCGTGCTACACTTTTCTTTACACGTCTTTGACATCATATGGCAATATGTATAAGTAAAGTCTGCACGTTGATTCAGTATATGACATAGTTTTGTAACAAACAACATCAAATACAAAATTGTAATTCTGTGATGCTCTTTTTATAATCTTAGAGCATCTCCAAGAGTTCCCTAAATTCCTTCCTAATCCTTGGTTTTTAGCAAGATGAGAAAAAACCCCTCTCCAACAACTCCTAATCCATCATCCTAATCTTTTAGAACTTAGGAAAAGTCACCCTGTTCCGTGTAAAGTTACGCGCTTCCGAGCCACGCATATCTTCTCTCTCCCGCGCGTGTTTGTTGGCTAATCTAAAGGTGGAAGGACGTGGAAAGAATAAAGAGTAGAAAAGGATTCTTGATGCAAATGTACAAGAGTGAAAAAAATATATAAAAGTGATTAGGATAATTTAGAAATAATATAGGATTCCTGATGTAAAATTGTCTTCTATATTTGAGGAGTGGATTATTAGAAACTCTTGGAGATAGTCTTCTTTATTCCTTTCAATATTTTTTTAGGAGTTGTAAAACTTTATATTTTTAGGAAAAAAATATTGGGTACTCTTGGAGATGCTATTAAAGTATGTTTTGTGAAAATTATATTGTTTTATAAGAACTATTCGGCCTGTTTAGGGCCTTGTGTCTGGGCCCAAAGTGAATCACGGCCATTATCCCCGATCCAAACATAGGCCAGAAATGGATCACAGTATAGTATGAAGCCGGGACACAGGGTCACGACGGATTCACGGGCCTGTTACTCCCTGTTAGCCCATCAGTTCTGTGCAATTTTTAGAGTCGGGTTGCAGCGCAAACTAGGTCCCATTTGGCCATTTGGAATCAGGCCTGAGCTGGCTATCTGCCTCGTTTCGTGCAGTTCGGAATAGGCCGCCAGGACGGGAGGGACGAATCCTGACGTTTTCAGGCCCGACGCTCCGCCTAGTTTCGAGCCGTTTGCCTACGAAAAGAAAACAAAATAAAGCAGCACACACACAAAAAAAAAAGAGCCATAGGATCCTTCTCCTTCGTCTCGCCGCGCAAAAAGAGGGCAAGAGGCCTCATTCTGCTTCTTGCCGCCGTCTCGGCCGCATTCGTTCATCCGTGGCGCCTACGCGCTTCAGCAATCAGGAGTGATTTTTTTTATTTTTAACCCTTTTTTAAAACTATTTTTTCAAATTTGACACTGTTTAAGTTTTTTTTAAACTAACACTTTTGGCCACGCCAATTGCCGTGGCGCGGCAAATTCAAGCCGCCGCGCCATGCATGGCGGCGCGGTAGGACCGCCACCGTGGTAGCAACCAGGCCCGCTGGCCGCTGACATGGTTGGCGCTGCTACACCGCGGATCAGGGCGCGGACCTCCCGCACAACGCCGCATGGCGCGGCAAGGCCCATCACAGGCCCGCGGTCGTGGCCTCCTCTTCCCTTTCTCCCTATTCCTCTCTTCCTACTCTGTCTCGCCTGCCCCTGCCCGATACCGACACCGCCGCCACCTTCCCGTCACGCCCGCCCCCGCTCTTAGGCCCTCCACTGCCGGTCGCGCCTCCATCCATCCTCTCTCCCCATTCCCCTGCTCAGAGGGTGGGGGTCACCCCCTCAGTCGCTAAGCTGAGATCCGCTGGGGAGTAGGAGTACTTTAGGAGGACATGATGGACTTGTATTTGGACCCATGTACCAGGTGTACTTATGGAACATGTAGTATGTCGTGTCTTGTCGAACTTATGTCAAACTTATCTTGTCATGTCCAACTTAGGTCGAACTAAGCTAGTCTCTTGTGTCCTTATCTATTATGTTTACTTTTTTGTTCAACCGTCACGACTAAACATCTTCCGCGTCTTGAAAATCAATTGTGTCTTGAAATTGTAACACGCTAAGCAGAAAGATGGCTTCGTGTTGTCGCGTCTCCAGGCCAGCCGCGCCATGGTAAGCGGCGCGACAGTCTTCATGTATAAAACACAACCAGTTAGCAACGCAATTATAATTAAAAGTAGGCAACGAAAATATCTGGTCTTTCAAAAACTCTCTGGCACACAATGCACTAACATGGTCGTTCAAGACCGGTATCTGTACTCTTGCCTCCTCCGTTGCCTCCTTCCTTGCCCTCTCTACCTCTGCCTTCCTCTGGGTAGCCAACCTACTTTTGTCCCACCTAACATCGATCGGGTTATGAAAACCACGTTGTCTGGCAAACTCACGCATCTTCTTTATGTGCTGTTTAATGAAGAGGTCGACGAGCTGAGATCCACACCCCAAATTCCGTCCAATTACTTGCTTCGCCTTGATTATATCCAAGAACTTAGCTTGACCATCATAAGATTCCCACTTACATTTTCTAGTGCTATGTTCAAACGAAAAATGAGATCATAAGTCGTTTCAGACAAGAAAAATTCGATTTCATGGTTTCCACGACAATAACCAACCTCATCATAGTCAACCATATGGCTGCACCAATGGCCTATTCCAAGCTTTGAAAGGACTAGGCCGTAGTTGGCTTTAACACCATATTCGCAAAAGACAGGAGGTGCTTCGATGGTTATTCTTTTTTTCTTCTTTTCCTTTTCCTTTGGCTCCGGCCAATGATTCTTAGGACCATAGAGCCACTCTCTGAAATGACACTTCGCAAATCCATGGAGCTAAAATAGGATAGATTAGTACATGCACGTTGTTGACAGTCGTTAACATCAATTATAAACCATCAATATAACCTGTATATATACTTAATTCCATCACCAAAAATAGGTCTAAGGGTTTAAACTAATAAATTCTACGGATTTTGGTGAATCTGTGTTTGCAGCTATACTTGGCCAACTGGGCCAGGCCCGCTGGGCTGACCCAGGCACGACACTGAAAAGCACAGCCCAGGCATGGCATGGCCCGGCCCCCTTCGTACCCATTCCTGGCATGACCCGATCGTAGTGCCATGCCTAGGCCGCCATATCAGCCCGTAGTGCCGGCCTAGGCATGATACGGCTAACAGGTCAGCTCGATGATAGCCCTGTTGTTCTCAGTCGTTGGATCAATTTCAAGCATTTCTGACCATTGGATGTATCTCTTGTTAGAAAACCTAGGTATAAAAGCTACCTCCATCCTCATTCTCTCTCATTTTTCTCCTTCCCCGCCGCAGTTTCTGTCTCGCTCGCTCCTTCTCCGAGTCCGACCGAGCCCTCTCCCCCTCTCACTCGCTACTTCGCTAGGCCAGCGGCCACAGGTCCCGGGGCACTCCCTCCCCTGCTCCCTATGTCTTCTCCCCTCTAGATGTGGCTACGACGACGGCACGACGTCGAGGCAAGGCGCTGCGGCCACGCGGCGGCTGTAAGGAAAATGGACCCTAGGCCCATTTACTTTGGATTTTGGTGTTTGATGACCAACACAATCAAATTGAACTAATAAATTTGCAAGTGTTTGTTATGTAGTTCAAAAGGATGCAAAACGTGACTTAGACGAAGGCGACGTGATGATTCAATGATCAACACCTCAAGAAAGACATGTGAAGATGCATAGAAGACATACAAGGTCAAACAAAGTCCAAACACGAAGATTGGAACCAAGCCGGACGCAAGATCATGAAGAAATGAGCCCGACAGAAGTGACCGGACGCTCCGATCATGTGCCAGGCAACCGCAGGCATCGGCAGATGTGACCGAACGCTGAGCGAAGCAGTGATCGGACGCATCACTAACACTGTTCATCATCACGATAGTGACTTTAGCATGACCGGATGCAGCACACTAGATGACCGGACGCACGAAGTGCAGCGTCCGATCGTTTCCCGAGAGGTTCCAAAGCGGTGATAGCGTGACCGGACACGTCCGGTCGATGATGACCGGACTCTGAGCTGAGTTCGATCAACGCACATGCTCCAATGGTTGGGACGACCGGACATGTCCGGTCAGGACGTGATCAGTGTTCAGTTAGTAGCAGAAAAACGGGTTTCATTCCCAACGGCTACTTTCTCAGTAGGGCTTATAAATAGACCCCCAACAGGGCATTTGAGCAGTGTGGAGCTGAGGAAACATACCAAGGGTATTGATACACCAATTTAGTGATCTCCACTTGCATAGTGCTTTGTGATTCATTAGGTGATTAGGGTAGGTCTTTTGCGAAGTGCTTTGGTTTATTAGACCACCACTTATGCGCTTGCTCTAGGTTGAGGCCTAGTGTTTAGTGAGGTTTGCATACCTCTTACCACTCGGTGCTTGCGCGCACCATTGTTGTACATCGGAGGGGCTTGTAGTCTTGCGAGATCACACCAACCGTGTTTGTGGTGTGGCCGCCACCGTGTATCGAAGGGAACAAGTCCCGAGTCGGTTCGGTCACCGTGTATCCGGGAGAGGCTTGCCGGAAGGCACGTCGGAGACCCACTTGTGTGTGGGGAAGGCCCGAGGCTATCCACGAAAATACCTAACCAGGAGCTTGGCCCTTGCGAGGGGCTCCAACGAGGACTTGGGGGAAGCTTACGCGCTTCTCGATACCTCAGTAAAAATACCAGAGTCGTCGACGGGAGTTTGCATATCTCTACCTTACTCTTTAGCTTCCGCATTTACATTGTTCGCATAACTCCTTATACGGTAGAGATAGCAACACACTAGCAAAACCGTAGTTGCACATTTAGATAGTTTATCTTTTACATAGGTTTTGCTAAGAATAGAAAAGAGGCCATAGTTTAGAGTTAGAGTTTTAAGTTGCCTAATTCACCCCCCCCTCTTAGGCGTCACGGTCCCCTTTCAATTGGTATCAAAGCATGTTGGCTCAATTTGGACCTTTAGCTTCACCGCCGTTGAGCCGACGCTATTTAGAGTGATTGAGATGGATACCTCAAGGCCTCCGCACTTTGACAGCACTAACTTCCCCTACTATAAAGCTAGAATGGCTTGTCACCTTGAGGCGGTAGATTTGGGCGTTTGGAGAGTCATTCATGATGGGATGAAACCCATTAAGAATCCCGATATACCCACAAAGAGTGAAGAAAAAGAAATTCATTTCAATGCTAGAGCTAAAAATTGCTTATTTGAATCTTTTAGCATGGATGTGTTTAACAAAGTGTTCACTTTAAATACGGCACATGAAATTTGGTTAAAACTCTAAGAGCTCCATGACGGCACAACTAATGTCCATGAGCAAAAACATTGTCTAGCTAAATAAAATTATGATTCCTTTAAAATGAATGATGATGAGCTTGTTTGTGATATGTATTCTCGTTTGAATCTAATTATCAATGAGCTTCATTCAATAGGATTAACCAAGCTAGATGATGCGAACATCGTGAGGAAGATCATCTCCGTGCTACCACAAAAGAAATATGCAAGCATCATCACCATCCTCACAACATGGAGGACTTGAGCACCATGACTCCAGCCATAGGTATTGGCAAGATAGTGGCATTTGAAATGTCATGCAAGATGGGTCAAGAAGAAGCCACTTCATCAAGCAAAGGCAAAGCTCTCACATGTAGTGAGAAAAAAAGATGAAGGGCAAGCAAGTTGAGACAAGCTCAAGCTCCTCAAGTGAAGATGGAGAAGAAGATGAGGATGATGATGATGAAGATTCAAGTGATGATGATCAATCTTCCTCCTCCACCTCTGATCTTGATGAAGAATCAATCAAACTTATCAACAAGGTGGAGAAGATGATCCAAAGGCTCAATGTCAAGGGTGTGCTCATCCAAATTCAAGATTCCATCTTCACCAATCAAAGAAATGAGCAAAGAAAGAAAGGATGCTATAGATGCGGCGAGTTAGGGCACTTTGTGGAAGTTTATCCCAATAAGCCCACACCCAAGAAAAAAAAGAAGGCATGCAAGGACAAAGCCCTTACATCAATAAGGTCATGGGATGATTCTTCAAGTGAAGAAGAATACCATCACAAGAGGCGAGAGCACAAGCACTCATCATCAAGCACCTCACATGTGTGCCTTATGGCACGAGGTAACAAAAAGTCTATCCCTAGTGATAGTGACAATAATAGTGATAGTGATGATGAGCTACCTTCTTATGATGAAATTGTGCAAGAAAATCTTAACTTTGCTAAAGTTTGCACTAGTCAACAAAAGAAGCTTGAAAAATTAAAAGAAAAACTAGATACCTCACAACAAGCTTATGCTACTTTGCTTGAACAATATGAAACTTTTGCCAATCTTAATATGGAGCTATCTACTAAAATTGAGCAACTTGAGACTAGTGCAAACACAAATAATTGCACAATCAATGATGAGCAACTTGTAAATAAAAATGAAAAATTAAAGAAAAAGTTAGCTAACTCACAAGATGCTTATAAAAGTTTGCTTGCTAAAATGGAAACTATGTGCAAACATTGTGATGAGCTAGCTAATAAAGTTGCTAATCTTGAAGCCGTCGGTTCTACCCCCACGGAGGGACCTAAAAAGAAAGGTTCAATTTTTGACATGTCTAAAAAGGATGCCTCTACTTCTTGTAATGATTTATGTTTAGACTCACCCTTGTGCAACCAAGTTTGTGCTAAGAAAGTAGTTGTAGATACAAGCACACAAGAGGTTGCAATGGAGAATGAGCAACTCAAGCAAGAAGTGGCTCGCCTCACCAAGGACTTGACTCAAGTGAAAGTCAAAACGGAGAAAGCCCAACTCCATCAAGATAACACCATCAAGGGAGTGAAGAAGCTTGATGAAAGACAAACCGTGGGTTGCTACGTATGCCACAAGGAAGGCCATAAGTCCTATGAGTGCAAGGTGAAAAATGGGGGAGGAGCTAAGAAGAAAGAGAAAAACAAAAAGGAAACAAGCAAGCTCTCCAATACCTACACCAATAAGGTGGATAAGAAGGCCTCCACACCATACTTGTTAAAGAAGAAGAAGAATGACAAGGTGGTGGCCATCAAGGTGAACATGCAAGCCAACATTGGGGTCAAACGCTTTTGGGTGCCAAAAGATATCATTTCAAATATTAAGAGCACCAAGAAGGTTTGGATTCTGAAAGGGTAGTGAGAAGTCCGATGGACTTCGGAGAATTTGGAGACTTGGCAAAGTATGGGTGAATTTCATGGGGTGCATCACATTGGATCATGTCAATTGCCAAGTGGGTTAGTGAACACTATGGACCCAAATTCCCCTCCCCATGTTAGGTAACTAGATTTAATTTCTTGCAATTTCAAGTAGCATCTAGTTCCTTTTCATGCCTAGGTTTGCATTTGCATGTTTAATCCTTTGTATTGCATACACTAGCTATATCTTATGGTAGGCTTGCTCGATTTCATTCTTAACCCTTGGAGCAAACCTACATGATTTAATTTGTTTAGGAGCACATCACATAGCTTGTTTTACAATTGTTCTTCTAATATGTGCTAAAGTCCAAATTGTAGATAATTTCTCCCGAATATTACTTTCAAAAATGATTCTCACATTCATGTGATGTCATCTTTCAAGTGGTATTTTTTATTCTAAAATCAATGTGCATGTCTCCTACAAGTATTCTATACTTGTGTGCACAAATTTAAGGGGAAGGTTACTCTACAAGTTGGATGCTTTGAGACTAACATCTTTTCAAGCTTATCATGTGTGTAGTAGTCTCATTGTAAGGAAAATGGACCCCGAAGTTAAGCATCATACTTTCAATTGGTATCAAATTGGTTTCCACAAGTGGTATTTCTAAACCGATATCATCATGTTGATTTCACTTTGGTATTTATAAGCTTTCTCGATGCGTTATATAGATTAAACTCCCTTGAGCATTAATTTGCCAATTATGCATAAACTACATTCTCCATCATATGTATGCATATATTTAGGGGGAGCTTAGTCTATATAATGTGATAGCCATATTTTATGACCTATTCCACTCCACATACAAAGGATGACAAAGTTTGACCCTCCCTTGTGCTACTAATGTCTTCCTTTTCAGTATTTGATTCCAAAGGAGGAGAATTTGTAGGACCAAAAGCAAGCCCGATCATAATAATTTACAAGTTGCACTAGTAATAGTTTTCAATTGGTAATGGTCCAAGAAAGGGAGGATAGTGGATTATGGAGTTAGGGGGAGGCTTAAATCCATAATGCCGCATGGGGACATTTGCAAGGGCAAGATAAGTTTTCAAAGATGTTTACATGTGGTATCTTTTAACATCATATAACCTTGCCATTTGCATTGCATCATAGCAAGTAAATAGTTTCTAAAATTCCAAAAAATTATTATTTGCTTGTTTTGGTCATGTTGTCATCAATCACCAAAAATGGGGAGATTGTAAGAAAAATGGACCCTAGGCCCATTTACTTTGGATTTTGGTGTTTGATGACCAACACAACCAAATTGGACTAATGAATTTGCAAGTGTTTGTTTTGTAGTTCAATAGGATGCAAAACGTGACTTGGACAAAGGCGACGTGATGATCCGATGATCAACACCTCAAGAAAGACATGTGAAGATGCATAGAAGACATACAAGGTCAAGCAAAGTCCAAGCACGAAGATTGGAACCAAGCCGGACGCAAGATCATGAAGAAACGAGCCCGGCAGAAGTGACCAGATGCGGCCCTAGAAGTGACCGGACGCTCTGATCAAGTGCCAGGCAACAGTAGGCATTGGCAACTGTGACCGGATGCTGAGCGAAGCAGTGACCGGATGCACCGGTGACACTGTTCATCATCACGACAGTGACTTCAGCGTGACCGGACGCAGCACACTAGACGACTGGACGCACAAAGTGCAGCGTCCGATCATTTCCAAAGAGGTTCCAAAACGGCGCTAGCGTGACTGGATGCGTCCGGTCGATGATGACCAGACTCTGAGCTGAGTCCGATCAACGCGCATGTTCCAACGGTCCGGACGACCAGACGCGTCCGGTCAGGACGTGATCAACGTTCGGTCAGTAGCAGAAAAGCAGGTTTCGTCCCCAACGGATACTTTCTCAGTGGAGCTTATAAATAGACCCCCCAACTGGCTATTTGAGCAGTGTGGAGCTGAGGAAACATACCATGGGTGTTGATACACCATTTTAGTGATGTCCACTTACATAGTGCTTAGTGATTCATTAGGTGATTAGCGTTGGTGCTTTTCGAAGTGCTTAGGTTGATTAGACCACCGCTTATGCGCTTGCTCTAGGTTTAGGCCTAGTGTTTAGTGAGGTTTGCATACCTCTTACCACTCGGTGCTTGCGCGCACCATTGTTGTACATCGTAGGGGCTTGTACTCTTGTGAGATCACACCAACCGCGTTTATGGTGTGGCCGCCACCGTGTACCGAAGGGAACAAGGCCCGCGTTGGTTCGGCCAGAAGTTGATAGTAAAGACGGCGGGGAGCATCCGAGAGAGGCTTGCCGGAAGGCACGTCGGAGACCCACTTGCGCGTATGGAAGGCCCAAGGCTATCCATGAAAATACCCGACCAGGAGCTTGGCCCTTGCGAGGGATTCCTTGCAAGGGGCTCCAACGAGGACTAGGGGGAAGCTTGCGTGCTTCTTGATACCTCGGTAAAAATACCAGAGTCATCGACGGGAGTTTGCATATCTCTACCTTACTCTTTAGATTCCGCATTTACATTGTTTGCATGACTCCTTATACGGTAGAGATAGCAACACACTAGCAAAACCGTAGTTGCACATTTAGATAGTTTATCTTTTGCATAGGTTTTTCTAAGAATAGAAAAAGAGGCCATAGTTTACAGTTGGAGTTTTCAGTTGCCTAATTCACCCCCCCCTCTTAGGCGTCATGGTCCCCTTTCAGCAGCGTTTGCCGAAGGCACTGCTACGGCTTCGCAACATCCTCACGCAAAGCACGGCTGCTGTGGTGGCGGCACGGCAGCCACGAGAGCAAGACGCGGTGGCAGCATGATGGCCTCGAGCGTGGGGATCGGCTACGGGCCAGCACGGGCATGCACAGGCTGCCATGCCTAGGAGCATGGCACGACATGGCTATCCTCTCATAGTGCCGTGCCTGGGCCATGACCTTGGCACGGTGGCACTAACAGGCATGGCACGACTAAGCAACCGTGCTGCATAGTGTTGTGCCTGCCCATGCCATGCTTGGCCATGCCCGTGCCCATGCCATGCCATGTGGCCCTATTGGCCATGTATATTTGTAGCACGGTTTAATCAGAAAACCGGCAAGGTGGACCTATTCGTCAGAGCAAAACACGTTTATTCGTGATGAAACCTTAGTTATCCTCTCTATGCTCCTACTTATCCTTAGCCTTGTTGCTACCCCTGGTTAAGTTAGACTATAGTTAATCTCACGCGTTTCCCTATGGATACGATACTTGGAATACTTCTGGGTGAAAGCTACAGTGATATCCATGCATTTGCGATTTATCTGTATGCGTTAATAAATACCAACAAGCTTTCTGGCGCCGTTGTCGGGGAAACGGTTGCTAAATTAACTACAAACCTAGCTTAACTTTTTTATCTTTTGTTTTCTTTTGTTTTAATTTTTCTTTTAGCATAGATAACACACCTATATATCAATATGCTAAACCCACGAGCATAAGTCTAGAGCCACCAAAATCTACAGAACATATCCTAACACTTGGCTATGAGCTGTGCCCGTGCTTAATAAAATTAATTCGGGTACAATCCTTCTCGAGAGTAGGCGATGAAAACCCATACTCACACCTACAGGAGTTTGAACAGACCTATGCATGCTTACGTATTGATGGCATGTCTGACAAAATCTTAAGATAGAAGTTGTTTCCGTTCTCTTTGACGAAAAGAGCTAAACATTGGTACAATCGAACCATAGAAAGTTTGCAAGGAGATTAGAAAACACTATGGAGTGGTTAAGCTTCGAAAAGAGGTTCTAAATTTTAAACAATTAGAAGAATAGTCTCTTGGCACATCATGGTAACGTATTAATAGTCTTATCACCCCTGGCCCAGACCTTGCTATTTCAAACCCGATGCTCCTTCAACATTTTTATATGGGTCTTAGCAAGGATTCTACGCAATCACTTGATCAAGCCTCTAGAGGAGCTTTCCTTCATTTGTCTGCTAGTCAAGCAAGGTCTATGCTTGATATAATTAATGGAAAGACTCCCTACACTAGCATTCATAATGAACTCCCTGAGTAAGAAAAGGAATCATCTCCCGATGAGGAAGAGAAAGTTTTGATAGGCAAACCACAACCATTCCAATCCCAAGATTTAGCTATCAATCCCGAACTATCAATACCCCCAAAATCCTCCAAGGAAAGAAGAAATTTCACCTTTGGAAATCCCTGTTGAAATTAAGAATAATCTTTTTTATGTTGATTTTGGGAAAAGCTTAAACTCTCTGCTACATAAAAGACCTTCGAGCAAATATAACTTAAATCCTCTCAAAAAGGGATCTCTTAGAAAACATCCTTATTCCCATATAGGACATTGGGAAGGACTCAAGGGTGGCATGTCAAGTGATGCCATAGAAGGAGAGCCGAGTCATTTAGAAGCCAATCCTATCTTCTCCCCTTCTATGCCCACATTAGATGTCTCATCTGAACCCACCCTTGACCCCGATGATTCCCTTTATGCTTTTTTCTAAGTCTCATGATGATCCTAGAAATCCCAAGCATAGGAATCATGAAGGATCCAAGGATGACCAAGAAAAGCAACGACAATGACTAGAGCATTCATGTGTCGTTGCAAGTAAAAAATGGTTGGATGAGGCTGAATCATTAAGGGTAGAACCCAAACTAGATTTAGATCCAAAGGGTGAGCTTAAGTCAATGTCCTTAATAAACATGACTCATCCAAGTTTGGAGAAGGGCTTAGACAAGATTAACCCGAGAGTCAATAATCCAAGGGAAATTTTAAGGCATTCATGAAGAATTAACCTTGGAGCTTGAAAAGGGAGATAACATCAATGAGCATGGAAGCTACTTCATAAACAGCTCATCAAATCCATGCTTGTATGAGAAATCTCCTGAATCAATTGGTCTCTCTACTGCCACACACAAGATCTTCAACCCCCTCATACTTCCTGTTCATAAAGATTTTGAAAGGGTGGTTGTAGATGCGTTTGTTTATCATAAATATTGCACATCTCGTTGTATGTTGGCATGAATCTTGAGATATGTACACAAAGGTTGGTGTTGGAGGGGAAACCACTTCACCAACTTGAAGCGCAATTCAAAGGTTTCCCAAGGTCGAGTTTTTGTCCTAACACAAGCACTTTCGGGAGATAACATGAGTTTTCACTTTTTGTTGTAATGCCCTTGTGAAATGAGCATAGCAATATAATTGTGAAAATATTCCTTTGGGTATTCTTACCACTAACCATTCTAGGTTTGAAGCAAAAAGAATGAAAGATGATGACGCAAGGTATGTCCAACCAATCATCATGCAACATTGAACCACATTCACACATGAGAGTTCTATCATCCAAACTTGATTTTGTTGCAAAATTCAAGCTGGGGGATAGGCTTCTCTAAAAACATTTCATGCCATGTTGCTAAATTATCTTGGTTATCTCTACCTTCAAGCCATGCTCAATTTGATAAATAACAATCATGTTCTTTCATCTCTATCTGAATAAATCTCTATAATGCTTTCATGCTACCTTTGTTTGCTATGGTATGCTTAAAGTTTGGAGTATGTTCATACATCTTTTAAATTAAGCATGGTGCTTAGTTTAGGGGTGCTGATATTACTTCTAAAGGCTTTTAAATTAAGCATGGTGCTTAGGTTAAAATGCATTCCTAAATCAAATTAGACGAGGTGTCTAGGTTGATTTTTGAGCCGATACTATGCTTTAGTAGATGCTAGATATTTTGTTAGACTAACCCCTATAGAAAACTCTCAATTTAATTTGTGTAAATCATAAGATGAATTCAAATCAGAGATCAAGCAAGGCGCATGATGAACTTCAATAAACTTTGCGCAAAGAAGACACAGCTCATTCAACATGGATGGAAGAACTCCATGGAACAAAGAGGAAAAGGATGAGTGTCATAAAACTCGATCTGCAATCAAAGCACTCACTCATAGGAAGTGGACGAGCAAAGCAACAAGCCATAAGCCCTCCCCAACAGGAGATCATTCGTGGAAACAAATCAAGGTTTGAGGCATAAAACAATGAATGGGTGAGGTAGAAGGTCTAAAGGAATGTCAAGGATGAAATAACAAAAAGATGGCATGACAAAAGAATGAGAAAGAAAGGGGTGCAGTCTAGGAGACAGGATGCTCATGAACAGCTCTAGATACAAGGCTAGCTGAATAAGAAAAACTTCAAGCAAAAGAGAAGGGCCATCTCGAGTCATTTGCCCTTCGTCATATGGTGTCATCACGCTCCAATGACAAATGTAACATCCTAAGGTAATTGGTCATTATTTAAAGTTTTTCCTTGATTCTGGAATGCATATAATTAAGAAACAAACATGTTTGAGTTACAACTTGCTTGATTCAACCTGATTAACTCAACATGTTTAGTTCTTTAAGCTTGTTCCTAGAACCACTTTCTTGATTTCTTAGTTTTAACCAAATGAGCTAAAAAGTGCACATCTTATCTTTGGAAGATGATGGTCATAATTATTTAAAGATTGATACAGTATGTAGATATAGACAATCCTTTCGTAGGTTAAGCAATTCAATTCTTTTTGCCAAATGTACTTAAATGCTACATTCATGCTCAATCTTCTGATCTTATCACCCATGTTATAAATGAACAAAGCATATGACATCAACTTCATCTTGTTCAATGTGCCTAAGGATAGAGAAGGATAAATAAAGTTTTGGTTCTGTTGGTGTTTTCCCACCAACATAGCCCATGCACTTGATCTCTACCTTGTCTTATGAGCAGGACACACTTCAAGCAACGTGTGGAGAAAATCGATTCCCCAAATTTCTACAAGTGAAAGTTCTGAACCTATCAATCCAAAATCAAACTAAAAACCAAGATGGGTTTGGCGAAAGAAGGTGACATCACCATTAGAGGCGTCATCACAAGAATCCTCATCTTCAGAGCGAACCGAGGTATTTGATCAATGAATTTCACAAGGAGAAGTCCGGTTCAAAGAACTTATAACACTGAACCTTCACTGAAAGAGCTAGCTTGGGGAAGAAGCACTCCCATGTATCTAGGTAAGTATTCTTTCCCCTTTTTTGTTTTAGTTTTAGTTTCTTTTATATAGTTAAAAAATGATAAATGAAAAACAAAATAAAAATTTCTTTGCCACAATGTGTGATCTAGTAAAATTAAAAATAAAATAAAAAGGTGTGTCTAGTTTGCTTTAATTTGTTGAATAAAATAAAGAGGACTCAGAATAATCTCTTAAAAGGAAATGATGAATAGTTGCTCTGTTGTAATTCCTTTCAAGTACCTAGTTTTTAGCCTTGAATTCTCCCGAGTTTTGGATAAGATTGTTTTGATATAAAGATTTACTTTGAACTTGAAACTCATGGGTAGCACATACTGGATCTAAGTCTAGGTAATTGACGTATATGATATGAAAAGGTCTGAGCTACTGTTTATCTTGTTCCAAGTGACATTAAATTTATGGAGATTTATATTTTAAAAACACAAAAATGCTACATGATGAGTTCCTATATGATAAAGCTTAAATTCGCGCCAGAGCCATATATACTATTTAGGCTAGAAAAACTTTCACATATATGCTGCTTGCTTTTGCATTGAGTTTTGTCAAGCTTTATTGACCCTTATGAGAGATTTGTCGTGCTCTTAAAATTAAGATCACGTACACACCACCCAAATATGCACTACTCCTACACTGGGGGTATGCGCAAAAACATGCCTTCCATCTAGATCCATCCAAAAATGTTTTACTCTTACACAGGGAGTGAACATAAAAACATGCTTGATAGGTTTTCCATCCACCAAATAAATGCTCCAAGTTCTTGTTAATATATCTCTCAAAATTTTGTTGTAAAAAAGAGGTATGGGGCTATGCAAAAGTTCTTTATAGAAAAAAAGAGTTGAGAAGAAAATGGACACAAAAGTGTCCGAGATATTTAAAATAATGGGTACTTAGATGTCTGCCTAGAAAAAAAGGAGAAAAGAAGAAAGAGAGATGAATAAGATAGCCCTTGTTCTCTTGCGAAAATATTTCACAGTTGCAAATGAGAGATATGTTTTCAAGGAGCAAAGAAGAATTAGGTTAGCCACCGTATATATATACACCATACATCCACACACATGCACATATTGATTTGATTATATGACTCATTTGTCTTTGGATCCGAGGTTGGACTTTATAATATATGCATTGCAAGTGTGCTCTAGCTTTCTCCGTACCTATGAACTCCACATAAGCCTTAGTGGTAGGAAGAGAAAAAGGGCATAACATATTTATTGCCTTGGTGAGGATCCACAAATACCACATATATTGAGAGACTTAAGAGTGTCATACAATGGAATCTCTGAGTTTTATTTTAAAAACTTATAAAAAACTCTTGAACAATGGAGGAACAAAGAACTTGAGACATAGTACTTGACTTGATCGTTATGTCTTTCAATTACTCAAGACCCAAGTGAAGGCTAAGAAGCTCTATGGTTGAAAATAATATAGGTAAGTTTGAAAGTCAGATCAGTTTATTCTAACCAAGAGGAGAATTTTTGATTGAATGCATGTGTACTTTTGAGGAGTGAAAGCATTGTGGCAACTCCTGATCCATTACTGAGTTTAGCTTTGCTCAGGGATGAGCAAAGGTTAAGCTTGGGGGAATTGTTGATGGTCGTTAACATCAATTATAAACCGTCAATATAACCTACTTATATACTTAATTCCATCACCAAACATAGGTCTAGGGGTTTAAACTGATAAATTCCACAAGTTTTGGTGAATCTGTGTTTATAGTAGGGTTTAATCAGAAAACCGGCAAGGTGGACCTATTCGTCAAAGCAAAACACGTTTATCCGCGATGAAACCGACATAGGAAGACTCTAAAAGCATCTAGAAGACAACTCACCAAAGATCGAGCCAAGACGCTGACAGGAGGGGCCAACCGGTCCCACAACTAGGTCGGCCGGCTTGTGGGCCCCACCTATCAGGCTCCCCTTCAAATGTCAATTCTCCACTGCCTCCTAGATTGCATCTATGTCGTCCTTTTAAGTTAGTTTGATGTAAGGGTTTAGAATTGACTCTATCCCCTATATATACAACCCTGTACCCCCTCCAGGAGAGCCATCCTGAAACCATAATTCATATCCTCAGGATAAGAGCCACCAATCAACATAAGATTAGTCCTTCATAGGATCTAGTCTTATAAATAATAGTGAGATAGAGTGTGAGGGAAGAGTTTTGAGGAAGTGCTAGCCTATCGGTGCTCTCTCTACGGCTTGTACCTTGGTGGATCCAAGCTCTATTTTAGCTTGCTTCTGAGACTTTTTGGGTAATCAACTTCTGATTCAAGTAAGTATCTTGTTTATATTGTTCATCAGGATCACGACTCTTTTGAGTACTTTATTCTCTTCCTAGGGGGAGTAAAGTATTAATCGTAAGTGTAACCATGGTGCTTAGACTTGGGTTAATCGTGGATGCACCCTGCATTCCGTATTGGTGGTAGCTCGCAAGGGTGACTCTTAGAGCCTTGTTGAATACTCTATAGTCCACCTCTTGTTTGTAGACCAAGTAGGACCTGGTTACGAAGGAAAGCATCATCTGCTGGCATCTTTTCTTTAATAATGTCCCTAGTTGAATAGTAGAAGACATAACTTACCGAAATCAGAACTAGAAAACCTTAGTTATTCTCTCTACGCTCCTATTTATCCTTAGCCTTGTTGTCATCCCTGGTTAAGTTAGACTGTAGTTAATCTCACATGTTTTCCTATGGATACGATACTTGGAATAGTTTCGGATGAAAGCTACAGTATTATTCGTGCGCTTGCGGACTTATCTGTGTGCGTTAATAAATACCAACACACATAGAGCTAAACAGTTCAACTGATACACTTTGCACTTACTTCATGCTTATTGCCACACAAACTCCAACGAATTCAAAGGGGATATCACAGCTCGATCTCCGCAATCTCATAGAGAAGGTTCGTTGAGTCATCTTGCTGTGGCTACGTGCTTGTCCTCAGCTATCATTGGCGGGGGTTAGGGGGATGTGGAACCCATCGCTCGAAGAGCTCATGTGGATGTCTCCCTCTGCACTAATCATTGAAAAGGATGTACCTTGGGTCAAACTTGTCTGGACCATCGATCCACTGAAAGAAAAGGCACCTATCATGTGCCTACACAACAAGATTCCACTAAAATATTAGTAAACTACTAACACAAATGAAGAAACAATGATATGGAGACAATTACTTACATTAAAACGACTGCATGTGTAGTAGCAACGCGCAACTGTGTCTTGATGTCTCGATTGAAACACAAGGGTGGGGAAACCATAGTCACGGGTAGGGACAGGGAGGTTAGGAGAGACGAGGGCATCTTTGCTAGACACGTCGGGGTATAATTGTCTAGGACGACCCCATTTCTGCCAAAACTGCTCTCGATACATGTCTTGCATCTAACAAAATGGTTGTAATTTTACATCAATCAAAACATCATAAATTAATGTAAAACTAAAAATACTAAAGCAATCTAAAGGTGAACCATATGCATTAAAACTAAGAAAATATAACCCACACTTAAGAACCAAAATTTACCTTAGACTAAACACGGTAAACATAGTTCTAACTAACTAATTAACCTTAACATAGACAAAATGAAACTAATTTGTTCCTCCAAACCCTAGCTACCCATAGTTCCCAAATATACTTTTCCTCCTAACCCTAGCTACCAATTCTAATATTTGAATCCACCATTCAAACAACAAATAAGAGCATCAACACCTTGACCGAGGCCAAGGAGAAGCTTGGGGCAGGGAGGGAGGCGTCTAGGGAGGGTTGGGCGGTGGCCGGCCTCAGGGCAGGTGGGCGGCGGCAGTGCAGGCGCCTAGACGTGCATCCACCTCTTTTCGAATTAAGGTAGAGACAAGGAGGGAGACTGTGGCACGACGTTTAGTCTACCTTGCACCGCCGTGCGGCACGACAAGCCCAACCACGTCAGGGGTCAGTAGGTGCATCAGGACTTTGCCCCTTCACTAAAAGGCTCTGAGCCGTCTAGTGGCATGTGGGTTTCAAAGTCATTGGTGTTAACACCTATGACGGAAAAGGCCAACCCCGCTTTGTGGCTAACTCTATACAAGATCGCTGTGAAAGCCACGGGCGGAGACGAAGACATCATTGCGAAATATCTTCTCGTCATGCTTAACCAGTCTACAAATAACTAGCTCCTCGGCCTGTGGGAGAACTCCATCTAATCTTGGGACGACCTCAAGAAAGTCTTCACCAACAATTACATGGCTATGTGCGAGCAGCCTGGCACCAAGTATGACCTGGATAAGCTTCATCAGTCCTCCAAGGAGTCCCTGCACGACTTCATCAGGCGCTTCTCAAAGACAAGAAACTATGTTCCCAACATTACTAATGCCGAGGCCATCACCGCTTTCACCAAAGGGCTCTGGCACGAGCAGCTGTGTGGAAAGTTGTACCGCAAGAGGCCCACAACCATCGACGAAATAGCAAACGGATACGGCGACGCCGAAGAAGCCGAACGGGCTGCCCGCTTCACCCACCACCAGCGCCACAATGATGACCAATGTGAACACAGGCGCTACGACGACCGCGACCACCGCCGTGACGATCAAGACCGTCGCGACAGCCATGACCGCCGCCAAGATGATCGCTAGCCCTAGTGTGACGACCGCTCAGAGAGCTCGAGGGGCAGACAAGGCCTTTGTCGCTGGCCTGATAACTCGATCAACACCGCCAATACCTAGGCCATGCGTACCTACAACGCTGACTTCGGCAAGCTACTGGATGGCCCATGCCCTATCCACAAGGATGACAAGCACACCATGCGAGAGTGCAGAGGCCTAAAGACAGCGCTCGGTGGCGAATCATTGAAGAAACCATGACGTGATGACGATGAGACTGAAGACGGTCAGGGTGGAGAATGAGGCAAGAAGAAGGGTCTAACCTACCATGACCCCACCAAGACCATAGCCACCATATTTGGTGGGAGAGCTATTTCCGAAGACAAGTGGGAGGAGAAGCTTGTTGCCCGACGCGTCATGTTGGTCGCTACATATGACGGTCCCGTCATTGATCCCAAGTACCTCGACTGGTCAAAGCACCCGATCACCTTCTCTAGGGCCGATCAGTGGTCCGACATCCCATACCTAGGGCATTTCCCACTCGTCCTAGATCCCATAATCAAGGACGTGCGCTTCTAGAAGGTCCTCATCAATGGAGGGAGCGCCCTCAACATCCTCTTCGCTGGATCTATGGAGGAGCTAGGTCTCAAGAAGGAAGAGCTCACCCCCATGGACTCTCCATTCTAGGGAATCATTCCTAGGAAGGTGTCCCAACCCTTGGGACAGATTACATTGTCGGTTCAGTTCAGCACCGCCAAGCATTTTCATGTCGATTACGTCAACTTCCTCGTCGCTGATTTCAACACAGCGTACCATGCCATCCTCAGTCGACCAGCTCTTGCCAAGTTCATGGCCATGCTGCACTTTACCTAGTGCTGAAAATGTCGATGGAGCAAGGGGTCCTCTCCCTACGTGCCAACCTCGACGTCGCCTACAACTGTGAGAAGGAAAGCTTCACGCTCGCCAAGGCAACTGACATCTCCATCCGTATGTAGGACTGCATCATGACTTCACAACTGATCTCTCTGAAGAACCTAGAGATCCCAATGACAGAGGCCGCTCGAGCATCGACCAAGTCCAAGGAGGTGAAGGAAATGGCCCTCAACCCCAGCAACTAGTCCAAGACTGCTCAGATCGAGGCCAGCATCGAACCTAAATAGGAAGATGCGCTCGTCAGCTTCCTAAGGGAGCATGTCGATGTGTTCACGTGGAAACCTACGGACATGCCCGGCTTGCCTCGAAGATGATCGAGCACTCCTTAAGCATCTCTGCAACTGCCAAGCTGATCAAGCAGAAGCTTCAACGATTCGCGCAAGGAGGCCGTTAGGGTAGAGATAACCCGGCTCTTAGCCACCGGTTTTATTAAAGAGGTGTATCATCCGGAGTGGTTAGCCAACCCGGTTCTTGTAAGAAAAAAGAATAAAGAATGGAGAATATGCGTTGATTACATCAATCTCAACAAACACTGCCCTAAAGACCCCTTCGGTCTACCTCGCATTGACGAGGTCATAGACTCCACGGCTGACTACGAGTTCCTATGCTTTCTAGATTGCTACTCTGGTTATCACTAGATTGCGTTAAAGGAAGAAGACAAGATCAAGATGTCGTTCATCACGCCCTTCGGTGCCTACTACTACACGACGATGTCCTTCGGGCTCAAGAACGTAGGTGCGACCTATCAAAGAGCCATCTAGCACTGCCTCAAGGACCAAATCGAGAAGAATAATGAGGCTTATGTCGATGACATGGTGGTCAAGCCTAGGACTACTGACACTTTCATCGTCGACCTCACTAAAGTTTTCAAAGCCCTAAAAGTATACCGATGGAAGCAGAATCCCACTATGTGCATTTTTGGTGTTCCATCTGGTATCCTACTAGGCAACATCATCAGTCTCCGTGGCATCGAAGCCAACCCAGAGAAGATAGCGGCGGTGACCAACATGAAGCCACTTACCTACGTCAACGGCGTCCAGAAGCTAACGGGGTGCATGGCGGTTTTAAGTTATTTCATATCTCATCTGGGCAAAAAGGGACTCCCCTTCTTCAAGCTACTCAAGGCTCAAGAGAAATTTGTCTAGTTGGAGGACACTGACAAAGCACTCATCGAGCTCAAGCGGTTCCTCACCACACCTTCGATCATGACCGCCCCCCAAAAGGATGAAATCCTACTAATCTACATCGCAGCGACCAACCGACTAGTCATCATCGCCATCGTTGTCGAACGAGAAGAGGCCAGACACGCATACAAAGTCCAGCGCCCAGTCTACATCATTAGCCAAGTCCTAAACGAGTCTAAGACCCACTACCCACAGGTCCAGAAGCTGTTGTACGCCATTCTGATCACATCCCGAAAGCTCCGCCACTACTTTGATGCCTACCACATAACAGTAGTCACCGAGTACCAGCTCAGTGACATCCTCCATAGCAAGGAAGCTAGTGGTAGCATCATAAAATGGGCTGTCGAGCTTGGCACCTATACCATCGACTTTAGGCCTCGCCACACGATCAAGTCACAGGTGCTCGCCGACTTCATCGCCGAGTGGACGGATATGCAGCCTCCTGTCCCAGTCGACCACCTCGAGCACTAGACCATGTACTTTGATGGGTCTCTCAACCTCGATGGTGCTGGGGTAGGCGTATATTTCATCTCACCATCGGGGGATAAGCTTTACTATGTCCTCCGCCAACACTTCTAAGCATCCAATAATACCGCTAAATATGAGGTGGCACTTCATGGTCTCCTTATAGCTATCGAGCTCGGCGTCAAACGCCTCTAGGTGTACAACGACTCCGCACTCATGATCAATTAGCTCAATAAGGATTGGAATTGCACCAGTGAGAAGATGGACGCTTACTACGCTGCGATAAGAAAGTTAGAAGATAAATTCTATAGCATCGAATACCACCACGTGGTTTGGGCCAATAATTAAGAAGCTGATGAGCTGTCAAAGATAGGATCAACCTAGGCTGACGTTCTAGCTGGAGTGTTCATCTAGGACCTTGTGGCCCCTTCCATCAAGCAGGAACAACAAGCCATTGAAGAAAAACCAGCTGCTGAGCAAAAAGTCGCAACGATCCCTGGGCCGATCAGTGATAGGAGGGAATCTTTCATCAAATACCTCACAACTATAGACGTCCTAGCTAACAACACAGAGAGAGAATGCCTTACCTGCCACAGTAAGCATTACATCCTCATTGAAGGGAAGTTATACCACAAAAACGCCAAAGGGGAGCTACTCTAGAACTGCGTCTCCGTAGAACAAGGTGAGAACATACTCAAGGAGATCCACGCATGCACCTGCGGCAACCATGTGGCCTCTAGAACACTGGTCAAAAAGGCTTTCTAAGCTGGTTTCTATTGGCCCTCAGCCATAGCTGGTGCTGAAGCACTCGTTCATCGATGTGAGAACTGCCAGTTTTTCGCCAAACAAATCCACGTCCCAGATCAGTCCTTGCAAATGATTCCTGGATTGTGGCCCTTTGCATGATGGGGACTGGATATGATCGGGCCATTCAAGCCCATGCCAAGAGGTTTTTGCTGGGTCCATGTCTGCATCAACGAATTCTCCAAGTGGATCGAATACAACCCCCTGGTCCAAGCTACAGCGAAGAAAGCAGCGGCTGCTTGACGACATCATTCACTGGTTCGGCCTACCGAATAGTATAATCACCGACCTCGGGTCCACGTTCACTAGTAGTGACTTCTAGGATTTCTACGATGAAAGATGTATTTCAGTCAAATATGTCTCCGTGGCACACCCAAGGGCCAACGGCCAAGTCGAGCACGCCAACGGTATGATCCTGGACGCATTGAAAAAATGGCTCTACGAGAAGGAATAGAAACACCCGGGCAAATGGCTCAAGGAACTACTAGCTATGGTCTAGGGACTAAGGACCCAGCCTAGTCGTAACACCGGTGTCTCCCTGTACTTCATGGTTTTTGTTTCTGAGGCCGTATTGCCTGCTGACGTCGCCTTCCGAGCACCCAGGGTGGAGAATTACAATGAGGAGAACTCCGACCAAGCTCGGCTCATTGAAGTGGACAACTTAGAAGAGGAACGTCTGGTCACCTGTGTTTGGACGGCAAAATACTTCGAAGGCTTCCAAAGATACTACAACCATAATGTCAATGATCGATTCTTTGTGGTCGGAGACTTAGTCCTCCGCAGAAAACAAAAGAAAGATGGGATGCACAAGCTCTCCTCACCTTAGGATGGCCCCTTCTTCGTCAAGGTGGTCACCCAACTAGGGTCCTACAGACTATGCGACATGGATGAAAGAGATGTCCCAAACTCTTGGCACATCGATCTGCTTAGACGTTTCTACCCTTGAAGCGTTCATTTAAAAGATATGTACCTTTCATATTCGAGTATTCAATAAAGTTTTTTACACAGATGTTTCACCATATTGTTTTCCCCATTCTTTTTCGCTAAGCGATTCTAATTCTGTGTACAACATCTTAAAGATGACACGACAACTATGCCTAAGGCAAATACCCGAATAAACACGTTAACGCTCGGACGCCTCTAGAGATGACCCTGTCTTCGACTTCTCCCTACACATGCATGAGCGTCCGCCCCTCTACGTCATGAGTGGTCGACAGTGGTTCCTTAGCGATGCCTTGTTCTTCCCACATGCATATGGCCCCTACGCCTCACGTTATGGTTAACAGGCATGCTAGGGCTAGGGACTCAGCTATACACTACTGATCGGATGGTTTATATCAAATATAAACACAAACACACCATAAGAACAAGCGTTCACCAAAAGTTGCTTTTGTACAATGATTCAACATGAGTTTCTTCTAAAATCTATGGAGGACCGCTGCCCCCTTCGCCGAACAGGTCGATGTCACAGGCTAATTTCTTCCCCGGTTCTTCGGCTTCGTCTTCTAGTTTGGCGATCTTGGCCGCATCCGTCCCCTGAGCATAGCCGGTCACCACCCGCTTGAGATCTACTGAGGGGTAGTGTGACCTTAGCATGGCTAGCGCGTGGACGACGGCCCCATGGGTAGCACTACGTGTGAACTCCTTGAAGTTCGCCCACGCCGTTAGCCAACGGTCAACGATTGACTGATGCGACAAGTCACCAAGCAGCTATGACGATGCCTCGTGTGGCTCAAAGTTGACACAATCAAGCATGGGTTTGGTCCCTGCAATTACCGCCTCCAGCTTGTCATCCCAAGCCTTCACCTGATCACCCAGCACCTAGAATTGCGTGTGCGCCTGGTATCGGTATTCTACAATACACCAACATCAACAGACTGAGTACGCTCCTATTAACGCCATGAACCAAAATAAAGAAAGGTGCACTAACATTCAAGATCTACGATGGCCTTCTCGGTCTTCTCCTATGTTGCCTCCTTCCCCTCAATGAGCTACCTAGTGTTCTCGTGAGAAAGGCCGAGCTCCATCTCTAGCGCTGTACGTCATAGTCAGACATCTTAAAATCCTGAGCACCAACAAAGCAAGACCCAGAGTCATACCTTTCTACTAGTCACCACTACGGCCAAGCTGTTCCCTCAGTGACTGGCCCTCCGCCTCCAGCAGTTGCTTCTTCTTCTCCAGCGCCAGCACCTTCACCTCCAAGTCCTCCTTACGATGGTGCTCTTGGGTGAGGCGCACGTGGAGGTCGATCACCGATGCCTGGAGCTCTTTGTTCCCCTCCAGCATCAGGACCATCTCTTCTAACTGATGCCAGCGCTGTTCAGACACTTTCATCACATTCTGTAAAAGCACAAGGGTCAAGTGCCACATCTAACGAAGGAACGAAACACAAAATCTCCTATGGCTTACCTCGATCTAGCCAATCATCACCGATTGGTCCACCTTAAGCCTCTTCATCTCCGCGCTCTCCTCCCCCTCCTCCAGCATTTCAAACTCATCGCCACGCTGGATAACTGTACAGAGGAGCTGGGGGGCTAAGCGAGCTCCCGCTCAATTTCTTTGATCTCTTCAGTAGCTCCCCAAGGAGGTGATCTCCTTAGTCGTCGCCACATTCTTACGGGGCGTTCAAGCCCCACCTCTGCTGTTGCCCCCATTACAGATGTCACTGGCTCAACAACCGCGGGTAGGTTCTGTGTCGCGTCGCTCGACATGCCCCCCTCGGTCTCCGCTCCTGCTCAGGCGGACTCTCCAGACGCTGTCATCGTAGTCCACACTTCCTCAGTGCCTAGATCGCCTTCATCAGCTGCCCCACCGCCAGGAGAGGTCGGCTCAGTGACTGGCGGCTTTTGGATGACAGGAGCAATTCGCACTGAACCCGTTAGCCCCCCTCGGCAGGAATGGTCGGACCACCCCCCTTTCCCTCAAGCGGTGCGATAGGAGCTTCTTGTCCCAGTGCCTACTACCGGTCATCGACGGCCGATGGCTGTAGATTTTTAGTTGCCTCTGCGCTACCACAAAGAAACAACTCGTCCAAATCATGACTATGTACTAACAGAATACCACAAATGATGAGGAAACTTACAATTGGGACTCCCGCCATGCGGTCCTAAACCAGCGTGCCCTCCCCGAGCCCCCCTAACCCATGGTAGACCCACCTAGCACGTCTACCATCTTCAAGCTACCCATCTCCGCTGCCGCCGGCATTGCCACTCGAGTAGGCTCGGGGGCCATGGTCGGAGCCTCTCGCGCCCTCTTAGGGACTTGCTCGCTGGCCCCAGTTGTAGCCGTCGTGGTCCTCTGGGCGCTCTTGAGGACAGCCGCTGCTGCATCCCGAGCTTGTCGCCTCTCCCGTATCTCCGCCATGGCTAGGGCTGATGGTCGAGGTCTCACCGCGCTCGGAGGTGCTTGAGCCACCTGCTCATCTTTAGAGGAAGTGTCTGACAGAACTACCTGTCACCTCCAAGGCTGATTGAGGCCCTGATGTTCATGGGGCCCTCCTCACCTCGAGAAGGCCTAGATGTTTTTCTCCACTTTGCGGATGGCTCCTCGTCAGCCGGTCGCTTCCCACGAGGCTCTTCACTGACATATTCCATCCGCGTGTCATTACCTCTAGCTTCTTGGCTCTCTGAGCCCTCATCGTCCACATTAGTGCTTGGCTAATGCTGGGGACTGCTCGGCCGAGCATCTACAGCCCTTGGCCACTCCTCTGACAGGATTACTGAAAAGTAAACCGCTTGGTCTTGTCCATGAATCTTCAACAACACAAATGAATACATTGCAAAAGTGAGGACAATCAAGCAAAACACCACAGAAAAGCCTCTCACCACCGGGGGAGATTTTCAATGCTAAAGGCCCGCTACTGATCTCTTATGGGCACCCGACCCATGAGATTGAACAACATCCTGATCCGCCGCATGACTTTATCTCGGGCAATTTCCTCGGGCACCTCATGGGTCCCATCAGTATCTCCCTGGTACTCAAACGCCGGGTGTGCCCTCTCCTTGCAAGGCTGGATCTAGTGGAACGTGAAGTTCGTTGCCACAACGACTCCGTCAAACCTTCTACAATCTATCAACTATAGGAGCTCCCTTACTTGCTCCATTCTATTCAGGCCGGGCCTCTCCGACCACCTTATGTTCGCCACTGGCACCTGATCAACGTCGCACTTTTCATATGGTTCCACCTGCCTGATGTAGAACCATATGTAGGCCCAGTACTTTACATTTGTGTTAAGCGGGACGGTGATATACTGACTCGCAATACCGTTCTGCAACTACAGATAAGCACTGTCGACTACCTTGGATCCAGCTCCCCCCTCCCCGCATCTTGAGATAGAAGAAATGGCGGAATAGATCACAGTGGGGCAAGATCCCCAGATATGCCTCACAAAGATTGATGAAAACAGCAACATGAAGGATGGAATTCAGACTAAGGATGCACAGACTGATGCCATAGTGGTCAATTAGCCCGCGGAGAAAAGGATGAATTGGGATCCCGAATCCGGGAATGAAGTAATCTTCAAAAACAACAAGTTCATCAGAATGGAGCGTGGGGAAATTCTCACCATCCGCCAGGCGCCATCCCGTTGTCACCGTGTCTGGCAAAATTTCGAGCACCACTAGTTGTTGAGTGCCCTCTCATCACTGACGGACTGCACCCACTCCTCGGTGCAATTAACCTCGCGCGGCGCTCACCTCGAGCCGCTGCGATTCCGCTTTGACGCCATAAAGCAGATCTGGAGACGGTGGTTGCTCGCTACTTGGATCTATTCTAGCGGTGGAGCGGTGGCAGACGGGAAGGTATATGTGCGCAAGAATGCGAGAAAGACGATGTGGCGTGCGGGAAATGGGGAGTGCGCCTCGGAGCCGCGGTGGACTTATAACGGATCGATCCCCGACCCTCCGCCTTCAGGGTTTTTGGGAAACCGCACCCGCCGCGCCGTGTTCCCTCCGAGTTCTCCGCGCGTCACTGGGCCGTTAACTGGGCTTTCCGTATCCGTATGTGAAACTTCGTTTTGTGCAGGCCACAAAGACAAAATGTGTGTCAAGCGATACTTCGAAGGACTTTTTGGTTTTTTTATGGCAAGATATTTCTTCTGACCCTACTACAAGATTTGTTCTCAATCTTCCAGCATGCTCGAGGACTAAGTGTGTACATTTCACCTTGCGGTGAATGTATTGATTTCCTGGTCGCTTGAGTATTCGGCAATGCGGGGGACTGGTTGCTTTCTCAGCTATGCTGGGGACTGCATATTTTTCTTTGACCCTGCTACAAAATTCATTCATCATCTTCCAGCAAGCTCGGGGACTACATTGTGTACAATGCACCTCACGGTGCACGTACTGTTTCTTCTTCACAGCATTTCGACTTCATCAAGTCTATCATTTAATGCCTCTACTCTGCCCTGATGACCACGTTGTCAGAGCCATCTCAATTGGCACTTAAGTGTGTACACTTTATCGACCAAGACTTCAAAAAAAATTACTTGAGCTCCTTACATCTTGCCGATAAACCTTGACTTCACGTGAGCTCGAGCTCGACTCCTAGTTGAGATACTTGGACATCTATTTCTACAGCTCGGACGCCGTGTTCAACAGCTCAGACGACGTATTCAATAGCTCGGACGCTTGTTCCAACAGCTCGGCTCCTAGTTCAACTGGTCGGACGCCTGCTCTTGATGACCGGCGACTAGCTGAATTGCTCGGACAAGCTCAAGACGGTGTTGCCCGATGGATCCAAGGCGCTCGGGGACTAGCTGCGGTGGTATAACCCCCAATACCCATAGGACCATACATGGGCCGAGCCGCTAGGGGAGGCCCAACCCACAAGATCGCGCATGAGTCGTGCCACTAGTCGAGGCCTAGCTTACAAGATGACGCCACGTGGAGCACGACACAGGTTGCCGTGCCTCGCAAGACTGCGTGAAGATCCTCGGTGATCTAAGAAACCTGCTCGGATATGCTAGATTCCGTAATATCCGTAACTTTCTATCTTGTAAACCGATCAGGATAGAAACAACCGATCTGTAACTCTACCCCACAGGCTATATAAGACGAGTAGGGACCCCACATTTTGATCGAATCATACGCAATACAATCCACAAAGACACAGGACGTAGGGTATTACGTCAAGCCGATGGCCCGAACCTGTCTAATCGTTGTCTCTTGCGTTATGTGTCACCATCCGGTTTTCTCACACGCACCTCCATCGATTCATCTACTACCGTGTGCATGCCCCTCGGTAGACTGCCGACCAGATTTCGTCGATACCTGGTCGTAGCCACGGTGGTGGCCCTACCACGCCGCCATGCATGGCGTGGTAGCTTAATATTTCCACGTCACTGAAGTAGGCGCGGTCAAAAGTATTAGTGTTAAAAAAAATTAATCAGTGTCAAACTTGAAAATAGTTAAAAAAAATGGTTAAAAAAATCTCAGCGGTGATGGCCCTGGCTCGGCTGGCTGTCCTGCCACCACAGAGTGCTCCATCCGTTACGAGAAAAAGTGTCAGGGTGGTTCTCCCTTTTCTGAAGTTCTGAGCGGAGCGTGTGGTTTGGGGATTCTTGGAGTCCGCGGTGCCGGTGGTAGCAGCAACGTGCTCACACGAATCGAAACTCGAAAGGAAAAAGTCTACTTAATTCTCCATCTTTTATACATGATCTACTTCATCCTTCAACTATGAAACCGTTTATTTTACCCTCTGAACTTTCAAAAACCGTCTATTTTACCCCTCGAGCGGTTTTTTGACAGCGGGTTGCTACAGTAACATTGGGTTTGAATTTTCTTTCTTTTTTATTTATTTTCGGTGAATTTTTGAAAAAATCATAGAAAAATCATAAAATGAAAAATCTAATTTTATTGGACTACACATGAGTAGATCTACACAGTGAATATATAATACGGTATGTTTTAGTATAATTTTTTTTTACTGTAGCCTTAGATTAATTGGAAAATCTAATTTTGTCTGTAATTAATTGAAATAATTCATAGCTGCAGCTTCTATGGTCCAATTGTGGTGAAATTTTTATGGTACGCTAATTATTGTATGCTTGAACTATAGTAAAAATTTCGTACTCATTAGACTATGTATAACTTAGTTATAAATAAATTCTAATTAATTATAGGAAAAAATTGGATTTTCCAATTAATCTAAGGCTACAGTAAACATTTTGTACTAAAGCATACCATATTATATATTCACTGTGTAAATCTACTCATGTGGAGTCCAATAAAATTAGATTTTTTATTTTATGATTTTTATATGATTTACGATGATTTTTTCAAAAATTCACCGAAAATAAATAAAAAAAAAAGGAAATTCAAACCCGCAGGCACTGCAGCAAACCCATCGTTACTGTAGCAACCCGCTGTTACTGTAGCAAAACCGCTGTTAAAAACTGCCCGGGGGGTAAACAGACGGTTTTATAACCGCTGTTAAAAACTGCCCGGGGGGTAAAACAGACGATTTTATAGTTAGAGGTGAAGTAGACTATATATGAAAGGTGGGGGTTAACTAGACTTTTTCCAAACTCGAAAGAAAGGAAACCTGACCTGAGGGATGAGGCCCACCACCCGCACAGAAGATGCATAGCAACTGGGTCAATTAGCAAGAGAAACGGAATCCGGCTGCGCAAGTGAAAACGAGGGCCCAACCATCCCAGCAGGCCCACCAAATTTTTTTTATTCCACCCTTTAGAAATTTATTCATCCCCGTCCGTCAGATTCCCGCTCGCGTCAGCGATCCAACTTCGGCGAACAGTGCTCCCCGTCCCAGATATTTTCGCTGCAGGGCACAGTTTATTTATTCCGTGTGGACTTTACCCATTAGTCAGCATTCAGCAATCATTAAGCAACTGCGATTAATATAATTTGCGTGCAAAGAAGAAAGAACTGTAGCGTCAACTTCTGAAACCCAGCTGTTCAGCTGTGAACCTTTTCTAGCTAGGTAAATTCATTTTGCAACATCTGTTTTTTTTTAAAAAAAAACATTTTGCAACACGCTCCATCTCGCTGGATCTACGTATAAAACACGTGGAATGAAACTAACTATACGCCATTAGCATATTGACGTCGCCATGTTCACTGGTGGAACCTAGTGGAAGCCATACTAGGCTCCGGAGTCCGAACCCCCCTTGGCTAACAAAACTTAATGAAGATTTGTGTATATATTTGATTATTTGCATATCTATAGGTAATCAATCGTTTATTTGAGGGGTTAGATAGTCTAAGTTTACTTCTCTGCAAACTGTGCATGTAGTGGCTTCATGGCCCATCTATCTCCAGCAAGTAGTGTTAGCTGACCACAAAACTATGGTTAATTTGGAAATAAACCTAGTCTAATCATATTATCTATGGACAATTTAGCCCCCCATTGATTATGAGTCAGGATCAGGCACTGGCCACGGTCTTGTTTGCACTTGCGTGCTACGGCCTAGGTCGGCAACAGCATGTACACACCGTAGATGCCTGTTGTTCATGGTCGTGTTCTGATATTCTGATACCCCCGCATTTTGATTTCTGTCATATTGGCATGCATGCGTCTTTGGGTGGAAAACTTTGTCTGACTTAATTATGCCGATGCCAACAGTGACGATGCTTCAAGCGCCATTTGCCACCCTAAAAGGTGTTCTTAACTTCCTATATTCCCATACTCCACAAGTTGGGTCCCTTTCTCTTGGGTGAAAACTTTGGACTTGATTATTAGTACCGCGATCGAGGTGGTGTCTTCCATAGGCGGTCGGCCGGAGGACCCAGTAGGGCAAGGTATGACGCTCGCCATACCTTGCCTCCATCATGAATCCCCACCCCCAATCGTCCCCTGCTGGCAGCCATGGACGCAAGGTCGCAAGCGATCTGAAGATGAATTTGTTGAGGAAGAAGATGACTACGACTTGACTCAACGAACCGTTACTTTGGGCCTTGTGGACTGCGCGGCTTTTGTCTAGCACTCATATATCCATATGGGCCTAAGTTTAGTTATTCCCTGCCGTTGTCTGGAGTGCCAACCGTGGTCTACTTTTTTTTGTTTGCCCATTAGGATGGGTGCACTGTAGGAGTAAGAATCCTGCAGTGCATCCATCCCAATACGTATCCGACAGCATTGAGGATGGGAGCATATGCCCCCAATGGCATAATTAACTTTGAGCCCCTAACACAACGACACTTCAGGTTTGCAACCAGGAATGTCCATACGGTGCGGGCAGCCGCGAACAGGTAAACTGCTTGCCCGTGCTTGTGCAATCCTCTGCAAGTCCGCCTTGATTCACCTTGCCGACGATCGACGATGCGACACAACACGCCAGCAGTTCGACACGACAAGCAGGCGACCGCCCAGGCTAAGGCCCCGTTTAGATGCGAAAATTTTTGGTTTTTGGCTACTGTAGCACTTTCGTTTGTATTTGACAAAAAATATCCAATTATGGACTATTTAGGCTTAAAAGATTCGTCTCGTCAATTACGGACAAACTGTGCAATTAGTTATTCTTTTTACCTATATTTAATGCTCCATACATATGCCGTAAGATTTGATGTGACGGAGAATCTTGAAAAATTTTTGATTTTGGGTGGGATCTAGGCTTAAGCAGGCGAGCAAAATCGTAGATTCGTTCAGGTAAGGCCTTTGGCCAAAACAAACTTCTCTGTTTGTTCATTTGTCATCCGATTCATCACTTCATTCACTTATTTATTTAATTTGTGGATAATCATTTAATTGGGTTGGTAAATTTATGGTCCTTTCCCTTGGTTGACTTTGCCATACCTCAATATTTTTTCGTCCTCCAAAGATGCATGGTCCTAAGATACTACACTGTATGACCATACATATTTGATATCCTCTTGTGCTAATCTGTTAGGTGGTTCACTGGTTCTGTTCAAGAGAAGATGCTCCGGTATGTTGAGAAAGAAGATGCTCGGCTATTATTTGCTTAAGACAAGATTGGTCATCAATTTGGATGCATCTGCCACCATTCATGGTTGCCAGTCAAATTCAACTACCATCAGTAGAGGATTGGTGGGGTTTGAAGGCATGCATGTGAGATGTTGATGCTACATTCGTCACCTTCTTTTTTGCAGGAGGAGAATGGTTGGTGGAATTTGTGACCTTCACTTCTGGTGCAAAAAGTAGGTTCTATGCATCGTACTACCTCTTTGGTAGTTAAGTTTGGGATTCTATGATGCTTAGCCCCTCCTCCATGGTGTGCAAGTGATTAAAAAAATGGGTAAAGTACATTTTTCAACCCTCAACTCGTGCCGAAATTCGATTTTCAACCTTCAACTATGAAACCGGTCAAGAAACACCCTCCAACTATTAAAACCGGACAAATTTGGTCATCGGCTGGTTTCAAAAGCGGTTTCTATTTTCGGGAGGCTCCGAAATTTTATATTATTTTTTAACAGCATCTTAACGTCCTCAAATGAAAAAACTCAAAACTACAAAGTTGTAGATCTCATTGAGAGCTACAACTTTGGTATAAAAAGTATTTTCATTTAACTCCATACAAATAATATATTAGTGCTCTAATGCGGCAAGCGCTAGTAGACGATTATTATGGTGCTGAAATTTTATATTATTTTTTCGAGCATCTTACTGTTCTCAAATGAAAAAAAATTAAAACTATAAAGTTGTAGATCTCATGGAGGTCTACAATTTACATATAAAAATTATCTTCATCCGATATCGTATTGAAGGGTTTTCTATTTTTTGAAATTTGAGTCTCGTCACGCCACAGTACAATACGATGTCGGATGAAGATAATTTTTATATGTAAATTGTAGATTTCGATGAGATTTACAACTTTATAGTTTTAATTTTTTTTCATTTGAGGACAGTAAGATGCTTGAAAAAATAATATAAAATTTCAGCACCATAATAATCGCCTACTAGCGCTTGCCGCATTAGAGCACTAATATATTATTTGTATGGAGTTAAATGAAAATACTTTTTATACCAAAGTTGTAGCTCTCAATGAGATCTACAACTTTGTAGTTTTGAGTTTTTTTTATTTGAGGACGTTAAGATGCTAAAAAAATAATATAAAATTTCGACGCCTCCCGAAAATAGAAAACCGCTTTTGAAAGTAGCCGAGAACCAAATTTGTCTGGTTTTGATAGTTGAAGGATGTTTCTTGACCGATTTCATAGTTGAAGGTTGAAAATCGAACTTCGGCGCGAGTTGAGGGTTGGAAAGTGTACTTTACCCTTAAAAAAAAGGTCCCATAACAAGAAAATTGACATCGCACATCAAAATGACAGTGTGTGAAAAAGCAAATGCCGAAGCTATCTTGAATGTCCGGGACCTATGTGTGTGAAATAAAAAAAGTTCTGCCTATTTTGTTAGCGCAATTACCTACCACCTCTGTTTTCTGGTGCTATAGCAGAACAATATACTTCATGGTGACGTCAATATGGTAAAAAAAAGTTATGCATGGGAACCTTACCAGTGATGCTAGGGGGAAAAAAGGCAGCAAGACATGTTCTTACGTCGGTGTTCAATTGATAAACTATTACGCTCTTGAAGCATCGTTTTCTTGTGCCTATTTTGTTCGCCCTAAAATGGGAGAGTATGGAGGAAAAGCACCGTTTTATATGGACACCAAGACACCTACAACCTCTCAAGTGACAAGCAAGAGACGAAGGCAGAGTTTATAGGTGATTTGTTTTTGGCGATCTACAATGATGGATTTCCTCTGACAAGGGGAAGTGCCAATGATGGATCCACGCGATCCATTTGTGTTAGGAATGGCACCCCTGGAGCTATGCCGGATGATGAACAGGAGGCTTCGGTGTCAGGCGCGACGAGAGAAAGACCAATTCGGGTCAGGGCCAAAAGTGCAAAGGTGTATGGGCCGGAGTGGGATACCGAGTGAGCCTAGTAGCGTGTGTGTGCGTGAGTTGTCTTCTTATATGCCTGGCCTCTGACCGTTGAGGGTATGACTATTGTATCACACATTACTCAAACCTAAACTAAGATTCGTCTTCCTCCCTGCCTCTGCTGTTCTTCCTCGCCTTTGATCCGATCTTCCCTTTCCCAGCCCCTGCTGTTAACAAATTGGTATCCAGAGCCTATCCTTCCTTGGCCAATCCATCATCATCCATCTGCCTTGATCTGAGATTGCAATCCCCGCCTTGATCCCCATCCTGGAACCCCATCAAATCGTCCACGACCACTTCACCAGATTCCACAAGCAACTCGGTGCCATGGATCCCAACACCAAACTCTTTCTAGACGAGCTCAAATCAGTGAAGACCTCCCTCGAGTCGTCACTTGGCAGACGCATCGGAGAGGTGGAGGTGTCGCTGGGCAAGCGAATCGGGGCCGTGTAGCACTCCATCACGGACCAGTTCACCCGCCTGGAGGACGCCGCGAAGGTGTTCGACGATTGGAAGCCTAAGGTGGACGCATCAATGGCTGAGTTGCGCTCGGAGTTGGGCGCGATCCGCAAGTCCGAAGCGGTGGTGGAGCAGATGTGCGAAGAAATGACCGCGCTCCGCAAAACCGTGAGTCATGTGGTGCTCGACTCGGATCCCTCAGTATCTGCGGGGGTCCTGAAGCCTCAACCCGTGGTGGCTGTGGCAATCTCATCTGCTGGGCACCCAGCCATCGGCCCGTTTGTTGGGCACGGCTCTGCACTTCATCACCGGGGGTTCGAGCCCACGGCTCAACCCTCGGTCAAGGGTAAGCTCATACAGACCCTTCCCCAACCCACCCATCAGTATGTTCTCCATAGATCGCTCTCTAGTTCTGTGTTGGATGTGGGGGATCGGGTGTTCCATGGAGCTGGTGGTGCGCCGCATGAGCATCGTGCGCATTGGGGGCCGCAGTATTCTAGTAGTAAATTGCCGAAGATGGATTTCCCAATTTTTTATGGGGAGGATCCAAAACTGTGGCTCGGTCGTTGTGATGATTATTTCAATATGTACTCGGTTGAGCCCGGTCAGTGGATTCGATGTGCTATGATGAAAATGACAGGGGCCGCGTCTCGCTGGCTCCGGTCCTTGAATCCAAAGGTGAAGGCAATTAGTTGGGGTGAATTCTGTAAGCTAGTTTTGGATCGTTTTGGTCGGGATCAATATGAATTGCTGATTCGTCAGTTGTTTCACATCCGTCAGTCTTGGGGGGTTCTGGAGTATGCTGACCGGTTCACTGGATTGGTTGATCAATTCATAGCTTATGGCAAAAATACCGATCCATAGTTTTATGCTATGCGATTTGTGAACGGGTTCCGGGATGATATCCGTTCTGCTGTTTCTATGCAGCGCCCATCTTCTGTGGATGCTGCCTGCGTACTCGCATTGTTGCAGGAGGAATTGGTGGATGCCGGGCGTAGGAAGTCGCCATACAACTCTCCGCCCGGGTTGACGCCTATGCACACACCTGATCGTGGTGGGCGCAACACTACTGGTGGTGCTCCGGCGGATGATCGGCGTCCTCGTGGCGTCAAGGACAAGCTGGCCACGTTGCAGTCATACCGGCGTGCCCGTGGCCTCTGCATTCGATGTGGAGAAAAATGGTCACGTGACCATAAATGCCATGAGGCTCTTCAACTGCACGCTCTATAGGAGTTCTGGGATATGTGCAATGGAGAGGAGTCTGAATGCTGTGATGAAGCTACGTCTGATGAGGACGCTCCCCAAGTCCTGGCAATTCAGGTATTGGCCACAGCTGCTGCCCCTACTCCGGTTCGTTCTATTCACTTGGAGGGTACAGTTCACGGCATTTTAGTGCAGATATTGGTGGATTCAGGCAGCTCCTGCTCCTTTGTCAGCACTGATTTGGCTAGCAAACTGTCTGGTGGCACTACTTTGCAAGTACCTCCTCGTGTCCGTATTGCTGATGGCAGTTTAGTGGAGTGCCCACAATCTTTCACCAACCTCAATTGGGAAGTACAACAACATCAGTTCAGTTCATCATTCTTGGCTCTTCCAATCCCATCTCATGACATGATTCTTGGTATGGACTGGTTGGCCAGCCATAGCCCGATGCAGATCGATTGGCAGCACAAATGGCTTCAGATTCCTTATGAGCAGTCTACTGTCCGTCTGCAGGGCAAGTTGCGGGAGTTACTAGCTGGATCAGTCATTCAGGTGCAGGTTGTCTCTTCAGTTGAGTCTTCACAGTAGCGTGAGGTCCACCCCGCTGTCTCAGAGTTGTTGAAAGAATTTGAATCTGTGTTTGCTGCTCCTTCGGGATATCCTCTAGCACGGTCATGTGATCATGCTATCCCTCTTATTCCAGGAGCATCGCCTGTGCATGTCAGGCCTTACTGTTATCCGCCAGCTGTTAAAACCGAGATTGAACGGCAAATTACTGATATGCTGCAGTCAAGCATCATTCAGCCAAGCAACAGTCCATTCTCCTCGTCGGTTCTACTTGTAAAGTAAAAGGATGGGACATTCCGGTTCTGCGTGGATTTTCGCCACCTCAATGCCATCATCGGCAAGGACAAATATGTAACACCTCTGGTGTTACAAACTTGCTTAGCACCTAGGTTAAGGCCTCGAAAAATCTAGCCAAACGAGTTTTCAAATTTTAACGAGTTAAAACACACATGAAACGAAAACAATTTCTATAAACAGAAACAACATATAACGTGTGTATAGTGTTTATGTAAAAATGGTGAGCAAATAGTGTAGATAAGAGTGCAACTTTAATTTTTGGGAAGTGAATATTGTTAACTAGCGTTTTTGGGAGCTCCAACATCGAGTCCGAAATTTAAGCTAGAACTTTTCGTTTAATCGGCAAGAAATTGAATTTATGTTTAAAATGCCATTTTGGTGGATTATATTAAGCAAAATAGTTAAAATGGTGCTTAAATGTTTTGCTCTTATGGTTTATTATAAAGTATGGACTATTGCATGAAATGTTTATTGGATGAAATTAATAAGGTTTAGACATATTAAAAATTGGGACAAAAGCGCAAATGGTTGTTAGTCCTAACCGGGCCTTGCCCTTTTCTAAGTCTGAAAATGATAGTAGACAATGCCATTTTGACAATCAAATTCTAACAAAATTGTTTAAACACCGACTTCATGTTCTTGTACTGTTGGTTGCCTCTAGGCGAGTACTTGAGCATGGCTTAAGTGGTAGTGGTGTTGGGTGTCACGGTACCTTCGTAAAATTTCCCAAACTTCGTTAAAACGTGTCAAGGTCGTGTCGTTGGCGCACTGTTCTCGAACTGACGTTTAGCGTGACGAGCTCATGTTGGCATTCCTCTCACTCGCTCTCTGGTTGCTCCCTGGTCATGATGATTGCTTCGTTAGCTAGCTGGTAGTGTTGACCATGAGTTCATGGAATTGGTCGAGCCTTCGTCGAATCAGTGAGCAGTTTTTGGCCCGCTTTAAAAAGCGTGCATGGCATAGTTCCCAGTTTCTTGACCTGAGGCCGCGATCACCACGCGCGCGAGTGTGCTACCGATGATGAGCTCGGGTCGTGGACGGGTGGCTGCCACTGGTCAGTCCACGTGTCGCTTGGTGCCGCGCAACGCCTTAGCCTCGCTATGGTCGAGTCCCACGGGCCAGCCCTGGTGGTTGGCCGGCTACGCGCCAGGCCAGGCTTGGCCGCCACCACCCCATGCCGTGCGCACGTACTGCCAAGTCAAGCATAGGGCTGCACTCTTCCTTCCCTATCACCTTGCCCCGCCTTGTAGTGCGCGTTCATAGCCACTCACCTCACCTACCTCGTTCCTGCTCGCACCGCCTCCTGCCGCATCGCGGCGCCGTGCTGCTGCGCGCGCGTGGCCACACACGGGCACACCTTCAATGGCTACGTCCAAGCGCTAACCGACGCACCGCACGCTCGTGTGGTCATATCCCCACTGTCGTGCCTCGTCAGGTCATGGCCGGACCATTTCTGCTAGGGCCGTTCCCCATGGCATGGCGGTAGCGGTGCACCACTATCCTTTCCCTTTCATAACCTACAACTCAAAGCTTCGCCGTCCAATTCCTCACATCAGCAGGTAGTAGAGGGAGTCAGCTAGGCGCCCCATTCCCACCAAGTCCAGTCGTTGCCTGCCTGCGGCCAATTTTGCATTTTTGGCCACCATCGGCCTTGTGCGCAGCCGAACCGGCGGGTTGGGAGGTAAGGTAAGTAGGAATGGTAGCAATTCAATTACGCGTAACCCTGAGTTTGCCTTGACTTTCTCCATCCGGTGCCCGCGTTACTTTGGCCAGTATGCTCGATGACAAAGTGTGGAAGCGTCGGTGCCGCTGTCGGAGCGCCGCCGCACGGTGTGGGCGCACGTGGCCAGACCGCCACAGCGCTACCCTGCTTCAACAGTCAGTGAGGCGTGCACCACGGTGAGCCACCAATGCTTATCCACCACCTCTATTCTGCTGAGAGTACGTAGGTTCGTCGAAACAGGCGCGCCACCACCGCAGTTAGCCGCTCGCCACTGCTGCTCGAGGCGGTGCGCTGTTGAGTCCCTAACTACCTCCCATGCGTGCAGGTTTATCCGTAGATGGTGGTCGGCCCGTTATTACTGTCATAGTGGGTCTATCTTGCCCGGCATAACCGTCGTTGCCGTCGGTGTGCCGCGCTGCCGCGCGCGGGTACGTAATGCAAAGCATGAGTATGTAGTCTGTAGTAATAGTGCTCCATTGCTCCGCGTGATTATCCAAAACTCGAGCCCTCTTTTGCAAAACGCGAGCGCGCGTAGGCGTCCCGGCCTTGGGCCGTGTTGGGCCATCGCGACCCACGCTGGGCTACCGGGCCAGAATGGGTTGCTGCCGGCCCTTTTCCTTTTTGTAAGTATTTTCTAATTTAGTTTCTAAGACAAACTTGTAAATGCAATATAAATTTGAGTAGTTGGCCAAAAATTATGAAACTAATTTTTTAGATTTCTAAAATCATGGTCTATCTACTAGTATATTTTGTTCACATAGTTTTATAATATTTTCAGGAGTTATCTAATTAAATTGAGATGCTTAATATTGTAAGATATAAACTTGTAAGAATTGTTGTAATCAATGGGTGATAGTCTTGGCTCCGAAACTTTTACAGTAAATTCCTAACATTATTAGGTGTCCACTGTAATTTTTGTAGCTCCATAATAATTAGTTTGCTAGGGTAGCTAAATAAGCCCTAGTTCAAAAATATATATATAATCAATAAAATGCCGAAACACCTTGGTATTTTAGAACTAAAACATTTTTCTAGAGACAAAGCCTTACTTGACAACATGTAAGGCTGGATAACAAGCTGGCTCGGCTCATTCTGGCTCGTTAAGATAACGAGCTAGCTCGGCTCGGCTTGTTATCCTAACGAGCCAGAAAGCCAGCTCGGCTCGGCTCGTTAAAAGCTCAGGCTGGCTCATTAAGCTCGCGAGCCAGGTATAAAAAATACACAAAATATAATATTTGCATTTATTTAAAGTTTAAGAATAATAATAATATAAAAGAATTACCAGTCAATTTATAGGGTCTAGACCAGTTGCCAGTCAATTGTAAAGTGCAAGACATGAAGTAAAACAAAAACTAATATAAGTTTTGATACTTTTTTCCTTGAAAACTTAGCTCGTTTAGCTCGCGAGCTGGCTTGAGTTGGCTCGTTATAGCTAACGAGCTAAAATCTTGGCTCGGCTCGGCTCGGCTCGTTATCATAACGAGCCGAGCCGAGCCGAGTTGAGCCAGCCACGAACCGAGCGAGCTAACGAGCTTCGAGTTTTTCGTTCAGCCTTAACAACATGGATACATAGACTACTATATTAGTCATTAAAACTAGCTCGTTAGCTTGCAGAGCGTAATCATATTTTAGAGTTGCAGTTGCCATTGGTTAATTATGTTTTCTACGTTGCATCCACATATATTATAATAGGAACAATGATGGATCATAGAGTCGATCAGGGAAACAGAAAAGATGGTTCATTGGTAATCGTGTTGCCACGGTAGAGTGCAAATCCAAGGTTATATCTTGCCTAGGCAAGCCCCAATGCATAACCCCTATTATTCTGCACTTTATCTTATACTTGTGCATTAAGTTTTAAGGAGTTGAATAAAAACCACTTACATATATATCCTTACCCTATGAGCACAACTAGTATGATAGGATCATGTAGATTGCTATGCTATAGAATTCGGTAGAAGTCGAGTGATTACCTGTCACTCGCGAGAGATAGGAAATATATTATATAACACCCTCGGTGTTACACCATAAATCATCTACTAAAACATGTCATGAGCATCATGTTTATGTGTTAATGCATGTAATAAAGTATGTAGATCAATTTCCATAACTCAAAACGATCAACTAAAATACGAAACAAAAGTTGATTCGATAGTCATGATATATCACTTAGGGTTTAAAACCAATTTTTATTAAGCAAAAATGCTATTGAAAATGTATGTGATACTTAAATAAAGTTTGAAGTACAAACTGTGTAGATGACAATGAAATACTTGCGGTCGAAAAATAATGTTACCAGCTAGTATTTCTAATAGTCTAGAAACGGAACTTAAAAACAAATCCAGCTCAAAAACTTAGAAATTTTCAAGTTTGCCGACAGCTAGACATTGCTATATTTGGCAATTTATTGTGAGAGATTGAGTTAAAGGGTTGTGTAGTGTTATAGTTCAATTTGGTAGTTCCATATGCCATCTTAAATGTAGTGAAGACATTTTAGGTTTAGGAGCAACCATTTAGTCGTGTTGACCACTTTAAAATTCGTGCGCGTTACTAGTCTCGGGTTGGTTGGCACCGGGTGCGCGATCACCGCGCGGCCTCCCCACACCGCGCACATGGTCGCGTCCTGCGTGGTCAACCGTGCCACTACGCTTGGCCGGTCAAGCAGCCAGGTCTTGGCCGAGGCCGGCCACAGCGAGCCACTGCCCCGCGCCCTGCTGCTCTACCTCACGCTGCCATCTTGGGTGTAGCCGTGGCCACGCTGTGCTGCCGGCGCGTCCGCGCCGGTCTGCTGCATCTCTGCGCTGTTGTCGGCCCTATGCGTGTTGCCTCTGCCACGCGCACGTGGACGAGCCGCCGTCGCCATGCCATTTAAGGTGCTGCAGCGCGCGGGCCACGCCGGTCGAACGCGCGCACGCATTGTCCGTAGCACCAGCGCAAGGGCCTCCCGATCTTGCCGCTCACATCTCGCCAAGGCAAGGATGAGCCGAGCCCACCTACTGCGCCGTCTCTCTCTTTCCCTCTTCTCCCTCTATTTTCCGCCGCCATCGCGTCGCGTCACGGTGAAGCCAGAGAATGAGCACCTCCCATCAATTTCTCGTGCTCACGTCTCCGCCTTCACGTCCCCTCTCTAGCCAAGCCCTCCCTGCCTTGATTATGGCCAGGCCGAGCTCCAATTTTTGGAGCTTTGCCCACCACCGTGCCGTTATGAACCGTCAACGCCCGCGTCGTGGCCAGACTCCACCACTTCACCTCACGCAAATTCCTCTGCACCACTAGCTCGCCTTAGCTCCCTCTCCGCCGTGCGCTCACACATGCGCGCTCCGCCGCGTGTGGGCCGCGTTGGGCCGAAATCAGTTTAGCTTTTTCGTGGAGAATATAAATAGCTTTTCATTTTAATTCTGAGTTGAACTTTGGTAATTAATATAAAATAATGTAGGTATCCAAAAATTGTAAAACAAATTTTGTTAAGTTCGTAAAATTGTGCTCTATCTATTAGTGTATTTAGTTCAAATATATACATGTTGATACTAGGAGCTTTTAAATCATTTGAGAGTGCTTAATATTATTAGGTTAAATATTGTAAGAATTTTTGTGGCAAAATGGTGATAGCTTTAGCTTTGACAATTTTACAGTAGCTTCATGGTATTATTATGTGCTCATTATAATTTTTGTAGCTTTAGAATAGATTTAACATAAGGGTAGTTAAATGCTCTTTGTTTCAAATATACATTAAATCATTAGTAGAAATAAAGATATATCCTTCATTTGTAAAGCTAGGTGTTTGTTAGTTGAACCCAACACTTTACTTGATGAAGATGATAGTTAGCTTAGTAACTTAGTCATTAGAGCTAGCTTAGTAGTTTACCATGTGTATTCTTATTTTAGGAGCTGCTGTTGCTAAAATACTAAGTGTTGCATCATCATCGCGTGCATGTAAAGAACGAGTTGGCGGAGATCGTGACCATCGGAGACCATGAGTTCGAGGAGGTGATCGAGGAGTACGAGGAGGAGATCCTCATGTAGGAGGAGGTCCCAGAGCCACCACTACTAACTGAGCTGACACCCCACCTGCCCAAGGCAAGCCCCGGTGCATAACCCTTATTTTGAATAATCACTGGATATATATGTGATGTGCATTTATGTTATAGGCTTATTATTAAAACTACATGCATAGATATACCTACCTATGAGTCCTACTAGCTTAGGCCACGTAGCTGCTATGCTTAGGTTTTTCGGTAGCGCGAGTAACATGCCGTTACACACATGTGATTATTATTATTACTCTCATGATAAAATGGTGAAAGGAAATGGAGACTAGGTAGGGATATGGTACGGGTATTGGTGGGTGTAATAGGTTGTGTCCCGCGGCCAACGGGGTATAGCTTGGTTACACTGTTTTCCCTATCCATGTCGGTTAAGGACCGCCCGTTGCATTGGATTCTAGTCAGGTCACAGACTTATTATCCTGAGCACATACTTGCTTATGGGGGCGGGAAGGCTCGTTGCTCTCTTATCATGGGTTCTGGCTCTTTCCAGACCGACTGATTGGAGGCGAGGATGGTGGAGGTCTAAGCACCACACTGAGTCTAGGACTCAGGTGTGGGGCCTTGGAGTCCAAGTTTGGACGGGGACCTAGACCCCTTGACAGAAGAGTGGTGGGTTGGTCCTGCTTGTGCCTAGGGTACAAGCGGGGCGTGTGTTTCGAGGTTCCTAGCTAGGCTACATTGCTTCACGAATCACCATGTAATATGGTACGACTTGTCTACGATCTAGCACCGTAGTAAGAACTGGAAGATGAAAGATGGTGAAATGGATCTGATTGCTCAACTCTTGCTTGAAAGTAGAACATGTGCTTACATAGAATGGTTAGATAATGAACTAATCATGACTGCTAATAAGAAACATACATAAGGATTCACTGCTAGTATTGCTTTTTGCAAAAAAGAAACCCAGCAGACCATAAAGCTTATCATATCCTTTGGAGTCTAGAAATTATTCTCACTAGTTGGGTAAGTCTTGTGAGTACATTGTGTACTCAGGGTTTATTTACCCCTGTTGCAGGTGCAGCTTGAGGAGTAGCTATTGTGTGGAGGATGCTTCTAGTGGGCACAGATGGATCCTTGTATCTTATTGTTAGATGTTTTATTGTAATTCTGCTGTTTAAATTTCACACTCTGAACTTGGTATTGTAATAATGTATTTCTAAGAATTCTTGTTGTATGAAATGGACTAAGTATTGTAATCTCGTTCTCATTATTGGATCCTAGAGGAAAAACGTGGATTGTTTGAGTTCTCCCTTGGGATGTGCTCGATGGAACCGTCCGATATAGCTTGCTTTCAGGGTGCTTAGTGTCTAGTGGAAGATGAGCGCCTCCGAAGGTGTGTTATTTTGGGTGGTTTTGCCACAGGTGGTACCAGAGCCAATAATGAGTCTACGAGTTTCATAACTCCTTTCAAAACCTAAAATTTGACCAATAAAAGTTTTGCGAAAAGTAGGATGCGATAAAATTATGTAAATAAGTATAAGCCCAAGCAATATGGTCTATCTAGGATAGCGGCACTGGTTTTATCTAATCAATTTTCTGTAGGTACACTAACTTACGCTGCGTAAGAATCGTTTAGCAAGCGGAAAGTGAGTGTGCGATGTGCTAAAAAATTTTGTGAATGCCGCTATATTCCTGCTTGAGGGAACGGTAGGCCAATGCATGCATCATAAAAAGAGAATCTTGCTTACACTAAACTTCCCCCACAAGTATAATTTTGGTTAGTGAATTAATCTAATCACTAAAAAGAATGCTTCGTCTAAAAGCCTTATCATTCTCTAATCACTTTTTCCTGATCTGGAGGTGTTGCCCCTAATGGTAGGTTCCTATCTGTTTACAGATGAACCTGAGGTCTAGTCGCGGGAGCACCAGTGCTGGGACAGGCCGTGGTCTTGGTGAAGACTAGGGTGATAATGGGCGCGGCGAGGACAATGGCCACACCAATGGGGACAGCCACGAAACCCCACTTCTGGCTCCTCCTCCTCTGCCACCACCACCTCCGATGACCCATGCGGAGATGACGGCGGAGATGCTGGCTACTCGACGTGAGTGAGCCCGTGCCTTGGAGATGCTAGCCTAGGCAATTGGTGGCTTCGCCCATGGGGGCCACGGAGGCAATGGCAGGAATGGGGGTGGTGCCCGTGGTCCCAAGGGGCCCTATTCTTACTAGGATTTCTTGAAGACGCACCCACCCATGTTCATGCCGACTGCTGAGCCTCTGGATGCGGAGCATTGGCTTTGTATTCTGGAGAAGAAGTTTTAGCTGCTCACTATGGCTGAAGAGCAGAAGGTGCGCTTTATAGCACAACAGCGGTTGGGTTCTACCAGTGCATGGTGGGACATGTTTAATGCCATGCAGCCGGTGGACCACCGTGTGACTTGGTAGGAGTTTACCGCTGCTTTCAGAGAGTACTACATTCCTGCTGGTTTGCTGAACAGGAAGTTGACGAAGTTCCTAGACCTAAAGCAAGGAAGCATATCTGTGATGGATTATGTGAACAAGTTCAACCATTTGGCATAGTATGATGGGATCCACGTCGATACTGATGAAAAGAAGAAGGACCGTTTCTATCATGGCCTCTCTTGCAGTCTGCAAAAGGAGCTGTACATAGAGAACTATCAGACTTTTAGTGTTATGATGAATGTTGCTATTGTCATAGAGGGACTTCAGCATGACTCTCAGGCTGAGTGGAAGCGCAAGCGAGTGATTACTGGGTCTTCTAGTCACCCCTAAGCTTAGAAGGTATAGGTTGTTAGGCGGGTGCCCCATCAGTCTTCGGGTGGGCAGTCGTTCCGTCAACCTCAGCAGACTTACTAGGCACCTCCTACCTAGTATCATGCGCCTACTCAGCAGGTGCAACAACAGCCTCAGGGACAGCAGGTTCTACCTCGTCTAGGATAGGGGAACAAGCCTGGCGCTTGTTTCAAGTATGGTAAGGAAGGCCACTATGCTCGAGAGTGTCCACAGAACCAGCCTGTGTAGTCTTCCCAGCCTTCAGCCAACTCCCATCTGGTCAAGAGGACGATTATCAAGAAGAAGGTGCCCGTAAGCCGCTCTGGACAAGTCAACTTCACAGAGGCTGAGGAGATTTTGCAGAATGAACCAATAATGGTTGGTATGTTTACCATTGATTCCCACCCAGCATATGTGTTGTTTGATTCTAGTGCATCACATTCATTCATGAGCATGGAGTTTGCATAGAGGCACAATATATCTCTTATGGCAATTCACAAAAAAAATATCTCTTATGGCTATTCTTATTGCCTATAGAATCAGTACCCCAGGCGCGCAATTGTGTGTTAATACTCAGACGAACATAGTTAGATTAGTGCTAGCCACTCACACTTACCACCTTTAGTTCATGGTGCTGCCTGGGCAAGGCATAGATGCAATTCTGGGCATGAACTGATTGCGAGTTTATGGGGTAGTCTTGAACCTTAAGCAGAGAGTTGTTGAGTTATGGCTTCCATCTTCTGAGGATTGGATGTCTATCCTTATGCCCTCATATCCACCCTTACTAGTTGTTGCTCATGTTGAAGCTTCTCCTGATCTTGCCACTATTCCTATGGTTTGTGAGTTTCTATATGTCTTCCCTGAAGATCTACTTGGGTTGCCACCAGATAGGAATGTGGAGTTTTTCATTGAGTTAGAACCTAGAACTGCTCCTATTTCATGGCGTCCCTACCGCAAGGCTCCTAAAGAACTAGCAGAAATAAAGAAGCAGTTAAAGGAATTATTGGAGAAGGGCTTTATCCGTCCTAGCTCTTTACCATGTGGTTGCCCAGCTATTTTTGTGAAGAAGAAGGATGGTACTCTTTGGATGTGTGTGGATTGCCACCCTCTCAATATGGTAACCATTAAGAACAAGTATCCTTTACCTCGTCTTGATACTTTGTTCGATCAGTTGGCTGGTGCAAAAGTGTTTTCAAAGATTGATCTTCGTTCTAGTATCATCAAATCAAGATCCAGCCACAAGATATACCAAAGATAGCTTTCTCTACTAGGTATGGGTTGTATGAATACCTAGTCATGTCCTTTGGTCTTACCAATGCTCCTGCATTCTTCATGTATCTCATGAATTCAATCTTCATGCCGGAGTTGGATAACTTTGTAGTGGTGTTCATTGATAATATTTTGATATACTCCAAGAACAATGAAGAGCATGCACAACATCTTTGGATAGTACTGACTCGATTAAGGGAACACAAGTTGTATGCCAAATTTAGTAAGTCTGAGTTTTGGTTAGATCAGGTGTAGTTTTTAGGGCATGTTCTGACACCTGAAGGTATCTCTGTAGACCCAAGCATGGTGCAAGATGTGTTAAATTGGAAGTCTCCAAAGTCAATGCATCAGATCCGTTAGTTTCTTGGTCTTGCTGGATATTATCGATGCTTCATTCCTGACTTCTCCAAAATAGCCCAACCAATGACCAAGCTGCTCTAGAAGGATGCTAAGTTTGTATGGAGTTTGGCTTGTGAAGAAGCTTTCCAAGCCCTAAAGAAATTTCTTACCACTGCTCCTGTTCTTGCCCAACAAGATATTGACAAGCCATTTGATGTGTATTGTGAGGCCTCAAGGACTGGATTGGGATGTGTGCTTATGCAGTATGGACATGTGATAGCTTATGCTTCACGCCAGCTGAAAAAGCATGAGGTGAATTATCCCACCCATAATTTAGAGCTGGCTGCTATGGTGCACGCTCTAAAAATTTAGAGGCACTATTTGTTAGGAAATAAAGTGCATACTTATACGGATCACAAGAGCCACAAATATATTTTCACTTAGTCCGAGTTGAATATGAGGCAACAGAGATGGCTGGAGGTAATCAAGGATTATAATTTGGAAGTTCATTACCATCCTGGAAAAGCTAATGTGGTAGCTGATGCCTTAAGTCGGAAGTCGCATCAAGTTGAAGAAGAACCTTTGTCTCTCAACCATTTTGAGGTGTTAGCCCATATTGCTCTAGTCTCAGATTTACTTGAGCAAATTATTATAGAGCAAAGGTAAGATGTTTCGGAAATCTCGCATATCAAGGAGTTAATTGCCGAAGGGCATGGTCCTCATTTCAGTATTGATGATCAAGGTGTAGTGAGGTACAAGAACCGATTGGTGGTTTCCTCAAGTGATGAGCTTAGGAGAAAAATTTTGGATGATGTATCATGATTTGTGTCACTTACATTGGTGGCCAAATATGAAACATGACATTACCAAATACATCTCAGAATATGACATTTGTGGAAGAGTTAAGGCAGACCATATGCGTACACCTAGATTTTTGCAGCCCTTGCCTATCCCTGTTTGGAAATGGAAAGATATTTCCATGGACTTTGTTGTGGGTTTACCCCGCACATCCAAGGTCTATGACACTATTTGGGTCATTGTGGACCGTCTCACTAAGTCAGCTCATTTTCTCCCGGTAGATACCAAATATTCAGTCAAGAAGTATGCCAAGTTGTATTTTGACCGAATTGTGACACTACATGGAGTTCCTCTTACTATCATCTCTAATAGAGGGTCAGTCTTTGTCTCTCATTTTTGGGAGCAACTCTAGGAATGTCTTGGTACTAATCTCCTCAGAAGTTCAGCTTATCATCCGCAAACTAATGGTCAAACAGAAAGAGTCAATCAGGTACTTGAGGATATGTTGAGGGCTTGTGCCATCTCTTTTCCAGAAAAGTGGGATGAGTGCTTGACTCTAGCTGAGTTTTCTTATAACAATCTATCAAGAAACCATTCGTATGGCACCTTTTGAGGCTTTGTATGGCAAGAAATGTAGAACACCACTTAACTAGGTTAAAGTGGGAGACCGTGATTATTTCGGACCTGATTTTTAAAAAAAGCTCGAGAGTAAGTTAGCATTATTCATAACCATTTGAAGGGGCTCAAAGTCGTCAGAAAACTTATGCGGACAAGCGAAGAAGGCCCTTACAATTTGAAGTTGGTGACCATGTGTATTTAAAGGTATCTCCCATGAGAGGTGTGCATCGATTTGGTGTCCATGGGAAGCTAGCCCCTCGCTATGTTGGACCTTACAAGATTTTGGCCCGGTGTGGTTCTGCTGCCTACCGTATCCAGCTCCTGGATATTTTGTCAGCAGTGCATAATATCTTCCATGTTTCCTAGTTGAAGAAATGTTTACGGGTCCCCGATGAAGTGGTGAAAACGGAAGGACTCACTCTCCAACCCGATTTGTCTTATATAGAGCATCCTATCAAGATCTTAGATGAAAAAGAAAGAGTGACTAGAAACAATGTGATTAAGTTTTATAAAGTTCAGTGGCAAAATCACTCAGAGGACGAAGCAACATGGGAGCAAGAAAGCTATATCTTGAAGCATTATCTCCACCTTCTTTCTAGTTCACCGAGGTAATTGTTTAAATCGGAATTTATTTCTTATCTCTTTTCCCACACTAGGCACATGAAATCTCGGGACGAAATTTTGTTTAAGGGGGGTAGATTTGTAACACCATCGGTGTTACATCATAAATCATCTACTAAAACATGTCATGAGCATCATGTTTATGTGTTCATGCATGTAATAAAGTGTGTAGATCAATTTCCGTAACTAAAAACGATCGACTAAAATGTGAAACAAAAGTTGATTCGATAGTCATGTTATATCACTTAGGGTTTAAAACCAATTTTTATTAAGCAAAAATGCTATAGAACATGTATGTGATACTTAAATAAAGTTTGAAGTACAAACTATGTAGATGACAATAAAATACTTGCGGTCAAAAAATAATGTTACTAGTTGGTATTTCTAATAGTCAAGAAATGGAACTTGAAAACAAATCCAGCTTAAAATCTTAGAAATTTTCAAGTCTGCCGACAGCTAGACATTGCTATGTTTAGCAATTTATTGTGAGAGATTGGGTTAAAGGGTGCTGTAGTGTTATAGTTCGATTTGGTAATTCCATATGCCATCTTGAATGTAGTGAAGACGGTTTAGGTTTAGGAGCAACTGTTTGGTCGTGTTGAGTGCTTCAAAATTCATGTGCGTTACCGGTCTCAGGTTGGTTGTCGCCGGGTGCGCGGTCACCGTGCGGCCTCCCCACGCCACGCACACGGTCGCATCCCGCGCGGTCAACTGTGCCACCGCACTTGGCCGGTCGAGCCGCCTGGGCTTGTCCGAGGCTGACCACAGCGAGCCGCTAGCCCCATGCCCTGCTGCTCTGCCTCACGTTGTCGTCTTGGGTGCCGCGGTGGCCACGCTGCGCTGCCATCGCATCCGCACTGCCAACACTTCTCACGTCGCGACGCTGCCGCTCATCATATCCTTTGGAGTCGATAAATTATTCCCACTAGTCGGGTAAGTCTTGCGAGTACATTATGTACTCAGGGTTTATTTACCCCTATTACAGGTGTAGCATGAGGGGTAGCTATTGTGTGGAGGATTCTTCTGGTGGGCACACATGGATCCTTTTATCTTATCCTTAGATGTTTTATTATAATTCCGCTATTTAAATTTCACACTCTGAACTTGGTATTGTAATAATGTATTTCTAAGAACTCTTGTTGTATGAAATGGACTAAGTATTGTAAACTCGTTCTCATTATTGGATCCTAGAGGAAAAACATGGATTGTTCGAGTTCTCCCTTGGGGTGTGCTCGATGGGACCGTCCGATATAGCTTGCTTTCGGGGTGCTTAGTGTCTAGTTGAAGACAAGCACCTCCGAATGTGTGTTATTTCGGGCGGTTCTACCACATATTATTGTTGTTATTATATTACTATCACATGGAATATGTATGAAGGATAATTGGAGGCTGGGCGGAATGGTACTTTGGATCTGGACTTGGTTAGGCATTCGAGCGAGGCTCGGATTGCACTTGTTCCGCCTGTGTCAATTAAGGACCATCCATTGCTGTGTATGTTAGTCAGGTCATAGACATATTATCCTAAGCACATACTTGCTTATGGGAGCGGGAAGGCTCATTGCGCTCTTGTCGAGGGTTCTGGCTCTTTCTGGACTGACTGATTGGAGGCAGGGAAAGGTGGAGGTCTAAGCACCATACTGAGGCCGGGTCTCAAGTGTGGGGGCCTAGAGTCCAAGTTTGGACGAGGATCTGGACCCCTCAATTGGAGTGGAATTGGTTGGTCTCGTTTGTGCCTGGGGTATAAGCGAGGCGTGTGTTTCGGGGTACCCAGCTAGGATACATTGATTCACGAATAGCCGTTTCTTTTGATACGGTACGACTTGGTTATAGTCTAGCACCGTAGTAAGAACTAGAACATGGAAGGTGATAAAATGGTTCTAATTGCTTACCACATGCTTGAAAGTAGCATAGGTGCTTACCTAGAATGATTAGCTAATTAACTAAAAATAACTGCTAAAAACTCTAAACATAAGGATGCACTATTAGTAATGCTTCCTGCAAATGCAAATAACCCACAAGCCAAATAAGCTTTGCATATCCTTAGAGTCTTTTATTTTCCTCCTGTCATGTAAGTCTTGCTGAGTACAATCGAGTACTCAGGGTTTTATTCCCCCTGTTGCAGGTGACCGATGGATGGTAGACGACTTTTGTGTGTGGAAACCTCCTGGTGGGCTCAGCGAGGATTTCCTTAATGTTGCGGACATAGAGTTTATTTGAAACTTTCACCCAAAATGTTTTACAATGGAAAAACTTATAACCTATTATGATGTATATAACGAATCATCATGTTAATGTTTAACTTGCCATTAAATTATTTTATTTCCGCTGAGACTCTAATAACATGATTATATTTCGTTGTTATAAACAATAAATATTATACTCTAATGTCACATGAAAAGTGATGTAAGAAATGGCTAAAATGTTGTAAGCTTTATTCTCTCATTTGTGATCCTGAGGGAAAAATGTGGATTTTCGGGTTCTCCCATGGGGTGTACTCGACGGAACTGCCTGATGTAGCTCACCTTCGGGTTGCTTAGTGTCTAGTGGAAGACAAGCGCCTCCGTAAGTGTGTTATTTCAGGCGGTTCTGCCACAGATGGTATGAGAGCATAAATGAGGAAATAAAGCTTCAAAACCCTTTTCTAAACTAAAATTTGACAACCTATTTTTGCAAAAAGTTAGGTCGTTTAACCATGAAGTATATAAGTAGCCCTATTGTTATGGTTAAGTATCCGGAATAGGTTTAACTAGGTTTTCTCCGGTAGACTGACTCTCGCATAGTATATGATCTTTAAGTCGGTCGCACTGGTACTGTTTTAAGTTGCCGTGACCATACTGTGGGTAGATGCGCCCTTCGAAGATGTCGTGCGAGTCGTATGGTGCACGACTGACTCATTCCTGTTCAGAAGTTACTGCTGAACTATGGCTTCGTGCTCCATGTTTGCCTATGGTTCACGCCTGCCATGACCCATGTCTCACCGTACTCTTTTTTGTGCTCTTGTCGGACCTTTTCCCTGCAGTCGTATTAGTCATTAATGGCCTCGGACATCGCTCGCCTTGAACACGTGAAAATTCGATCAATTCGTTTGAAGTGGCCCGCGCAGGAACCTTGGTGGACTACGCCAGGACCACTGACCGTTCTCCCATTATAAGCAGGGCCTGGCCTAGCCGTTGGTACTACAACTCGGTGCATTTTAACTCGCCTAGCTTTTTCTTTCGAGCAAGCTTTTCACTCAGTCCTTCCTTGCAACCACCACCAGGGATGGCAGGAGCCTGGGTTAGTAGTTACTGCCTGAACACTGAGGGTTTTTCCAAAATTCAGTATGCCCCCTTGCAAAAACTCAGAGTCAAGGATCATCCCGAGTATGAGGGCCGTGAGTATGAAAAGCATGGCACTGAGTGGTGTGAAGTTACTGTCTACATTGGGAAGAGTGAAGAGTTCCCCAACATCACTGAAGCCTGGAATATGACCACAACCGGGTTTTGCTTCGTTGACACCTACTAGGTTGTGGCCCGCAAAGCATTGCGGTACCTTTTCTAGATCTATGAAGAGCCCATTGCTCATACCCCCATGAGGTTCTTTCCACCTTTGGAAAAGAATCGACGGGCATGGAGGGCTCACATGGAGGCTTTGCAAGGGCGGGATGCGCAAGAAGACAGTCCAACCATGGTGCACTTGACCACGTACCTACTTGCTCTAGATGAGCAATATGACCGGCAAGCCTCGGAGCTGAGGAAGTGCCTCCAACGAACTGAGGAAGCTGAGATCTTCTCTAGGATGCTCCAAGTGCAGCTTGCCAAAGCACATGCCAGTGCGGTAGCCGTATAGAGTCGTGAGACTGCCATGTTGGAAGCTCTGAAGGAGGTTGAAGAGCGGCATGCCCGTCAGTTGGGAGAGGCCAACCTTGTCACCAGGGCCAAGCAGAGGACGCTGGCTGCTAAATGGTAGGATCCCTTGATCATGGAAGGAATCCCTATCCACCCACCGGAAAGAAGGAGAACCGTTGTTGCAGTACCGCCAGCACCTCCACCCTCGGAAGTGTCAGAAGTAGAGCCCTTGCTTCCTCTCACTCAGCCACTGCCAAGAGAGGAGGCAGACCCATAGCCAGGGTGGTAGAAGAATCCACTAAGCCAGGAATGGAGATGCTTGGTCTGACAAAGTAGGTTAGTTGCCATGGGATGATGTACCCATAGTTAGTAGTGTCTTTCGTCGTTGTTCTTCAGTATTGTAATCTTTTCGTTGTATTTCATCCGTAGTTGTTGAGGTCGTCCGATCATAGGGAAGGTGAACGATGTGTCAAGAATGGGAGAGTGAGTGCCTGTATGTTGTGCTAGCATAAGGACGTTCGAAATGTGCATTTTATTTATTTCATTGTTTTCATTGCGTCCATTGACCCTTAAGTCTCGTTAGATGTGCTTACGGTTTTCAAAGACGATGTTAAGTGGGTTACAAGAGAAGTTACCATTCAGATGCTAGTAGACCAGTAGAATTGTGGATGTCCTAGCAGAACACTTGAATCATTTTAAATCAAATCCGTTGTTGGATTTAAATTCCTTGTCCCTTGTTGCGAAAGGAACCCTTGTTGTTTGAATCTTCCCTTGCAATACTCCTCTGATTCTGTGGTCTATGACCCCACCGTCTTCAATGCGTGTAAGTTGGTAGTAGTTGTCTAGTTAATAGCTTATGGTGCCACGACAAAACTGAGGGCCCTTGTGGAACAGCTGCCACATGGTGATGCTGCTCGTCACACGCTGGTATCGAGGTTGTTGACCAAGTACATTTACCAAGTTACACTGCCATACCATTTTTTATACAAATATTCTTCTTGGAAATATTCGGGTGTTCCAAACGGGAAATCCACAATGGGTTGATAAAATAGTGTTCCCTCAAGTAAACAAGAGGAGGTGGTTTTGGAGGAAGCACGTATGTCATGATCTCAGTTCACATGAAAGATTGGCACTTTTTATGGTCAAAGCAGGGAAAGAAAAAGAAGAGCACTAGGGAAAAGTTAGTCTTCAGGTAGTAGGGAGTGCTTGGAAAAGCCTGAGTAGACATCATGTCCCAAGCCTTGTGTCTAGCTTGACCACACTACGCATGCTGGGTCATTTTGCTGTGGCCCTGCGGACGCCGTCTGTGTCGGACCCATTATCACCCCGTTATCGCGTGGTCGTGACATCGTGCCGCACTCGCCATCCTCGTGTACTATACGCTTTCCCTTTTTCTTGGCACCCTGTTAGCACTCGATCCCACGCCCTCGTTCCCATACCGGACCCCCCCTTTCCCCTCTTCTTTTCTTCTTTTGGGGACACGGTCGCCTGCATGCCTTCCCCACCGAGCGAATCCCCTCCCCTCTCTCTTATCCTCCCTCCGCTCGCTCGCGCAGGGAGCGCCCCATGGCCGACTTTATTCCCACAGCATGAACCGTCTGTGTATTCCATCCACGCCGTCTACACTTTCGGTGCGCTACGCTTCACCTCTGTTCGCCACTATAAGATGCCCTTGGTCCTTGCTCTCCTTCTTCATCCCCATCCCCCTCGCATCTGAAGCAGAGCTACGAGATCCAGTCGTCATCCGAAGAACTAGGTCGTCAGTCAGAGGTGATGGCATAATCCAGAAAGAAGAAGGGATCTAGATTTTTGGCAAGGAAGTTCAAGTCCCCTTTTTGGTTAGTTTGGTCTCAGGGTTCACGATGTTGGACTCCTCAGTCTCTTATTTCTGGATCTGTTGGACATATGTCATGATTTGGATAATCATTTTCTTGTTGTTTCTCCATTGTTCTCATCTATCCCGACTCCTGGATTAAGCCTTGGTTGTACTAGGTTGCTCTTAACCATGTATCCCTAAATCCCTATGCGGTTTAGTGTTCGACATCGTGTAATCTTTCGTGTAATTTTAGATCTACGAAGTGTAATCATGTTGTCTCATTTTGGGTTCTTGCTCCGAATCTCGGGACGCGATTCTTTTTAAGGGGAGTTGGTTGTAACACCTCTGGTGTTACGAGCTCGCTAAGCACTGAGATTATGGCCTGAGAGATGGATCTAATAAATATAGTGAGCTAGCTTACTTAAATGCCTATATGTGTTAAATGAAAAATCCTAATACGAAGAGTAGGATAAGTAGTTCTAAACAATGGCATGTGTATCTTATATGACTCACTTCTATGGTTAAGAAAAATTAAATGAGTGTTGTAAGTTAGTTTATTTTACGTGAAAATACGCTAACGAGATCCTAATAAGAAAAATAGGAGGAAACAAAATACATTGTTAAATAGAACGATATATATATATATATAGCTTTTGAATCTAATTTAAATTCGAGCTCTGGTGAAATTTTTCTTGTGCCTAGATATTGCTAATTGTCTAAATCAGTAAACCGATAGAAAAATATATATAGGTATATATACACTCACGTGTTTTATTTTGATAAGCATGCTGCTATATTAATTAAAGTAGTGTACAAACTTATTTCTTTCCGAGTAAATCTTTACAGATAAATATATATACATAAACCTACAATGGGTATATGCATATGTGTACGTAGATTAGTGAAAGAAATGATGGCATATTTATAATTACATAATTACATATATATGTAGTAAAAAAAAGAAAGAAAGTTGCACACTCACACACACACTGCACCACACGTTGTTGCTGACCGCTGGTACATGTGCTGCTCTGATCTGGACTAAGAGAGAGAGAGACGATGCTGCCTTGCACGTCGAGCAATCAAAGCTGCTGCTACCTGCCTACCCCCTCAGCCGGTCACGAAGGAGAAAGGGGAGAGTGTGCAGGACGTCCAATTTATTTCCTTGCTGTGCATAGAGGGAGAGCTGCCGCTGCCATGCATGCCGAGCAATTAATGCATGTCTCGCTGCACTGCTACCCGTGCTGCCACCGTCCGCGTTCTGCCAGGGTCGAGCTGTATCATACCGGCGCTCCACGATGCTCTCTCTCTGAGCCTCGCCCCTATGGACATCCCCACTTCATTAACGCAACCTCGACTGTAGGAGGCCGAGCCTTGAAGAGTTGCTGCCTCGTCTGCCCGTGCCGACCGAAGAAATCGCATTGCTTCGTGATCTTAACACTTGCTGTACGCGGCCTCTCACTTCGCTCCCGTGCTTCAGCGACTAGACATAGAAGCTAGCTAGCAGCCCGACCCGTATCAAGGTGTAAACAAGCTCCTCCGGCCGGCGGTTGGACGTCTTGCTCGACGCCGGTCATGCACGCCGCCGTGACGATAGAGTTGGGGGTAAGGCCTTCGAGTTCAATTGCTCACATCCCCGAGTTCATCTTGACTTTCTCTGCCTGATGCTCGCCCTATTGGGCCAGGGCGCTCGTCGGAGACGTGGTGATGCACCGATGTTCATCCCGGAGCACCGCCGCCCCGATGGCTCGCACGTGGCCAGCCCTGCCCAGTCTTCTTCTACCTCAACCAACACCATAGCGGTGTCTTTGCTGAGCTCCTGATGCTGTATCATTTTTCTTTTTGCTCTGGTATCGCTTGTGCTTGCCGAAACGGCTTCGTCATCGTTGGAACGGTGATGTTTCCGCCTGCTACCATGGCCAGACCGCTGTAGGGCCCCGCTAGTCACCTAGCCACCTCCTAGGGTCCTGCTTTGGTTAGGTTTAGGTATTAGACCCTTTCCAGCCGTCGGTGCGCTGCGCCGTCGCGCGCGCTCGGGGGCATGCCCGTTGCAAAGATGAGTCTTTTGCAGGGTGCTGAGCGCAAACCCCTTCTCTGTTGGAATAGTGGCGCATTGCGCCATGTAGTTCTTCTAGTATCCGGGGGCCTTTTTGCAAAGTTGTCAGCATGTGCGGGCTCCCTGCCTTGGGCCGCTTGCTGGGCCGGCTTGCCGCGTGTGGTCGCGCCTCGCGCTGGGCTGAGTGGGCCGGGTGCCCTTTTCGTTTTCCAGGGAATTAGAAAAGGTTTTCTAAAATAAAGGGCATGTTCGCTTGTTTGAATTTCGGAGGAATTTGACTGGTTTGGAGGAATCTGTGAGAGAAAAACACTGTTCCGGATAAAAAAAATAAGCGGATCAAGCCGGGTTCAAGGGCACGTGAACGGGGCTAAATTCTGAGCTGATTTTTGTTATTTAGATATAAAATCATTTAGGGATCCAAAAATAGTGAAACCAACTTTGTTAGGTTCATAAAATCATGATCTATCTGTTAATGTATTTTGTTCATCTAGTTGGTGCTATTTTTAGGGTTGCTCTGGCTATTTTAAAGTGCTTAGTATCATTAAGATATCATTTTGTAGGAATTATTGTGATCAAATGATGCAAGTGATAGACTTGAAAACTTTATAGTAGTTTTATTGTATTATTATGAGCTCTCTGTAATTTTTGTAACTTTGGATAATTAGTTTACTAAGGTAGCTAATGAGCCCTAGTTCGAATATATATTAAATCAACGAAATAGAGGAACATCTTGGGGTTGTAGAACTAAAATATTTGTTGGGAAATAACGCCTTATTCGACAACATGGATACGTGGCCTAGTATGTTAATCACTAGAGCTAACTTATTAGCGTGAGAGGCGTAAACGTAGTTTAAGAGTTGCGGTTGCCTTTGATTAATTATGTCTCTATGTTGCATCCACGTATGTCATAATAGGAACAACGATGGATCGTGGAGTCGACCGGAGTAGCAGAAAAGATGGTGCCTTAGTGATCGTGTCGCCACGATGGAATGCTAACTTTTGGTTATATTTTATCCAGGCAAGCCCCGATGCATAACCCCTATTATTTTGCACTTTAATTTATGCTTGTGTATTAAGTTTAAGGAGTTGAATGAAACCCACTTGCATATATATATCCTTATCCTATGAGTTTTACTAGTATGACAAGATCGTGTAGATTGCTATGCTACAGGACTCCGGTAGAAGTCGAGTGATTGCATGTCACTCGCGAGACATAGGAAAGATATTATTATTGCTATTATATTATTATCACATGGAAAATATATATGAATGATAATTGGAGACCGGGCGGAATGGTACTTTGGATCTGGATTTGGTTGACATTCGAGCGAGGCTTGGGTTGTACTTGTTCCTCCTGTGTCGGTTAAGGACCGGTCGTTGCATTGGGTTCTAGTTAGGTCATAGACTTATTATCATGAGTATGTACTTGTTTATGGGAGCAGGGAAGACTCGTTGCTCTCTTGTCGTGGGTTCCGGCTCTTTCCGGATTGACTGATTGGAGACGAGGATGGTGGAGGTCTAAGCACCACACTGAGTCCGGGACTCAGGTGTGGGGGCTTGGAGTCCAAGTTTGGATGGGGACCTGGACCCCTTGACAGGAGAGTGGTGGGTTGGTCCTGCTTGTGCCTGGGGTACAAATGGGGCGTGTGTTTCGGGGTACCAAGCTGGGCACATTGATTCACAAATCACCGGGTAATCCGGTACGACTTATCTACGATCTAGCACCGTAGTAAGAACTGAAAAATGAAAGATGATAAAATGGTCTTATTGCTTACCACCTGCTTGAAAGTAGCATATGTGCTTATATAGAATGGTTAGTTAATGAACTAATGGTGACGGCTAATGAAATTAAATATAAGGACGCACTTTTAGTAATGCTTCCTGTAGATGCAATAACCCAAGAGCCAGATAGCCTTGCATATCCTTGGGGTCTTTTCTTTCCTCCTGACGGGTAAGCCTTGCAGAGTACAATTGAGTACTCAGGGTTTGTTCTACCCTGTTGCAGGTGACAGAAACATGTGGAGCTGGCACTTGTGTATGGAAACCTCCTGGTGGGCTCAGCGAGGATTTTCTTAACGTTGCGGACATAGAGTTTATTTGAAACTTTCAACCAAAATGTTTTACAATGGAAAAACTTATAACCTGCTATGATGTATATAATGAATCATCATGTTAATGTTTAACTTGTCATTAAATGATTTTATTTCCGCTGAGACTCTGATAACATGATTATATTCCACTGTTATAAACAATAAATATTATACTCTGATGTTGCATGAAAAGTGATGTAAGAAATAGCTAAAATGTTGTAAGTTTTAATCTCTCATTTGTGATCTTGATGGAAAAATATGGATTTTTGGGTTCTCCCATGGGGTGTGCTCGACGGAATTGCCTGATGTAGCTCACCTTTGGAGTGCTTAGTGTCTAGTGGAAGACAAGCGCCTCCGTAAGTGTGTTATTTTGGGCGGTTCTGCCACACGGCGGCACAATGCCCATCCTCTGCATGAGGAGTACCTCGCCCCGCTTGGAGGTCGGTATGTGCGCCAACGGCTGCGCGGCAATCCATTTGCTCCTGATTGGCAGGGACCTTTTGGTTGCCGCCTTCAGCCGTGGTGGAGTGGTGATTAAGGGCGACCTTCGCTTGAGCTGCACCTCCTCGGTAAACCGTGCGAGACGTTGAGCGGCCTCGCGCGGCGTGGGCGTCGCGTCGCTGGGGTCGGTCGTGGCTTGGCTATCCGGCTGGCCGTCCTTCGTCAGCGTAGAAGGGTCGGGTGTGGCTTGGCCGACCAAATGGCCATCCTGCGTCGGTGTAGAAGTACCCGCCATGTGCTTGGCCAGCTCGAACCCAGGTGGCCAAGACCTCACCATCCTCCCTAGGCGGCACAGCACCCGCAACAACGGGCGGTCCCATCAGTGAAGGCGTGTCCTGCACAGGCGACGACAGAGGCAGATCCATCGCGCACTTAGTAGCCGTCACCGGAGAACTGGTGTCCACCAACGAAGCTTGAACCTCCTGAGGGGCGGATGCCACAGCATGCAGGCACCCAGGCATCGGAGTGACCGCTTGCCGGCTCGCGACGAGTAAGGTGGCAAGCTCGTCTAGCTTCAGGTCGACCGAGATAAGCCAAGTGGGAGGGTCTACGCCCACGCACAGCGCCTCCGCCAGCAGATCTGGCTCGAGGAAGCAGCGTGCGGCACTCGAAGGAGAAACGTCGTTGGTGTCGGCAGGCGCGTCCATGCTGACGTTCGTCGCTGGCTCACCCCTGCGCCGCCGACGTTAACTTGTTACATAGAAAAGTTCTTATATAGTAGTGCTACTGTATCCGTTTTTTTTTCTAGGAATCAAATACAGAAGGAGATAGTCACATACAAACAAACATGCACACACGCTCACCCCATTTGGAGATAGGTTCCCATACTACTGACGTTCTCTCTTCTTTTCTTTAATTTAAAGGATTATAACAAGGTGATATACCATCATTCTAACCAATACCATTCCTGGCCTTTGCATATATATAGTTAGCATGATCAGAGTCCGGAGCGATGGCCTTACTTGCAATAGCCCAAACAAATAGATAATGCTATATAGCGGCAGATGTTAGCTGATTTTTTTTTACCAAACATAATACAGATACAGACGTACCCGCCCTACTAGCAGCCGCAGTAATACTAGGCCAGGTTTAGTTTCCAAAAGTTTTCACCCTAAATTATCACATCGGATCTTACGACACATGCATAGAGTATTAAATATAGACAAAAAAACTAATTACACAGTTTGGTTGGAAATCGCGAGACGAATGTTTTAAGACTAATTAGTACATGATTAGCCATAAGTGCTACAGTAACTAGCATGCGCTAATGATGGATTAATTAGGCTTAATAAATTCGTCTCGCAGTTTCTAGGCGAGCTATGTAATTAGTTTTTTTATTAGTATCCGAAAATCTATTTCAACATTTCCGAAACATCCGATATGACATTCAAAAATTTTGATTTCACGAACTAAGCATAGCCTTATTAAAAACGTACCTGTGCAGAATCCGGGCTTATGGGCACAACAGATATCAGGATAAGTGGATAAGGCCCCCGGACAAGACGTTATCTTTTCTCCTTTCCCCAAACGAAGCACACCGGTCGGACCCACACACAAGGAAAAAGCCTCGCTGTGCCAAGCCTAGACCCGTCAGATGAGATATTCAGATCTCCAGTTGATTACTTGAAGTTCATCGTTGTGAACCCGTCAAAGGTTCTTTTTGCCACGTTTCCAGACGGGCAACATCGATGCTGTTCGTGATTCACATGATCTTGATCGCCTGATGCAGTAGCAGCCATACAGTATGTGTATGAACCTACACTGTTATTAGACACATATCGGGGGGGTTCCGTTTAGGCATCTCGAGCTCTCCATCTGAATTGGAGATATGCTATGCAGATCTCTGCAGGCTGCTGAGTTCCTGCAAGAAATGGCAACCTGCGCCTGCTTTTCGGTAGTGCCAAGTCGGATTGTCGGTAGCCCTTGTCTGTCCCGAGAGCTGTTTCGTCATCTCCTGCAGATAGAAAGATTTAGATCAGCAAGCGAGCGCTGCAGCAGCCGAGCAGCGTGTCATTTACTTGCTCTTCTGGTATAGGGCTGCATTGCGAGTCATTAGGAAAACGTCTAAATCGACGATGAGCTGCACATGCATTTCCTTCCGCAAAAGAGCCACAAGATTAGACGTCACAGTGTTTGCCGATCTCGCGCGCGTGCTTATTATGGCCAGCTAGCGCTTATCCAAACTGGATGAATCGGAAAAGTTCAGTGGCTAAGGGCACGTTTAGTTCGCGGAAATTTTCTAGGTTCGGCTACTGTAGTAGTTTCGTTTGTATTTGACAATTAGTGTCTAATTATGGATTAATTAGGTTCGAATGTTTCGTCTCGCGATTTCTAACCTAACTATGCAATTAGTTTTTTTTTCTCATATTTAATGCTCTATGCATGCGTCAAAAAATTCAATGCGATAGGCAAAAACCAAAATTTTTTGAAACTAAACGCGCCCTAACCACAGCCCGAACTTGGAGTCTGAAGCCAATCTGTCATCAGTGTCCAAATCACGCAAATGACAGTGACATAATCAGTAACTTGAGGAACTGAGAAACAGCACATACAGGTATAACTGCGTGTCCATTAAGAATCGTCCTAAATACATCATCAGGAAAGAGCCCTGTCTCTTTACTCCATCGATAAAAGGGTCGTTCTAGGATTCAAACCATGTCTCGTAGAAAGTGTTGTTTAAGGCTAGGGGGCCCAACTACTGCACCATCCACTAGCCCCTGCTCCCTACATTAGAGCGTCATTCACTGCTCCCTCCCACCCACCTCACATCCTTGCACGGCGGAGAAGACCGGGGCGGCGCAGCTTCAGACGCAAGGTTGCCAGGTAAGGAGGCGGTGCGTCCACCCTCTTCTTCCTCTCTGACGACGCCCACCCTCCTCTTTTTCACGTGCCCCGGTGAGTGTGGGGCTCGGCGTGGTGCAGTGCTGGCACCGACGTTGCGAGAAGCCACCGGCAAGGATGGGGCCGCTGGTGCTCGGAGAGGCTCCCGCGCTAGGCGAGGCCGCCGACGAGAGCGGGCGTGGCCCCCGCACCGTCTGGATCCACTGGCGCACGGGCGGCGAGGAGGCGAGGAGGCGGAGGTCAGTGTAGGGGTATTAACCCCTATACCCTTACGGCTAGGTTTGGGTCGGCCCAGACCAGGGGGTCCGTCCCACCAGAAGACGACGCGCGGCCCAGCCGATCTGCTCGGAGTCCCGCGCAAGGAATCAAGGCAGACTTGGAGATTAAGCAAGATCCTGGTCGGTTAGAATAGGAATCCTTATCCGGCCACCTTTGGCAATTGTAACCGGTTAGGATTAATTTCCAGATCTGTAACCCTGCCCCCCAGACTATATAAGGCGGGCAGGGGACCCCTCTAAAAAACAATCTCATTGACATACAGCAATACAATCAGACGTAGGACGTAAGTATTACGCCCTCACGGCGGCCGAACCTAGATAAAACCTCGTGTCTGTCTTGTGTCACCATCTCGTTCGTAGCTTGCGCACCTGTCTGCCGATAATCTACTACCTTAGGCATACCCCTAGGTAGACTGCCGACCATATTTCATCGACAGTGGCGCGTCAGGTAGGGGGTGTGCGTACTGCTCCCCAGACGAACAAGATGGTCATCATCCCCGGCTCCATGGCTACGCCGAACGGCCTCACGTTCACCATCAGCCAGATCACCTGGACCACTGGCTCCAACAACTTCATCGACATGACCACGGAGGAGGCGCAGATCCAATCTGCGTCGACCACTGCTTCACCAGCATCGGCTACAGCTCCGACCACGTTGGATCTAGCTCCGGCCACAGTAGCATCATCTTCAGCCACGCCGACAACCCGTCGTTCGCTTCCTCGCTACAAAGGGAGGCAGATCGACAACACCGACCTGCTCGACTCCATCGATTAGGTCAGCACCAAGCTTGCTGAAACCCTAGCTCTGGTAGATTCGATTCAAAATCAACCTACCGAGCAGGTAACCACTACCCACAACAGATCTAACCGACCAGCTCAGGCCAGTCATCTTGCACGACTCGGTACGGATCTCATGGTCACGTCTACTCCTGAAGGGCGCTCCGTTCGTCGTCGACCAGCCCCCGCAACGGGTCTCCGGCTCTCTGAGTGCGAAGCCTTGATGGATAATTACCAGGCCCACCCCTACGGTATGCGAAACACTGCTTCCAACTATGCGTACAATATACAACGCTGCTCGGATCTATGTTTTATACATCGACCTCGGCCAAAGCCACGCAACTTCGTCAACATGGTTCGGATTGAGGAGTATCAAGAAGTAACGGTGCATTAAGGCGGCATCCACATGGAGCTACGACACCAGATTTGCACGATGGCTTGCCATTACATGCACGATGAAGATGACGTCAAGCAGCTATGCAAGAAGACGGAGTACAAGCAAGTGGGCCAACTATGGGTGTTCGTGTTATATATGTATTCATACACAATGTACAGCGACAACCTGGAAGGACTCCGTGTGCTTCTCCGACTCCAAATATGAAGACCACATACAATCTACTAGACCGCCACCAGGCTACCCCGTAACCTTCACGCAAGCAAGGAAGATCTCCGATTGCGCCCGACCTCGGCTGGACATGCCCGAGGGCTTTTGCCTCCCCATGCGATGGAACTAGGTACATGCCCTCCAACCACTGAACTGATCGAGCAGCCACGTCGACCACGGACCACGTTGACCACATCCCGAGCGGCTCCGCTGAGCTCTGACCACGTCGACTACGGACCACGTCGACCACGTCTCGAGCGGCTCTGCCGAGCTCTGACCACGTCGACTACGGACCACGTCGACCACGTCTCGAGCGGCTCTGCCGAGCTCTGACCATGTCGACCACTTCTCGAGCGGCTCCGCCGAGCTCTGACCACGTCGACCACGGACCACGTCTCGAGCGGCTCCGCCGAGCTCCGACCACATCGACCACGGACCACGTCGACCATGTCCCGAGCAGCTCGAGCGGCTCCACCGAGCTCTGACCACGTCGACCACGTCTCGAGCGGCTCCGCCGAGATCTGACCATGTCGACCACGGACCACGTCGATCACGTCCCAAGCGGCTCCGCCGAGCTCCGACCACCTTGACCACCAGACCACGTCGCAATGATAATCGCCACGAAGAACGGCGCTATGACAACCGCAACCACCGTCACAACAGGCTGAAAAGCACGAGGACCGGACAACTTTATCGCCATCAGTCAGATTTCTATCCAAAGATAAGTACACTTCTAATATTTATATTTAATATAATTTTCATTACGACGTTTCTCCACAACATTCTCGTCATGATTATTCTTCAAATAACGTTTGTCCATGTATACCATCTTAAATATAACAAACAGCTATACTTAATGCAAATCCTCGACCAGTCATGTTGGCGCTCGATGTCTCTAGAAATGGCCCTGTCTCCGGCTCCTCTCTACACGTGCACGAGCGTCTGCCCTCTGCGTTATGGGTGGTCGGCAGCGGCTCCTTAGCGACGCTTTGTTCTTCCTACACGTGCACGGGCTCCGCGCCCCGCGTTATGGTTAATGGGCTAGCTATGGCTGGAGACTCAGCTACACACTAACTGGTCGGGCAGTTTATATTAAGTATAAACACAAACTTCACATTAACACTGATGTTTACAAAGCACCAACTGCTTTATCACATCATGCTCATTTGCAAATGACTGCTGAGCGTCATACGCTATTTCTTCACTGCTGATTTTTTCTTCATAATTTATTATTTTGTACATCATGTACTACCATTCTATATATTTATATTACAGGAATTTCGAGCTACGCATGGGGACTTCGTCGCTCGCTTCTCGACCTACGCTCGGGGACTGCCTCGATCACTCTCTGACCACAGCTCGGGGACTTCGTCGCTCGCTCCTCGACCTATGCTCGGGGACTGCCTCGATCACTCTCTGACCACAGCTCCGGGACTTCGTCGCTCGCTCCTCGACCTGTGCTCGGGGACTGCCTCGACCACTCTCCGACCACAGCTCGGGGACTTCGCGTCTCGACTACATGCGACTGGCGACTCGCATACAGTTGAGATATTTTTTCTCCTTTAGACCTTGCTACAAGGCTCATACCTCTCCTTCCAGCAAGCTCGGGGACTACATCGATTGATGCACCTGATGGTGCATGCTGTATCTAATTAACAAGACTCTTTTAGACCCTGGCACTACGTGCCTACGTCACCTACTACCAGGCTCGGGGACTAAGTGGGCACACTTCACCTTGCGGTGAATGTGCTCGTTCTGATGGTTCAAACGCCTCCGATTCTACAAGGACGACCGTGTCTCTTTTCAACTCAGAGTCAAAGTGGGCACACTTCGGGGGAAATATTTTTCAAATTTTATCTTGAGCCCCTTACATCCTTCTGGCAAGCTCAAGACGACGCTACTTGAAGGATACAAGGCGCTCGGGGACTAGCTGTAGGGGTATTAACCCCTATACCCTTACGGCTAGGTTTGGGTCGGCCCAGACCAGGGGGCCCGCGCGCCGACGAGGAGGAGGCGAGCTCTCCGGTCGTCTGGTCATGGCCGCGTCACCGAGGTCCGCCATCACCAGCGCTGGGGCGAGGACGTTTACGGGCTGCACGCCAGGCACCTCCTCTGTCTCCATCTCGACATGCTTGCGGGCACCTCCTCTTCCCATCTTCCTGACGTAGTCGTCGCACTGGGAGAGTCCGCTGGTGAGGGCGGCCGAGGTCGCCGGCGAGGGCGAGCGAGGGCGCCAGTGCTGGGAGACGCCCCCATGCCAAGTGAAGCCACCGGTGAGAGAGAGCGCAGACCTCATGCCAACAGGCGGTGCCCTGCGCCAGATCTGGATTAGGACGGATAGAGAACGGGCGTAGAGAGGAGAGACAGCATATAGGGGTATATAAGTCTTTATCCCTTTCTCCTTGGTATGCGGGTCGAGCTCTAAAACAAAACAACTCTTTTAACAGGACGGAGGAAGCACCTCTTTATTTCCATCCTTCTTGTAATCCTCGAGGCCTTGACGACGTCAATGGCGCACTGCGGGGACGTGCTACCTCTAGATTCAGCTGCTCCTTGAGAAATTCCCGGATGGCACGCAAGGTAGCATAGGGGATCTGTCATCCTGTTTCAGCAAGAGCAAGATATATATGGCTGTGTTTAGTTCGCGAATTTTGGGAATTTAGCTACTGTAGCACTTTCGTTTTTATTTGACAATTAGTGTTCAATCATGGACTAATTAGGCTCAAAACGTTTGTCTCGTAATTTCCAACCAAACTGTGCAATTAGTTTTTTTTCGTCTACATTTAACGCTCTATGCACGTATCACAAGATTCGATGTGATGGCTACTGCAGCATTTTTTGGGAAACTTTTTGGAACTAAACAAGCCCTATATCAATGGTGAGAAAAGGTCTTTGCATGCGTAGTGCTCTACAAGTGTCGCCGTCACGCGCGTGGCCGCTTGGGGGACTATCTTTGACGCCTCTAGCGGCGGTTGTCACGCTGACTTCTCCGAGCTCACTAAAGTGCAATACAAGTGGTACATGTGGAAAAAAAATCGGTGCAGATGATATCCACCGTGCCTCCGTACATACATGACATGAATAGTCCCATGTGTCCGATCAACATGATCCAACAGCGCATAGTGGAGTATGTACGATTGGATCGTGTTGACTGGACACATGGTAACTATCCACGGCATGTATGCATTGAGGCACGTTGGATATAATATGCAAGCAATTTTTTTCCGTAAATGTCTAAATGATGGTACTCCATTTCAACATGTAGCACACATACTCGGAAGTCGGAAGTGTGTGGTTTATAGGAACTCCTCAAATCCAAGAGTGGCGACCCTCACCTCACCCTGCGGCCAACTTGGTCTGGAAGAGCTTCATGCTACCTACATTTAGTTGTTAAACGCAAGGGAGAATTAACCTGCACCGTATTGGGTGACTGCACAAGGGGCGTGTTCGTTGGTTGGTTTCTGGGCTGGTTTAAGCTGACTGGTGTTGGTTTATTGTAAGAAGAAAATACTATTGACTGATTGAATAAATCTAGCTAAAACCACCAAACGAACAGTGTGAATGATGAATGAATGAAATTAGGTGGGGATTCTCTCCTCCGTTGACCTTAAACAAACAGCTCTCATAAATGCTCAAAGCCAGTCTGAATGGAAACAAGCAATATCCCCCACGCGCCAAGAGGGAAAAGTTCCCCAATGCCAAATAGAGTTCTAAGCTCTGCCTACAGTGGTTTGGATGGCTTTGTTTGATTGGATTCTTTTTTCTCTTGGCATTTTTTTATGTACATTATTTGGTATAAACTACATTGAGACAGGCAATCAAATCATACTATGCAGCATTCTTTTGGTAAAGTACTCTACTTTCGTACTATCTGATACCCAGCTTACTTTATTTTTCTCAAAGATCATATTAGTGGTGCTCTATTTTTCTTTATCAATAATACACAAGCACAATTATTAGGTTTCAACCAAAAAAATGCAACAATAATTTAGTATATGTCTGGGTGACATTCAGTCGTTTTGGCCTCTCCTGTCAACTGAATTTTTCCCATGCACTTACACGGTCTTCTATCTATATTTACACTGTCTTATTGTTATATTTACAATGATTTATTTAGTGTAATTTATTGAACAGAGTGATATAATTTGGGAATAACAAAAATATATACTAATTTTTTCAAAAAAAATTACAAATTTTTTCTATGGATTCTAGATATCAGACAAATATATATCAAATTGTTCACAAATATCATCAAATTTTTTCACAAACTTACAAATTTACAATTTTTTCTATAGCGAGAAGCGTGCATGACGAACTGCATGCGACGTGTCCTGGATCGGATCTCCTGCGTGCACGCGCCCAGCTAGCAGGGATGGCGGCCGCTGCTCCACTTTTGCCACGTACTAGGCGCGCACAGATGATGGATGCATACACCTAACAATGGCGGACGCATCGGACGGCCTGGGCCATCGGCCAATGGCAACGAACGGTCCAAAAATCAGTTGCAAGCTCCTAAATTAACCGGTTGATAGATAGCAATACTGATAATTTAACTTGCGGGTTGGGAAAGGGCGAAAGGCCATTTGACTACTACTTGACATCATGATGAGTTGTGCATCTTCTTAATCAATTGAACAAAAAACAAAGCCAGTGCCATAATCAATTTCAAATAGGACACAAGAGCAAGTTTATTATAGGGACTACTACAATGATCACCTTCACAAGAAAAAGATTCTAAGAAAAATATCAAAGAATTGCATGGACCGGCCCCGTTCGGCTTGTTGAAACTTGACTGAAATTGGCTGAAAACACTATTCTGACTGAAAATGTTATGAGAAAAAAATACTGTTCTGACTGAAAAAAAAAATCAAACAAACCGAATTTAAGGTAAGTCGAACAGGGCATCATCATCGAGTAATTAACTATGGAACACCAAAATTTCCACCTTGTTGAACATCTGGTAGTAGTACTCGAAGACGGGTATGAATAGCCATCGCTGCTCAAGAACAACCTAGATCCTGTGAAAATGACATACAGCCTGTTCGTTTCGTTTGTTGATTTCAGTCAGCCCAAACCAATCAGTCAACAGTGTTTTACTCTCACAAAAAATCAGCACCAGCCACCCCAAACCAGCACCAGCACCAACCAGCGAACAGGCCCATAGTAATAATTGATTTAATTGTGAATGGCACAATCATTAAGATGGGCAAAAACTATAGCATTGTTCGCTTACCTTATAAGCCATACTTTTTCAGCCAGCGAACAATATTTTTCTCTCACAATAAATCAGCCAACAGTACTTTCAGCCATAGCTTATCAGTCAAGCGAACATGACATATATGTGGACCAAAACTAAATTGATTTGATCATGAACAAAATTTTGTATGTACACATCTCCACAAAATTCAGATTATAATCGTACAAAACTTTGCAAGCCGATCGAGCACTCCCCGGCTCGCTTCGACTCTCGTGTGTCGTGTGGACAAAACACCTCTGTTTAATTTTGTGCACCTGTTCTCTTCCTGTTCCTGCACAACACATGACGCATAACAAACTAGCCATGGCTGTCTCGAAGCAACAACGAAAACTTTACCTACATGCTATATGAAGCTGGTGCCAATGCAGCCGTGTAACTAAACTCCTACGCAAAAGTCGCTACAACTTTTACATCATCACAGACGGGGACGCCAGGACGAAAAGGGGCCGTTTGTTCACGCGGTCCCGACGGCGGCGGCCGGCGCGGGCGGGCTGTCGCCCTGCCACGCCCAGACGATTTCCGCGAGCCCCGGGCGGACGTCCACCGCGCAGAACTTGTTGAAGTCCAGCGCGTCCCCGGCGTCGTGCGCGAACTCGACAACCGCCACGTCCACGGCCACCTCGAGCACCTCGGCGGTGACCGCGAGCCGCCCGTTTGTGCCCTCGGCCTTGGCCTCCATCCTCACCTTCCAGCCCTTCCCCCTGGTGATCTCGAACCCCAGGGCGCGTGCCACGGACTCCAGCTTCTCCACCACGGTGGCCGCCGGCCCGCGGGCCGTGAACACGGTGGCGGTCTTCTGCTCGTTCTCGAACAGCCCCGACAGGTCGAACCCGGAGGACATGGAGGAGATGAGCTGGAACGCGTTGCAGGACCGAGGCGAGGTGGTGGTGCCAGCAGAGTTGCTGCTGCTGTTGTCGTCGTCGCCGCCGCCGGTGTCGAAGAGGGCACCGCCGTCGTCGTCTCCGGCGTCCAATCGTTTCTTGGGGGGCGTTACCGGGGGTGAAAGGACGGGCGCCACGAAGCCCTTCCTGAACCACGGCGTGCACATGATCTCCGCGATGGAGGCGCGCTTGGCGGGGTCGACGACGAGCAGGCGCGCGATGAGGCGTCGCGCGTCGCCGGAGACCCAGGGCGGCACCTGGTAGTCGGCCTTGAAGATCTTCTGGTACATCTTGACGTAGTTGTCGTGCTGGAACGGGAGGAATCCGCAGAGCAGGACGTAGAGCACGACGCCGCAGGACCAGAGGTCGGCGCGGGCGCCGTCGTAGCCGCGCTTCCTGAGCACCTCGGGCGCGACGTACGCGGGGGTGCCGCACTGCGTGTGGAGCAGGCCGTCGTGGCGCAGCTGCTCGGGCAGCGCGGCGAGCCCGAAGTCGGTGACCTTGAGCCGGCCGTCCTCGTCCAGCAGCAGGTTCTCGGGCTTGAGGTCCCGGTGCGCGACGCCGCGGCGGTGGCAGAAGCCGACGGCGGCCACGAGCTGCTGGAAGTAGCGGCGCGCGTGGTCCTCGGTGAGGCGGCCCCGGGCCACCTTGGCGAAGAGCTCCCCGCCGCGCGCGTACTCCATGACGACGAAGACGCGGGAGCGGCTGGCGAGCACCTCCCGGATGGCCACCACGTTGGGGTGCCGCACCATCCGCATGATGGAGATCTCCCGCCGCAGCTGCTCCACCATCCCCTCCGTGCGCCGCAGCCGCGCCTTGTCGATCACCTTGATGGCCACGCTGCTGCTGCTGCCCGTGCCGGCGGTGCCGGCGGCGCTCAGGTCCCGCGCGTAGTAGACCTTGGCGAAGGTGCCCTGCCCCAGCAGGCGGCCCAGCTCGTACTTGCCCAGAACCAGCTTCCGTTCCTCCCCTTCCCGCCCTGATCTCGCCATGGTTTCGGCTGCTTACTGTTACTACTGGCTGCTGCTGCCTGCTTTGTTGTTGCCGCATCTGGGAGCTCCGGGCGGCCAGGCGCTGCTGATTTAGAACGTGGCGGGCGCGGCCGCGCGGCACATGGTTTTCCTTGCGGGGCCCGGGGGAACGTTGGTTGGGGTGTGGGCTCGGGCGCGGCGGCACACGGGATTTGGCAAGTCGTTGGGCGCCGGTGGCTCCCTTATTTGTATGTAGCGCTAGTGGTGTGATGTGGTGCGCGGCGCGGGCCAACGGGAGGCGGGCACGCGGACCGACCGGACGGGTGGGGTCGGCTCAGTTGAGCCTTGCGGTGGAGGGTGTGAGGTGGAGGCGGGAGCGAGGAAGGAAGGGCCCATGAGGCGTCGTGGGTTGTCGTTGCCGGCGAGGTTGGAGCACGGAACTCGGAAGGGGGCCAGATTCGGGCGGATCTTCCGGATGATTGGGCCATTTTCTGTGCCCGTTCCGCGTTCAGCCTTCAACGTTGTTGTACCATGGCAGCAGCCTTGGCAGGTGAAGAGTTCTGGTCTTCTGGAATGTCCTGTTTGCCGGCGACGTTATGTTTGTTTAGGGAGAGCAATTAGCCGGGAAAGACTGGTCTGTCGTATACATTAGCCATGCTATGCATGTGCTTTTCTTTTGGATTATGAATCAGGGCCTTGTTTAGTTGACGAAATTTTTTGAAAAATGGTACTGTAGCACTTTCGTTGTTATTTGGTAATTAGTGTCCAATTATAGTCTAATTAGGCTTAAAAGATTCGTCTCGTGAATTTCGTCTAAACTGTGTAATTAGTTTTATTTTTTATTTATATTTAATGTTTCATACATGCGTCCAAAGATTCGGTGTGACGGAAAATCTTGAAAAATTTTGCAAAATTTTGGAAACTAAACAGGCACCAGGTCGCTAGCTCGGTACCCTGAGAGAAATAGAGAATGAAAGTCATACTAGCCATGCATGTGCTGGGTGAGTCGCTGCGGTCAGCTGCCTGGCTCCAACAGAAGGCAATGGCCAAGAAGATGCACAAGAGGTCCTAACCTGGAGAGTCTTAGAAACCAGCTTAACCGCCCCTTCTTTATGGAGATCATTATCCTTTTAAGCTGGGCCATATGGATGACTAGAAACAACAAGATTTTCAAGCAAATCAATGCCTCGACGCAAGGATGCAAGGCTCTATTCATGCTGGAGATGGATGCGCTGTTACTGCGTGCCAAGAAAAACTATTCACCAAGGTTACAAGAATGGATAAGTGGAATTTCCTAATTATCAAACCTGTGGTGGTGCACCTGTTAGCTTTCTTTATCTCTTTCCTGGTTCCCTAATGCCTTCCGCGAAACTTTGTAACCTGTAATTTTGCCTTTTTTTTCTCTTGTTACTCCCTGTACTTTACTCTTTTTAATATATCTTCAGTAGGGGCTAAAAACCCCTCCTGCTATTTCAAAAAAAGATGCACAAGAGGCAGATGTTTTTTTTTGGGTTTGGGGGGGGGGCGGCGAGTAGAAGATGATGGTTACACAGGAAGACTGGAAGAGGTTATTTTTTCAATCCTTTATGTTGTCCAACAAATTAATCAGTCTGTATTATACTTTTTGGAGGGTTATGCGGATTGTTGATGCTGCACATTTCACATTTATCAGTTGTGATGATTTTAGGAACAATTCTATAATTTGTTGAGCTGTTACACTCTATCTAGTTCTTCTTCAGATCAGGTTCATCTATTAGTAGGTCACGTTGACACAAAGAAGGACAAAAAACAAAAGTTATTGTGATCATGGGGTTATCCGATGAAAGAAGATCAAACCTCGGGTGGTTAAGAAGGTGACTATAGAGGCATCTAGCAGAAACCAAAGGCTTCACCGGAGGTACGGCGACTGAAGTAATCCACTTTGGTTGTCATGTGATTCTACATAGCTCAAGAAGGAATTCAAGGCCCGCAAGATGATCAGGTACCAAAGAGGATTCATCTAGAGAGATGAAGGTGAAGCTTTGATCATTGTACAATGTTCAAAGCACTCATCATATGGTGCCCAAGAATATTAGTCCTATAAGACCAAGGTGGTTTCTAGGGATGGCTTCCAAGGGTTACTAGAATTTCGTGTGAGTAGGGGTCATCGAGAAATCCGATGGTGTCCATAGGTATAAGGAATATCTAGTTCATTATATCTCTTTGACCTATTCTAGAACTTCGTTAATTCCTATATTGCTAAATAGAAATGCGATTCCTGACGTGGAAAAAGTTTTTTTTTTGTAAAACATTTTGTCTATAAATAGTGCTCCTGTGACATCCAACACAATTTGAATTAGGCTCATGGCCGGTATCCCATGCGTGTGTTGATAGGAGATTGTCGAGGTTTAGTCACATCTTGGTTCACTATCAGATGAAACCTCCTTTTGCAACACATATATGTGTTGCTAAAAGCCTACAATAGCATTGCAAGAGTCTTTACCAGCACATCACTGCAATAGGTGGCATTGCAAGGGTATACTGCAACACATAAATATAAGTGTTGGTAAGTTGCCAAAGAAAAGTGCCGGTAATTTTCAACGGATATATTCGGGCTATGGTAACACTGAAATGGTAGTATTCATGACCAATTCAAAAATTTTGATATTTAATATACATATATTTCAAGTATTTACATTTAATCTTTATATGAATAACAATAGCCCAAACCAAAAACAATATATTCAATTTATGCGCAAAGCTTGAGTGATAATTGTATTATATAATCCTATTATATAGAACTGTCCAAAATACAAAGACTATTCCTTTGACAAAAGCAACCTCGTCAGTGACATCTAGAGGGAGAATAGATGATAACTCTCCCTACGATGTCCTAGAAAGCATTCATTCTACATAGCTGTCCAATTCCAAACTATAATGAGAGAATTCCTTATTTGACACCAGACAAATGATCCGTTCCTTTTTTGGACCTCAAAAAATTTTCGTTCCCTATTTGACACCGAGTTCAACTTTCGTTCCTTATACGACACTCCATTAGGTTTGCCATCCGTGAACCGTTAACTACCATGTGAAAAGACGATTTTGCCCCTGTGGGCCCCACCACCCTTCTCCCTCCTCTCCTCCCCTTCTCCACGGCCCGGCTCGGCGAAGCGCTCACACGTCCGGGCACGTGCAGCTCACACCATCGCCATGGTGTAAGGTCGAGATGGCAGACTAGAGGAGGGGTGAATAGCCCTTTCTAAAATTAATCGTGTCGGCTAACCGAAACAAGTGCGGAATTAAAACTATCGGTCTAGCCAAGACTACACCCCTCTATTTATGTTCTCTAGCACCTTCCAAAGATACTAATTAAGCAACAAAGGTGCTGGGCTAACTAGAGCTCACCTAACCAATTTTAGGAGCAAGGTCACACAAACCTATGCCACTAGTATTTCAAGCAATGAGGGAGCTCATACACATGCTAGTAAGCAAAAGCACAAAGCCAACTAAGCTCACTAGCAATGCTCAATAACAAGGCAACCAATGTCAAATTAGAGAGCGCAAATACTTAGCTACATAAACTAAGCAAAGTGACTAACAAGGTTATACAAACCAAATTAGCCACGCAAGGGAGCTACTTCTATGCTACACAAGCAAGAAGGTAATTGGTGAGCTACACAAGCTAACTAATTGCAAAAGCAACTACACAAGCACAATGTATATAAAAGTAATCACAAGCTTGTGTAAGGGGATTGCAAACCAACGGGAAGAACAAGGTTGACACGGTGATTTTCTCCCGAGGTTCATGTACTTGCCAACACACTACGTCCCCGTTGTGTCGACCGCTCACTTGGTGGTTCGGTGGCTAATTGGCATCACCCGCCAAGTCCGCACGTCGGGCACTGCAAGACCCAACCCCGAAAGTGAGGGTAGCTCAATGACACACTCAACTAGAGTTGCTCTTCGCAGCTCCCGCGGGGCGAGCACAATGCCCCTCACAAAGCTCTTCTCCGGAGCACCGCACAAGCTTCTTGCGGGCTTCGACGGAGACCACCACCAAGCCATCTAGGAGGTGGCAACCTTCAAGAGTAACAAGCACCACCGGCTTGCAACTCGATCACCTAGTGCCACTCAATGCAACCTCACGATGCAATCGCACTAGAATCGCTCTCTCACACGATCGGATGATCACTATCAAGTATATGTGAGATGGAGGGCTCCCAAGCACTCTCAAGCATGGACACAAAGTCCCCTGAGGTGCTTCGCTCCAGCCATGGCCGAGACCACCTTCTATTTATAGCCCTATGGGCTAAACTAGCCGTTACCCCTTCACTGGGCAAAACTCAGGACGACCGGACGCTCCGGTCGTATCGACCGGACGCAGGACCTCAGCGTCCGGTCAACAGATGCTCGCCACATGTCGCCTCCGTTCAACCTCAGTCACGTGATCTCAACGGTCAAGTGATGACCGGAGGCAACTGCTCAAAGTGGCCGGACGCTGAGCCCCAGCGTCCGGTCGTTTCCAGTAAGCATCCAAAGATGACTTTTCACGATCGGACGCGTCTGGTCATGCTTGACCGGACTCACCCAGCGTCCGGTCACACGGTGACTCTTCTGTGTGCTGCCACATCAGCAGGACCAGACGCAACCCTCCAGCGTCCGGTCACTAAGTGACCTAGCGTTCGGTCAAAGATTGACGCCAGCGTCTTCGCGCTTCACCTGACCGAACGCGTCGGTCCTATCGAGACCAGCGTCCGGTCACTTACAGTGACCTCCGTCTTTTCTGTCTAGGGCACCGGTGGCACCGTCGGACTGTCCACACTCTACGGGTGAACACTCCGCCGGTGGATTGTCTAACCCTTCTCGCCTCCGTTTCATCGCCGAGTTGATCCACATCAACTCCAACTTCATCTCCTTTGTAAATGTGCCAACACCACCAAGTGTACACCACTATGTGTATGTGTGTTATCATTTTCACAATCATTTTCCAAAGGATTAGCCACTCAACTTGCCACGCCACTCGATCCTAGCGATGATGCAAAATTAGATCATTCGAGTGGCACTAGATGATCGATATGCAAACAAGTTGATAGTACGGCCATCTATCATAAATCCGGTCGTTAACTTCTCTACACATCTATGACCGGTGAAATGAAATGCCCTATGTTATACCTTTGCCTTGCGCATTCCATTCCATCTCCTCCAATGTCGATGCAACACATGCACCAACATGATCAATAATGATATGATCCACTTCGTATCATCACGTGATCATATTGGTTCATCGATCTTGACTTCACTTGCTTTTCACCATTGCCTTCGTCCATCGGCGCTAAGTCTTGCTTAAGCTTCACCGCCACGCGGTCCATCGCTCTAAAGCCTTCAACTTGCCCTTCACGCTTGCAACCGGTCCATCAAACCAAGTCTTGTCTTGATCTTCTCCACCTTGATCACATGACTCAATGTCATGTCTCATGTGCAATAAGCTCCTTCATCTTCATCACATGTGTGAGCTTTGCAACATCTCCAAGCCATTTTCACCTTCATGGCATATGTTGCTCACACATATGTACTTGTGGACTAATCACATGTGTATCTCACATAAATACAATTAGTCCACCTAGGTTGTCACTCAATTACCAAAACCACACAAGGACCTTTCACATGGCCTCCAAAGAAGTTGCTGGCGCACCCGCTTCCGTGCGAGATCCGGCGTCCTCCAGCTCGGCTCCTCTCTGCGAGATCTAGCGTTCTCCGGTGCAGAGCTCACCTGTGTAGCATTGATCGCCTCGTCGTCCGACCGCCGCGAGCCTTGCTGCCACCACCAAACATGACTCGTCTGTAGTCGTCACTAGCGGATCGATCGCCTCGATCGACGTCTAGAGCCCCGCTCTGCAGCCGGCCGACACTCGCAGTCACGGCACGCGCGATGCCTCCTCTGGCGCCGCCGCACGGCGAGAATAAGAGCAGCAGCTCCGGCGGCAAGCATCAGCGGCAGGTGATGATGATGGCTGCGGCTCAGCAGCGGTCGGCGTCGTTCCATGGGTGCGGGACTGAGCAGTGGCACCACCAGCCGCAGAAGCAGAGGCCCAAGACGTTGCCTGACCTGCTCGCCGGTGTCAGCGCAGCGAGCTTCCGTTCTGGGTCCCCGCCCCTGGACGGTGGTGACACGGGGAAGAGTTCGAGGAGGACACCGAGCAAGGTTCTGGTGAGCGTGGCGGTGCAGCAGAGCATGTGGCCGCTGCACGTCATGGCGTCCGCTGAGTGGACCGTGGCCGACCTGGTGGCCGCCGCCGCACCTAGCAGAGCGCGTGCGTGCCGTCACTGCCGCCGCACAGAGACGGCTGCGCGCGCGCGTGACTGCTGCCACTGTCGTGCCGAGTCGCGCCACGCCGGCCTCGCGCGTGCGTGGTGCCTCCGCCGCCGCGCCAAGATCGCCACTGCACCTGGGCGCTGGACTGGCACGTGCCCATCACCTGCTCGATGAAATGCCATTGAGAAGTGTTGTGGTACATTGGGAAGTGCACCTGGGAGCCGGGCCGTGGAGAAAGGGAGGAGAGGAGGGAGAAGTGTGGTGGGGCCCATAGGGGCAAAATCGTCTTTTCACATGTCAGTTAACGGTTCACGGATGGCAAACCCAACGGAGTGTCGTATAAGGAACGAAAGTTGAACTCGGTGTTAAATAGGGAACAGAAATTTTTTAAGGGCCAAAAAAGGAACGGATCATTTATCTGGTGTCAAATAAGGAATTCTCTCAACTACAGTCACCTAAAATCTTTCCAACTATATCCACTGTGCATTCTGCACCATCTTGAAATAGAAAAGCTCCAATCATGTCTGAAATAGTACTAGAAACCCATATTTCCAAATCTTCAAATAAAGCTCTTGTATTAAAGAATCTTGTTAAATCTATTTGTTGTCATAGACGTCGTTAATTTTCATCAGCTTTATAAAAAAAGATATTTGACTTAAGACAAAACCAAAAAATCCCTATTTTGTGGGAGTGAGGTAGTATACTAGGTAAATATGAATCTTAACTAGAAGAATACTAGTCTCGTTGGTTGGCCTCCAAAATAATGCCAAAGCCCAAGATTTGGTAAGCCATGATTTTAGCTATTGTTTGGTTTGTAACTAAAACCTGTCAACCTCACATATTTGGCTTGCTAAATTCATGGTAAAATTTTTACCCAACTTTAGCTTGACAAATCATTGGCATGATAAATTTTGGCAGTAAACGAATCAAACCCTATATTAATTAAACATAACTAGAGGTACTCCCTCCGTCTAGGAAAGAATACAATTCTAGCACAGTATCATAGTTTAGTATCCTAAATTCAATCAATTATAGATAAAAAAATATCAATATTTATTATATCAAAGAAATATCATTAGATTAACTACGAAAGGTATTTTCATAATAAATTATTTTGGAGCCGTAAATGTGAATAGTATCCACCGGAAATTTGGTTAAACATGAACCACTTAGGCTGGCACGTAACCCATGGTTGCATTCTTTTCTAGACGGAGGGAGTACTTGCTGGGCATCATTATTAGCAAGGCCTTGTTTAGATTGCAAGTTTTTTCACTCTCTCTCCATCGTATCAAATCTTTGGACACATGCATGGAGTATTAAATGTAAATAAAAAAATAACTAATTACACAGTTTAATTGTAAATTACGAAACGAATCTTTTGAGCCTAGTTAGTCCATGATTGGACAATAATTATCAAATACAAACGAAAATGCTGCAGTGTCAAATACTGATTCATAACCCCAATCTATACTAGACCCAGGTTAGAAATCCGGGGCAGCCCCCAAAGATTGCAAAGGACAAACGGACAGGCGGCCGCAATGCAAAGGCGGCATTGCCTGCATCCAACGCGTCGCGTCCCCGTATGGGCGTCACGTCGCTCTTCCTTCCCCGGCCAGTGCATGCAGATGCAGGCAGGCAGCCCATCACGAGCCGGCAACAACACCAAAAGGTCCAAGGGGAGCAAAACTACAACGAAAGGGCGCAGGACGCTCTCACGCCGATGCAAATAATTGAGCGAGGACGCTGTACACAGCAGCGACCGCTCCTCCGCCAGGCCACGGCGACGGCGCAGCGTGCCAGCAACCCTTCGTCACGCGGCCCCGGCCGGGCCCGCCCAGCCGTGGCATCGCCGTTGGAATTGATTCGGAAAAGACGAGCATTATTGCCTTGCCCCGAAGTTGACACGCATTATTCTTGCTCTTCTTGGTCCCAGACGGGACATAGATTTCCGCGACAGTGACGGTGGTGGTTGTTAACGCGATGCCTTGCTGTGCGGTTTGGATGACATGGCTCCATCGAGCGTCTCTGTCCTGCCACTTGGCGGCGCCCCTGCTCTCCCGGCCCACCGATCGGAGGCGTCGGCTGATGGTACCATCAAGATGCTTACTCCATGATTCTCTGGCCCTTTGGATTTGGGTTATGTGGCGCTGAGGCTCCGAGCTACGCACGCGATGGAGAGCAGGGTAACATATGCTTGCATTATTGCAATTTTCTATGTCAACTAGCCAAGTCCACAGAATCTGAGGCTCGTTCAGCTGGTCTATAAGCTGCTTGTGCTGATTTGTATGGCTGATTTATTGAGAGAGAAAAATACTGTACCGTGGCTGATAAGCCGGCTTATAATGGCAGCCGAACAGAGCCTGAATTTGCCGTGTCAGTATCCAGGTCAGTGCTAGATCATCATTCTTTATGCAGCCCCGGGTTCCTACACTATGCCAGAAAACGTTATCAGTGACGCGTGTAGAGGGCTTTCAGTGACGCGATAAAATACGTGTCACTGATGTTGCATCAGTGATAAGGGCATATCAGTGATGCGTAAATACGCGTCACTGATAACCCTCTATCAGCGACGCGTGTATTCAAGACGTGTCACTGATAAATGGTTATCAGCGACGCGTGTGGCCAAGATGCGTCACTGATAACCCTTTATCAGCGGCGCGTGTGGCCAAGACGTGTTACTGATAACCCTCTATCAGCGACGTGTCCAGCCAAGACGCGTCACTGATAACCCTCTATCAGTAACGTGTCCAGCCAAGACACGTCAATGATAACTATTTCAGAAAAACAAAAAAAAACTACAATGACCCTATATACATCTAATATGACCCTATATATATAAATATATACACACACATCACACAAGTTCCACCATTTCAACAATCAATCCTTAGTGCAGGGCGCACGCCATCGCGCGCACATGCAGTTACATAATTGAAGAACACAATGCATAGTATGACACATTGGGAGATGTAAACAAACATAAAAGTGGTCCTAGGAGAGTAGTGAGCAGGTTCAGATTTCTAAATTACATAACTTCTAGCTCAAGTTCAGGCTAACATAGCATTTGAGCAGGTTCAGGCTAACATAGCATTTGAGCAGGTGGTGCATCCCTCCTGGTCACTTGATTTTTTCCGCTTCCTCCTATTCTTCTCAGATGGACCATCGCTGTTCTGCTTTAAAGCAACGTCTTGTAATGGCATGGCATCTCTCTATAAATATGTGAAAGCGCAGAGGCATCAATTTTGAGTCTCATGGCATGGTCGCAGCATCTGTCTATAAATATGTGAAACTACAGAGGCAACGAATTTTGAGTGGCAAAGCACAACATTAAAAGAAAGCTGTTTTGTAAAAGATATTCAGAGTCCATCACATGGCTCGAAACTCTAAGTATTAGCAGATCGATGTCTAACATTATTTAAGTCCTCTATCTAATTGACATTTCCTTGTATCTATAACTTGTCGCTAGTCATTTGTTACAAGGTGTCTCAACTCATGTTATTTTCATTGGCCATATTTAAAAAGTGAAAATGGCCTTAATGTTGATTCTGCAAGTGTAGAGAGGCATAAACAATGACATTATTGGAAAAACACTTGGTGTAGAAAGGTACGTACATACTTTACATTCTTTGTTCCTAGGCTAAAGTGCTCACAGTTCTTTGATTCCCCCACATGTTGAACAAGGCGTTAGCTTCAAACCTTCTTTGTACAAAGCAACAACGCTACCAATGAACCAATATAATTCAGATCATTATCTCCAAGAATCCACATATATGATGATTGATCTGAAACGCAAAGCAAAGCAGCACAGTAGTAAGAAAAAAAACAAAGATTCAATTAGTGAACAAACAAAGGAGCTGTTGCTGCAGAGCGGGAAGAGCAAGACAAGACTAGGCCATCAAATACATAGTCCAGACCCCAAAAAAGATTGGCCTAACAATGTAAATCCAAGAAGAGTGACTACAGCTACCATTTTCCTTTGGTACAAGTATGATTTTTAGCAATCAAAACAGCACAACTTGTGCAATACTATTCAAAGTTAGTTTCTTGTACTGAATTCAAATTTCCTAGTTGTCTCCCACCCTCCAAAGAAGATAACTTGATGACTACTACAGACCCTACAAGTACAAGGCCTCCTCATTTCAAGGTTACAAGATGTGAATAACATGAGCATGGCAGCAATTAAAAATCAATGATGGATAGCTACCGCATTTGCTAGAGTGGTTTATTACCCACTAGAAGCCAACATAGCTATCTGCGATCCGCAAGCATCAAATTTAAGTATAGACTGATTACAACTAAATCTGAGAGAGACCGACTACTGACTCTGACTTATAAATCGAGAGGAGGAAATGCTACAACTAAACAACTATAACTATAGGCAATATGAAACACGAATTGCACTTGTACACTATTAATATTTCTAACTTATTATATTTCAGCAATCGATTTGTGTAAAACAATCGGTTGTTGAACTAAAAATGTAGAAAATAATAATAGCATCGATAGTTATTTGTATTCTTTTATTTACACAAATCCAAATGAACAGCTAATTTGTCATTTTTGAGTCATGGCCAAAAGATCTCAATAACTGATCTCATTTCATATTTCTCTACTCTTAAGGTACAGAATGATTAAGACTTCTATAGCAGTATTTATCTAAAAGGCTACAGATAAAACGCTTTTGTTTATGTGGAAAGCCACACTTTCCTACTACAGATAGCATAAATCAGTGAATCACGTGATGTGCAACAGATGTGTGTATAGTTAAATTATTTGTCTCCGATCGATCTTGGTGCCTAATTTAGTTACGATCTCTTATAAAATATAAAGTATACATCATACATCGGGAACATTAGAAACTATATGTTGTCCAAAGTTCACTAATCACTATCATTGAAGACATCGTGGAAGGAACCAAAGAGGGACACTAATGTTATATCTCGAGGGTTGAAGCTGGAATCAAACTTGTGTTTTCCCTCAGATTCAAGACATGTAAATATTTTGAGTCATTGAGATGATTGATTTTTAACTTCAGTAATTTTTTTATCTAGACTTGGTGTCAATGGTGTCTTTGGATGATTGTCGGTCTGAAATTTTCAAAGTGTCACCGAAAAAATTCTGGTGGATTAGCACGGTAGGAATGGTTTTCCAAAGGTTTGATAGCATAAAAAAACTGTGAGATGGAACAGCAAAGAAGAAAAACCTGTACATGCCTCAAGTCAGTGCTAACAGCAAAGAAGAAAAACCTGTGAGATGGATGTATTGATATCCTAAGTTACTTATTGAGCCCAACATGACAATAATAGGGGTAGTTGTAAAAATTTTTAGTCATATATAAAGTGACCACTTAGATTGAATTGGTCAGGAAAGGAAGAAAGAAAAGGCGTCCATAGAGTTAGAGAACAACACCCATACCTTCCTAATTCCAGAACACGTCATCCATCCAAAATCGACTGGTTCCTAACCAGCCATGTAGCAAATGAAAATGTCCCAAGCCATAACAGGTTGGCATTAAGCTCATGGCATGAGAACTCCCTTACACTCAGTTTTTGTATGTCAATTTTTGAATGGTGAACAAATTGAGCGTTAGCCTCCAGTTTAAGAACTGTAATAATGCAATAAGGAATGGCTATAATGAAACTGAAATGAACTAGTTAAATCCTTGATGACAAAGTCAAGCCTTGATGACAATTCAACTGCTTTTGAGGATATCCCCAGATTATTAATAAAACACAATGATGCAGCATATACTGAAATGAACTAGTGAAATCCTTGAAATTACAAAGTCATATAGTATTTGGGCAGTGAGCTACTCCAAGAAGGTAATACAGTAATACACTACATCATACTGATTTAGAATGTCCAATTAGACCATTGTAAGAAAAGGTCAATAGCATAGCTGTCATATGGCCTATCGACCCTTGGTTGTGAGCCTCTCATTAGGTGTATGACAATAGCATTACTAACCCTGCTCATTGTGGCCTAGATCGAGTTGAGAGACTTGTGCTCCTTCACATTTGTAATGGCATGGAATTTGTGGGCTTCATCGGTTCTTCTATGCAATTGAGACTGAAATCGAGTTGTTGTGTGTCGAACTTTGCATTTAAAGATGAGATCAAGCACACTTAACAAAGATGCTATGAATACATAATAAAGAGGCAATGAATACTTAATAAGCAGTGGTTCAAGCAGACATGACATGCCCTTATGGTCGGTTAGGAGCAAACTTCTTCTACTGAACTTACTTTAGGAATCAATAGGCACACAGTAGTACTGCAGTATTTATTTATGTGTCTTGCAGATGGCCAGTCACTTGGTCTTGTGTTTTAGACCTGAAGGATATAAAATCATTAGGGCATCGAGTGTAGCCTTGGGTTTACCAAACCAAAAGGACTACATATTTTTGTTAGGGTTTACCAAACCTAAAAACTGTCTTACCTAATTTTCTAGATAGTTAAACATCACTTACTAATTTTGCACAAGTTACAATGTAACAACTACATCATTCCAACTCACATGTGTCACGTAATTACCACAAATTAGTGATTGGGTAAAGCAATAAACTTATTACCTAGCATATTGTCACATAAGTTTCAAACAAATCTGAATATAACCTAGCATAGAGATTGCAGTACAAACAAATATTAGTTTTAGAAAAATTTGCGAAACCTCAAGTCAGGTGGTCTTGCTGGCATTGCGTCGAACACCTGCTAAGCGTGCGCTGAAGACACAATATGGCTCGAAGAAAGTACTCCGCGTCAGTGGTCTGGGAGACCCTGCTTGAGCAGAAGGTGCTGCGGGGAAGGGGAGAGGAGTGGGAGGGTTCTCACCGACGCCGGTGCACGGGAGCCCACGCGCCGTCGCTGTAGGGCGTCGGGACTGAAGAGGTTGCACGCCGTCACCGATACGAGCTGGGGCCACATGCTTGCTGCCCAGGGAACCCCGACTGACCCGGAGCCACCACCGCCTGCAGCGCCTGGAGCAACCCCTGCCTGTGCAGAAGAGAGGCGGAGGCTCCATCCAGATCTGTAGGAGAAAGAGAGAGATGGCGGCGGGGGAAGAGGACTGGTGGAGGTGGAGGAAGAGACGTGAGGGGTGGCGGTAGCCGACGGAGGAGAAGGGGCGACCAGCGGGCGGCGGGCGGCGGATTGGCGTCAGGACGGAGGCAACAGAAAGAGAGGGGGCAGGAACGCGTGATGAAGTGAGGTGCCGTCCGAGTGGAGTCTGTACAGGAGGGTGGGGAGCGGAGTCCGGACTTCACTTTTCAGTAAAGCGTATTTGATAATTTTTTCGGGTCCGAGACCTTGAGTGACGCGTTTTGTCCCAACGAGTCTATGATAACAGCTACGGCTATGAGTGACGCGTATTCTTAAGAATCGTCGCTGGTAACTCGTCATCAGTGACGCGTTTTTGTCTCCAGACCATGGGCGGCACCTGACTAGTGACGCGTTTTGTGTACCCGCGTCACTGATCCGATGTTAGTGACGCGTTTTAATTTTTGGTCACTAAGCAAGGTGTCACCGATAAGCTTTTCTGGCATAGTGCTAGGGACGAAATATCTCCTTCCCAGTTCTTGAGGAAAATTTATATGGCATATATATTACATTACCAAGCAAGGGTGTAAATTTACATATGGTCTATAGCAATTGTCTCTGGCACTTTTTCAGATGTAAATCCATTCACATGGTTACAATCTCCCAGCTTCTTCAGGGGAAAAGAGATGAAAATTAAAGAAGCCTTCATGGTGACGTTTTTCTCTCATGGAGGACTATCGTGACTTGGTTGCCAGGGTAGTTGGAAGGCCGACAACGCGTCTACCGAGTTCAATGAAACGAGGACATGCATCCAGCAAGGGTCGCTTCAAACCAACAAGGCAATCAGAGGGAGAAAGCAAGAGGCAACAGTGACTGGCCACTGCAGCTAGTGAGCTAGGTGCGGCCACCGCTCAACACCTTGCTGGTAGGTAGCCTGGACATCTGCCGTAAGAAGTCATGGAACCCCAGCTAATCAAGCGAAAGGCCAGCATTGCACGTCTGTGCAATCATGCATATACGAGGTACTCATATACTTGACTCTAAAACCGTGTGAGGTCGACGTAGACTGTAGACAGAACTGTCAAAATAACAGCCGAGTCGCTGTAGATAAATTTACCGTCATCTGAAGCCAGTGGCGAAGCTAGAGCAAATTAAAGGGTGGTGCACTTGCCTTGTGGGTGTATATGTTTATATCAGGGAGGGTACAAATATGGTGAAATTTAAGCAAAAACTACTGTTTTTTCAAAATTTGGGTGGTGCATTTGCACCACCTATGAATAGTGTACCTTCGCCACTGTCTGGAGCTGCCGACAAATAGGATGGCACACAAGTGGACTGACACGGCCGCCCCAGTCGCAGTCGGGTCATGTGGCGCTGGGCCTACAAGGCCTGATGGACAGCGAGCGCCCTTGGGTATCGGAACACCTGTCCACGGCTCATTGATATTGCGCTTGGCGGTTTGCAACAATAGCGAAAAAGGTCACCATCTGACTTTGCCACATAAGGCGAAGCATGATCATAACTCATAAGCCCATAACGTTAGATAGCTCGCGAGTAGATTGATCGGCCATCCGGGAATAAGATAGATAGATAGACATACGGAGTACAGTAGATAGATAGGCTTCTCTTATAATCTATATTTTTCAGCTTATTTTTTTAATCAAAATAGTGTTTTTCTCTCGCAACAAATTAGCCAGAACAGTATTTCGGCTTGTTTTTTCAGCGAAGCTGCAAGAAAGTGTGTAGATCACTGAACGCTCAAATCACCTCATGCATAAGTGAAATGCGTCATGGCACTTTACCCTCTTGCCATTGCTATATGCATACTAATGATTTTGGATATTAGCAATGAGAGCAGATGATAATATATGCATTGACGTTTTGGGTTGCATGTAGTTATTGAATTTCGGTATTTGAAAATGGTACAAGTATATCCGCCATAAGAATTAGTTCCACAAAACTATATTTTGCTAAGTTATATATTAATATAACAACAAAATTTATGGTTACGAGTTGTGTTTGGAAGAATAGGTTGATGTTTAAGACATTATTTAACTTTCTTTCGGAGGAAGTTAGTAGTATGTTCGTAAGTGGTCTTGATGAGGAGAAAGGAGAGTTCATTGAAGATTGACGGCTCCGCTAAAACAGTACTTATTTCGTCCTAAAATAATTGATGTTTTTGATTTTCAGACATCTTGTTTGATCGTTCATCTTATTTAAAACTTTTGCATAAATATTATATATTTTGTTATCACTTTATTTTATCATAAGAGATACTTTGATAATAATTTATTTATTTTATAGTTTGCATAAAAATTTTAAATATAAGGAACCGTTAAATAAGGTGCCTGGAAGGAAAAAAACGTCCCCCTTTTTTTTAATTGGGAGCAAAACTCACGCGGTCCTAGACAAAGCCAGCCCTGCAGGCTGCAGCTGACGGTGTCGCACTGCAATTCGCTGGTTAGGGCGCGTTTAAGTGGCGAAATTTTTTTGGTTTCGGCTACCGTAGTATTTTCGTTTGTATTTGGCAATTAGTGTCTAATTATGGACTAATTATGTTTGAAAGTTTCGTCTCGCGATTTCTCACCCAACTGTGCAATTAGTTTTGTTTTTCGTCTACATTTAGTACTCCATGCATGTGCCGTAAGATTCGATGTGACACTTTAGATTGAAATTTTTTAGAAACTAAACAGGAACTTAGCCAAATAGTACCGTACTAGTACTGGCCATGATCCCGTATATGTTTGATTGTGATGTGAGCGTAAGTTGACTGGACGTAGATGGCGTGGTACACTCGTTGCAGAGTACCTCGATCAGCTGTTACATCGCCGGCCGGGCGCGTCTCGAAACGCCATTGCTGGCATTCAGCTGTACGAGACCTCTGCCCGTTATACGTGGGGAAAAAGCTAAAAAAAAAAGGTGCAACTTTTCCGTAACGACTTCTATTCGTTTGCGTGTTAACTGATAATGATAATAGTGGGGTTCGCAGAGCTCGGTATAACGTATAATGTCGTGACTCGTGACTCGTGACGGAGCGTTCTGCACAAGTCGGACCGTCGGGGCATGGGGTGCTTAGGCTATCTAACATTGACACCTGGTCCTTTGAAACGTGGATAAGATGTTACGTGCGAAAAAGATGTTTGGATGTGCTTTAGTATAGAGGAGCTATCTTAAGGTAAGTGTTTGGTTTCAAGAGAGACATATATGGTGTTTGATTCAGACACAATTAGAGACGAGAAACCATCGGATTACGGAATACACCCTCTAGATACAGGTTCAGCTTGTCCTAAAAATCTTCACGGGCGAGGCCATCCGAGGTGGGACAAGCAATGTACACGTGTGGGCTAGGTGGCGCTGGTATTGAGGAAGAAGGCTGCGCGCAAGTGCAGGACAGGGCGTGCTCTGAGGGCAGGGGTGAGTCCGTGTGACCGTGGCCATGCTCGTTGGCGGAGCAGGAGTGGCGTGCGGCTGAGGTCACTGGCGGAGGAGAGGAAGAAGAGGAGTGGCGTGCGGCCAAGCTCGCCAGTAGAGGAGAGAAGGAGGACCAGTGGCGCTTGTCTAGCTCGCATGCAGGCAGCAAAGGCACCGGTCGTGGATCTACTGGGCATCAGCGCGGTGACACTAGGCACAACATGAAGGTGCGGGTCATGAGCGTGGAGTTGCGGGGTGAGGGAGACGCGTGTGTGCAGTAGTGCATGGGGGTTGGGGACTAAAGGATAAGGAGAAGGAAGAAAAAACAAAAAATCACAAATGGGCACAATGTCTCTATATTTGATCTTAATTTTTTTATATCGTCGAACCAAACAAGTGACATGGATGATCCTGTCCTCTTTAACCACACAAGATGGAACCATCCTATCCTTGAAAACTAAGATAGGTCAATCACATCCCACCTTGTCTCTTTAACAAACTCTCCATGTTTCTCACGAGATGTGCTAAAAATTTTAAGAGAGAATTCCTTATTGACACCAGACAAATGACCCGTTCCTTTCTTGACTCTCAAAAAAAAAATTCCCTATTTGACACCGAGTTTAACTTTCATTCCTTAAATGACACTCCGTTGCCTTTTCCATCCGGTCACCGTTAACTGCGCTGTGAAAAGACGATTTTGCCCCTGTGGGCCCCACCAACCTTCTCCCTCCTCTCCTTCTCTAGGCCGCCGCGTCCTCCCCCAGCCCGCGGCCACCGCCTCCGCGTACGCGCGGCCGCACCGCCTGAGGAGAAGGCCGCCGTGTACGCGCTCAACCACGACACGAGCCCCTCGGCGCGCCTCGCCGCCAACCAGTGGCTCCCCGCGCTGCAGCGGTCTCCATAGGAGTGGGCGGTCGCTACCACCCTCCTGGCCCCCCGGACCCGCCCCCGCCCGCCGACCTCCTCTTCTTCGCCGCACAGATGCTCCGCCGGAAGATCCAGTCCCCCAGCCCCGCGCTCCCCGGGCTCGGCCTGGCGCCGCAGCTCCTCGACGCGCTGCTCCTAGCCGCGCGGCGGTTCTACGCCGCCCCGACCCCATGCCAGCTGCTCACGCAGATCTGCCTGGCACTCGCCGAGCTCGCGCTCCACGCCGAGGGCGGCGTCGATAGCCTCTTCTCACGGATGCCGCACCTACCGCCCCCCGCCATGCTGGAGCTGCTCACCGTGCTCCCTGAGGAGGTTGCGCAGGACCAGGGCGGCGACACGGGGGTCGACGCTGCCGCGCGGTGCCGGTTCACGCGCGAGCTGCTCACGCACGCGCCCGCCATGCTCGAGTTCCTCCATGGGCAATCCGAGAAGGCACCCACCGATGACGACGGGGTTCCCCTCCGCGGGTGGGCGCCGTAGGGAGGCGGCCACGCATACGCGGAGGCGGTGGCCGCGGGCTGGGGGAGGACGCGGTGGCCTGGAGTAGGAGAGGAGGGAGAAGGGTGGTAGGGCCCACAGGGGCAAAATTGTCTTTTCACAGCGCAGTTAACGGTGACCGGATGGAAAAGGCAACGGCGTATCATTTAAGGAATGAAAGTTGAACTCGTTGTCAAATAGGGAACAAAATTTTTTTGAGGGCCAAGAAAGGAACAGGTCATTTGTCTTGTGTCAAATAAGGAATTTTCTCAAATTTTAATAGATTCCACATTCCATAAATTCTAACAAAAATAAAAATTGCTGGTCCTAGAATATTTTTCATAAATAACATATTATGTGTTAGTGATTGCAATGTTTTATTTGTACAGAATGTTATTTGGGACAATTGAGCAAGTATTTTTTTAGGAAATGTGCATGTCTCTTTCTTATTTTAATCATTTGAACAATTTAATCATTTAGTCATATCTATATGTTAATGTCATTTTCTGATTTGAATTAGTTAATTATTATTAGTGGATTTTGTTTTGTAGTTTAAGATGGAAGGATTGTGGATGTATAATTTTTCAAGACCATCATAGCAATTAGAGGTTGCTAGGTCATAGGTTTATTGATGCCGCGAAGAGGCATGCATGCGGAGAGAAGATGAAGCACATATAATGTTCGTGCATAGACTGCAATAATGTTGTTATATTTGCTGACACGGAACATATCATTTGTCATTTGGTTTTGTCAAGGTTGCATACAGTGTTTTATTGATTTGGACCAAACATGGGAAGGGCAATTCTACATCTTATGCATTTGGCAACCCAATCAGCACACTATCGAGGGACCAAATATGGATTCCGAGAAACCAAATATGGCTTCCAAGGGACAACATTACTGTCCACAAATAGATCATATTATGTTGAATGTCGCTGATGATTTCATTAGCGGCAAAGGTGGTGACGTAGAGGATGATTACCATGTCGATGAGAACGAACAAGTGGAATTCTTCACGGCATTACTGAAGCACTGTTCAGAGCCCACAATATTCCTTGTGAAAGGTATGGAGGCCTTGAGGACTATAGCGAAAGAGCCTTTGTATGAAGAGTCTAAGTGTTGTATCAAAGAGTACGCAATATTGTGATTTGTTCTTCAGTTATTGATGCTGAAAGCTCAATGCGGTTGGTCTAATGCTACCCTCAACAAGTTATTGTGTCTTCTAGCAAATCTCCTTCTAGAGGAGAACAAAATGTGTGCTAATACCTACCATGCGAAGAAGCTTATTATTCCACTGACTATGGGTGTTCAAAAAAATTCACGCGTGTAGGAATGATTGTATCATATACTACATTAAGGATTATGAAGACTTATAGAGTTGCCCAAATTACAGTGCTAGTAGGTACAAGACTAATAAAGATTGTCAGGAGGAAGAGAACGGAGCCTATGTTTCAAATTAAAACGGGTGAAACGAAAGAACAAGGAGAGTTCAAAACACACTTACCCCAAAGAAGAAGTTGTCTCTTACGCACAGAGATGGATTCATGCTTTGGTGATGTGGTACCTCCCCATGATTGATTACTTGAGGTTTTTGTTCACATGCCCTAAGGATGACGAACTTATGTGTTGGCATGCTTCTGATGAGTGCAAGAAAGATAATGGAAAGCTTCGACATCCAGCCAATGTCCAGCAGTGGAAAATTTTAAATGACACATACTCAGAATTTGCTAAAGAATCGACGAATGTAATGTTCACTTTGAGTGCTAATAGGATGAATCCTTTTCACGATAGGAGAAGCAAGCACAACATATGGTTAGTAATACTGACCATCTACAACCTTCCTTCATAGTTGTGTCAAAACCGAAAGTACCTTTTGCTAACCATTCTTATATCTAGATCTACACAATCTTATATAGTGTCGATATGGATGTATTTTTTGGAGTCTTTGATGGAAGACATAAAAAACTATGGGAAGAGAAGATCAAAATGTGGGACAAGTTCCCAAAGTAGCACCACACTAAGAGCAATTATTTTTGTTATCATCAATGATTGTACGTGGCTCTCTTTTTATTGTTAGACCAATCCAAAGGTAAGGCTAGATGTGTAGTATGCCTAAATGGAACATCTTTCCATTTTTGTTACCAACAATGACCACCGAAATCGAGTGGATTTGAGCATTCGGTGAACCAAACCAAACAACCATAAGCATTCAGACAATTTTGAGTGCCAAGACATCTCTATTCATGTGAAACCTTAATTCCTAAGCATAGAAAAATAGAACTTGGCACCAAGTGATAAGGGAGAGATGAAACTCATCATATATGGGAGGAGTGTCCCCAAATTTCCTTGGTCTTGGTGCCATTGTCCACATTTGTTGTTGAAAGGTCCTAATGGCTAGAGGGGGGTGAATAGCCTATTAAGAAATTTCTACAACAACACTTAACAAACCGGTTAGATAAATATAAGGCGAAGCGAGTGTTGTGCTAGCCTACTAAAAATGCAAGCCACCGACCACAATTCTAGTTATATAGTCTCTATCCACACAATGGCTATGTCACTACACTAAGTTAGTGTGCTCTTAAAGGCTAACTAAAGAGCCACACTAACCAAACTAACAAGCTCTCACGACTAGCTACACTAAAGAGCTTGACAACTACTTTGCGGTAATGTAAAAGAGAGAGAGAGCAAGATAGTTATACCGCTGAGTCGAGGAATGAACCAATCAATCACAAGAATGAATACCAATGAAGACCAATCACCTCAGAATCAAATGATGACACAAAGATTTTTTACCGAGGTTCACTTGTTTGCCGGCAAGCTAGTCCTTGTTGTGGCGATTCACTCACTTGGAGGTTCACGCGCTAATTGACGTCACACGCCAAACTCTCAATAGGGTGCCACACAACCAACACAAGATGAGGATCACACAAGCCACGAGCAATTTACTAGAGTATCTTTTGGCTCTGCGCCGAGGAAAGGTCAAGAACCCCTCATAATCACCACAATTGGAGCCGGAGACAATCACCAACCTCCACTCAATGATCCTCACTGCTCCAAGCTGTCTAGGTGGCGGCAACCACCAAGAGTAACAAGAGAATCCCACAGCGAAACACGAACACCAAGTGCCTCTAGATGCAAACACTCAAGCAATGCACTTGGATTCACTCCCAATCTCACAAAGATGATGAATCAATGATGGAGATGAGTGGGAGGGCTTTAGCTAAGCTCACAAGGTTGCTATGTCAATGCAAATAGCTAATATAGTGAGCTTGAGCCGGCCAAACAATATTTATAGACACCTCCAAATAATAGAGCCGTTGGCTCAATTATTGGGCTGACTGTGGGACGACCGGATGCATAGGTCGTGTGCACCGGATGCGTCCGGTGTGGTGACCGCCATGTGTCCCTTTCAAATTGTTTAGTCATTCACGCCCAACGGCTAATACTACGTGATCGGACGCGCTGTTAGAAAACTACTGGACGTGGGAGACGCAGCGTCCGGTCGAGTCCAAAGAGCTCCCAGAGCCACTCTGGGCCGACCGGACACGTCTGGTCACACCGGACTAGACGCGGAAGACGCAGCGTTTGATCGAGTCTAGAGAGCTCCTAGAGCCGCTCTGGGCTGACCGGACGCGTCCGATCACATCGGACCGGATGCTCCCAGCATCCGATCAATCATTGCGCTGAAAACCCGAGACTTGCTGGTTCACACCGGACGCGTCCGGTTGCTCTCTGCTATCCTGCTTTGGGCTATATCACTCTGACCTGACGCGGAACAGTAACTTGTCAGCGTCCGGTCACTCCACTAAGCCAGAGTCCGGTCACCTCATCATGATCTTCACCGTTGCTTCACCACTTGGAATAATGCTACCTATCTCATGATCACCTAGATGAACTAGGTTAGCACTTAGGGTTTCATCAATTCACCAAAACCAAACTAGAGATTTCAATCTCCCATTTTTTGGTAATTAATGACAACCCTTACACAAAGATATGAATTGAAATTTAATTGAATCCATGTTGCTTGCCCAAGCATATTTACCATGTGTAAAAGGATATGGATAAGTTTCATGAACCCCAAATGGTAGCAATTGCTCCCTCTACATATGTGCTAAGAGTTTGGATAGTAGCTTGCACATATGTTTAGATAGGAAATGTAGGAGTCAATGTCTACCAAATGATGCTAAGGTATAAGAGATAGACCTTTGAAGCGTGATACTAATCGGAGTACACCAATATACCATCTTTAGCACCATGAGTAACTAGACATCCACAAAAAAACTAGAATACCCCGTGAGATCAACATTAGAAGTAAGGGTCTAGTTTTCATAATATGAGCATGAGTCTAGTTACTTAACCTATTCATGCTAATTTTTCATTTCATCATTCAAACCTACAACTAGCATACACCACATAAGCATGGATATTGAAAATTAAAACTTGTGCCATGCAAGCAAATATATGAAATGCACATTCAAATGCATCCACTAAGTTTATGAGCTTGCTCCCCCTACTTGTGTGCTTAAAATTTTAATTGATCTCCTTCCTTTGTCATATCTCTCCTCCTATGTCAATTTCTCCCCTTTGTTATCTTTTCACTATCTTTGTACACTATCTCTCCCCCTTTGTCATCAATGACCACAAAGGTTCAAAATGTAGAAGGTTGAGATTATCAATGTCAATCAATGGGGTGAGGATCATTTTCTCAAATTTTGTTCAATCTAGAATACTTGCCAAAGATATTTAACTCGGTTTGATCCAAGGACAAACTTCTTCACACCTTCAAATAAGGGTTATCTTGTACCATGTTGAGTGAAACACTTATACCTTATTTTCTAGATCAAACACTAGGTTTACAAGCCCACAAACATGTCATATGCTACCACTAGACCAAATTAAGCATAGAAGCAATAGTGGTACCATACAAACATCAAAATCATTTGATTTCATGAATGAGCCTATCAAATGTGAAAAATGACTAGATGCACTAAACATATCCTTAGCAAGGATGCATGCCATGCCAATCAACTTTTACCTTGGATTGCTCGAATGAGAGGCATGTCATAAAAGTGGGGAGTGCATCAACACATATTTGAGAAATCTAATATGTTCAACTCATTCCTTAGCTTGCAAAACCTTTTCTCATCTAATGGTTTGGTGAATATATCGGCAAGTTGATCTTTGGTGCCTACACTCTCAATGCAAATGTCCCTTTTTTGTTGGTGATCTCTTATGAAATGGTGTCGGACATCAATGTGCTTTGTTCTTGCATGTTGAACCGGATTGTTGGTTAACTTGATTGCACTCTCATTGTCACATAGCAATGGCACTTTCTTGAACTTGATTCCAAAGTCATTCAAGGTGGCCTTCATCCAAAGTATTTGTGCACAACAACTACAGGCGGATATGTATTCGGCTTCGGCGGTTGATAATGCAACACTGTTTTGCTTCTTTGATGACCATGAAATAAGTGATCTTCCCAACAATTGACATGTGCCCGAGGTGCTCTTTCTTTTAACCTTGCATCCCGCATAATCCGAGTTGGAGTAACCAACTAGCTCAAATTTTGCTCCTTTGGGATACCATAAACCAACATTTTATGTATGCTTTAAGTACCTCAATATTCTTTTTGTAGCCTTCAAATGACTTTCTCTTGGTGAGGCTTGAAATCTTGCACACATACATATACTAAATATGACATCTGGCCTTGATGCGGTCATATAGAGTAAGCTTCCAATCATAGACCGATACAGTTTTTGATCCACCATATTGCCACTTGCATCACTATCCAAGTTGCCATTTGTCCCCATTGGTGTACTAATGGCTTTGCTATCACTCCTGCTAAACTTCTTGAGCATGTCTTTGATGTACTTGTCTTAACTCACAAATGTACCATTTTTCAATTGCTTGATTTGAAGACCAAGGAAGTAACTTAACTCTCCAATCATGGATATTTCAAACTCATTAGCCATCATCTTTCCAATCTCTTCATAAAAGTCTTGATTGGTTGATCCAAATATAATGTCATCAACATAGATTTGTAACACAAATAAGTCTTTGCCAATCTTTTTGGTGAAAAGAGTGGTGTCAACCTTTCCCATCATGAACCCTTTAGAGAGTAGGAAGTCCCTCAATCTCTCATACCATGCTCAAGGTGCTTGCTTCAAGCCATATAATGCCTTCTTCAACTTGTACACATGGTCGGGCTTCTTGTCATCTTCAAAATCGGGAGGTTGCTCAACATATACTTCTTCATTGATGTAACCATTGAGAAATGCACTCTTGACATCTATTTGATAGAGCTTGATGTTGTGGGCACAAGCATAGGCTAATAAGATTCTAATTGCTTCTAATCTAGCAACCGGGGCATATGTTTCTCCAAAGTCAAGACCTTCAACTTATGTATATCCTTGTGCTACCAATTTTGCTTTGTTCCTTACTACTATCCCATCTTGATCTTGCTTGTTTCTAAAGACCCATTTGGTTCCAATCACATTGTGTCCCTTTGGTCTCTCTACCAGTTCCCATACTTGATTTCTTGTGAAGTTATTCAATTCTTCATGCATAGCATTCACCCAATCAACATCCTTCAATGCTTCATCTATCTTATTTGATTCAATGGATGACACAAATAAAAAATGCTCATAAAATGAAGCTAATCTTGATCTAGTTTGCACACCTCTTAAAATATCACTAATGATTGTGTCCAATGGATGATCCCTTGCAATATTGGTTGGTTGGAGTATTGGAACTTGATTGCTTGCACTTGCTTGATCATTGGATTGAGATGATGCACTAGCCACTTGATCTTGTTCATAATCATGAGAGCCACTTGTACTAGCTTGATTTGTATCATCTTGCACATTTGAGTTAGGGAGCACTTGCACTTGATCATCTTCATCATCATTCATTTGCCTAGGCCTCAATTCATTAACATCTATGTTCTTCATGGCATTTGAAAGTTGAATGCCTCTAACATCTTCCAAGTTCTCATTCTCTTCTTGTGAACCCTTGGTTTCATCAAATTCAACATCATAAACTTACTCTAGAGCACCACTATCCAAATTCCAAACTCTATATGCTTTGCTTGTAGTGGAATAACCAAGTAGGAATCCTTCATCACATTTCTTGTCAAACTTGCCCAATCTATTGCCTTTCTTTAAGATATAGCATTTGCAACCAAAGACTAAAAAATATGCAATATTGGGCTTTCTACCATTCAAGAGCTCATATGGTGTCTTCTCTTTCAATGGGTGACAATAGAGGCGGTTGCTACAATAGCAAGCCATGTTGATAGCTTTGGCCCAAAAAGATTGACTCACATTGTACTCACTAAGCATAAACTTTGCCATTTCAATAAGTGTTCTATTTTTCCTCTCAACAAGGCCATTTGATTGTGGAGTGTACTTGATCGAGAATTGATGTCTAATTCCAAATTCATCACATAGCTCATCAATTCTAGTGTTCTTGAACTCAGTACCATTGTCACTTCTAACTCTTTTGATGGTTGTTTTAAACTCATTGTGAATGCCCTTGACAAATGATTTGAATGTTGCAAACACATCACTTTTGTCCATTAGAAAGAATACCCAAGTGTATCTAGTATAATCATCCACTATCACAAAGCCATATTTGTTACCACCAATGCTAGTGTATTGAGTTGGCCTAAACAAATCCATGTGCAACAACTCAAATGCTTTACTAGTGCTCATCATGCTTTTCTTAGGATGGGTGTTTCCAATTTGTTTGCCGGCTTGACAAGAGCTACAAAGCTTATCCTTATCAAACACTACATCTTTCAAGCCTCTAACCAAGTCATGCTTAACCAATCTATTCAATTGTTTCATTCCAATATGACCAAGCCTTCTATGCCATAACCAATCCATGCTAGACTTAGTGAACAAACGTGTAGATAGTTGAGCTTCACTAGCATTGAAATCAACCAAGTATAGATTCTCATATCTAAAGCCTTTGAAGATCAAGTTAGAGCCATCTACACTTATAATTTCTACACCATATACCCTAAATATGCATTTGAATCTAAGATCACACAATTGAGCCACGGATAGCAAATTAAAGTTCAAGCTCTCTATTAGCAACACATTGGATATGCTTATGTCATTGGATATTGCAATCTTACCAAGCCCTTTAACCCTGCCTTTGCCATTGTCACCAAATATGATACTATCATAACCATCATTGCCATTGGTATTGATTGAGTTGAACATTCTTGTATCACCGGTCATGTGTTGAGTGCACCCACTATCAAGAACCCAATGCCTTCCTCAGGCTTTGTAATTGACCTACAAAAGAAAATCAATTCTTTTTAGGTACACAAACTTGCTTGGGTCCTTAAAGGTTAGTCACTAAGCTCTTTGGTACCCAAATGGCTTTCTTCTTTAAGCCCATCCATGGTGCACCAATGAACTTAGCCTTTACACCATTTGCACCTTTAGTGAGCACATAGAAAGAATTAATCTTAATAGAGGATACATTAGCATTTTTGCTCTTGTTCTTGCACTCATGCTCTTTATGACCAACTTGCTTGCAACTAGTGCAAAACCGACCATTGTTCTTCATAAAACTAGTCTTGTGAAGAGCAAAGGTCGCCTTGCCTTTCTTAGAGGTATAGCCCAATCCCTCTTTGTAGAGAAAAACTCTTTGGCTACCCAAGCACATAAGCATGCGGTCCTCACCACCATAGGCCTTAGCCAAGGTGTGAGTGAACTCATTGACCTCCTTCTTGAGGGTCTCATTCTCAACCATTCGTGGGGCATCACAAGTGAAACCACCACTACTAGATGAGGTGAAAGTAGAAGTGCTATAAGAAGGGTTAGTGGGAGCAACAATGATAGGCTTATATAATGATTCATCAACTAAGTCACAAGTTAAGCCTACATTACATGTCTTAACATGCTTATTCATATTTTTTTCATCAAGCAAAGAGGAATGAGCTTTTTCAAGCTTCTTGTGAGCCTTGCCAAGCTTCTCATGGGCTTCCTCTAGCCTCTCATAAGATGCATTGAGCTCATCAAAGGCTTGCTTAAGGGCTTTTAGTTCCTTACGCAAGCTTTTGCATTCCCTTCTCTTAATGTCAAAGTGTTCCTTAGCATCATCTAGCATGTCAAGTAATTCATCCTTGGTTCATCATCATCACTATCACTTTCATTTTCATTATCATGTTCCTCATCACTTCCATCATCATAAGTTTATACCTTAGTGGCCTTAGCCATGAAGCATGATGGAATGTCGAAGAGAGAAGACTTCTCATTGATAACAATGCTTGGAAGTGCCTTCTTCTTGGTGGTCTTGTCATCATCACTATCATCATCATCACTTGAGGAAGCATCACTATCCCAAGTGACCACATATGAACGACCCTTCTTCTTCTCCTTGAAGGTCATTTTGTCCTTCTTCTCTTTCTTTTCCTTCTTGTCCTTCTTGTTCTTCTTGTTGTCATCATTGTCACTATTGTAGGGGCATTGAGCAATAAAATGATCTTTGCTTTCGCAATTGAAGTACCTTCTCGACTCTTCCTTGTTCTTGGATGAAGATTTCTTGCTTCTAGCATGGTAGCCCTTCTTCATCATGAACTTGCCAAATCTCTTAACAAAGAGAGCCATCTTCTCATCATCTATCTCATCAAAGCTCAAGTCTTCATCTTCACTTGATGATTCTTGCTTTGCCTTGCCCTTGGATGATGTGGCCTTGAATGCCACACTCTTCTTCTTCTTCTTCTCATCTTTCTTCTTTTTTTCTTCCTTCTCATCATCATCTCTAAATGTATCATCGGTCATTATATCTCCCAACACTTGGTTTGGTGTCATAGTGTCCAAACCACTCCTCACTAGAATAGTGACCAATGTGCCAAATCTTGAGGGTAAACATCTCAAGAACTTATGGGAGAATTCCTTGTCCTTCACCTCTTCTCCAAGTGCTTTGAGATCATTGATAAGCACTTGAAGCCTATGGAACATCTCCGGCACACTCTCATCCTCCTTCATCTTAAAGCTTACAAACTTCTCCTTGAGAATGTATGCCTTTGCACCCTTCATGGCTTGAGTGCCCTCAAATAATTCCTCCAACTTCTTCCATGCCTCATGAGCTCTCTCAATGTTCTTAATTTACTCAAATGTTCTCTCATCCAAAGCATCATGGATGGCACGAAGAGCAATGTCATTATTTTGGAGTAGCATCTCTTCGGCGGCGGTGGGAGGCTCTTCATCATCAATCTCAATCTTGGTCTCTACCACCTTCTAAACCTTCCTATTAATTGACTTGATATATATTGTCATCTTAGCCTTCCAATAGGAATAGTTGGAGCCATCAAATTAGGGTGGCTTCTTGGTGTCGTTGATTTGAGCCATTTTGACACCGAAGGTTGTTAAGACTCAAATCACGGTGACCATGGCTCTGATACCACTTGAAAGGTCCTAATGGCTAGGGGGGGTGAATAGCCTATTAAGAAATTTCTATAACAACACTTAATAAACCGGTTAGATAAATATGAGGCGAACCGAGTGTTGCGCTAGCCTACTAAAAATATAAGCCACATACCATAATTCTAGTTTATATAGTGTCTATCGACACAATGGCTATGTCACTATACTAAGTTAGTGTGCTCTCAAAGGTTAACTAAAGAGCCACACTAACCAAACTAACAAGCTCTCACGACTAGCTACACTAAAGAGCTTGACAACTAGTTTGCGGTAATGTAAAGAGAGAGAGAGCAAGATGGTTATACCGCCGAGTCGAGGAATGAACCAATCAATCACAAGAATGAATACCAATGAAGACCAGCCACTTCGGAATCAAATGATGACACAAAGATTTTTTTATCGAGGTTCACTTGCTTGCCGGTAAGCTAGTCCTCGTTGTGGCGATTCACTCACTTGGAGGTTCACGCACTAATTGGCATCACATGCCAAACTCTCAATAGGGTGTCACACAACCAACACAAGATGAGGATCACACAAGCCATGAGCAATTTACTAGAGTACCTTTTGGCTCTCCGTTGAGGAAAGGTCAAGAACCCCTCACAATCACCACGATCAGAGCCGGAGACAATCACCAGCCTTCGCTCGATGATCCTCGCTGCTCCAAGCCATCTAGGTGGCAGCAACCACCAAGAGTAACAAGAGAATCCCTCAGTGAAACACAAACACCAAGTGCCTCTAGATGCAAACACTCAAGCAATGCACTTGGATTCACTCCCAATCTCACAAAGATGATGAATCAATGATGGAGATGAGTGGGAGGGATTTGGCTTAGCTCACAAGGTTGCTATGTCAATGCAAATGGCCAAGAGAGTGAGCTTGAGCTGGCCAAACGATATTTATAGACACCCCAAACAATAGAGCCGTTGGCTCAATTATTGGGATGACTGTGGGACGACCGGACGCACAGGTCGTGTGCACCGGACGCGTCTGGTGTGGTGACCGAACGCGTTCGGTCGCAGCCAGACCACCACGTGTCCCTTTCAAATTGTTTAGCCATTCACGCCCAACGGCTAATACTACGTGATCGGACGCGCTGTTAGAAAATGACCGGACACACCGGACCGGATGTTCCTAGCGTCCGATCAATTATTGCGCTAAAAACCCGAGACTTGCTAGGTCACATGGAGACCGGACGCGTCCGGTCGCTCTCTGCAATCCTGCTTCAGGCTATATCACTCTGACCTGACGCTGAACAGTAACTCGTCAGCGTTCGGTTACTCCACTAAGCCAGAGTCCGGTCACCTCGGCAACTCTACCTGCGCCTGGCCAGAATACCGGACGTGTCTGGTCATGTCAGGAACACTGCCGCCTGAGACAGTGCATCCGGTACGCATGTCGGACGTGTCCGGTCACCCCGTGACCAGCGCAATCAACTCCTTTTCAACTCTATCTTATTTACTCTTGCTCAAATGTGCCAACCACCAAGTGTATCACCTTGTGCATATGTGTTAGAATATTTTCACAAATGTTTTCAAGAGTGTTAGCACTCCACTAGATCCTAAATGCATATGCAATGAGTTAGAACATCTAGTGGCACTTTGATAATCGTATTTCGATACGAGTTTCACCCCTCTTAATAGTACGACTATCAATCCTAAATGTGATCACACTCGCTAAGTGTCTCGATCACTAAACCGAAAAGCTCCTATCAATTTCACCTTTGCCTTGAGCTTTTTATTTTTCTCTTACTTCTTTTCCAAGTCCAAGCACTTGATCATCACCATGGCATCACCATCATCAAGCCATGATCTTCATTTGCTTCACCACTTGGAGTAAGTGCTACCTATCTCATAATCACTTTAATAAACTAGGTTAGCACTTAGGGTTTCATTAATTCACCAAAACCAAATTAGAGCTTTTAGTTGTGCTGGATTCTTCATCACCCCACAGGTGTATGTGATGCTACCATGTTTCTAGACATGTCGTCGCCCTAGCAGGGATGCTTTATCACCGTACACTACAGATGCATTGCCGCACCCTCGTGGCCCCAACTATCGTTGTTGGACCGCTAGAGTCACGACTCCTATCATCTCCTATGCCATGGCGAACAGAGAGAACAAGACGACAACGCACCGAGGACGCACTGAATTGGGACTAAGAAAGGACAAAGAAAAGGATAATAGTTTTCTTTACATATTATGTTTCCCATTCCCAACTGCACACACCAAGTGCATTCTACGTGAATCCATTCCACGTTGGCACTATAGGGTCCGTTTAGTAGAGCTTCTACTCTAGACTCTCTATCGAAGTTGATTCTTTGGGATAAGTGATTCTCTGGTTGATAATGTTTCTCTATGGTCATAGAGAAACATTATCAATCAGAGAATTACTTATGATCCATTATGTGTGTGTGGAGTGGATCATAAGATCCTACTTATTTTAGCTCTGATCCTGTTAGTTTATTTTAGACAATCACTTTATAAAATCAGCACAAAATCACTTCTCAGTAAAAGAAATCTTGTTTGCAAACAATTTTTTTTTGGTGAACCTAGATGATACTACGGGTACTCCTGAAATATAATGGATTTAAGTTTGTCCTAAGTCAATCAAACTATGTTAAATTTGATAAAATTTATAGAGGAGTATTAACATCTACCACATTAAAGAGGTACATGAAAAATGGGTTTTGCTACGGTACTCCTAAATAACTGTAGACCATCAATATGGATGGCTATAATCACATAGGTAATAGGAAAAAAATATTTTTTATTTTAAGAAATAGAAAGGTAAACTAAATTTAAGTAAAATATCTATAAATTAGATCTAACATGCATGCAAACATGCAAACACATATAGATGGTTCTCAACAAAACATGTAACGTTTTTTAATTAATTGATCTATGCCGATGGTTCCCAACATAACATATAACATTTTTTAATTCATTGATCTACGTGGAGTTGTAATTTATCCCATGATGCTAAACTTAAGTTGTATTTTTTTCTTGAATGTGATAAATACAGAGGTGTATTTAAGTTATTTATTTAAATTGAAAAATGAAGATGTATTTTTTCCGACTAAAAAAACGTGAATGTGTTGGTAAGGGACGTCAGACTTGAACGTGTTGGTATTTAAAATATTTATTTATTTGTTTTGTGTGCTAGGCAAGGTCTTGCGTTGAACGTGAATTTCTTGAACCGGGTCTAGCAGCATGTTGTACGGGTGCACTCCATTAGGCCGTCTCCAACAGCGCAGGCAAAGGATGACCCAAACACAAAATACATCATGCACAATGTTTTGCGTCTCAAAATCACGCTCCAACGGAGGACGTAAACAAGGCAGCCATTTTGCGTAGCAGCCGAGTCGGCAGGCAAAAAAGCATCGTCGTTCTCGTCGGCGCAAAACACTACAGAGAGAGAGGGAGGAGCGACCGACGCCGGGGCCTGGCACAGGGGCGGGGCCGATGGAGGTCGGTGGAGGCGCGACTGCCGTCGTGGAGTCCGAATCCGCCCGGCCGCCATCGGAGGGAGTAGGGGTAGGCGGCATCGGGTAGGGGAGGAGCTGCAGCGGCCATTGGAGGGAGCATGGGAGGGGTTACGGTCGCCGTCGGAGGGTGAAGGGGCAGGCGGCGTCGGGCAGGGTAGGATAGGGGCCGCGGCTACCGTCGTGGACGCCAGACGGAGCAGGGGCTGCGGTCGCTGATATAGGTCGGTGGGAGCAGGGATAGGTGGCGTCGGGCAGGGGAGGGAGGATCTCGCCGGCGAGGTCGACCTACGGTGGAGCAATGCCGCCGGCAAGGGCCGCTCGCCGCCCGCGGAGAAGAGCGCCGCCGGCGCGAACGCGGTGAGGCTAGGGCCGGAGCTCGCCTGCACGGTGGCGGTGGGTCTAGATCTCGCAGGGCACAGCGACGCCAGGGCCGGAGCTTGCCCGCACGGTGGCGCCGGATCCAGAACTCGCGCTGTGAAGCTAGCTCGCACAGCGACGGCCACCCCGGACCAAGCTCCTCTTCTTCCTCAAAGCCGGTAGCCACTCTCTTCTTCCTCAAGCTCCTCCTCGGACGATGGCGAGGCGGACCTGCGACGGGGCGCGGCTAGGCGGGACCACGGTGGGGAGCCGCCGGCGCGATGAGGAGTGGCCGGCGCATCGAGGAGCGAGCGGCGCTCGGCCTTCTGCGTTGGACTTTTGCGTCCGTTGTTGGAAACGTGAAGTTTTGGATGCGCGAGCTTTTCTCTGTGCATGACCTATATGAATGAATGCGTCCCGTATTTGGGTTCGGGCTATTGGAGACAGTCTTAGTTTTATGGTAATGCCTAGCAGTAGGCGTCAGTCATTTTCGGGCCTGCGTGAACCGGCCGAACAGACATGCTTACTCTCTGCGTCTCCTTATTTTTCTCTCTCAAATTTCTCAAAAAAAATCTTCCTCTCTCAAAAATATCTCCCCATCGCTCTCGCCTATCACGTGCTACCGTGTCATGCGCTCGCTGCTGCCATCATCCCCGCAGCGCACCCCATCTCCCGCCGCATGGCTCCCCCCCTCCATCGTCGCGCCGTGCTCCATCCCCCGCCGTGCCAGCTGCTGCGCACCGTGCCCCGTCCCCCGCGGGCGCCGAGGTGCTACCGATGCCGCCGTTCCCCACCAGAAGGTCAACACCACTATCGACGACGTGGGCACTGCGATGCATGACCTAAGCAAGGAGATAATGCGATGAAAACGCATGTTGAAAGCGTATGTTTTAAGTGTTTTAGATGTTTCAGAGATATGTTGCAATTGTTTCATATGGATGTTGCAAAAGTAGATTGGGGATGTTGCATATGTTGGAAGTGTTTCAGAGGTTTGCTCAAAATGTTTCATCTATTCTAGACGTACGTTGCAAATGTTCTGATCTAGATGTTGCATATGTTTCACACATACGTTGCAACAATATGTTCCAAATGTTTCAACTATTTTAGTCTAATGTTGCAGTAAGTGTTTTCATGTTGCAAGTTACAAGTGGTTTATCTGGATGTTGCATATGTTTCATACATATGTTGGAAGTGTATGTTCCAGATGTTTTATCTGTTGCATACGTATGTTGCATTCAATTGTTTCATATTTCACATCTTTCATGTTGTTCGGAGAGTCAGGGGGAGCGGCGAGTGATGGTGGCACGATGCGGGTAGCGGGGAATGGGGCGCGGCGAGCTGGGGGTCGGCGGACGGGGCGCACGGCGCGTCAGTGTCCTATGGTTGAGGCGCGATGGGGGCGAGGTGCGAGTACGGGGTGGGCCGAACGGCCTCGAAACGGGGCAGATAGGGCGGACTGCGAGTGCGAGGTGAGTCCTCCAGACACACGAGAGCTGTGACTGGGCGGGGTGCGCGTGCGGGGCAGAAAAAATCAACGGACGGGGGCAGGCTATGCGGGCGTCCGGACGCACGCGTCCGTCCGGACTTCCGAACGCTAGCACCTCCGTTATGGCAACAACAAGCTTTCTTGGATAGCAGATATCTTGTATGTTTGGTTGGTTCCTTTTTACATTTTTTTCATTTTCTAAATATTTTAATTAATTAATAATTACTTCCTCCGTTCCAAATTATAATTTTATTGACTTTTTTGACTTCAAGTCTGACAGCTCGTCTTATTCAAAAAATTTGTACAAACATAGTCAAATTTAAGTCATTCTTGAAGAACTTTTGTTAATAAAGCAAGCCACAACAAAAGAAGTGATATTTAGCATAAATTTTCGAATAAGACGAGTGGTCAAACTTGAGATAAAAAAAGTCAAACGAACTATAAATTGGAACAGATTTAGTACTTCATTATTGCAAACACTTTCAAAATGAGGTGCTAAGATTTATTTGAGATCTTACCTCTTATAAGGTAAAGAGAGTACGTTAGCAAGACCCTTACAAATATATTTGATAATGTTCCAGCTATGTTAACTTAAAGTCCTACATTTTTTTCATCTTTTTTTATAAACGTGGTTAAGGTTTGTATAGTTTGATTTAAGATAAAACTAGGTCTCTTATATTTTATTGGGTCGAGGGAGTAACGGTTAGTGAAAAAAAGAGAGGGAGCTGTAGAGACGGTTGCAAAGAGGAAAGGAGTGGTATAAAAGCAACAATGGGAAAAGATTGAGAGATGCAGCGAGAAAAAGTAGGCAACGTAAACCTTTATTAGTGGACCAGAAACTAAGTCCATTACCCACGCAGCCACGGCCACGCTGGGTGGCCGCTGCTCGGCATTTGAAAACGAGAATCGACTTAGATCCGCTAATAATGGACCAAGGAATTGGCCCAGTAATCATTCAGGCCCGCGCCCAGCTGCCGGTGCCGCGACCACATCTCCCAATGGGTCCCCATCAAACAACCTCATCAGATCACGCCACTCAATCCTCACACATTTCTTCCTAAAAAAAAAAACTCAATCCTCACACATTGGCATTTGGCACATTGCTCTCTCAGTCTCTCCACGTCCTCTCGTGCCCACACGCGCAGGAACCGTTTGATCCCAATCGACGGCCAATGGCGGTACCCAAGGCCACGTTTAGATTGCAAGTTTTTTTACTCTCTCTCCATCACATTAAATCTTTGACATATGTATAGAGTATTAAATATAGATAAAAAAATAACTAATTACACAGTTTAATTATAAATTACAAGACGAATCTTTTGAGCCTAGCTAGACCATAATTAAACAATAATTATCAAATACAAACAAAAGTACTACAATGCCAAATACTCATTCCTAACCCAATCTAAACGAGGCCCAAGATCCGCAGCCTGTCTCGTGTGAGTGAGGGAGCGTCTGAGCTCGCCAGAAAAGGGTAGCCAGAGTCCCTGACAGTCTGACACCCGCAAGCCGCAAAGCGCAGCCTCGTTGCTACAGGAATGCTGAGAAATGTCTGACCTTGCCGGAAAGCGCAGCCTGCGCGGCGGCCGCAACTGCCACCGCAAGCACGTCAAGGACGGGTAGGTCCATCAGCCTCATCGCCGGTTTTTCAGGTAAAATCAGGTCAGGTCAACTCTTCTGTGTCCAACATCGAAGAAAGGAAGGAGGTGGCCGGCAATGGAGGATGCGGTGGCGGCGGACGGGAAGAGCGTGCTGCTGGGGCGGTACGAGCTGGGGCGGGTGCTGGGGCACGGCAACTTCGGGCGGGTGCACGCGGCGCGGGACCTGCGTACGGGCCGCGGCGTCGCGGTCAAGGTGGTGGCCAAGGACAAGCTGGAGCGCGCGGGCATGGCGGAGCAGATCAAGCGGGAGATCGCAGTCATGAAGATTGTGTCCCACCCCAACATCGTGGAGCTGCACGAGGTGATGGCCACCCGCTCCAAGATCTACCTCGCGCTCGAGCTCGTCCGCGGCGGGGAGCTCTTCTCCCGCATCGCGCGCGTGGGGCGGGTCCGGGAGGACGTCGCGCGCCGTTACTTCCGCCAGCTCGTCTCCGCGGTCGACTTCTGCCACGGCCGCGGGGTGTTCCACCGAGACCTCAAGCTCGAGAACCTGCTCCTCGACGAGGCAGGCAACCTCAAAGTGGCGGACTTCGGGCTCAGCGCGCTCGCCGGCCACGCACGCTCCGACGGGCTACTCCATACCGCCTGCGGCACGCCATCGTACGTCGCCCCCGAGGTGCTTGGCGGGAAGGGCTACGACGGCGCCAAGGCGGACCTCTGGTCCTGTGGCGTCATCCTCTACGTGCTCCTCGTCGGCAGCTTGCCGTTCCACGAGGACAACCTCATGGTCATGTACCGGAAGATGCAGCGCGGCGAGTTCCTCTGCCCGCCGTGGGTCTCAGCAGACGCCCGGAAGCTCATCGGCGGGCTGCTTGACCCCAACCCGAGCACTCGCATCACAGTCGCTCACCTCGTCGAGACGCCGTGGTACCAGAAGCCGTTGCCCGTCCTGCCGCCCCTCACCCTCAAGGAGCCAGCACCCGGGCCAACCCCGGACGCGCGCCACGCCAGCGCTGACGACGAGGAAGAGCCCGAGGTGCTGAACGCGTTCCACCTCATCTCTCTCTCGGAGGGCTTCGACCTGTCCCCGCTCTTCGACCAGGGCCGCGGCGTAGGGAGGTCCAGCGCGGGCGGCATCCGTTTCGCGACGCGTGAGGCCGCCAGCAGCGTGGTCTCCCGTCTGGAGTCGTTGGTCGCCGGCCGCGGAGCCAACATGCGCGTGACAAAGAGCGGCTCGCGGGGCGTCCGTTTGGAGGCCGTGTCGCGCGGGCGCACGGGGGCGCGGCTGGCAGTGGCCGCGGAGATCTTCAGCGTGGCGCCGTCGGTGCTCCTGGTGGACGTGAAGAAGGACGGTGGCGACACCATGGAGTACCGGTCGTTCTGTAGCGAGGAGCTCCGGCCGGCGCTCAAGGACATCGTCTGGGCCTCCGGCGAGGACACTCCGGGTGCCGCTTGATGTCGTCGCTGTCGTTCCTGCCACCATTATTGTCCTTGCCCATCCATCGCTGTTGGTGTCCGTGTAGGGGGGCGTGCATTATTGTTTGGTTCCGAAGTGATGTTTGCTTGTCGTCTGCCACTCGTAGTTGATGGTTTCTGTGCTTGGTGTACCTGCTGCTGGCAGTTGGCGTTGGCGCGCGCGGGCAAAGCAGAATCGGCGGGAACTAGCGCTCGTATCGTATCCTGCACGCCCATACCATGTCAGCTCTGAAAGAGTGTGAAGTGCGACCTACTGAACTGTGAAGTAGTACTAGTAGTACGAATGTATCAGAGTATATGATGTGCTTTGGAGTCACTTGTGTATGTATTCATTTATTGGAACGACTTGTATTTAAATTCAGGGCATGCTAATAAGGGCATCCGCAAGACCGCAATGCCGTAACGTGACATCTGTTAAAATAGCTACAATGTACTCACTCCGGCCTAGAACAGAAATCGTGATGTGATGCGTGTATCTCCAACTTTTTCAACTTTGACTAAATTTATAGAAAATACGTACAACATTAAATCTCTAAATAAATTTATTATGAAAATATATTCAACGATCTATGTAATGATACTAATTATGTATTATAAATATTAATATATATATATATATATATATAATTGGTCAAAATTTTAAAAAATATTGACTTCTCATTGAGCGAGAACAACTTTTATTTTGGACAGACGGAGTATAAGACTTGGATAAAAAAAAAGACGGGAGAGAGAGAGCGCGCGCGGTGCTGCACCTCAACGGTAGGAGGGAGTGGACGATGACAACGGGTTCTATAACAAGGAGTCCCTTCCTTACAAAGTCAGCATCACAATCTATAGAATCAGATCCAAAAAGTATAGAACTGGTTTTAAACCTCCCACTGTCTGACGCTCTAAATAGCTGAGAGCAGATTAGTGATTGCTAAATTTCAATAGTGAAATAATAAAAATACTCGCAGTTTATAGCATATGCCAATACAAATATCATGTTTGCTTAAATAATAAGAAGTTTTAGTTAATTACTATATTTAATGATAGAAAATCACAAAGAAGCATGTAAACGAATAAGACATAAAGAAGACACGTATAGACAAATTATCATTATTAAATACATTTTTATATCATTGTCCAAAAATCACTATCTTAACATTTTTATTTATCATTGGAATCATCCACATTGTCACTTGAATCATCCACATAGCAATAGCGGTCAACAACAACACTAGTGGCTTTTGCAATAAGAATGCTAACTGCAATAGAGGTCGCTAAGTTTCAACACGCTATCTATGGGTCCTCTAGTGGTAGAGGGCCGCTACCACCATTGCGGGCGCTACCAATGCTATTTAGTATTATGATTAAGGGGAAAGCTAAAGCATGTACTCCTATGTCGTTTTTGGAGTGTCCTATACTCAAACCATGATTCAAGGTGCGGTCATTCGATTGGTCACTTTGTGTTTGGATGAGTGATAGGTTTCTGCGAAAAAAGGATCGACGCGGAAAGTTTCGATTGAAATAGGATCTAAACAAGGAAGAGCACTTGCCATTCGTTGGTTATTAGAAGCATCCCAAAAGCCTCGATTTTTTATGTGGTCTCCCTTTTCCTTGTGTTAAAAGTGCCAACTTTTTAGTTTTCGTACTTGAATTCGGAATTGGCAAAACTTGCGATACCTCTCTGGTCAGCAATTGAAGTATGAGGTTCTAGGTGTTAGGGGCCTCTAGGCTACGTTGAGCTCCTTGAATAAATCATCAGGTTAGAAAGATGAAGGCGAAGCAGGTCGGTGCAGCAGTGGTGGTAGGCTAGAGGCGAGATGGCGAGGTAGCTAGGACATCAATGGTCGTAGCAGATGTAGTTATCAGGATCAAAATATTTGATAGGATTTTCTCGTTGTCGGGCCCCAACAGTCGTTCCAATTGAGACTTTTCAAACACGTCCCTCAAACTCCAAGACTCTCACTAAACCCTCCTCGGATCGTGGCACAAGCCCTTGGACCATCTCATCACCTGTTTGGAACCCAAACTTTATCCACTGATGAGAGACTCCAAACCATAGCCCTAGCTCCAACCCTTTCTTTGGCAATGAATGACCTTATCATGTCCATCCAGGCCTTGGCTCCACTTTCTTTTGGATAAGGACTCCAAATTCGTTTATCAGCTCTTTTAATCTTTTTCCCAATCAAGTTAAGTCAACTAGGGCCAACCCTGGTAAACTCTATAGTTGATTTAGTGAAATTCTCCATGATATCTCCCAAGAGATACTCTCCAACTCTCAAAAGGCTTAGATCAACTTCCTAGATGTCATTGAAGACCCCAATATCAATCCCTTTTCTCTAAATAAAAAATTCCCAAATTCAGTGTTCTATCGGACCGTCCACTGGATCATTTATTCAGCAGAATCAATTTGGATGAGCTATCTCTCACCGTTTTACTTTGCCCCCCACATGTCAGTTCGAATTGGAGATAACTCAACTGCTAGTTCATCACTCTCACACCCACTCCACTCACTCTCCACTCTCCCCCTCACTCTCCTCAAAGTGAAGAAAACAAGAACTAGAGAGAAAGAAAGAAAAGGAACAGAGAAAAGAAGAAAAAGGAAGATCAAGGAAGGCCAAGCGTCATCGTCCCAAGAAGGAGTTGAATATCACCCTCCCTGATCACCATCCTTGGGTGAGCTCAAGAAATCCCCTTTTTCTTCTCCTTGAAATCATGCCCTGAATCCTAACCCTTGATTTCTCCATGCATGCATGGATTGTTGGGGGCGAAACCTTGTGCCCGAAGGTTCACTGACAAAAACTCACCAATCATTTTGTGTAACTCATGAGCGTAGGTGTTTACACCAAAATTTGGAAGAAGAGTCACAGGGACTCGAAAGCTCCCAAGACCATGACATCAAGGAATCAATTGCGTGCAGATCGGAACCAACTAATTCGAATGCAGAACTAGAATCGGCTTTCTTCAGATAGCGCCAGCGGATAACGACGAAGGCTATGATCGGCGCCAGGACGAGACATGTTGGACTCTACAAAAAGAGAAAGATTAGAGTCCAAATTATCTTAAATTAGGAATGTTTTCTCTAGGGTCAAAAATTGTGACGAGTCGTGCTTAGACAGGAATCATATGCGGATCTCGGGTATAAATATCAAACCCCGGCTATTGTAAAGGACACACAATCAATCCAATATACAAGTCATTTACTTTTTCGGCTCTGGCCACCCCTTAGGAGTAGGAGTAGAGTAGATCTCAGTGAGTTCTTCGGCAAGTACGACTGCATCGATTCGGTCGACCTCCCCTGCTTGTTGTAAGTACCGTCATGGCTTATACCTTTGTTCGTACGGCTGCATCGATCCGGTCGACCTCCACTGCGACTCTGGTATAAGTTAGTTATCGATTCTTACCTAGTTCAAGTATGACTGCATCGATCCGGTCGACCCCCACTGCATGAACTAGATCAAGGTCAAGTTATCGGCTCTACCTTAAAATGTCAGTCTTTGGTAGATTCATTAAGTTACCAATATTGCTTATTGCTTTTATTATTTATCTAAATTACAGCAATATCACTCTGCCTGATTGGGATTGATCTAGATCGGCCTTATATCTTGTTTAGCCCATCGTTTGTTAATCTAAAACTGATCTAATCTATACATTGAATGATGAGTTACGTTTTATCGGCTGTTTTACATCAATCTTGATCGTGCATAGCGTGCGGTTAAAGCATGTTGCGTCTTGAGTAGATTTATTGGCTAGTGAAAACCGTTCCATGGCCTGTTATCATGGCCTGTGTGATTCTACCTCACACCCCACTGTTAGCACCGTGGAGTGGGGATTGTTATTTGGTAGATCTATTCCTGATAAGGCACGACTTTAACTCTGCGCTATGCCTGAATCGACTGTTTTAGCCGATATCGAGTGCCTTCATGAACAGTTCGCATCATGAGACCGTTGAAGTAAAGATAGGTTGAAAGATGTGTTAGCCCCATGATCTTATTATTGTATTACGGCCTGCATGATTCTGCCTCATGCCCCACTGATATTAGTAATGAGTTAGGGTCATCGAGTCTATTGTTATTTCTACGGCCTGCATGATTCTGCCTCATGCCCCACTGGTCATAGCGATAGATAAGATCTAACATGTTCATTAGATTTATCTTTATTAAATGGTTAAATGGTGTTGAATTGTTTCTTTATATAAAAAGGGGTTCAGTTACTTGTAATCATTGGCTTAGCATAAACCAATCATTGTTGACATCTTATTGCCATTGATTAATATTTGTTTGAATAACGACATTTATCTTGAATGATGACCTATTCTTCTTACACAACCCAATGAGCTTTAACCGATTTATTCTCACGAATATGCTGGAATCGACTATTTAGTCGATCTCCTTTCATATTGGCTCTCTGAGCCGCACATTCGGGACTGTCTGGCAACACCGGCATGTTTCGCCCTTAATTACTGATAAAATTTCTCTCCTTGTCAAATACAGGGTCAAATTGACTGGCTCGTCTTGGGAGGAGTGCACAGGATCGACCATCCCTGCGCTGAAGCTAGGCGGATCTACAGCTCCATCGAGCAGACCCTTCCAGCTTGCTACGTGTGTTCTCGGCACGGGATAAAAATTCTGTGTCGACACACGTTTCTGGCACGCCCGGTGGGACACCACAATCGTCATGGCGGTTCACAACAACAACGACATCCTTATGCTGCATTATGAAGATCTACCTGATGGGGATAAGGGTATCATCAGCAAAGCTACAGAAGAGTTTTAGAACAAATGTTTGTTGTCCTACACCAAAACACGTGATAAAACAATTGTTTAGAAATTTCCACTACCAAGAGTTCTACTACACGGGCAGACAGATACAACTGAAGATGAAGACATGCATTTCTTTAAGGAAGTTTTAGACAAATATGTTCGTGATGCCATATCAAGCCATAACGAAGCTTTCGTGGACATATTCCACAACGCCATGAGAGAGGCGATTCATGGGTTTCTAGTTGGTCAAGGTGGGTTGGCTTATTACAACATTCAAGATCCGTCGACCCAAGGGACTAGTCAAGTCGGTACCAGCCATCAAGAAGCAGCACCAGCTGGTAGTGGTGATGTCTAGACAGTTCAGGGTTCATCTGAACAGGCTTAAGGAACTACTACGAATCAGATACAGTATAATCCTGGACCGTCAATACAGCATGTGTAATAGCCGGCGGGGCAAAGTCAGAACCAGGTGATCAATTTTGGCACATTAGGCTACATACCATCGTCGGCTCAAAAAATAGCACCATCAATTCAAAGGATCCGTAGAGATATAGATCCTTATGTCTACAATCAGAGACTTCAAGCAGCAAGCCAGCAAAGGACCCAACAGATCAAGATTCCACAAGGGTATCACTATTGCATGGATTATAGCACCCTTCACATGATGCCAAATCCAGGATATCAAGGCACACAAGATTTCAATCCATAGATGGGTCAGCAGGTGTAGAGGAATCCAAATCCGCAAGCTGATGAATTATTGCTGAGGGTGACCGAGATGATGAAAAATCAGTTCGGTCAGAAACCAAAAGGGCTGACCTTTTCGTACAAACGCCCATATCCAGAATGATATGATTTGGTCGCTCTTTTCACAAATTACAGGCTCCTAGAATTCGCTAAGTTCACTGGCCAAGATAGTACAAGCACGATAGAACATATCAGTTGGTATCTTACACAATTGGGCGAAGCATCAGTTGAAGATGCCCATTGAGTTTGTTTCTTCTCCTTGTCCTTATCAGGCCAGCCTTCACTTGGTTTTCATCATTGCTCGTCAATAACATTGCCAATTAGGCTAACCTAGAGAAGAAGTTTCATACATATTTTTACACTAGGACTGGAGAAAAGAAAATTACCGATCTGACAACTATAAGACAGAAGACTAATGAATCAGGCACTGAATTTCTTCAGAGGTTCCGAGAAACTAGGAACTTGTGCTTCTCCTTAAACTTGGCTGATGATCAACTAGCTACTTTAGCTGTTCAAGGAAATGCTGCCGATGTGGAAAGAAAAGCTGCTGGGACAAGAATTTGACAACTTGGGTCAATTGGCTCAACGGGTAGCGGCGCTCAATAGCCAATTCCAGAGTATGCGCAGAGATACCCGGTTCTAGAAGAGTACCACAATAGCCGAAGCTTATGATCCATACTCAGTCGATGACAGCTATGAAGATGAAGAAGAAGAGGTTGCTGCGGCTGAATGGAATTGGGGCAAGAAGACAGTGATGGTGCCAAATCCTTGGGGAAGAGGAATCGAGGAGAGCTATGACTTTGATGTCACCAATTCAGATAAGCACTTCGATTTCTTGCTTGAGAAAGGGCAGATCAAGTTGTCCGATGGTCATGTCATGTTGCCCCCTGATCAGTTGAAGAATAAGAAGTTCTACAAGTTCTATAATGCCACTTCTCATTCCACTAATGAATGCAGAATCTTCAGACAACATATACAGAGGGCTATTCAGCAAGGGAGGCTCAAATTTGATACGCCTCGGAAGATGAAAGTTGATGATAATCCTTTCCTAGGAGATCAAAACATGGTTGATGCTAGGCTGATCAAAGGGAAGACTAAGGTCCTAACATCAACCAAATCAAAAGAAGCTGGAACAGTCGATCCCAAGATGCAAGTATCGGCTGACGAGTACAGAGAGATTAGAAAACATCACGCTAAGAAAAAGAGCCGATACGAGCAGGGGGAGACGTCGAAAGCAGGGACGACAAAGCCGCGAGTTACATCTCAGATTCTGTTAAATAAGTGGCAGCGGTAGAAGGAAAATGATTATCAGCATTGGTTAAAGGATCAAGAATACCAACGTCAACTAGAGAAAGAGAGATATGAAAGGAAACAAGCAGAATCACATTGGAATTGTCCTTTCTTCAGACATTGCTGGAATAAAGGTTTGAAGTTGCCTACTAGGCATGACTGTCCAAAATGCAACAATCAGTATTGGGAGTTTAGGCAATCTCAAACCAACCGCCGGTTTATCCATGCTCAAGATGCATATCATCATAATAACATGGATCGGCGCTTAAAAAATAAAAGTGTTCATGATCAGCTTGGAAAAAGAGTTGTTGACCAAGACTGGGCTGATTATGAAGAAGGCAACAAAAGAAAATATGTTTGGCAGGAAGGCCAATGGTGTCCAGGAGGTTTAACAAGAAGCCAGAAGAGAGGGGTGCAACGCCTAAGGAATAAAGAGATGGAACAGGCTCAGGCATCCGGTAAACCTCAGGTATGGCGTACCAAGCAAACAGCCAATAGAAAGCAACCATCGGCTAATGTCCAAATGGCTTTTCTATTGCCATCAGAATTCAGAGCTCCTACAAACCAAGAAGTTTATTCAGGTTTCGATGAATCAGAGTAGGAGGAGATAGTTGTCAAGTTAACGGTTGTACAACAAGCAATATTTGACAAACTAGTCAAGCATCGGCACTTAAAAGCTTTATATATGAAAGGTCTTATTGATGGAAAGCCGATGAACAAGATGTTAGTGGACGGAGGTGCTTCTATCAATCTTATGCCTTACACCACTTTTCATAAACTTGGCAAAGGACCAGGAGATCTAATGGAGACTGACATGATGCTTAAAGATTTTGGAGGTAATACGTTTAAGACCAAGGGGGCAATAAACGTCGAACTAACAATCGAAAGCAAGACTCTGCTCACCACATTCTTCATCATCGATGGAAAAGGGTCGTACAGTTTGTTCCTCGGTCGTGATTGGATTCATGTGAATTGATGTATACCATCGACCATGCATCAGTGTTTGATTCAATGGCATGGAGATGATGTCGAACTGGTTTGCGCTGATGAGTCCGTGAGCATCGCAACAGCCGATCTAGTCTTTTGGGAACTAGGAGACTTCGAATGTTTTTCTGGCAAGGCATGAGAAGGAGGCTTCATTAAGATCAGCAATGAAAGCCAATAGCCGATGCAAGTGATCGGCTCTGAGAGTTTGTTTTAGTAAAAAAATCACGGCTTCACGTCGGCCATTGGATTAAAGGAAAAATAAACATTGAGTCCTGGAGATGGGTTTAAGCTAACATATGTGGATGCTGAGTCAAATTATAAGTGCGATTCAAAGTTAATGGACTTCTTAAAGAGGTTCTATTTCGCTCAATAGGATGCTTAACCTGGGTTGATTAATCGTTTGACCTTTGATATGAAAAGTTCTGCGGTACGTTATCCTAACATCTGGTCAACATTTGATAGCCAATTCGTTCTCGGCTCTAATAGCCGATACCAGGAGGGTATCGGCTCTAGTTCAAAAAATAAAAATCTTCAAAGACAATAAAAGCCGATACGATATGTATCGCCTATAGAGCGAAAACAAAAGATAAAAATAGTTATACACAAGGGCATTGCACTAAGACAATCATGGAAAAGCAGAAGATTTCATTCATCAGATCGCCCTAAATACAACCTAATCGAAGACCCTGTTCACCACATCTTGAGCAGATGTAATGTCCACGATGGCCTCCGCCGCTATGGTGAAGTCTTCTATCGAGTCTTCATGTCCCTCAGGGCTGTCGCCAATCAGGAAGACAACCTCCATGGCGTGGAGGTCATGCCCGGTCTGGACCTGCGCCGCAGTTAGCGCCACAGACGCGCCGTGATGAACGCCGTGGAGGGCAATCTCCTGAACGTGGGCCGAGATGTCTTGGAGACAAGCGTCAATGAGAGAACCCCGAGCATTGACGGCGTCCGCGGCTGCGTTCGTAGCCAGTTGGAGAGACTCCAACTGCACCATTTGAGCTGGCAATTATAGAAGACTATCAAGACAAAGGCAGTGGAAACTAGAATAGAAACATTCATGGAACTCATCTTACCTGCTACCACGGCGTCAGACTCAGCCAGCTACGCTCAAACGGCATTGGCCTCCTCCTCAGCCGCATTAAGGGCCGCTTGGAAGACCCCTAGACGAATCTCAAGCTGGCAGTTGTTCTGAATCACCTCAGAATAGCAATCCTCGGCCGCCCTCCATTCTCGGAAGAAGCATCGGGCATCATCACCGTCATACGAGTTGGAAGAATCTGACGACGAAGCCGGCGCGGAAGATGCAGCATCAGCGGGTTTGCCGGTCCTAGGCAAAGGTCGAAGGCTGTCATTCACAACGAACCTATAGGTGAGTCAGAACAGATCATCATCATGAACAGAGGTTGCCAATCTCACCTCATGCATCGGAGATGCTGGTTCATCAGCATGTCCTCTTCCAGGATCTCCTCCGCCGTGCGCTTGCCTGAGTTGTCCTTGTTGGCCATGAGAGATGATTGGATCTACGGAAGGAAGAAAGAAAACCGCTACAGGGTTTCGACAGGCGAAAGAGAGCAAAAGAACAATGGCGGATGGAGATGTGTTTGAGGCCGAAGCCCTCGGCCGGTATTTGAAGACATGAAGCAAAGAGTTGGACGCCTCGGGACACGCAGTTAATCGAAGGCGAAACACCGCTTCACCAATGCCGAAGAGAATATGGCGCCAGATGACTGAGGATGGAAGATCGAAGGGCTCTCTTAATAAAGGTCGTGTTTTCAGACCTAAGTGGGATTAAGATCGGGAGTCTGAAATCGGCTATTTTCAAAAATCGGCTCTTTAGCCGAAATGGAGGTGATCAATCGACTGTGACGGTTCTTTAGCCTCTTGCCTGTTCAAGCTCCCCTTGGCCAAAAGGGTTTCACGATCAAACAAACTCCTCTGAGCCTATTTCACCTTCAGGACCTGATCTTCAAAAATGGAAAAGGGAGACAAGACTCTGGGGAAGGCTGGGAATCGATTGCCCTTGATGACCAAGGGCAAAAGAGCTGATGTGATCGCCTTATGAACTTGTGTATAGACACGATGCAGTGTTTCCTTGGGATGTTCAAACTGGATCAAGGCGTGTTATGTTGTAGAGTGATTTATCAGCCGAAGTCTACCAGAATCTTGTGATGGATGACTTAGAAGACTTGAGTTGCCTTCGGCTGTGCGCTCTTGAAAAACATTGAAGCCAATGAACCGAGGGTTGCAAAATATTACAATAAATGGTCAAGATTAAGCAATTCTATGAAGGAAACTTGGTCTGGAAAGCGAAATTGCCGATCGGGTCAAAAGGCAGTGAATTCAGCAAATGGTCACCTAACTGGGAAAGACCTTATCGGATCAAACGTTGCACGCCTGGTAACGCTTATATGTTGGAAATGCTGAGAGAGGAAAAAGAATTCGGCAGAGCAATCAAATGGGGAATATTTGAAGGAATATTGCCCTAACGTTTGGATTAATACTTGGCAACCAACTTGCTCAGTTGATGGCTCTAATAGCCGATACTAGAAGGGTATCGCTTCTAGTACGAAAATAAACCCAAAGGGGTAAAAAGCCAGTACAATGCATATCGCCCGCAGAAGCAAAAGCAAACACGGGAAAGGTGATGCATATGGTATAAAGTACGAGGCAAAAGGAAAATCACTGAATACGGAGAAATTATTTGCTAATATCACCTATTACAAACTACGGGCCGAAAAAAACTTTGGCTACTATATCATCGGCCTTGGAGATAAAGGCTACAGAGTTAGCAGCGCTGAAGATATCCTCGATCAGGCGTTCACAATCCTTAGGGTGCGCTGTGACCGGAAAGCCATGGGGAAGGAACCAAAGTTCGTGGCCGGAATGGGCTTGTGCATAAGCCAACGCCATGGCAGCACCAAGGCAGATGCCATGCAAAGCGATCTCCCTAACGTGATTCGGGATGTCGTGCAAGCGAACCATCGGGACGACATCTCTAGCGTTGACGAATCCCGCCGCGTGCTCCGCAGCCAATCGGAGGCTCTCCAGTTGGACAGACAAATCTAAAAAGATTCAAAGGGGAGATGATTAGAATCTTGAGGATAAAATTGAAAGAAAGCAAAGGTTATGATAGATATCTCACCCGTGATTCTGGCCTCGGCCTTGGCCAACCTATCCTCCACTGAATTGGCCTCAGGAGGTGATCGACATAGAACTGTGGCCATAGTCGATTCTGGAAAAGAGAGGCATTCAGCAAGACCCGAGCCATGCTGGTCAATGGAGGCAAGCAGATCGTCATTGTCAATCCGCCTCCTTTAGTAACAAGGGAGCTGATGATGAGCTGTTGACGAAGAGGGCCCTAAAGGCCGAACGAAGTTGGCCCTATCCCCCGAGGCAGTTGGGGCATCACGAATTATACCCTCCTAATGATGAAGGTGCTGATGCGATGATGCAGGTCCGATGAGGGCCTTCTTAGGAAACCTCTTGCTATTCTCCATAACCTCAAGATCTATGGAAAAGTAGGAACTATGTTGAGGACACGGAAGGTTTGAAATGAAGCGAGCTGTTTTTTGATCCCTAGCCGTGGTCCGTATATGTAGCCCGGGAAGGCGAGGACATAGATTTCGCCGAGGATGTGGGAATGAAACCAGATACAGAAACGGATCGACGCTCTAGAAATTCAGAGGACAGATAACGAGGAGGTAACAAATTCGGACTTATTGTTTCCCCAAGTTGCAGAATATTATGGGATGGATGCAAAAGATTTACATTGATCAATGATCAACCCAAGATTACTTTGGATTGAAGGGAGTTCGAATCCCCACAGGGCCGAAAGTTATCGTGAAACGAGTCACATCGGCCCATTAGGGAAATTAGGATAGAAAAGCCGCCTACCCAACAGATACCCAGCTGATTTCTCGGTGACTGGGAAACCGCTGGAAAGAAGCTTGTGGCTTTCCCGGTGGGCATTTGATCGAGCAAACAAGGGGAAGGTGTCCAAACATTTTAGCCCTTACAAACACTAGAACAGCTCTACGAGCATGGACAGAAGACCCAGGCGATGTCACAAGGGTTCTTCTAACCGCAGTAGTTGATTCTCTTGCTTGACAAGGTGCCAAGATGAGCGACACAATCACCCTATGCACAAGAATTCTTCTAACCGCTCAAGATCTACATAGCAAAAGGATAGACCATGGAAGATCCAGCGGAGTCAGGAGCACTCGAGGAGGCAGATAGAAGGGAAACAAGGCTGAATTGTTGAGTTTACTCTCGCCAGGGTCGGATAGACATTTTATAGCCGGCCTAGAAGGATGAATCCAAGTGCCCGTGAAGCAATGATGCTCCCGTAAAAGTTTTGAAGCATGGGCTCATGAGCTGACATAGACGATGACAAACAGTAGACCCCAGATCAAGATTCTTTACCCATGGTTGCGGACCTATCAGGAGCGCAGACGTGGTAATTTTGGAATAAAATTACCTTTATCCCAAAATTGGGGGGCATGTGTTTACACCAAAATTTAGAAGAAGAGTCATAGGGACTCGAAAGCTCCCAAGATCATGTCATCAAGGAATCAATTGCATGCAGATCGAAACCAACTGATTCAAATGCAGAACTAGAATCAGGTTTCTTCAGATAGCGCCAGCGGATAACGACGAAAGCTATGACCAGCGCCAGGACGAGACATGTTGGACTCTACAAAAAGGGAAAGATTAGAGTCCAAGTTATCTTAAATTAGGAATGTTTTCTCTAGGGTCAAAAATTGTGACGAGTCATGCTTAGACAGGAATCATACGCGGATCCCGAGTATAAATATCAAACCCCAGCTATTGTAAAGGACACAATCAATCCAATATACAAGTCATTTACTTTTTTGGCTCCGGCCACCCCTTAGGAGTAGGAGTAGAGTAGATCTCGATGAGTTCTTCGGCAAGTACGGCTACATCAATCTGGTCGACCTCCACTGCTTGTTGTAAGTACCGTCATGACTTATACCTCTATTCGTACGGCTACATCGATCCGGTCGACCACCACTGCGACTCTGGTATAAGTTAGTTATCGATTCTTGCCTAGTTCAAGTATGGCTGCATCGATCCGGTAGACCCTCACTGCATGAACTAGATCAAGGTCAAGTTATCAGCTCTACCTTAGAATGGCAGTCTTTGGTAGATTCATTAAGTTACCGATATTGCTTATTGCTTTCATTATTTATCTAAATTACAGCAATATCACTCTGCCCGATTGGGATGGATCTAGATCGGCCTTATATCTTGTTTAGCCCATCGTTTGTTAATCTAAAACTGATCTAATCTATACATTGAACGATGAGTTATGTTTTATTGGCTGTTTTACATCAATCTTGATCGTGCATAGCGTACGGTTAAAGCATATTGTGTCTTGAGTAGATTTATTGGCTAGTGAAAACCATTCCATGGCCTGTTATCATGGTATGTGTGATTCTGCCTCACACCCCACTGTTAGCACCATGGAGTGGGGATCGTTATTTGGTAGATCTATTCCTGATAAGGCATGACTTTAACTATCCGCTATGCCTGAATCGGCTGTTTTAGCCGATATCTAGTGCTTTCATGAACAATTCGCATCACGAGACCGTTGAAGTAAAGATAGGTTGAAAGATGTGTTAGCCCTATGATCTTATTATTGTATTACGGCCTGCATGATTCTGCCTCATGCCCCATTGATATTAGTAATGAGTTAGGGTCGTTGAGTCTATTGTTATTTCTACGGCCTGTATGATTCTGCCTCATGCCCCACTGGTCATAGTGATAGATAAGATCTAACATGTTCTTTAGATTTATCTTTAGTAAATGATTAAATGGTGTTGAATTGTTTCTTTATATAAAAGGGGTTCGGTTACTTGTAATCATTGGCTTAGCATAAACCAATCATTATTGACATCTTATTGCCGTTGATTAATATTTGTTCGAATAACGACATTTATCTTGAATGATAACCGATTCTTCTTACACAAACTAATGAGCTTTAACCGATTTATTTTCACGAATATGCTAGAATCGGCTATTTAGTCGATCTCCTTTCATATCGGCTCTCTGAGCCACACATTCGGGACTGTTTGGCAACACCGGCACGTTCCGCCCTTAATTACTGATAAACTTTCTCTCCTTGTCAATTACAGGGTCAAATTGACTGCCATGTCTCGGATGGAGTGCGCAGGATTGACCATCCCTGCGCTGAAGCTAGATGGATCTATAGCTCCATCGAGCAGACCCTTTCGGCTTGCTACGTGTGTCCTCGGCACGGGACGAAAATTTTGTGTCGACAGTAGGTCCTGCAGCGAAGGCCCAAGCATGAGCGAGGGCTCGACCAGAGAACCGATGCTGAAGGCCAAGCGAAACCTTCGGTAAAGGACAGTAGGTTGAAGACCTGGTGGACCTTCGATGGGGGTTTCTCGAGGAGAGGCCTTCACCTGGGTCCATCAGTCTCCATGGCACCTTCAGGAGAAGAGGATGAGCTAAGCCTTCAATTACCAGAAGCTCACCCGGATGGTAGAAGACAGCAAGTGGTCGACCCCTAAGGGAACCCTCAAGGGACAGGATCCACCGAGACCCTAACTACCAACGAGCACAACCCTGGCAGTGGGGGTGCACAGGCCGGACCAAACGACTCGACGGGCTGAGGTTCTGACTCGATAAGGGCCCATTTAGAAATGTGGTTGCATATGTAAAAGACGCTTAGGCCCTAATGTGTTGTACTCTATGAGTAGAGGAATATACCAGAATATGCTCCGGCTAGCAAAGGGCAATCTTGTACATGCAGATTTATGTAATCGTACCATATAAAAGGGGACTCAAACCCCAAGAAATAGGGAGATCAATGAGCACACTTACCAAGCATGTTTATTACCTCGGTATCCGTGTTAGTGTCTGTCGAAGGCCTAAGCCTCAATCGGAAAGCCTTTGACGGCTTGGGTCGAGCTACAGCGTGCTTGACCCACTATCAGGATCCCACATTCCCAACATGTATGAAGAAGGTTACTAGTTGATCCATCCTCTCAAGTGTAATCTCAATGTCCTCTCTTGCTCAATCATCTCATGAATACCTCAAAATTCCTCTCCAATGGAATTTTTGTGGTTTTTACAAGAAATGTATGATTTTGGTGAAAGCCATCGCTCTCACATGGAAACAAGGAAAAGCAAGGCCCAAGTATGATCTTGGTGGCTCAAGGGTCACCAAAATCTTAGAGATAAGTTGCCATGCCCAAGTTTATGAATCTTTCCTCTCCTTCTCATGGTCAATTTAATTCATAATCATGACTTTTACCCCTTGATTAGAAGCTCAAGCTCTAGCTTGCACACCCCCAACATATCACCTAAACATCCCTAGAGGCCCTTGCACATGCATGTCAAACATCATCCAAAACCCTATACACACCACCCAAGAACACCAAGAACTTATGAACTAGGTTCCATCAACATTCCCACAAACTGTTCGCTCGGCCTCTAGACTGTCAGTGAGAACATTCGATATGCACAATAAGCCAACACTTAGCCTATGTGGTAGATGTTCCTGCTGTTAGGATCAAGGAGCCGACTAGAGGAAGGGGTGAATAGTTATTTCTAAAACTTAATTGCGTCGGCTAACTAAAAAATATGGAGTTAATCTAATCGGTCTAGCCTTGACTGCACCCCTCTATATATCTATGCTCACAGGCGCCTTACAACAATCCTAAGTAAGCAACTAAGTTGTCAAGCTAGAGAGAGCTCACCTAATCAAGTCTAGTTAGCGAGGTCATACAAACCTATGCAACTAGTCAAGCACATCGGGAGTTCCTACACATACTAGTGAGTAAAGCGCACAAAGCCTAAGCACCACTAGCATTACACTAGCACTACTCAACTAGCTAAGCTACACAAGCTAAACTAGAGAGCAATTACTACTTAGCTACGCAAGCTATACAAGCTACCTAGCTACATAGGCTAAGATAGCAACTAGTCAACTACACAAGTTAACTAGCACAGTTGCAACTACACAAGCACTATATATGAACAAGCACAAGCTTGTGTTAGGGAATTGCAAACCAATGGAAAGATTATGACAAGGTGATTTTTATCCTGAGGTTTGGTGGTTTGCCAACCACTTAATCCCCATTGAGGCAAGCCCAAGGTTACCACCGATGCTCTCATTAGTGGTGGCTCGCAAGCCCACACTCTCCCCAAGAGGACTGCTCACACAAGAGCTCTAGCACTTGATCAGGCCGGACCACTTGGTGCTCTTCACACCTCTATCTACTAGTGTTGCTCTTCACGTCTCCCGCGGGACGAGCATGATACCCCTCACAAGTCTTTCTTCGGAGACACGCACAATCTTCACGTGGGCTTCACAACGGAGACCACAAGCCACAAAACCGTTTAGGAGGTGGCAACCTCCAAGACTAACAAGCACCACCATCGGTTTGCAACTCAATCACCTAGTGCCACACCTTGCAATCTCTCAATGCAATGCACTAGCGATCACTCACTCACAATCGAATGCACTCTGACAAGCACGAGTGAGTTAGAGCGGTCCCAAACACACTCAAGCATGGACACTAAGTCCCCAAGGTGCTCAACCATCTCCTATAGCTAGCCACCATCTCCCTTGGCCCAGTAGCACTGTGTGAATGGCGGCCCCACTGCCAGCGCCTCCAACAGTCCCTGACACCTTCCAGTGGCTACTGTGCAACCCCTTATCATATAGTCCAATGTGAACAGTAACCAATCCGATGCTCCCACTCTGATGCACTCTAGAGAGATCCAAAACATGACTTGGAACATCAGATTGATTCGATGATTAGCATCGGATTGAAGGCCAATCTGATGCCCATCACCGTAGCAAACCCTAACATGTCGATCCCACCACCAAGCAGGGTCCGTGGCTACACTACCCTTTGATCCAATGCCCACACGATCTACACCATCTGGGCATCCGATGGTTCAAACATTTGAATCGAGGCCTTCCCGTGCATGTGCTTCTGCTAGACTGACCTGGCAGTCCCACCTCCAGGCTGACCAGTAGCCCAACTAACTCATGAACTCCTTCTTCATAGCATATAGTGTGATGCACTATCCATTAGAACAATCAGATAGTGCATCAAACATAGGGTTGGCTACCAAGCCAGATCGGCTCGGCTCGGCTTAGCTTGTTCTGGCTCGTTAAGATAGCGAGCCAACTCGGCTCGGCTCATTATCTTAACGAGCTAGAAGACCAGCTCGTCTCGGCTCGTTTACAAACTCGAGCTGGCTCGTTTAGCTGGCAATCCATGCATAAAAACATGAAAAACATAATTTATGTATTTATCTAAACCTTGATAATATTAATAATACAAAAGTAGTCCATTCATAAGCCTTAAATCGAGCTAATAGATTAATATGTGTTGACATATACACAAGTATAACAATATATTATAGTACTATAGCATACATCCATGGTCCATATTATATAACATACATAATGTATCCATAATCTGTTATTCATTATCCATACATCCATTTAAAATAAGACGATAGAGTCATAGTAATCCCAAACTTATATGGCATAGGTCTAGCCATGAACCAGTTATAAAGTGCAAGACGTCAAGTCATAGTGTCATTTAAAATTAAAAGAAGTTTAAGGCCAACAGCTTTTAACTCATTAGGCTCCTGAGCCAGCTTGAGCTCATGAGCTAAAATGTTAGCTTAGCTCGGTGAGAAATATAAATGAGCCGAGCTAAGCCGCTAACGAGCCGAGTTGAGTGAGCTATGGAGCTGCGAGCTTTTCATCTAACCCTAGGTGTCGGGTTCATAAACCCGGGGTTCCTCAGGGACCGGCTTCCACGCTAGGGATCGGCCCAAGAAAACAACATGTGGTTCATGGGCCGGCCCAAGAGCCTAAAACACAACGGGCCGGAGGGATAGTCCGGTCGCCGACCGGAAGGTCTACCCAAAAACAAGCGCCCGCTCGTCAACTTCTCCGGCCCACCTCTCCGACCGGCGCACTCTATTCGGGCACCAGCCGCCTCCGGGTGGTCTCTCCGATAGGAAGGCCTAGCCCAAAATGCTGCTTCCTACTTCGACCCCATGTCTCCGACCGGGGACTCATAGGAAGCCTGCTTACCACTCTTCTCTGACTGGCGCAGCCAGGGCCGACTAGGGCCATCCGACCGAGGATGCCCGCTTGGAAGGGACCAGTGGCGAACGAAAAAGGCAGCGCACAAGTCAAACCACGATACCAGGGACCATACCCTGTACACCTGTGGGAACAGTACTCCTCAACTACCCTGACACAAACATTATTGTAGGCGCCGACATTTGCGTCTACAGTATTGTTGGCGCCGTTGGACTCCCGTACGACAAAAAGCCCCCCACATGCCTCTGGGCATCGATGGTACTATAGGCACCGGGATTTAGCATACCTGGTACACGTGGTAGGGCTCCTCACATACCAATAGTATTTTGCAGGTACCGACATCCACCCTTCCTGAAGAAGCCAACGCAACCTCCCATGTGCACCTGACGTTCTACAGTAACATCAACAGTATTGTGGGCGCCTACCATCATCACTATCCTCGTCGGCGTGGGCAACAAGGCTTAGGAACATCCGTATGGTAACCGAAGTAATCCGATCGGGACTTGTACCTCCCAAGCCCCTATGGAACGATTGAACCAAAATCAAAGAAATGGGAAAAGCAGAGAAAGAGCATGAACAAAATAAGGAGCGTACCAGTGTGGGCATGATCGAGGCATTGAACGGTATGGGTTTTCCCACGACCGTCTCTCCGGGCCTCAGCTGCAGCACTCGGCCGATGCGGCTCCAGATCTCGTCGTCCGGCAGCTCCTCCGGCGACGCACGGTCCGGGTCCGACCGGCCACCGTACGTCCACATCGGGTGCGTCCTCTCCGCCAACGGCGCAACCCGGCGGCGGTAAATGGTGTGGAACACCCACACCCTATCGAGGCCGCCCCTTATGAGCTTCTGGAGCTCCTCCTTGATGGCCTCCACCTTGTGCCTCTCCATGTGGGTACAGCCCCACGACCAACTCTTCTGCTTCACCGGCCTCCCGCCGGTGAACGCTGGAAACGGTGCCTTCGCTGGATTCCTGATATAGAACCACTCCCCATGCCATCCTCGGTTGGAGTCACATGGGATGTATGCGGGATATGAACCTCCCGCACTCGGTGTCCTCTGCAGGGCGAAGCCTCCCACTGGTGCAATCTCGGTCGAACTCTAGTCCGCCATAGCTCTCCCAGAGATGAAAAGCCAGAAGAGATCCGTGTGTGGCTCCATCCTGAGGAAAGCCCCGCAGACGGTGACAAAACCAGCAATGTGCAGCACCCCCATTGGATTGAGGTGCTGTAGCTCCAGACCCCACTCGTTGAGGAGCCTGCGCAGGAACCAGTGCGCGGGGTATCCTAATCCGCGCTCATGGAAGGTAAGGAAAGAAACCACCTCATCGGGATGAGGTTGCGGGAACTCCCCTCCATGGACCCTCTAGTGCGCCACCTCCTACGGCGGTAGAAACCCCTTCTTTACAAAGGCCTCCAGCACCGACTTCCTCACGTTGGATGACCTCCAGTCCGACATCTTCGCTCTGGATCACAAAAAGATCAGTGAATTCCTCTCTTCTCCCTCACTCTCTCCCCCTTCCTTCCTAGAAACCTCCGCGGCTCTCAGGAATGCTCACGGCAAAAAGGAAGAGAGAAGGCGGTGGCAGATGAAGAACAGGCAAAAGAACGGAACAAAAACCCTCTCCCTGCTCCTACTTAAAGAAAAGGGAACAACGGTTAAGGAAGGACGCGCCGATCGGGGAAGGCAGAACGGCGGAGCGAGAATTTCTCTCTCTTTTCCATTTAATGTAGATGAGACGTGGAACATTGAAGTAATCCGACCGGGCACCTACCGACTAGAGGATAACAATGGCAATGTTCTCAACAACACTTGGAACATTGAACAGCTACGTCGTTTTTCCCTTAAATTTGGTCTAAATACTTTCGCTTAAAAACACATGCTCCTGTAAGAGCGCCCCCGACCGAACACTTTCAACTCGGGTCACTCGAGGGCTCCATAAGTGTACAAATATTGAGTATTACCTCTCTTTCTCTTTACTATCACATGGTATACAACTTTCTCCCCGAATGGAAACACATTCCATTCCTTTGATTACCCTACGTAACCCTGTTCTTACTCCCAAACTGAACACACCCTGCCTTTCCCTATGGATACGAGCAGCCGAGCCTCGCGGGCCATGCCCCGGGCTCCCAAGATCACGCCCTACGGGACAAACGGGCAGGTACGAGAAAGAAAGGATAAAAACAAAGGTTATGCTAGGACAAAAACAAGGAAACATATATGGTGGTTTCATCACAAGGGTAGTGCGGTTGTATTCATTGATACAAAGAAACTATTTACACGGGGACTTACCCACAAAACTTAACTATTACATTTTTTGCTTCTACAAATACTACTGCGGCCACTCGACGACTTCGCCTGAACGCCAGAAATCGCTCGGTTCCGCTCCTTCAAAACTTTGGCAAAACGCAACGGGTACCTCAAGGGCGTCGCACCTATAGATGCTCAACAGAAGAACATGGAGCTCCTAACCTTCTCATGCAGTCGAGGCAGCTCCTGGGTGGGGGCGCCGCTACCGAGGTATGGTCGTCATGGCTGGAAGAAATCTCATCAAACTTTATGAACTGGCCAAGTTGAGCAGCTGTAGGCACAAAACCCTCCACCGGCACAATCATGAGTAACCTCCCCTCCGACAAGGCTCGCCCGGTAAAGATCCACCAGAGAGAGTCTACACACGGCTCCATCCCGAAGAAGGTCTCGTAGATCAGCATCACCTCCAGTCCGACATCACGCTCCGAGTTCACAAAAGGATCTGTAAGTCCTCCCCCTCGCTCACTCTCTCTCTCACTTAGGAACTGCCGCGGCATACAGGCACTCTCGGTGAGAAGGAAGAAGGAAGAGAGACAATAGTTGGAGAACAGGCAAAGGACTGCGACGGAGAGCCCTCTCCCTCCCCCTATTTAAAGAAAAAAGGTAAACGATTAGAGCACAAAACTCTCCACCTACCCAGAGCACAAAACTCTCCACCTACCCCCATTCAATACGAATGGGAAACGATGGGAAACGCCCTGACCGAGGGGACGCGCACTAACCGACGGAGCAACGCCGGGTCAGACGGAACTCCACCCGGCAAGATGAAGCGTGGCCGAGGTATGCCCCACCACTATCGCACAACTGGGCACGAAAACCAAAGCGTCACCACGAGCGGGTAGCTCCCCGCTTCCCTAGGCCAGTCCTGGGGAGACCAAAAACAAAATCTCCGCCGGGAGACCAACCGATCCCCTGAGCCAATCGAATCGCTCAGGATAAACATCAAGACACAGGTAGGAAGCGAAGATACGCCCCACGTAGGCCATGCCGACTCTGTCACGAACGATGAGCACGGGTCCCATTTCCGACTGACGCTCTCCAAGCCCCGTCACTCCAGTCGTCAAGGTAAATACTACCAAAACCCCCTCTATTTCTTTATATCATTCATACATCCATACGCGCATTCATTTCATACGCCCGCGCCTCCCGGACAATTCAGGCCCTGAACCGCCCAGGGGCTCAGGAACTAAGCATCGCACGTGCAGCGAAATGCACCAGAATGCTCCGTGTTGCGTCATGAAGCGGCGGTTGCCTCATTCAACATGGGCAACCAACAGAGCCAGGGGAGAAAACCGTAGATGAGCACCGTGCGGCCCTAGCTCAGTCCGACAGACCGGGTCATCCCAACCTTCTCGTTCGATCCTGAACCTCTCGCCAGGCCCACAGAATCTCCATCGAGGGGAGGCCGTTAGGCCACCCGGGTTGATCTCCGGAATGACCTAGGCATCTGTAAGGTTACAGGTAAAGGAGTAGTGGAATGTCACAGGAGGGCTATGCCAACCCCGTCACGAACGACGGACCCGGATTCCACTCGATCACACCCGTTAGCGAACTCACCGAGCTAGTCTTCGAGCCCGAGCGATCGGGACAGGCGACGAAACTCAGCCCCTCCGGTTGTGAGGAACCGAGGATGGGGTAACGCACAATACTCACATCGACCCCCACAAAGGCCCGATAGGGCTCGGGGGCTCAAGATAAACGCCAAGGAAAGCGACCTCGAACTCGCCAGATCCACGACTCCGACTCGCCCGGTCCTGCGGCGCGCACCGACGCCAGGATCCACGAGCATCGCCTCGTCCGATCTTTAACCAACTAACTACACTTCGGCTTCAAAATGGTTTCACTTCTGACTGCGCTCCAATAAACCTGGGACCATGACTCCTAAACTCGCGTAACGGCTTCGCTTCCGACTGCGCTCCAATAAACCTAGGACCACGACTCCTAAACTCACGTAACGGCTTCACTTCCGACTGCGCTCCAATAAACCTGGGACCGTGACTCCTAAACTCACGTAACGGCTTCACTTTCGATGGCGTCATACAGCTACGGAGCTCCGACTCGACCGATTCCTAAAACTAACAAAACTAACTTTTGATCCACGGCGCGCACCCACGCCTGGGTCCGCTCGCGACTCCGCCTCGACCGATCCCACGGTGCGCATCGACGCCACAGTTCAGTGAGCTCTATCACATCCGAACCAAGCTATCTCCATCCATGGCGCGCACCGACGCCTGGGTTCGTCCCGATCTAACCTTCTCACCCAAACCACGGCGCGCACCGACGCCGGGATCAGTAAGTTCTGTCTCGTCCCCGCACCTAAAAAATGCCTCGGCTGCGCAACGACGCTGAGGTTAACAAAAACCGTCTCAAAACTAAAAACATACACACATGCCCGCTGAAACAACACCCCCCAGATAGTTCTGCCCGAACCGCCTAGGGGCTCGGGGGCTACACCCACGGGTGCGCTCGCGCGCACCCGTCGACACAACAGAAAAACCTCCCCTGCTGACAACATAGAAAACCCCCCAAGCCGGTTCTGCCCGAACCGCCTGGGGGCTCGGGGGCTACACCCGTGGGTGCGCTCGCGCGCACCCGCCGGCAAGACAAAAATTCCCCGGATGATTCTTCTCAAATCACCCAGGGGCTCAGGGGCTCCTGTCGGGTTCATAAACCCAGGGTCCCACGGGGACCAGCTTCCATGCCAAGGCTCGGCCCAAGAAAACAGCATGTGGTTCATGGGTCAGCCCAAGAGCCTAAAACACAACAGGCCGGAGGGACAGTCCGGTCGCCGACCGGAAGGTCTACCCAAAAACAAGCGCCCGCTCGTCAACTTCTCCGGCCCACCTCTCCGACCGGAGCACTCGATTCGGGCACCAGCCGCCTCCGGGCGGTCTCTCTGATCGAAAGGCCTGGCCCAAAACGCTGCTTCCTACTCCGACCCCATGTCTCCGACCGAGGACCCGTAGGAAGCCTGCTTACCACTATTCTCCGACTGGCGCTGCTAGGGCCGACTGGGGCCATCCGACCGAGGACGCCCGCTCGGAAGGGACCAGTGGCGAATGGAAAAGGCAGCGCACAAGTCAAACCACGATACTAGGGACCATACCCTGTACACCTGTGGGAACAGTACTCCTCAACCGCCCTGACACAAACAGTATTGTAGGCGCCGACATTTGCGTCTACAGTATTGTTGGCGCCGTTGGACTCCCGTACGGCAAAAAGCCCCCCACATGCCTCTAGGCATCAATGGCACTATAGGCACCAGGATTCACCATACCTGGTACACATGGTAGGGCTCCTCACATACCAACAGTATTTTGCAGGTACCAACATCCACCCTTCCTGAAGAAGCCAACGCAACCTCCCATGTGCACCTGACGTTCTACAGTAACATTAACAGTATTGTGGACACCTACCATCATCACTATCCTCGTCGGCGTGGGCAACAAGGCTTAGGAACATCCGTACTCTCTCCCTCTCACCTGTAAAACCATTCCCTTCATCTATAAAAGGGGATGCGCTCCCTCCAACAAAGGAGGTCGACTTCTTCAAGTTGAGATTCACTAGATCGATAGCTGGCAACCCTCCAAACACACGCTCAAACACCTAGCTCATAGCGGAGTTCCGGTCGCCCTCGAACCTTCTGGTCAGACCCGACCGGGCCTCTCGTACACCCCACCTTTCTCCTTCTCGTTTGTAACCCCACTACAGACTTCGAGCACCTGGGCTCAGGAATAAAGTCACCGACCGACCCAAACTGGACATAGGGCACGTTGTCTGAACCAGTATAAATCATGTGTCATTAAGTGCTAGGCCACCTCTGATCACAACGTACAACAAAACTACAAATATTCACTAGTTGATCACTTTCTGTACCGACACTAGGCGTCCTAGAGCGCCCGCCTCTATTAATGCAATAACAGAGGCAGGCGGCTTCTGGCGACCGCCTCCGTTAATTTTGTTGATGCAATCAGTTGTCTTACGGTGGCCACCTTAATATGATTGATAGAGGCGGTCAGGGTGTCCGCCTTAGTAAAAACCTACTAACATAGACTTTTTGACAGAGGAGAACGCCCTGCCCGCCTCCATTAACCTGAAATGGCCGCATGCAATAATCACTACATCAGTAGTGCTAACTGCATTTCTTGATATTAAACTAATGTTTGTCGGTGCTAAGTGATTATGTTAAATTACGTAGGTTGGGTCCACAATGCTTACTCATGATGGCAAAATATCCAAATAAATTAATATAGATTGAGTACATAGTGCTACTCAAAACTACTGTGGCCTACACAACTCGTTTGAGCACTAAACCAAAAGTCTATGTTGGCGGAGTTAAGACAAGAAATCAATTCTATAAAATGTGTATCAATCTATTGTAAAATATACGAACTTTATTCTAGAAGGGAAAGAGGAGGAATCTTACCAATTGCTTGTCCATCAATATTTATACGTTCGCACTAGCTTTCCAAACTTTACATTAGTGAACATATACTAGAAATCAAAATTCCCCTGTCCTGCGAAATCGATAGAGAAATACAAAATATTAACAGGAAAATTAGAAAAACAATATCCCCTGTCGGTATACCGACAGAACAAAATCGATAGGAATAGAAAATTTTCCCGTCGGTGGGTGAATTTTCCTATCGGCACACCAATTTTCTTATCGGTACAACGTCAACAAGGAATTACCACCATAAGGACTAGAATTCTATCCCTATCATGTGAGGTCAACGGAAAAATACAATATACCGACAAGAAAGGATTTTCCTGTCAGTTCATTTACCATCAAGAAAATGTATCAACCGATAGGGAAATTGAAAATCATGAACTAGTTTCTCTGTTAATTATTTATTTCATATTATTGTTCAATTCATACAGCACATCACAAAACATCATGTATTAGACATGCTAGATTGAAATGAAGCTCTATCATAGAACACTAGATTTAAGGGAGTCAACACTTGATGTCGAAATGTTATCATTACATATAACATATGCAAATATGATATCTCGGTTTTCCACATGAATAATACAACTAGTGTCAGAAACATGGCCCATGGAGAAGAAAAAGAAACTATTTTCTTGTTCAAATTGCTTCAGCCATTCCTTTGCCTACCTGAAAATTCAAGCAAACAACAACTAAGCAAAGATAATTTAAAAAGACAGCTACAACAAGGCATGAGTACGTAGTTCAGAAATTGCTAAACTAAGTGCATAGAATGCACTATGTCTATATGTTCCTCCTAGTCATGCAGATATGACCTGCTCTGCTCTTTATGAATTCAGTAAACATATCCTAAAGGCCACATGTTTGTTCTCAAGCGGCTAGTCTGAATTTAAACAAACACCCACAACTCACAATCAAATTCAACTCACCAAAGAGAATTTGAGAAGCCTAACTTTTCGTCAGCCTTGTGTTATTTCAGATCTTCACTACAAATAGATTAGAAATGTCAGGTGCACTTCATTATCAGGTGCAATTCATAATAAAATTTCATGAGGAAACGGACCTGGTTAGATGAAACCTGGATTAAAGAAAATATTGAAGGCCAAAATGCATATCCAGAAATGTATTATCCAGGTTTAGATGAACCTTGATTATGCATAAGGAACTGATCAAATAATCAATCATTAAGGAACTTTATGTAGCTTCAGTAAAATAAAATGATGTAGGAAGATGCATTAGAAAGGCCACAAAAATTTTAGAATCTTCATAGTTTACAATCTGAGAGATTAACATTCTACAACAAAGTATAAACTTTGGAAGATAAATTTAACTATAGCATTTATGGTTCCTGGGAGCTATAAGTTTATAAATCTTCCAATACTGCTCTTCCTGTGTTCATCTCTTAATTTTTTTGCTTCACATTGAACATAAAGTATTCATACACCCAAAAGGTATGGCTACATAGGAAACCACCAGTAGACTAATCATGATATTGCAAACATGTACAGAAGAATAAACCTGAGTAGCAATGACATAATGAAGGATAAGTGTCTATCAAATGCACATTGGAGATTCCTTAACAAACTTGGCTTTGACATGCTTTCAGAAACAATCAAAAGAAAAACCCTTGTGTAATGTGCTATAACATGAAACTAGGAACATCATGAGGATATTGGCTTACAGCAACCATAACCAATAATATTGGTAAATATTCTGATTCCAAAATCCATAACCGAAACACTTACTTCACATTGCATATATTGTACTCGTACTAACAACTGCATGGATATACTGTTGAAAAGTACAGACTTTTTTCTCTCAAGACAGCTGCAGTTTTTATTCTTCTACATAGGGTCAAATAAACAATGATTTTTCACAAAACCTCAATCTTATAAACCTAATCCACTCATCTGCAGGCTAATCTGTGTGTTTTTAAATCATACTTTGAACCTTGTATACTTATTTTCCTACAATAGTTTTCTTCAGAAACCTGCAGCTCAGTTTCTAGCTATAGCTGCATCAAATAACATTAAGTTTTCTGTAGCCAATTAGCCATAGTTGGAAGTACTTATGGTAAAGAAAAGGAGACAAGTGTAGTACCTCAACTTGGTTCAACTTACTTTTAGAAACAATTAAAAGAAACCTGCAGGCCTGTTTTCTAATGCTCCTATATTTTTTCTCGATGAAGAAGGTGTTTGCATCATTCACCACCTTCAAGTCACACCTGCAACACGCACAATAGCATCAAAGATCGGCCCCAAAGGCAAATGCTACAACAGCAGACAAGAATATGTGTGTCGAGCGGCACGCTCCTGAGGCAGTCAAGAACGTGCCTTACAAAGAATTGATATCTGCATATAAAGACCCTTACAAGCAGAAGACTAGAAGTAGCATTGAACTTGAAGGCATTTTACAATCTTATTTAAGTAAAATTCACATCATGTCTTTTCATATTAATACCCTGATAATCAATCCAAGATTTGTGCCAGATTTGCCACATTGTTATGCCTTCTCATACAGTTACAGGGAGCTGCCACTAGCTTACAAATAAAAATTACAATTTCACACTAAATCTCCCTACAAATACCCAAAAAATAGTGCATGCAATGCCAGATTATTTTACATAAACGTTGACCTTTTTCACTGCAAGAAAAATAAATTCCATCTAATCCTACACAAGGTAGAGACTTGGATCGTCATGACGTCGTCATGACATAAACAGAGACACCTGCTAGAACGAGTACTACACACATCCACAGCGATGAAGGAATCAAAAAGCATGAAAAAGAGAAGAGGAAGGGACGTGTACCTTGGGGAGTGGGAGGGCACGCATGGGACACAACTGCACTAGGGTTTCTCGTTGCGTTGATTTTATGCATGTGTGGGCATGTACAACACGCCACTATTCAGGCCGGCTCAAAAGGCCATGGTAGCCCAAGGCCTAGGTTGGGTGCTGGTTTCTTGCATAGTCATAAGTTTTTTATCGGTTCGTCTAGTAATAAAAGAGCATTCGTAATTTTCCCCGTGTTCTACGGTAACCGACAGGGATAATAGATTATCCACGTTGGATTTCTTACTTTCTTGTGTGTTTTAAGGCAACCGACATGACAATTGCTATTTCCATGTGTGTTCTACGGTAACTGACAGTTCAGTAGTGATAGATATAGATAGTACATCTTACTTTCTTTTTGCAGGGTGAAATGATCAATGGCTGAATTTCTATATTGATGTTTACAACAATGGATGATGAAACAAATTGAAGAATAGTAGATATGGCATTTTCATTTCTAATACTTTGGACTTGTACTCAATACTATGTTTTTTTTTCTCTCTAGAGTCATATTTCTATGTACACTAGGTTCGTGCCCGTGCGTTGCTACAAGACAACTAAATTTTTTTACTAAAAATACACGAATCACACGATAAGATAACAATACTGTAAAATTAAATACCGATGTTATAGTGACATTTAATCCAAAAGACAAAGGTCACGGAGAGCGCAGTGTCGCAAGCTCGCAAACTGTACTGTATAGATCTTTCCATGACGCGACTAAAATAATATTTTATATCGGCAGAAAGAAATCTCCGATATCTTTTTTTGCGCCAAATAAATCCACGAATAAGTTTCACCATATCTCCATACCATCCTGTGTAGTATATATGTAAATATTAGTGCCTGTCACATGAGTAATACTGCGTGTCTTAAAAAATCTCTCACAAAACATTAAAACAAAGTATGTTATACTCACCGTATAAATATGTGTGGCTTAGGTCTATTCCACGCAGACATATGCTGTAAAATAAGGTATCCACTCAAATGTCTGTGGCAAAATTGACCATAAGCAATATATAGATAATTAAATCATAGGTATTATTATTGCAAGCGACGGTGACTCTGAGTTAGTAATAGTTAAATATAGCAATGTTTTTTTACTGATGAATTTCAATTTGAAGATATCCTTGTTCCATCTAGAAATATTATTGCAAGTGACAGTGAACATATTTTTAACATGTTAATGACAACATCAACTGAACAAAGTTAGTCTCATGTCATTTGGAGGCATATTTATTTTCTATATGAATTTCACAAGATCTAGAAAAATATATTCACTATCTTATTTTCAGATTGATAGCTTCTTCATTGTACCTCACGTCTCTTTCATAAAGCTTTTAGCCCTTCAGCATCTCATTTGCCATGGCGTGAAGCCACAAGGAACTGACCCAATAGAACCCGCACACTGTTGCGTCCTCCTCGGCTGGTCAGTCGGTGCCCTCATGGGCATCCCCACTCAGGATCCTCTGCGGCCACGATGGACCGACTTTCCTACTGCAGGGGACCGCGGCCACAGAGTGAGCAGTTGCACTGGATCTGGATGCGCGAGGAAACCATGCAGGACACAGACGGCGAGGCATCCAGGCGCGGTCACCAACACGGAAACACGCGATTCCTGCATGCGTGGGGCCGGTGCACTGCATGCGGCGGGCGAGCGCAGGAGCATGCGTTTTTTCGCACGTCCATCAATGATTCCCATCGCTAAATTTTAGTTGTAGAGATTACTATCACTTGATCTGAGTAAGTACTATGTTTTGAAACCTTCCTACAATCTATGGATCTTGCTATGACTATTAGAATTTATGGTGTTGGTGTGGCCAACAAAATCTGAGATAGCGAAGAGATAAGCAAAGGAGAGAGGGAGCCCGGCAAGTCAACAGCCAGCCCTTCTCCACCTCCCCACCTCTCCCTCTTATAGAGGAGGTGGGAGAGGAAGTTCTCTTTATGCCCTTTAGTGGAGGTTTGTATTTACAGAAGTACCACTAAAAGGGCTACAAACGGACCTAGAGAGGGATTAGTATTTACAAAAATGGCACCAAAGGCTATAAACGCTCCCCAAACATTATTTTGTTAGTCACAAGCTATGTAATTGGGCCTTAAACATGATAGTGGGGGTTCCCAACATATTACACACCCCAACATTAGCCCCTTAGCTATTTGGTTTTGATCGAACATTCAAAACACAATAGCTTAATTAAACCAAGTGTGGCCCTAATTACAACTCAGATTCGGTACATAACTTTTATTCATAGATAGTCTAGGGACTGCTTTGTCTCTAGCCAGTCCTCGGCTTGTCTTCAGCTAGTCTTCGATGGCACCCTTTGCTCGCATTTTCGTGACCTGGTCTTTGGCGACTTGCTCCTTCGTACAACCTTGAGCCCATTGGTACCTTCTTTTTGTAATTGTGCCTTCACCAAAGACATTGAGGCAGTTGTAGTAGTCAACATAGGTGAGGTAGTTGTAGATGCTCACAACCTGTCTTCAATTTTTTACTCACGGGAGCCAGGCAAGGCTTTCGCCTTCAGGCGGATTGTTTGTCCAATGCACTCCTTGGCAACCCCTCTTGGCAGGCATGGTAGATGTCAGAAATGTCATAAATGGAGATCCTCCCGATCCGATTGGTGACGAAGGTTCAACGCCAACCTCGTACCTTTCAAGGCGATGGGGACGAGAAGAGACGAAAAGAGCCCTTTGGTGCTTTTAGATTATTTTGGCACCAACCCCCAAACCTTTCGAGGCGACGGGGTGAGGAGGGGTGAAACAAGCAATGAATTGATATAATTATGTGAAAGAAGCGTAAAATGATACATATGGTGAGTGAATTCCTGAAAAATAGCTCCTGCATGAGATGAATTGCCGGGTTTCGTGTTATCTGTGAATAATGGGCTATTCTTTGAACTCTGGAGCCTATAAACTACATAAGGCTTAAGATAATGTTTTCAATCAGGCGAAAACGCAAATAAAAACGCTTTGAGGTTTTGACATGTAAGTCATCACCATGCTTGTGATAATTGCAAAATTGAAGGTGTATCGAAAATTGGCTGAAGGTGAAATGCAAAGAAAGTGAAAGTAAAGGTGATGGCCGGTAATCGTGGGATCCGATGCTTTAGTGCTGGTAACACTGCTTTGGTGTGTTATCCTTTTCTCATTTTATTAGGGGAGCGGCGGCCTAGAGAACCCCTCAGTTTTTTCATAATAATGAGCCCATCGATGCTTTTAGATCGGTTTGGCGCCAACCCCTGACACCTTTTCGGGGGAGCGGCGAAGGTTTGCGAAATGAGCCCCTCGATGCTGGTTTTAGATTAGTTTGACGCTAACCCCTCACACCTTTTCGGGCAAGAGGAGAAGGATTGTGAAATGAGCCCCTCGGCGCTAGCTTTTAGATTAGTTTGGCGCCAACCCCTCCCATCTTTTCAGGCGAGGGGCGAAGGATTGCGAAATGAGCCCATCGGCGCTAGCTTTTAGATTACTTTGGCGCCAACCCCTCATATCTTTTTAGGCGAGGGGCGAAGGGTATGCACAATGAGCCCCTTGACGCTAGCTTTTAGATTAGTTTAGCGCCAACCCCTCACATCTTTCTGGGTGAGGGGCGAAGGATTGTGAAATGAGCCTATCGGCGCTAGCTTTTAATTACTTTGACGCCAACCCCTCACATCTTTTCAGGCGTGGGACGAAGGGTATGCACAATGAGCCCCTTGAAACGTGAACCAATTCTTTTCGAAGTGAGGAAGACTAGCTTTCGCGCAACAACCCAGGGGCCTCCGTGTGAGTGGGTCATTCAGAGTCGAAGTTCTTTGACGGACCCCACTTCGGGAGGTATGGATAAGTTCATGAACTGAGGAAGTAACAGTGCTCTGTCATAAGTTCGCTGGGAGTCACAGATGACGTGGTTAGCTTATGGTTTGAAAAACCTTCAAGCGGAGCGAACAGCGAATGGCAACAAGCTACTTAGAGCGATGCACTCTCTCTCTCTCTCTCTCTTTAATATTTCGCTAGGTAGCGTGTTCGTGTGGTGTTGCTACAGGACAACTAAATCTTTTGTATTAAAAATATACATGGATCGCACGATAAGATAACAATACTGTTAAATTAAATACCGACGTCAAAGTGACATTTAATTCAAAAAACAAAGTTCATGAAATTAATACAGTTACGGAGAGCGCGACGTCGCAGGATCACAAACTCTACTGTATAGACTTTTTCGTGATACGGCTAAAATAATATTTTATATCGGCAGAAAGAATTCTACGATATCCATTTCTTTCATGCGCCAATAAATCCATGAATAAGTTTCACTGTATCTCCATATAATCATGTACACACAGGTTCGAGTATATATATATATAAATATGTTCGTGTCCGTGTGTTGCTACGGGACAGCTAAACTTTTGTACTAAAAACACACGGATCGCATGATAAGATAACAATACTGTAAAAGTATATGACTGACGTTAAAGTGACATTTAATCCAAAAAGCTAAGTTCGTGAAATTTACACAGTCACAGAGAGCATGGCGTCGCAAGTTCACAAACTCTACTGTATAGATCTTTTCGTGATGCGGCTAAGATCATTTTTTATACCGGCAGGAAGAGATTTTCGATATCCATTTCTTTCTTACGCCAATAAATCCACGAATAAGTTCCACCACAACTCCATATCATCCTGTACACGGCACTGGCAATCGAATTAGTCACAACTTATATAATTAGTTTTATAATTAGCTCATGTTTAGTCCTCCTAATTGATATCTAAAAATTCAATATGACAGGGACTAAAGTTTAGTCCTGGGATCCAAACACCCCCTATTTCTCGACTCCTACTGGCTGCTCACTTGCACCACCATACCTATATGTCTGCACATATATACTATAATGCCAGAACGTCTAAGATGGTCTTTATTGGCCACCCTTTGAAAATATCATAACTTTAAGGTTGTTATTTGTGTATGCTGTAGGATTGGGATGCTCTGCACTGATCCATGAGGATGTCCATAAGAGTCTAAATTTTTTATGTCATTATGATGTCTAAGTTTACCGATCAGACAGAGACGAACTTGATTGTTAAAATATTTTCAACACTGCTTTCATATATTCCCTCTGTCCCAAAATAGAATTCATTCTCGCGTCCCGAGAAGTCAACTTTTTTTTAACTTCGATAAATTATATATAAAAGAATATTAATATTTATAATACATAATTAGTATCATTACATAGACCATTGAATATATTTTCATAATAAACTTATTTGGAGATATAAATGTTGCACGTATTTTTTACAAACCTAGTCAAAGTTGAGAAAATTTGACCTGCATACATCCGATAACGACTTATATTTTGGGGCAGAGGAAGTATATGCTAATGGAAGTAGTCAACTGAAAGTCGTGATGAACACAACAATACTTTAATATTATATGCTAATTGGAGCACGAAGAAACGCAGGGGAATGGACCTATATACGAATGGTGGGAATATTCGTTTAGGAAATTGCAGAAGGTTCACCAGTCTCACCATGTATAACCTACACATCTTCTATTTGGCACCACTGATGTTCTCAAGGAGCAGCCACTTTTTAATTTCAGGTCTGCATGCTGGAAACAATAAAATTAAGGGCCAACCTCGTTGAATCATTATAAACTCGATCCACCAAATATAGCCTGAGTAGTTAAAAGAGCAAGAACAAGAAAGTTCAGTTTAGGCATCAAAATAGTTAAAAAGATGAGATTAGGCATTAACTACCTTATGGCAAGGATACCCTCGTTAGCTAACAGTAACCAATCTGATGCAGAGAAATACTGTTGGTTATTGCACGTTCTGGATTGCATCCAGGCATTGAATTTTGGCTGATGATTCATGAAAAGAATCCCCCTACTCTCATGTTCACAAATAAATTATAGTGGCACAGATAGTACGGAATTATTTTAATTTTAATTTTGGATCCATTTTATCTTTCGCATGCTAAATGTTGAACTGTCAAAAGAATAAAAGCAGAAATCACCCAGGGTTGCCACCCCACTACAGAACATACTTTACAAAGTAAAAAAAATAGTCCATAAAAGCAATAACGAGGTGGTAGATCTTACCCTCAATCTTGCAGAAATACGATATTGGCAGATGGCAAAGCCAAATGATACTCAGAAACCACACAGATCTTCAATTTTTGTGGGGTATGATTTGGGGAAAAGTTGGGATTAGTTGATTGGAAGAGTGAGAGGTTAGATTGCTGGTACCTGCGATGTCGATGGACCTACAGCAGCAACGGCGCACGGATGAATCGAGGCGGAGGCCCTGCCTGTCGGCAGACCACAGATCAGCCTAGGGTTACGGGCTCACGACATTTTTGCGGCAGTGGTATGGTGGAATGACCTTGCCGTGAGGGGCCCTGGCGGCGGCGCGTAGGATCTCTGGTGGCGGAGGTACGGGTGGTGCACACCGGCGAGGGAGTGGATGGCGGCGACCGGCTAGGGAGAAACTGGTGGTGGGCAGCGATGAATGGAATGCGAAGGAGAGAGAGGCTGCGAGATTTGGGGGAAAAGGAATGCGAGATTTGGGCGAGGGAGTCACGGGCAGGGCCCGGAGGCACCCTCTATTCGCGCTCTTTTTTCCCTTGTTTCTCTGTCGTGTGGGACTTGCGACTGCTTTTCAGGGCGCGATGATTTTTGCGCTCGTGCCAGCGCGCAACTGAAAGGTCATTGTGTGGTTCTGATAATTGAGTGCCAATCTTGGTGGACTAATTGTGTTTATGTGAGATACACAGGTGATTAATCCACAGGTACATGTGTGTGAGCAACATATGCCGCGAAGGTGAAAATGGCTTGGAGATGTTACAAAGCACATACATGTGATGATGAAGGAGCTCATTGCACATGAGACATGACATTGACTCATGTGATCAAGGTGGAGAAGATCAAGACAAGACTTGGCTTGATGGACTGGTTGCAAGCGTGAAGGACAAGTCGGAGGCTCTGGAGCGATGGACCGCGTGGCGGTGAAGCTTGAGCAAGACTTGGCGCCGATGGACGAAGGCAACGGTGAAGAGTAAGTGAAGTCAAGATCGATGAACCAATATGATTACGTGATGATATGAAGTGGATCATATCATTATTGATCGTGTTGGTGCATGTGTTGCATCGACATTGGAGAAGATGGAATAGAATGCGCAAGGCAAAGGTATAACTTAGGGCATTTCATTTCACCGGTCATAGGTGTGTAGAGAAGTTTATGACCGGGTTTAGGATAGATGGCCATACTATCAAGAGGGGCAAACTTGTTTGCATATCGGTCATCTAGTGCCACTCGAGTGATCTAATTTTGCATCGTCGCTAGGATCGAGTGGCATGGCAAGTTGAGTAGCTAATCCTTTGGAAAATGTTTGTGAAAAGCTAACACACATACATATGGTGGTGTATACTTGGTGGTGTTGTCACATTTACAAAGGAGAAGAAGTTGGTGACGAAAAAGAGTTAGTCGTGCTGGTCACAGAGTGACCGGATGCGTCCAGTGTGGCTACCGGACGTGTCCGGTATTCTATCTAGACTTCGGGTTCAGACGGAAGTGACCGGACGCGTCCGGTATGGTGACCGAACGCGTCCGATATTTGGACCCGAGGTGAGCGACTAAGTGTAAGTGACCGGACGCATCTGGTGTGAATCAGCGAAGTTGATGTTCTGTGAAACAGTTGATCGGACGCCGGGAGCGTCCGGTGCGGAGTGACCGGATGCGTCCGGTCGGGCCTGGGTGCTTACTGGACTCGATCGAACGCTGGGGATCAGCGTCCGATCATTTTCTAACGAAGCGTCCGGTCGGCCCTGGGATCTTACTGGACTCGACCGGACGCTGCGGCTCAGCATCCGGTCGTTTCAAACAGCGCGTCCTATGCGACATGTCAGAGCCGTTGGCTACAACGACTAGTTTGAATGGAACACATGGCGGTCAGGCAGCTACCGGACGCGTCCGGTATGGCGACCGGACACGTTCGGTATACACGAACGGTGCGTCCGGTGAAAACAACCTGCGCGTCCGGCAACCCGAAAAACGCCCAGTGAAAGGGTAACGGCTAGTTTAGCCCATGGGGCTATAAATAGAAGGTGGTCTTGGGCATGGCTGGTGCTGAGCACCTCGGGGGACTTTGTGTCCATGCTTGAGAGTACTTGGGAGCCCTCCATCTCACATATGCTTGATAGTGATCATTCGATTGTGTGAGAGAGCGATTCTAGTGCGATTGCATCGTGAGGTTGCATCGAGTGGCACTAGGTGGTCGTCTTGCAAGCCGGTGATGCTTGTTACTCTTGGAGGTTGCCACCTCCTAGATGGCTTGGTGGTGGTCTCCGTCAAAGCCCGCAAGAAGCTTGTGCGGTGCTCCGGAGAAGAGCTTTGTGAGGGGTATAGTGCTCGCCCCGCGGGAGCCACGAAGAGCAACTCTAGTTAAGCATGTCATTGAGGTACCCTCACTTTTGGTGTAGGTTCTTGCGGTGCCCGACGTGCGGGCTTGGCGGGTGATGCCAATTAGCCACCAAACCACCAAGTGAGCGGTCAACACAACGGGGACTAGCGTGTTGGCAAGCACGTAAACCTCGGGAGAAAAATCACCGTGTCAACCTTGTTCTTCCCGGTTTGCATCCTCATTACACAAGCTTGTAATTACTTTCATATACATTCTGCTTGTGTGGTTGCTCTTGTAATTAGTTAGCTTGTGTAGCTCACTAGTTACCTTCTTGCTTGTGTAGCATAGAAGTAGCTCCCTTGCGTGGCTAATTTGGTTTGTGTAACCTTGTTAGTCACATTGCTTAGTTTGTGTAGCTAAGTATTTGCGCTCTCTAATTTGACATTGGTTGTCTTGTTATTGAACATTGATAGTGAGCTTAGGTGGCTTTGTGTTTTTGCTTACTAGCATGTGTAGGAGCTCCCTTTTTGCTTGAAATACTAGTGGCATAGGTTTGTGTGACCTTGCTCCTAGAATTGGATAGGTGAGCTCTAGCTAGGCCAGCACCTTTGTTGTCTAACTAGGATCTTTATAAGGTGCTTGTGAACTTTGATAAAGGGGTGTAGTCTTGGCTAGACCAAATTGTTTTAATTCCGCATTTGTTTCGGTTAACCAACGTGAATAAGTTTTAGAAACAACTATTCATCCCCCTCTAGTCGCCATCTCGACCTTACAAGTGGTATCAAAGCAAGGTCTCTCATTTGTGGTCTTCACCGACCCGAGAGGATGGCGTCTAATGGGCTAGATGTTTGTGAGACACACATTTTTGTTGGCATAAACTTTGTACTTTAAAAAAATCACATGCTTATTATTTTTGTGCAAATGGACCTAAATTTTGGTGGGTTATCACTAGTGGTCTCACCCATGTTTTGAATCATAGAAATCTCACCAAAGCTTAAAGAGTTCTCTATGAACTTGATGCACATGCTTGTTGTTTTCTAATGGATGCTTTGAGTTTTAATTTGATGAAACAAGTAAACATCACGGGAACTGCTCATGAGATATGGGAGTCCATTAAGTGCACCTTCGATGATTCCTCCACATGGGATGATGGCAAATTCAAGGAGGATGAACCCAAGAAGGAGGCGCATGAGTGTGTCGAGCATGATCACAATTTGGTAATTGTGAAAGATTGCTCCACCTCATGGTCAAGTGATAATGATGATGATCGATCGACTACAAGTTCACTTGACAAGATTGATGATGCCACAAGTGTTGCAAATGATGATGCTACTCCATGCACACTTGATGGTGATGTTGATGCATGCTCAAGCCATGATGATGATGCTACTACAAGCTCTCCAACTACACCACATTATTTTATGTCACAAGGTGACACCAAGGTATCAAATGATAATATGGTTGATCATGTTGATTCATATGATGAGTTTGTTAGTAGACTTGCTAGCATGACCATGTCTTTAGAAAATGAGAAAGCTAAAACATTGAAATTGAAAAATAAAAACTCATTTCTAAAGAACTCTTGTGAAGAACATGAGAAATTACTTGATGCTTTTAAATCTTCACATGATGAGCTAAAATTGAATCATGAGACTACTTGCATCTCATGATGAATTATTAGAACAACATGCTTCTCTCATTAAAGTGTTTACAAAGAAACTTAAAAATAATGAGAGCTCATCACATGGATCAAATGATAAATTATAAAATGTTGCTAACCCTTGTGATGTAGGCAAGAAACATGTATCCACCTCTTATGATGATTTATTAGATATGTCATGCTCTTCACATATAGATGATAGTTCTACTTCTATGTCTTGTGAGACTAACCTTTTGAAGGAGAACAATGAGCTCAATGAACAAGTGAAGAATTTGAGCAACAAATTAGAGAGGAGCTACAACACCAAAGTCACCTTTGAGCATATGATGAAGAATCAAAGAAGCTATGGTGACAAGAGTGGCATTGGCTTCAAAAAGAGAAAGGGCAAGAACATGAAGATGCAAGAAGAAAAAATATCTCATCTCATGTGCTACCGGTGCAATGATATGGGACATCTTGCCAAGTATTGCCCAACCAAGAAGCCTCAAGTTGAGCCAAAAGCTAAACCCCAAGTTCAAGTCAAGATCAACCATCAAGGTGGTGATTTGAAGATGAAGAAGACAAGAAGAGGTGGTATAGCAAGAGCAAGGCATCCAACTCCTAATCAAGATGCCAAGATGATGAGCAAGAATCAAGATGAAAAGAAAGATTATGCTCACATCAAGTGCTTCAAGTGTAAAGACATGTGACACTTTGTCTCGAAGTGTTCTACTAGAGAAGAAGATTCAAGCAAAAGAGAAGAGGCAAGGCAATGAGAAGCAACACATGAGAAAGGAAGAGAAGGCTCAATCAAAGAGAGTTTGCAACTCATACCGGGAAATAGGACACATGGCACATTCATGTCCCCTAGGTAACACTCCTAAACCTACTTTAATTGATGATGATTCTATGCTTAACAAGGATGGCAACGATATCTCATTGGTTGCAATTATAAAACATTCCACTATTCAAACTAAGACTTTACCTAAGTATGTTGCTCCTAACTTGAGAGGACCCAAACTTATTTGGGTACCATAAAAAAGTGGATAATTGTTTGTAGGTAACATTGGCATTGGAGGCTTAGTTCAAATAGTATTCATCTTATTGATCATGTAGTTGAGCCAAGTATTGCTAAGTGATGATCATTATCCCAATGCCATGACTAATTGAGTGAAGTCCAAATATGCTACAACACACAAGTGTCATATTCAAGTTGGGGTGATTTATTAGATTATTTGATGGCTTGCAAAATTATTTAAGTTAAAGCTTCCTAATTGGATGATCATGAGCTAACCAAGGTATATCTCTTGTTGATCATTTCATTTGGGTGCATATGAGTTGATTGGATTGGATAAATATGCAATGTTGCTCGCTATAAGATGTTTGAATGGATAAATTGATCAGTAATCAAGTTTGGATTGATTTGTGTTGGCTAAATTTATGAGATGACTTTTAGTAAGTGGTTTGAATGGATATACATCTTATGGAAGTATTCAAACAAGTTAGTTTCAAGTTTGATTCATATTTAATGAAGTATAGCTCAATTGTTGAAATCTGTCCTATATTACAAAATCTGAGCTAGCTGTGATCATAGCCATGCTTAAGTGATCAAAACTTATTGGATTGACATAAAATTTGGTGTAAATGCTATAGACTTATGGTATAAGATGTTGTACAAATTTTGTGAGAATTAGATAAGAGATGCTTCGGTTTTAGAATGGATCTTGTCAGCCATAGTGCAACAGTTTTCAGCATATAGTAGTGGTGGAAGATCTGATTCCTAGCAGTTCATATGAGATCAAATGAAGCTCAAATTTTTACAGCTGCTAGATAACTTAGTGAAGCACATCTCCACCAAATTTCGTGGTATTTGGATGTGTACTTTGAGAGATATGCATTTTTCTTTGAAGAGTATAGAATCTATCAGAAAAGTGACAATTATTGGATTTATTTGGAGTCACTTTGATTGAAAGGTCATAAAGTTGGAAACATGTTTATAAGTAATTGAGGCACCTAAATTTGGTTTTGAGATGATCTAAAAGCATGACAAGCAAATAGTACAAGAACATTTTATTGTGGAGTGTACTTTGCACATATTTAGTACTCAAATTAGAAGATCAAGATCAAAGTCTAGACGAAGATGAAGTTTAAGTTCTAAATGTTATTGAAGATCATTTGGTAGAAAGAATGAGACTTAAACAAGTAGAAAGAAAAGCACTTAAGGAAGGAATCAAGGTTGCCAATCAAGCTAAGTCCATCACTTAGATCAATCAATCAAGTTTTTTCAAGTGAGTGTCAAGAATGGTTCTTTTAAGAGAGGTCACTTCTTCCTAGTGTAGGGGCTTGCCGCCTATATGTAGGTAAACCAAGTGTGGTACTTGGAAGGCTAATATGAAAATGGTGATATGAGGGATATTTGAGATGCTTAGTTGAAGCAATCAAAAGGGTTGATCAAGAAAAGCAAACAACATCCAAAAGAGAGCTAGTCATGATATTTCAAGTAGTATTCTCACATTGATGCTCTCATGCAAGCATTGATCAAAAGATGAAGCAAGCCAACCATAAAAAGAAAGCGTACTTGATCATAAGTGGTATTCATTTCATATGGGTGAAGATTAGAATTCAAAATGGTATCTATTGGTCTTCACCAAGCTTATAATTGGATTTCACATTGCTATTAGAGTAATGAATTGAAATCTATGTGACTATCCTCTACTCCAATATAGCAAAGGTATTATTGTAATGTGTATGATCATTTCATTCCTTACTAGTATGCGGTTAGTGCATATAGTACATGCTTCATAGGATCATGCCTATTAAATAAAATGTTTAAATTCATAGCCTACCACTATTACTTGAATGATTAATTGATCTAGTGGCTACTTGAATGATTAATTGATCTAGTGGTTAGTATATAAATTTGTTCATGAGCTCGTGAACCCAAGTACTTGACTTAATTTAGATTGATAACAAGTGACAAGTATAACATTGGTAAGATAACCCTTGTAAAAGGTGTGAAGAAGCTTATCATTGGTTCAAACTAGACTTAAAAGCTTAGGCAAATCAATTTAGTTTAAGACAACCATATAAGCTCATGATAGTAATAAGAGTACAAGCACAAGATAACAATGCAAATGGATATCTAGTTTGTTTGTTTCAAGTGATATCTAGACTCAAGTATTTCATCAAGAATTCATAAGTGATGTCTAGATCAACTCACAAGTGATATCCTATAAGTGATACTCATAAAGATAACAAAGGTTTAAGAAATAGTTTTTATTGATAAATCCAATAAGTGGTTCCATACTAGAAGATTCTTTCAAGTGTTATCACATCTACACATGGTATCAATCATGCAAGACGATGGTTCCACAAGTGATCCTCAACTTTAAGTGGTCATCAAATAAAGAATGCATTCCTCACCTACAAGAGCTCAAGTGTATCAAATGGATAACCCATGCTATCACATAGGAGAGATGTCCCACAAATTGATATCAAAATCAAAGATCCTATGTGTGGTATTTCAAGAAGCCCTACACAAGATAGAAGTGGTAAAAGTTACAAGTGATATCTACAAGTGGTGTCATTGCAACAATCAAGTGGTGTCTATAAAAAAATACAAGATTCAAGCCTCAACCATCTACCCCAAATGCATACCTTTGCATCAATGAGAAGCACATCTTTTATGAAAATTGATGACAAAGAGAGAGAAATTGTACAAAGATATGAAAGCCTTGAGATTAATATTGTATAAGAGAGATAAGATAAGATATGGAAGCTTTGAGAGAGATTGAGACAAAGAAGTAGAGGTTGGACATGGACATGGACAAAGAGGGAGCAACATTGAAGAAAAGAGACGGATCAAAATTCTTAGACAAGAGAAGCACACAAGTAGGGAGAGCAGGCTCATGAACTTTGATTGATTGCATTTGATATGTGCATATTCATGCGCTTACTTGCATTGCATAAGTTCTTAAATTTAATATGCATGTTTGTGTGATGTATGCTAGTTGTAAAATTTGATTGATAAAATAAAAACTGGCATGCATAGGATGATAGCTAGACATTTGGTATGCTTTTCAAGTAACGCTAGTACCTTGCTTTTAAATGTTGATCTCACGAGGTATCTAGTGCTTTTTGTTTCCAAGTGTTATCTAGCTAACCATGGTGCTAAGGATGAACTTAAACGTGCAACTCCGATTGGTATCACATTTGAAAAGATTACTCTACACACCTTAGCATCATTTGGTAGTAATTACTCTTCCACAATTACAATCTATGCATATGTGCGAACTTCAAACCAAACACTCTAGCACATATGTAGGAGGAGCTAATACTATCATTTTGGGTTTGGGTTTGTAAATCATTTACACATGGTAAAATTGCTTGGGCAAGCAACATGAATCCAAAAGAACTTAGTTTCCATATCTTTGTAGAGTTGTCATCAATTACCAAAAAGGAGGAGATTGAAAGATCATTGTGTGGTTTTAGTAATTGAGTAACAACCTAGGTGGACTAATTGTGTTTATGTGAGATACACAAGTGATTAGTCCATAGGTACATGTATGTGAGCAACATATGCCGTGAAGGTGAAAATGGCTTGGAGATGTTGCAAAGCTCATACATGTGATGATGAAGGAGCTCATTGCACATGAGACATGGCATTAAGTCATGTGATCAAGGTGGAGAAGATCAAAACAAGACTTGGCTTGATGGATTGGTTACAAGCGTGAAGGGCAAGTTGGAGGCTTTGGAGCGATGGACCGCGTGGCGGTGAAGCTTGAGCAAGACTTGGTGCCGATGGACGAAGGCAACGGTGAAGAGCAAGTGAAGTCAAGATCGATGAACCAATATGATCATATGATGATATGAAGTGGATCATATCATTGTTGATCATGTTGGTGCATGTGTTGCATCGACATTGGAGAAGATGGAATAGAATGCGCAAGGCAAAGGTATAACCTAGGGCATTTCATTTCACTAGTCATAGGTGTGTAGAGAAGTTTATGACCGGGTTTAGGATAGATGGCCATACTATCAAGAGGGGCAAACTTGTTTACATATCGGTCATCTAGTGCCACTCGAGTGATCTAATTTTGCATCGTCGCTAGGATCGAGTGGCGTGGCAAGTTGAGTGGCTAATCCTTTGAAAAATGTTTGTGAAAAGCTAACACACATACACATGGTAGTGTACACTTGATGGTGTTGGCACATTTGCAAAGGACAAGAAGTTGGTGATGAAAAGGAGTTAGTCGTGTTGGTCATAGAGTGACCGGACGCGTCCGGTGTGGCTACCGGTCGTGTCCGGTATTATATCTAGACTTCGGGTTCAGACGGAAGTGACCGGACGTGTCCGGTATGGTGACCGGACGCGTCCGATATTTGGACCCGAGGTGAGCGACTAAGTGTAAGTAGCGAAGTCGATGTTTAGTGAAACAGTTGATCGAACGCTAGGAGCGTCCGGTCCGAAGTGACCAGATGAGTCCGGTCGGGCCTGGGTGCTTACTGGACTTGACCGGACGCCGAGGATCAGCGTCCAGTCATTTTCTAATGACGCGTCCACTCGGCCCTGGGAGCTTACAGGACTCGACCGGACACTGCGGCTCAGCGTCCGGTCGTTTCGAACAGCGCGTCCTATGCGACATGTTAGAGTCGTTGGCTACAACAGCTAGTTTGAATGGAACATGTGGCGGTCAGGCAGCTACCGGACGTGTGCGGTATGGCGACCGGACACGTTCGGTATACACGAACGGTGCGTCCGGTGAAAACGACTTGCACGTCCGGTCGTCCCGAAAAACGCCCAGTGAAGAGGTAACGGCTAGTTTAGCCCATAGGGCTATAAATAGAAGGTGGTCTCGGCCATGGCTGGTGCTGAGCACCTCAGGGGACTTTGTGTCCATGCTTGAGAGTGCTTGGGAGCCCTCCATCTCACATATGCTTGATTGTGATCATTTGATTGTGTGAGAGAGCGATTCTAGTGCGATTGTATCATGAGGTTGCATCGAGTGGCACTAGATGGTCGTCTTGCAAGCCGGTGGTGCTTGTTACTCTTGGAGGTTGCCACCTCCTAGATGGCTTGGTGGTGGTCTCCGTCAAAGCCCGCAAGAAGCTTGTGCTGTGCTCCGGAGAAGAGCTTTGTGAGGGGCATCGTGCTCGCCCCGCGGGAGCCACGAAAAGTAACTCTAGTTAAACGTGTCATTGAGGTAGCCTTATTTTCGGGGTAGGTTCTTGCGGTGCCCGATGTGCGGGCTTGGCGGGTGATGCCAATTAGCCGCCGAACCATCCAAGTGAGCGGTCGACACAATGGGGACTAGCGTGTTGGCAAGCACGTGAACCTCGAAAGAAAAATCACCGTGTCAACCTTATTCTTCCCATCGGTTTGCATCCTCGTTAGACAAGCTTGTAATTAGTTTCATATACATTGTGTTTGTGTGGTTGCTTTTGTAATTAGTTAGCTTGTGTAGCTCACTAGTTATCTTCTTGCTTGTGTAGCATAGAAATAGCTTTCTTGCGTGGCTAATTTGGTTTGTGTAACCTTGTTAGTCACGTTGCTTAGTTTGTGTAGCTAAGTATTTACGCTCTCTAATTTGACATTGGTTGCCTTGTTATTGAGCATTGCTAATGAGCTTAGGTGGCTTTGTGCTTTTTCTTACTAGCATGTGTAGGAGCTCCCTTGTTGCTTGAAGTACTAGTGGCAAAGATTTGTGTGACCTTACTCCATAGAATTAGATAGGTGAGCTCTAGCTAGCCCGGCACCTTTGTTGCATAACTAGGATCTTTATAAGATGCTTGTGAACTTTGATAAATGGGTGTAGTCTTGGTTAGACTGAATTGTTTTAATTCCACATTTGTTTCGGTTAACCGACGCGATTAAGTTTTAGAAACGACTATTTACCCTATCTGATCGCCATTTCGACCTTACAACAGCGCTTGACCTTTCCTGACCTGGGTAGCTCAGCCGCAGGGAGTAGCAGGCACCGACGGGAGAAAACTTGGCTAGGGTAGTGCCTAATGTTCGAAATCCAGTGTTTTTTTTCTTTCGAAAAGATAAGTGACTTTTTTTGAGCAAATCGAAAAGATAAGTGATGAGTTAGGCAACTAAGGGATTGGGCTGCGAAATAGCAGAGTTCGTTAAAAAGATCGAAATGATTGTGAAAAGATAAATGCTGCATTTGGGATTTTCGCACTTATTGTGTTACTGCTGGAGTTAGGCCAGGCTGTCCGAAATGATGGGCTCTGGAGTTGCTTTGACGAAGTTGTGCTCCGGTGTTCGGTGTTCGCCTGCTGCGAAGTGTCCGAATGAACCTTGTGGTCTTCTTCGTTTTTTCTTTTTTTCTCATATCTTCAGGGGAGAAAGTGGAAACTTAAAGCATAATTATGATTTAGGATCCCCGAATAGCTTTTATAGAGTGGAACAGTTTACTGAAGGTGGAAACAAGCACATATTGCAAGTTTAGGGGAGATTGCATGTAATCGCAAGATTAGATGAATTATTTTGCAAATCATGTAAGACTATGACAAGACAAAAATTCTAGAAAAGCTGGCATTTTAGCATAAGGAGGGTGTTTGTTTCCCCCTCCTAAACTTTAGTTGCTGTCCCATCGGATATTTGGATACATGCATGGAGTATTAAATATAGACTATTTACGAAACTAAATGCACATATTAAAATTATTTTGCGAGACGAATATTTAAGCCTAATTAGTCCATAATTTGACAACATGGTGCTACAGTAAACATATGATAATGCCGGATTAATTAGGTTTAATAAATTCATCTCGCGGATTACTGATGGATTCTGTAATTTGTTTTTTTATTAGTATCCGAACTCCCCATATGACACCTCCTAAACTTTAGATCCAAACACCCCCAAAACACTGAGATTAGAAAAATCTTACTCATGACCATCTAGTTCAATGTTGAGGATAGAAATTTCGAAGTATTAAAGGAGAATAAGTTACTGACCTCTTGTTAATCCTGCAGGGTTAGATGAAGATTAAGCAAAATGATTGAAACTGCAATGTGCTTAATATAATTGCGGAATATGAAAACAGGTTTGCACAAACAAAAAACTGACGAAGTGAAAGAATTTTTAAAGTGCCACTGATACTATAATCATATAGAGGACAGAGGCTTAAGAGCAAAGCGCCGAGAGCAGCTCATGAGCTTTTTGGGAGGGGTAAAAAAAAGCTAGTATTTTCCTATTTTTTTCTATCTTTGGACGATTGTGCGGCTAACTACTACTGCACGGAGCAATATTATAACACAAGTTCAGACTTGACAAACGAAAGGAAAGCAGAGAAACTATGCACTGACTGATAACAGACAGTGCAGCTAACCCAGACAACTTACTGAAACAAAACAGGTCCTAAACCAAAAAGGAGTGAAAGAGCTTGCTGCTGACCCAAAAAAAAAAAATGCAAAGTCTATTTAAAATGATTAACTTCTGTGTCTTGGAAGGGCTTGTCATCAATCTGGGAAATTACTTAGTTCGGAAAAGTGCATTTACTTTGAAGCCATATTACCTGTAGCTATTATTGTTGACAGTTTGAAAACAGAAACAAGTTTTGCGGTTGCAGAGAAAAACAAGTTGAGCTTCCAGGTTAATATAAAAGTTTGTACGGACTCTGACACAGCAACAATGCTGGGGTTTCCAGCTTACAAGTTTCAGCGCCAAACAACAGAGCTAAGCAAGAATCTTCCAGTCAACCAGCTAGCATCCAACCAAAAGATCGCGTTGAGTTTAGGCAATTGAAGCCAACTGAAAAGAAAAGAAAAAACTAAGTAACTGAAGAACTGCCTCTAACAGACTACACCGACCTCAGTCTCATAATCAGTTAAGTCCATTTAGTTTAGACTGGAAAGGGTGTTGGTGTTTTTCTTCCTGTAATCATATGCAAGAAATTTACCTCAAAAATTGTGCAAAAGCTCCTAACTTAAGAAAAGACAACATTTCAAATAGCTGAGAATCCGTATAACAAATGAACTTTCTGCAATAATATGATACTATTTCGCCATAAAACACTTGAATCAGAAGAAGGGTATAGTTCAACAACCTATTACTTTTCACTTATCAAGTGAAAAGCTCAGTTTTTCATCCCAAGATGCAAAGTTCAACATTTGTGGGTTTTTTTCCTCCATGAGAGACTGTGAAATACATGGATATTAAAAAGTTCAAATATGCAGACAATTTTATGCATATGCATCTTGCTACAAAGCAATGAATTTTCATAATTTCTTTAAACATAACACGGCACCACACAAAGAATCAGGACTAGCAAAAAAGAAATACTCCAATGGCATAGAAATTGCTGAGCTACAGGGAGGCTGATGCTGCATGCATGTTTCATTCTAAAATTCAAGACCTTCCCTGAAGGGGAACGAAGGGAGGAGGGGAGGAGTATGTCAGTTGTATTTTTATTCTCATAGCACTGAGTTAGTGGTCTCAGACTTGTCCTCTCAAATCTCTACAAAAACGACCGACCAGTATCAGTCACTTTCCCAATGATATTGACCCCCCAACCTTACTAGAAAAGAAAGTATTCTTGACACTCTTCTATACCACTGCGACTCAACTTTGTCAAACAGTCTGACATTTTCCTACAAATTTGTAACTCCGTGGCCTGCAGAAGCTAGTACAAGCAAACACAAAATGGACAAATCTGTTCTGTACGACGCCCCACGCTGCAGCACTTGGCCACTTGGTTAGGTGGTGGGTTAGTTACGAAACTCCTGCAGATTTGCATCACCAATGCTTATGCTGAATAAGAAAAAAGTACACAGACTAACAACCACCAAAGAACATCCCCATCCTAGATCCCAGGAAGCACATGATGACATCAGGAATACTTCGATTGCATTTCGTCGAACATCTCGGTCGCGCATAACACGAGCAACATCTCGACCGCCAGCTGTAAGAGAGATGGAGGGTGGGAGATTGGGGAAAGGAGGGTCACCCATGGTAGCCTTCTAGGAGGCGGAGGTCACGCCATCGCCATGCCCGCGAGCAGGCGACTTGCGCCGGTGAGGCGCAACCAAGTTTTGCCGGACCTTTGGTTGGGCTGTCGAATGTAGCTTTTCTAGGCTAGGGTCGCCCAAGCGCCGTGAAGGGAGTGCTCGCTCAGCGTGCGAAGAGGTGCTTGCCCGATGCCGAGCGCCTGAGCTCGCCCGAGCGCCGCGAAGGGTGCTCGTCGATGCTCGAGGCCGAGGTAGTGTGAAGGGGTGCTCGCCTAGGCCGGCCCTCGCCCAATCGCGAAAACGCCGTTACTGGCGGCGGCGAAGTCTGTCCAAGCAACCGGCCAACCATGGAAGGGTCGTCCGAGTGCGAAGCGGTGCTCGCCCCAGCCAACCGGCGAAGGGTGTTCGCCTAGGCCGAGGGAGTACTTGCCCGTACGAAGTGTTGGCTCTCTCAAAGGGCTCCTCTCTTCACTCTCCCGAAAAGAAATCACGAGCACGAACGGTAGGCGCCAATGTTGGTGTGGCTAACAAAATCTGAGATAGCAAAGAGGTAAGCAAAGGAGAGAGGGAGCCCAGCAAGTCAACAGCCAACCCTTCTCCACCTCCCTACCTTTCCCTCTTATAGGGGAGGTGGGAGAGGAAGTTCTCTTTTTGCCCCTTGGTGGGGTTTGTATTTACAGAAGTACCACTAAGAGCTACAAACAGACCCAGAGAGGGGTTAGTATTTACAAAAATAACACCAAAGTCTACAAACGCCCCCCAAACATTGTTTTGTTAGTCACAAGATATGTAAATGGGCCTTAAACATGATAGTGGGGGTTCCCAACATATTACACACCCCCAACATGTGGTTTGTGTGCTTTTACAATGTGTCATATTTGTGTGATTGTCAGAATGTGTATTTCACATGCAAGGGTTAAGTAAATATTTATTTCAAAATCTGAATATGTTACAATAGGTAAAACATGTATTACAAACCATGTGTTCCTCTATTCAAAACTATGTACTCTACCACTGGAAGTGTTACAATAGAGAATCAATGTAACACTTGAGAAAATGTAACACTTGAGAAACATTACAGTGCACAAGTGAATGTGTTACAAATCATGTGTTCTAACACAACGCGGAAGTGTTATTAGAGCTAAAATAAAGTGTTACAATATAAATCACTGCAACACTAAACAAATGTTCCAATAGATAAGTAAATATGTTTCAGTGTGGGAACACTTTTTTTATACAAAAGAGCACATATCTTGTGTTCCAATAGATCAATCTATAGTTACATGGACAATTGGAAAAAAAAATAATGTGTTACTAAGAGAGATAATTAATAACACTTCTTTTTGCCTATAGTAACACAAGTTGGTGTTACTATATCCCTATCAGTGTATCATTTGGTGCTACGTGGCACTATTTGGACTTGAACTAATGCGAGCAAGCCGCTAATGTTCATTGTAAAGTCTATAGTAACATGGCCAATTGGAACACAAAAACAATGTGTTACTAAGAGAGATAAAAACACCTTTTTTAGCCTATAGTAACACAAGTTTGTGTTACTATATCCCTATGTTGTAGTAATGCTAGTGTATCATTTGGTGCTACGTGGCACCATTGGGACTTGAACTAGTGTGACCAAGTTGCTAATTTTCATCGTAAAAATGAAACGGTGCATGCGTGGAGTCCAATGGATAAAACTGTGACATTATGCATCATAAGCTGTCCAATGTTAGCCGATAGGATCACCGGCTCAGGTGAGTCGATCACTCACCAGTCTTGCCGAGCACCCGCTAGTATTGCCGAGCAACCACTAGCTATGCCGACCACGAAGAAACGTTGTCCGACCACACACACTATGGCTAAAGGTAGAAGAAAAGGGAGAACAGAGCATACACACACAGTACAAACATCAGCGTTGGCCGGAGCCATATATAGGAGATGGCAAATCTGAACTCACTTTGTTAAGTTGCAGTGGCAAACTATATATACAACTCTACTCATCTAGTCCTAGTACAGTTGCCCTGATGCAACAGTGACTAGATAATACAGCAGGACTGACTTCTGCGCCTGTCCCTGCATGTGGCTACAGTACGACAGGTGAGCCGTTCAGCGCCTGCCTCTACAGCAGCTACAGTACCACAGCAGGGAGCCTTTTCGGTGCCGTCTTCCCTTGCTGTGTGTTCACATAAGGAATCAGTAGATTATCTAACAATTTCTTCCCTTAATCCTACTTCTATCCCTTGTACCCCCTCCATGTCGATCATCTCCTTCAGCTCCGTGAGTCGACGAACTCGATGACGATCTGCCCTCCATCGACACAGTCCCTGAGGAAGTGGAACTTCACGTCAATGTGTTTGCTCCGGTTGTGCAGAACTGGATTCTTCGCGAGGGCGATGGCGGGCTGGTTGTCCACCATCAGTGCTGGTGGGTGAGCTTCCGCACCGGTCAGCTCGCCTAGCAGCCGGTGCAGCCACACAACTTGGCACGCCGCTGTGACCACCGCTACGTACTCTGCCTCGCACGTAGATAGCGCCACCACCTTCTGTTTCAGCGACAGCCATGAAATTGGAGCTGACCCGAGAAAGACGAGCACTCCAGAGATGCTCCGCCGTCCGTCGATGTCCCCCGCCATGTCTACATCGCTGAACACAGTGAGTTGCAGCCTACTCCCGCCGGTCTTGGGGAAGATGATCCCCTGATCCACCGTCCCTTTGACGTAGCGCAATAGCCGCTTCACCGCAGCCCAGTGATCCTCTCTGGGATCCTCCATGAAGCGACTGACGTAGCCCACGGCGAACGCAATGTCCGGCCTCGTGTGGACTAGGTAGCACAGACCGCCGACGATGCTCCGGTAGAGTGTTGCTTCTACCTTCACCGCGGTGCTGGCCTTCGTCAGCTTCAGCCGCTCCTCCATCGGAGTCACGCATGGCTTGCACTCAGCCATGTCGCTCCGCTCCAACAGCTTCGAGGCATACGCGCTCTGACCGAGTATGAGTTCCTCCTTCCCCTGTCTCACCTCGATGCCGAGGTAGTAGGAGAGTGCGCTGAGATCGCTCATTCGAAAACGAGCTGCCATCTCGCGCTTGAAGCTGTTGATGTCCTCCGTGCGTGCGCCGGTGACGATCAAGTCGTCCACATACACGCCGACGACGAGCTCCTCCTTCCACCGTCACCGCGTGTAGAGCGCATGCTCGGTTGCGCACCGCTGGAACCCAAGCTCGCCCAGCGTGGCGTCAAGCTTGGCATTCCATGCTTGTGGGGCCTGCCGTAGCCCGTAGAGCGCCTTGCGCAGTTGGAGCACCCTGTGCTCCTCTCCCTTGACGGCGAAACCTGAAGGTTGCCTAACGAAAACCGTCTCTGCCAGCTCGCCGTTGAGGAAAGCCGATTTAATGTCCAAGTGATGGACGCGCCAGTCCTTTGCTGCTGCCAAAGCTAGTAGCAAACGGACAGACTCCGTGCGCGCTACCGGTGCAAAGACTCCCTCGAAATCGATGCCCTCACGCTGAACAAAGCCTCGGGCGACGAGCCGCGCCTTGTGCTTGACAATGGCGCCGAGCTCGTCCCGCTTGACCTTGTATACCCACTTCAAGCTGATCGGATGGCATCCTGGAGGTGGATTGACGAGCTCCCAAGTTCTGTTTTCCTCGATCACCTTCATCTTCTCCAGCATCGCCCGTCGTCAGTTTCCATAGTGCTCCGCCAGCGCGAACGTGGGTGGTTCTTCTGCACTAACGAGCAGTAGCTCTTGATCATTGAGCAGCCGACCAGCCAGTCCTGAGGGCCCTGTGCCGCCGATGATGTCGTCCAGCCTGCGGAACCGCACCTCTTCACCTTCGTGGAATGCATCCACGAACTCAGTGATGTCACTTGGAGGTGAGGCGAACTCGATCAGTGTTGATGGAGTTCCCTGTTCCACCAGAGTGCTCGGCATAGCACCTGGAGTGCTCAGCACCCTGGTTTCAGTGCTCGGCACTACTTCTAGACAACTCCTCACTACTCCTGCAGTGCTCGGCACCACTGTAAGAGTGCTTAGCCTCAGCCTTGGAGTGGTCGGCACCACTGCAAGACCTCTTGGCTCCGCTACGGGAGTGCTCAGCACCCGTCCTAGAGTGGTTGCCACCACTGCAGAACATCCCAGCACCACTCCTGGCGTGCTCGGCATCCCTCTAGGAGTGCTCGGCACTCCTCCCTGAGTGCTCGGCATCCCTCCCGATGTGCTCAGCACCGCCCCAGGAGTGCTCGGCTCTGTTGCTGGAGTGCTCGGCACTCCTCCCGGAGTGCTCAGCACCTCTTCCCCAGCGTCTCCACCACCATGGATGACCAGGTGCTCGACAACGAAGGTGCTAGTGAAGCCGCCAACTTCCCCCGAGCTCGGACTGTTCCAGTCCCAAGCCGCCTTCTCATCGAAAACGACATCGCGCGAGACAAGTACCTTGTCTCCGCATAGGTCGTAGAGCCGGTACGCCTTGGTACCCCCCGCGTAGCCCAGGAACACCATCGGTGTGCTCCTGTCCTCCAGCTTGGTGAGGATCGGCTTTGTCTTACTGACGTGGCCGATGCGGCCGAATGTCCGGAGGAAGGACACGCTCGGCTTGTGTCCATACCAAGCTTCGAATGACGCCTTGCCCGTCAGGGCTTTTGGTCGGAGCGTGGTTGAGGTTGAACACCGCCGTGGTCACCATCTCACCCTAGAACCTTGTCGTCATGCCTTTGGCTTTCATCATGGATCGAGCCATGCCGACCACCGTCTGGTTCCGTCGCTCCACCACGCCATTCTGCTGTGGCAAGTATGGTGTCGCACCACACCCTGATCCGCGCAGTACGCAGCGAACTCCACCGAAGTGAATTCGCCGCCTCGATCAGTCCTCAGCACACGGAGCTTCTTGCCGCTCTTGGCCTCCGCGCGCATCTTGAACTTCTTGATCGCCGTCGCCGCTTCGTCCTTGCTCGTCAGGAGTTGCAGCCACATGTAGCGACTGTAATCATCCACGAGCAGGAGGAAGTACCGCCGACCACCGTTTGTAGCTGGCGTGATCGGCCCGCAGAGGTTGAGAGCGTCCTTCGCGTGATACTTGGCCGCCTTTGGGAATGGTAGCCTCCTCTGCTTCCCGGCCAGGCAGCTGTCACATAGCTCGCCTCCGTGCTTGATCTGGGGTAGCCCTCGGACCATCTTTTCCAGCCGACCAAGCGCGTCGAAGCTGAGATGTCCGAACCGGGCATGCCATAGCCACGGTTCCTCGGTGTGCCTTGTCGCCAATCACACCGGCTGCTCTACCTTTTGATCGAGCAGGTACAACCGGTTTAGGGACCTCTTCACCTTGGCGAAAAGTCACTGCTCCCGGTCCCAGATCCTAAAGACTCCGTCCTTGATCAGTACCTCGCTACTGCGCTCATCTAGCTGACCAATGCTGATGATGCTGGAACACAGCTGCGGGATGTAATATACATCCGTTAGCGCGCGGTGCTCCCCGTTCTAGCACCTGAAGATGATGGTGCCGCGCCCTTGGATTGCCACCCTTGAGCCGTCAGCAAACTTCACCGTACCAGTAACACCGTTGTCGAGCTCAGAGAAGGATGCCTTAGAGCCCGTCATGTGGTTGCTGGCGCCAGAGTCCAAGTACCACCGCTGCTCCTGGTCGGCGCCCACACGTCCGAGGTGGATTTGGGCACGTGGTTCGTTGAGGTTGACAGCCTTCAGGGCCTTCCCAGGTCCTTCCACCGTCGTCGCCTCTTCCTTCTCCTCGGCCTCGACGTCGTGGAGTGCACAGAACGTCGCCATTAGGATAGTGGCCTCATCATCATCATCAGCTTACGCCAGATGAGCCTCAGCCTTCTTCTCCTGCTTGCGATTTGGGCACTCCCGTGCCCAATGGCCCGTCTTCCGGCGGTCGACCTGCTTCTTCTTCTCCGAAGAAGCCTTACCGCGGCGCTTGCCATCGCCACCGCGGTTGGAGGAGGCTACTCCGGAGTTCCTCCGAGCAGCCCACTCCTCTGTCAGCAGCAGTTTGCCGCTGTCCTTCGTTGTTGTCGCCTGCTCCAGGCGCTCGTCCACCACCCGCAGACTGACTATCACATCCTCAATGGTGAGGGTGGACAAGTCCAGTATCGTCTCTATGGAGAGAGCGATATAGATATACTTTGTCAGCACGGAGTGGAGGTACTTGGAGATTGCCTCCTCTTCATCGATGGTGACGCCATGGCTCTTCAGCTTGCTGATGAGCATTTGCAGGCGGAGGGAGAAGTTGAGGTTGGCGTACTCCTGCTTTAGATGTTGGGTCGTCGCCTTCTTTGCGCGGTCGGGACCAACGTGCATCGCTGCAATAGCCTCCCACGCCTCCTTAGCAGAGTTCTTCGCCCCCAACAGCTCCCTGTACTCCGCTGGTACAGCAGCGAGGATAGCCTCCAACGCTGACATGTCATCTTCTTCATTGTCGGTGCTCTTGTCAACAATATTCCAAAGCCGTCGGGCTCTAAGCTTGACATTCATGGTCACCGACCACTCTCCATAGTTGGTGCGAGTTAGCGTCGGCCAACTAGTGCCGCTGACCTCCCGCACCGTGCGAACAACAACCTCCGGTCGTGGTTGGGCAGCCACAGCAGTGCCACTGCTGTCGCCCATCTCCGAACCGTTCGTCATCGCCAGCGGTTAGTCCGGCAACGGCGCTTGTACGGCTCCAATACCACTTGTTAGCCCACAGGATCACCGGCTCAGGTGAGTCGACCACTCACCAGTCTTGCCGAGCACCCACTAGTGTTGCCGAGCACCCACTAGCTATGCCGACCACGAAGAAGCGTTGTCCGACCACACACACTATGGCTAGAGGTAGAAGAAGAGGAAGAACAGAGCATACATATACAGTACAAGCACCAGCGTTGGCCGGAACCATGTATAGGAGATGGCAAATCTGAACTCACTTTGTTGAGTTGTAGTGGCAAACTATATATACAACTCTACTCATCTAGTCCTAGTACAGCTGTCCTGCTGTAATAGTGACTAGATAACACAGCAGGACTGACTTCTGCGCCTGTCCCTACATGTGGCTACAGTACGGCAGGTGAGCCGTTCGGCGCCTGCCTCTACAGCGGCTACAGTACCACAGCAGGGAGCCTTTTCGGCGTCGCCTTCCCTTGCTGTGTGTTCACACATGAAATCAGTAGATTATCTAACATCCAAGTTATTGATGTGCACCATATGATTCAATGATACCTTTGTGTCTCCCATTGAATTATTTGTTGGCACTATGCATGACTTGGACACCGTGTGAACATGCTTGATGATGTTCACCGTATGATCCGGTGGTGTGCCTTAGTGGACATGGAGGATCATCTAGATCATATTAGGAAGCTATTGTGAGGGTTTCAAGGGCATTTGCAAGTCACGATCAAGGATTGGCTTAGTGAGAGTGATCTTTGTGTCCAACCTTTGGGTCTCGACTTGGAGTTTTTTCATGTGAAGGTTAAAAATGTGTTGCTCTAGGTGTTTGCTAGCACCTAAATGGTCTAATGGAGGACTAGGTGAGCTTCCATTGGTGGAGTTCTTGGTCCAAGGCTCCTCTCTTTGTACTTGGTTTGAGACCCGCTAAACCGGAGTGGAGAATGGATTCTTTTAGTGGATCCTGAGCATTTATGACTCAAGTGAACTTAACTTTTAGTAGGTGCTCCAATGTGTATTAGAGGGTTAGGGCAACAACTTGATACCACGGCAAAATCTGATTATCACTTGTCCATCTCTTTAATTATTATTCATTTACTTTCTTGCAATCTTTGTGTGCCTTCGAGATGTTAGGGCCTGTTTGGCAGGGCTACTTCCCGGCTCCGGCTCTGGCTCTTCTAGAGGAGCCCTGCCAAACGTTTTCATGGAGGAGCTGTTTTTCAGTAAAAGCAGAGGAGCCGGAGCCGTTTTGGAGAAGCCTGAAATTGTGCCTCCTCCAAAACGGCTCTGGCTCCTCCAGAGAAGCCCCTCAGGAGGAGCCGTGCCAAACACCCCCTTAATTGACAGGTAGACTTGGCTTTGCCTTAGTGTGATTCACTAGCTAGGTTTTTCAATTCGCTAGTGTGATAAAATTGGAATATGGCTTAGCTTGATGGAGCTAAGACTCTTCTTAGTATGTCTTGTTTAATTCTATGTCTTGTCATGCAAGGGTTGAATTACATATGTTAATGTTGTTAAGCTTTTTTTTTTTTAAACTCAAGTCAGCCGAGCCCACCCGGCCCCCTCTTGGACTATTTAGTCGTTATAGCAATACAACATGTGTTCCTATAACACTTCATTATTGAACACCTTCTAGTATGCCAACATTCTACACCATTCAACATCGTAGGTCTAACCGTCATTTTATGGACCTTACCTTTTTAGTCAATGTGGAACCTTCTTGCCATATGTGATAGAAAATGCGAAATGCTTGGCATTATATCATCCACCCCCACTTTAATTCTATGGTTAACATCTCTGTTGATGCCCCCATCTATTTGCACCATCAATCCCAAATATCAAAAGGTTTCTTTCTTGGGCATTAATTGACCTTCGAAACATAACTAGTATCTTGGTATCTCCCTCCATAGGTCAAGTAGCGATGGAGTAATGCTAAAGTATAAAATCTTTGGTCTCTGGTCTGCCACCACAAATCTAGGCTTCCACCCAACTTTCATTAAATAGCACTACATAGTCAGTAAAAGATTACACCAAGGGACATCTACTTTGTATGTCCCTTGTGATGACTTTATCTATCACCAAGGCCGACAAATAGGACTCAGTGGATCCATAGCGCAGTCATATTTTAAGCATGACGTCATCTATGTAAAAAATCACATAGATGACCCGATAACCAGGTGGTATAGGGAAAATTAAATTGGAGTTGGATGATTTGGTTGCACCAAACAGAATAGTTGAGCATCTCAGATAAACAAAGAATGAGTTCTTAGTTCATCTTAGTCTTGGCTTAATCATATCAAAATGAACGATGTCCAAAAAACCAGCCAACAAACCAATATGCATAATGTACAAGCCAACCAAAAATGTCACCTGAACTTTTTTGTGTTCAGAAGCCTTGTAGGATCTTCTACTGAGAATGAATGCAGACTAAACCATTTTTTATGTAAATGAGATGATTCCAGTTACTTTCAGGAGCATAGACTGCACCAAGCACCTTCTCTTTTTGTTCTGCTAAAGAATTAGTCACTACTTAACTCTCACTATAGAATAATCTCATGTATTGCTATAGTTTGCGAGAGGAAATAATATGAACGACACTGGTTAATTTTGATTGAAACTGTTAGATATTGCAATAAGAAACTTCATCTGTTAGATATTGTCAAGAGAATTTGTAAAGCAATAACAGCAACCATCATATGTGGCAAATTTTACCTAGATTCAGTATGTGCTACCCAAATACATAGGTAACATACCACAATATCACATACAATTAAAATTTAGACCAAACAGAGATGATCATTATGTGCAATTCATAACTGTCATTTAATTTATCTTGACCAAGGCAAAATATTTTCTTTTGTTAGATGAAACTTCTGTATAACAAACTAATGAGCAATAATATAAACTCAATGTGCCAAGCATACAGCAACACGACTACAGCTTTGCACTTATTACATCAGACACAACTTCAAAGGTTTACACGATCAATGTAAAATAAACAAATATATTATGAGTCTGGCTGAAACTTTTGTAATAAACTAATGAGTTACAACAGCTTTAATTTGTGGTAGTTCACACTTCAAAGATTGGAGAGGGAGATGATGCAGAAGCAGAACCGAAGGATATAACAAATGACACAGAAGCACTGAAGACATAACTACCGTTTTTTAGATAATAGATAGAAAACATAAATACATGCTAGTAAGTTCGGTATTAGTACATAGGAAGTGGGAAATCAATCAATGGGTTCAACGAGCATTCTATTCTGCATACAATAAAACGACCATGTGTTGCACTGTGCTATTATATAGATTTTCCACATGGGAGATCATATACTTAACTGACTAAAAACGGCCATAAATTAAGCAAGTTATGGGGGGGCAAGAGGTAGATAACCTTGGACCCAAGGGTAACTAAGCCTATACTATCTCGTATTGACACCGATTCAGGAAAATTAAGAACGACCACGCACGCAAAGGCTAAAGGGAACACCAGATCAACAACTGCATGAATGAAACATCGAATTAACAGCAAGAAAACATTTAGCTAGCTCATATCACAAGTAGGAGTACCATGAGATGCAAAATCCCCAATCACACTCAGAGACGAAATCAATTAACCATCCATGATATAACTCCAGAAAAAAGGCAAGCAACAATATAAGCACAATACTACTAGCTGCAGGCCAGATACGAGGAGGCATGCACACGCTTTAGCAGAAGCTATAGGACGAGAGAGAGAGGAAGAAGCACGAACTCACCGGCTGGATGGAGAAGAAACATTAGTTTCCAGATCTAGAAGCAGCAGCCGCCGGCCGCCGGCCGCCGCTGGAGGTAGGTGCCGTGCCGGCTGCCGGGGCCGGCCCGTTCCACTTGCATCCAAGCAGATCTGCCTCCGACCACCAGTTCATGGCTGCCTCGCCCACCTATCTCTCAACAGTCACAGAAGCACATGAGATGAGCACAACAAAAGGGGGAAAGGATCCAATAGTTTTTGTGTGAAATCTTTACGGAAAGGAAGAGGAAACGAGTCGATAAGTGAGAGGGAGGGAGGGAGGGAGGAGGAGGCCAGCAGGTTTTCATTTTGGAAATTAAAGTTTATCGGAGGTCATAAACAGGATATATTGAAAATATCGGACCAAATTTAAATAAAATTTAATTTAAATTTAAATAAATTTAAACAAAAGTAGTACGAAAAAGATAGATATTTTTTTATTGACACCCACGAATAAAAATGATATATCGAAAATATCATGAAATTTCGACTGATAAAGGAAGGACTAGTCAAACAGTGCTTTCCGTTAAGCAGACTCCTGGGGAGGTGAGCAAAGACAGGTGTTAAGTTAACCAAACCATCACGCGCCCCTTAAACCAAGGTTGAAGCCTGCTAAAATCCCATCTTCGGAAGACACAAAGATGGCAACGAGAGCCTCACCGATAAAAGAAAAGAAACGTTGTCAGCGCAAGGATCCATGGCGTACATGCGTTCAGCGGCTTCCATGAGATTTTAAGAGTACCTTATTCCAAAGAGCAGAGGTCATCGGAATCCGAGCGGGAGACAAGATAAGGTTTCAGGTAGGGACACGACCAGGCCGGTAGTGCCACCACGGCGACCGATGTGAGATTGTAAAAAATTTTAATCCGATAAACAGTAGCACTTTCGTCTTATTTGGTAAATATTGTCCAATCGTGGACCAACTAAGCTCAAAAGATTCATCTCGTGATTTTCAACTAAACTGTGTAATTAGTTATTTTTTTACATACATTTAATGCTCCATACAAATAGCTAAAAATTAATGTGATGAAAAAAAAGTGAAAAAAACTTAAAATTTGGAGGTGATCTAAACCAGGCCTGAGAGAAGGCCTGAGGAGAACGGCTGCGCCTGCACGACGACGACGCATCATCGGCGCACAGCGATGGATGGAAGTGGGACGGGGGAGATGGATGCATACGGCGGAACAGGTCCCTAGGAGGAGAGAGAGCTGACAGAAAGAGAAGTGAGCACGCAACAGCAGCTGCGCCTCGGCAGTCGGCATCCATCCATCCGTCGTATATCTCGCCAGGAGCAGCCGTATATGATGCAGTCTGGCCGATGCGTGCTCACTCTCTTCTGTCAGCCGCACCGTCTAGCTCCTGGCTCCAGCCAGCGCCCCCATCCCCATCCCGTCGTCGACCACCGCTGCAAAGTACTACAATACAAAGCAGACGCAACAAGAAGAACTGGACACGAAGAGAGAGAGAGAGAGAGCGTGCGCGCGGGCGCAAGGGGATAGAAGAACCAAACCATGGTACACAAGCTTAACTTCATCGTCGTCTTTCCCGAATTGGGGAAGAAGAAGGCAGCCGGCCGTCCAGATCTGGGAGGGCTATCCTACTGGCTGGCTGGGCTTCTTCACCCGTTCTGGTCCTGGTGGTACCGTATACCCCGTGGAAGAGGGCTTATATAGAGGAGACGGTCCCCTAATCACCTTGTTCTTGTTATTGCTATTGGTTTCGCATAGCCCTACAGTTAGTTGCTAGGGTTGGACTTGGGAGAAAGTAGGGTTTCATGAGGAATTGAGGATGGGACGGGATTCTGTTGTTTTTTTTATTTCATCTAAGAATATACTCGGCCGACCTAAGGTACTGATTATTGCTAGGTGTGCTAGGTAGGGTGACTCTTTTCAGATATGGCTGCGAGGAAATTCTATGACAAAAGGGTCCAATGGGAATTTGCACACTTTCGAAGTGTGAAGTCATGTTATCGAAATCATTCCCACACTCACTAGCATTCTAACTCACTAGCTTCATATATTCTAACAAATTATTTGATACGGTCAAAACAGCATATATTCTAACAAATTATTTGATACGGTCAAAACAGCATATATTCGTTTCAAGTCTATAAAGGCTATAGCTATACACTACGACAAGCTAAAATAGGTTAAGTTGTGTTATGTACGTTATTTTTCCGATGATAAATTTTTATTTAGTAGCATGTGCTTAGATTTTTTTATACTATGATATAGTTTTTTAAATGGTAGACATATGACACCTTTGTCACTTTTATTAAAGTAAAACTGTTCATATTTTTTTTCATAATCCAATAAGCGGTCGACACATGTTTTTTCCCGTGGTCCCATCATACATGTCAATTGTTGGTTAAAGTTAAAAACAATTAAATTAAAAATCAAGTTTAGTGAATTTAGTGTTTTTCCCTCTGTGGTACCAAGTCGAGATTCTAAGATGGTCCCTAATTACATATTCTTACCTGTGTTACAGTTACACATGCGGATGGGGTTCTGTTCTTTTTTTTTTCTCAGGCCCGGCTCAGCCCCAGGGCTGCTGTGCCTGCTGGGGTTCTGCTACATGTACCAACGGTACAACGCGTCTATGAATGCACACTTCCACAGCGATACGAGTGTCCTTGTTTTTCAATATGATTGAGATGGATAATAATTTAGAAGTAACTTACCTTATAGTGTTGGTAAACGCAGAAGTGCATTTTCAGAAGTATATATATGCAGTAGTGGTATTTTGGGTTATTGCTTTTATAATGGTATATATATATGTGAGTGCTTTAAATGCAAGTTAGTTTAGGTTATGATTTTGTATTGCTTTTCTCCTGCAACTAAAAAGAATAAAGTGTGGACATTTGTTTTGGTTCGTCCGTCTGTCCACGCCTACGATCCCACGACATCTTAATTACTGATTGATCGTGTCATTCTCCTTGATTGAATATTGTATGTCATGTGATAGAGGAATCACGGCAAAATAGGAAGTAGAAAATTATTGTGCTATCCATATACACATTACATGTTTGCATGCACCAGCATACATGGCAACGAGCAAAAAGGAAGAGAATTAACACAGAAGAAAAGAGAATTAAGACAAAAGGAACTTCTTTGCATTTCTGAGAACCTTGCCAAATCTGCCTATATTTAATTACTTTCCCTCTTTGCATTTGCAAAAGGGACAGTTTTTTCCTCTTTTCATTTGGTTTCACGCTCACGTGTTCCATCGCCCTCGCTTGCTGTTTCTTGCATGAACCATAGTTGATGTCATCTGTCTTCCATGGCTCAGCCTCCCAATTCCAAAAGAAGGTCCCTACCTCTCCCTGACTGGAGATCCGGCCTGCCAGAGGATCTCCTCGAGTTCATCGGGCAGCGTCTCGCGTCAGGCCACGACGCGGCGTCCTTCCGATCTGCTTGCTCCCCATGGCGCGTCGTCGTCCCGTTCGCGACCTTCGGGGCGCTCCTGCTGCTCTCGTTCGACCCCTGACTCGAACCGCGTCGGCTTCTACTGCGTCCTGGAGAAGAAAGTCTTGTCTAAGACACTGCCCGACGTGCGCGGCAAGGTGGCGTGCGGCTCCTTGTGTGGGTGGCTGGCGCTCATGGACGAGGCGGCGTCCGTGATGCTGTTGAATCCATTCGCTGGTGCCCGTACCCCCCACGTTGAGCTCCCGCCAGCAGGCGAACACGTCGCGGCGGCGTCCTCATCGGAACGCTTGTCTAGGGTCCATGGCTGGTGGGTTCTCCATCCCACCAACGGCTACAGGGACGCGGATGCCACAGGCAGAGCCATCAAGCTAGAAGACATGAGGGGTGTGTTCTTCCGTGAGATCGTGCTCTCGGCACCGCCTGACGCCGCCGGCCGCGAGTGCGTGGCCATGGCCATGCTTGGGTGCTCCACGGAGGTCGCGTTCTACCGGGTTGGAGTCGACAGCGCATGGACGCTGCTCGACACCAAACTGGAGTTCTCCGTGGGGTCCATCGTCCACTGCCAAGACAAGTTTTTGGCGATCGACTGTATTGGAGAAATCTCCGTCTGCAGCAGCAATGCCGCCGGCGCTACTCCAACCGCGACGCTGCTGCCATCGCTGTCGCCACCTGCGGGGCTCTGCCACCGCAGCTACCTGGAATCAAACGGTGAGCTGCTCATTGTGGGTGCCATGGTGAGCACGTTCCATGAGACACAGAGCTTCACCTACAGCAGCGCGATCTACAAGTGCAACCTCCACCACCGTACGCCGGAGTGGTCCAGGGTGAGGGACATCAGTGATCAGACACTGTTCGTGTATAAACATTTTAATGAAAGCTTCAGTGGAACAAGTGTATCCAAGTATAAGGAGAACAAAATCTACATGTCTGAGCCATTGTATGAGGATCCATACGACTTGGTCCATCGACTGGAGATCGTTGATATTGCTACCGGCGCATCCGAAGTGAAGCCCGTCCAGAAAAAGATGCAGGGTTCTGAGGCTCTAGGTTGGATTCGACCCAATCTCTGGAAGCTCTAGAGCTTGTGAGCCTGCGACGCCGCGCACTCCGTGACTGTGTTAAATTCATAAACTTTGCTTTTTGGATTAAATGTCACTTTAACGTTGGTATTTAATTTAACAGTATTGTTATGTTATCGTGCGATCCGTGTGTTTTTAGTATAAATTATTAGTTATCCCGTAGCAATGCACGGGCACACTACTTAGTTTTATATAATAGTATAAAGGTAGGTAATTTAGGTAAAAAATTATTAGAGGGTTATCTTAGGTTTATTTTTACAATGATATACAATACAATAATTTGACAATTTGACTATCACTATCAATGATAATTAAGCTTTACACAATCAAATGTTTTCTATTTTAATGACAATTCTATGATTTGTCTATTTTCACAGCTTGTCTATTAAGGATGATTAACACTTAGGTCTCAAAAGAGTCTTTGGATATTGAGTTTTGCCAATATGTTGCTTCATGCCATCGTGGGCTTAGAGCATCTACAATAGTACTACCTATTTATCTGTTCGGATAGTTACCCATTTTTATAATATCCCTATTTTAATCCCAACTCCAACAATACTACCTAGAACATGCTACCCAAACTATTTTTTTTAGAAAGGCAGCAAAAGCTTTGCTGAATTTTTATTAGACGAAGAAAAAGAAACAAATTTACAAACGGGACAACGAAAAAGGAGAGAAAAAACTCGCCACCACGGCACTCTAGCTGCCCCCTCGACTAGCAGGCCCCCTGGTGCTGGAAACTGAAGCCGAGCTTCCTACACCGCACACCAGGAAGGAAAAAGATCTCAGAGACCGAAACCGGCCAAAACAAAACCTGTTGATCACTAAAAATAAAAGTAAGACTACGGCTGCTGCACTCCCACATTGGGCCTTGTTAAAAAAAAGCTAATAGGGTCGAAACCCTGGCCATATGAGATGGCTTAATGCTGTGCACACAGGGATTCGAACCGTGGTTGCTAGCTCAACTCTAACACGAGCTAGCCAACCAGGCTCGAGCCCGCTAGCACATTGGGCCTTGTTGCCAACTGATACTGCTGTAAATCTTCCTTGCAAAGCATCGCTATTTGGCTTGGCTGTATCGACTTGTTCTGAAAAGTTCTTCTATTATGCTCTTTCCAAACATTCCACCAGAAGTATATCATAACGCCATCGAAAGTCTTTTTGTGTTCTCTGTCAATCTTGGTGCGGCACTTGCGCCAGTCGCTGTGAAGAGATCCTGTCATTCCAACTGAGTCTAGCACTGATAATCCAAGCCACTGTCTTAAAAGAGACCAAACTTGCTTTGCGAAAACGCAATCCTTACAAAGGTGTGTTGGTGTTTCTGGATCAGTCCCACAAAGTTTGCATATTGGATCATTTGGCCGGTTGCACTTTATCAGATTGTTTGCTGTAAGGATTTTTTTATGTAGCAGCGTCCAAGCAAAAAATCTACATTTGGGTTCCACCTTTGCTTTCCAAATAGGCATAAGTTTTAGCTTGCTGAAAGTGCCTTGGAACTGGATCAAGTATGCACTTTTGGATGTGTATTCCCCGTCAGTTGTCCAACGCCAACGAATACTATCCTCCATATTCTCTTGCAACTGTGTATGCCCTACCAATTCCCACGTAGCAAAGTATTCCTTAATCTCCTGCGGTGTGATTAGTGGGGATATATGAGCAATCCATCGGTTCTCTTTCAGTGCCGCTTGGACAGACAATTTTTTTCTTTTGGCTTTCTTGAACAGAGTTGGTGCAATACTTTTTGGAATTGCACCTTCCACCCAGGAAGAGTGCTAGAACCGTGCCTTTTTTCCATCCCCTATCGTCATGACCGTTGATGCCGCAAAAAGCGCTTTGTCCCGACGATCAACCAGTAGGTCTAGACCGTTCCACGCTCTCTCGGTATGTTTCCACTGGAACCAAAGCCAACGCAGTCTTAGGGCCCTTGCAAAGCGTTCGAGGTCTAGGATCCGTAGCCCTCCCTTTTCCTTGGGCTTGTATGTCGTCGGCCAGTTGTTAATGATCGGGTGCCCTCCATAAACTTTATCCGGCGTTTCTCCCCTCCAAAGAAAGCTCCTTCTCATGAGGTCTATTTTCTTTATTAGCCACTTTTGTTCTTGGAATGCAGTCATATGATAAATCGACTGAGATGACAACACTGTCTTAACCAGTGTCTCTCGTCCAGACGTGGATAGGAACCTGCCCTTCCAACCCGGCAGCCTAGCCCCTATTTTATCTAACAAAGGTTGCACCTCTACCTTGCGTAGCTTCCGAACATGGAGAGGAAGCCCAAGATATTTCCCGGGAAATTTACAAGTCTTGCCGGGGAGGTTCCGAAGTAATTGGTTTACCACTGTGTCACCCAGACATATCGGATAAATTTCAGTCTTGGATATGTTGATCTTTAGCCCCGAGCATTCTCCGAAAAAATTAAGTATCTTGTAGAGATGATCGAGCTCTGCGTCACTCGGGTCCGCGAAAATTGCCGCGTCGTCCGCATAAAGGGAGCATCGTAAATTTGCTGCTTTAGGCAGCACCGGCTTTAGTATTCCTCTCTGCGCTGCGGTCTCGATAATGCGTTGGAGAGGGTCGATAGCTAGAATGAACAGCAGCGGTGATAACGGATCTCCTTGCCTAAGTCCTCTTGCATGCTTAAATCCCTTGGTCGGCTGTCCATTTATCAAAACTCGTGAAGATGACGTGCCCAGTAAAGCTGATATCCGGTCTCTCCATTTTGTGCTAAAACCCAACTCTTTAAGTACCTAACTCCAACTTATAGAATCAAACGCCTTCCACATATCCAGCTTAATGAATAGGGCCGCCCGTTTCTTTTTATGGAGTAGCTGAATCACCCTTTGCGCATAAATGAAATTGTCATGTATACACCTCTTCTTGATAAAAGCGTTCTGTGCATTTGAAACGAGGGAGTTCATATGTGGAGCCAACCTATTTGCTAGGATCTTCGTGATGATTTTTGCAATGCTCTTTATCAGACTTATAGGTCTATAATCTGATAGGGAAATAGCGTCCGGGGTCTTGGGCAGGAGAACAATATTGGCCTCATTCAGTAGGCCGAACCTCTCTGTTTGGTGATTGTAGAAACACAAGATCGCTTGGTATAGATCCTCCTTTATAATTGACAAGCATTTTTTTTAGAAAACTCCTATTAATCCATCAGGGCCCGGTGCCTTCTCAGCAGGCATCTCTTTAATTACAGTTTCTAATTCCTGGTGCGTGAAAGGGGCATCCAAGTCTTCCAGATCGTGCTGAGCGTAACCTATCTCGTTCCAGTTTATGGCCTTTGTTCTTGTGTTTGGAGTCCCCGTGAGTTTTGAGAAGTGAGCGTGCGCCAAGCTTCGATTTATTTTCTTGAGAAACTACCAGACCAGCCTTTTTTTTTAACGTAATGGTAGGAACTCTGTCTTTCAATTAAGATAGGAAAAGAGAGTTTATGTACAAGCAAAAACACTTCAGATGAGGATTTAAAGCCCCCCGAAGCAGGTATAGGAGGGAAACACACATCCCAAGGGAAAACAACAGCTAAACATAAGTGCTCTCTTCCTTTGCTCTATGTCTTCCTTTATCCTTGCAGCTACTTGCGGCACCGTTTCTATCACGTTGTTGAAAATTCTCCTATTTCTCTCTTTCCAAATATTCCAAAAGGTGTAGATTACTACCTCGTTTAGTCGTCTACGTTCAGATTTTGGCACTTTCCTTGCCGCCTCTTCCCACCATGCCCTGATATGGATAGGGTCTACCTGGGGTTGTTGTTGCAGCTGAGTGAAGTTTTCCCAAGAGAGGATTTGATCCCAAACCGCCTTAGCAAAAGGGCAACATAGACATAGGTGGAGGCCGGTTTCTAAGAGACCGTTGCATAGCACACAGTGTTGTTGGTGTGGCCACCCTCTCTTTTGTAGGTTGTGCGTCGTAAGAATTTTATCTTGCACTAAAATTCAGGCGAAGATCTTACATCTGTTCTCCACTTGTGCTTTCCAAATGAGTTCAGTACGGAACAGGACGAGCGAGCCTTTAAATTGAATTCTGTAAGCTGAGCGGGTGGAGTAAGTCCCATCTTGGGTCCATTGCCAGATGATGGAGTCCTGAACGCCCTGTTGCAGGTGCACGTCCTGAATTCATACCCAAAGGGACACAAATTCCTCTATGTGGACAGCCGAGGTGATTTTCCTTCTTAGCGAGCGCATCCAATTGTTGTTCTGGAGCTCTTATTGCACCGTTCGGTTTCTCCTTAAAACAAGCCAAAACAAATTCGGGGCTAGGTACCTTGGAGCTTCTCCTTCACGTCAATTATGGTACCAGACCAGTCTCCCCATTGAGAGTGCTAATGAACATCTTTGCCAATTATGGTACCAGACCAGTCTCCCCATTGAGAGTGCTAATGAACGTCGTTTTATCGCCTCGTGTTGGCATGCAGTTGGAAGAAACGCGTATTAGTGTCCCCTTTAGGGATCCAGGTCAGCCGAGAGTGTTGGCGTGCTCTTGCCTTTTGCACCACCGAAATTCCCAAGGCTCTTGCTTTTAGATACCGCTTGAATTCTAGCTCGTCTGATGTCAAGATTCTATTTTCCTGAGCCCTCTCTAAATTGGCCAAAGTTATGTTTAGGATGGCCCAGAATAACTTCCAACCGGCGAAAGATTTTCGCCTCCAATTTCTCAGTGCCTTAGCTGTGCGTCTGAGCTTGACATGGACACGTAAGATGGCGTGCTGCGTGTGGACCTGAGTGTTCCATATGCTTCCTGCACTGTGTCCATAAACCCGGGCATATGGGCCCAATGAGTTTCAAAACGAAAATCCCTGTAGAAATCAAACGCCACATCGCCTTGGAGGAATAAGGGACAATGGTCAGATCCTAACGAGGCGAGTGCTTGAAGATCAGTTCTAGGAAAGATTTCCAGCCATTCCGTCGAAGCAAACATGTGGTCAATTCTGGTCATTGCGGGTGTTTGTTGGTCACGTATATTTCTTCCCCCGTAGATCAATCCGTGCCAGCTCTAGGTTGTCCATGGTGAATCTAAATCTGTTGAGCATGGCCACGTTTAGGCGTGAGTTGTTTTTGTCTTGGGCGCAAAGAATTAAATTGAAGTCCCCAAGCATCAGCCACGCAGGAAGGACGTGCTGTCGCAAGTCCGACAGATCTTGCATGAACAAGATTTTATCTGCGTCTGATTGTGGCCCGTATACTCCAGTTAATGACCATTCTTTATTTTCCGCCAACATTATGATAGATGCTGTGATAGTATTGGCCGTTTGGTGAGTCTGTTGGACCCTGAAGAAACGTTCTGATGCTGCGATTAGAATGCCCCCGGACGCCCCTACTGACGGCAGAGAAACAGCGTTCCTTGCCATGTCCGTTTCAACAGTTTCCGATAAAAGGTTTTGTGTCCAATCTGTAATATCTTCGTTTCCACACAAGCGTGGCTCCAGAGGCTACGAACCAATGCGCGCGCTTTGCTCCATCGTTCAAACCTCTCACATTCCAGCAAAGAATATTGCAGTGCTACCCAAACTAATGCAGTGGTAAAAGGGGGAAATTTCATGCAACACTCTCTACCCATTTATACTAGTAAATCACCTCGCTTCCATAATTTTAACTAATGAACCTATTAAACCATGGAATTTAAGCCTCCATCTATCAACATACATTGAAAAGCAAGATTCTAGATAATTACTATATACATCACGACGAATAAACACGGTATAAATCCATTTGAGTATATATAAGCATGTTTTGACTAAACAATCGAGCACGTATAAACACAAAGCATCTTAAATACATCCATGTATGCAACATTGATTCAGAAGGAGCGTGTAACACTGGAGCATATCTGTCGGTGCGAAAAGTGACCAACTAGTAAATATTTGTAGTTTTATCGTATGTTGTGAGCGGATATGGTCTAGCACTCAATAACACAGGATTTATACTGGTTCAGACAACGTGCCCTACGTCCAGTTTGAGTTGGTTGGTGACTTTATTCCTGAGCCCAGGTGCTCAAAGTTTGCTGTGGGGTTACAAACGAGAGGAAGTAAGATGGAGGGTATCAGAGGTCCGGTCGGACTCCGAACCGAAGGGCCAAGAGTGACGGGAGCTCCGACGTGCGCTAAGTGTTTGAACATATGCTTTGTTTGGCTTTAGAGTTCTAGAGCCAAGCAGAAAGAATTTGAGTGATCCGTCTGTTGTTCGTTTGAATCGTTTATGTGAATCGATCGTGCACTTTTTGGAGAGAGCGCATCCCCTTTTATAGATGAAGGGGACGGCTTTATAAGAGAGAGAGTGTGAGAGAAAGAGAGTTTGTGTGCTACCTAGCCTTGTCGCCCACGCCGTCGGATACAAGGTGGTTTGTCGGCGCCCACAATACTGTTGACGCCCAGATGCATGTGATAGGCTCCATCGTTCTCTTCTGGTATGACAAATATCGGCGCCTACCATACTGTAGGACAAATATCGGCGCCCACAACACTGTTCGTGTTCTGATATGTCTGGAAGGTTGCAGAGCACCCTTTTGATATGGCCTGACAGTACTGGCCTACAGGTGTGCAGGGTACAGCCATCGGTATTGCGGTTGACTTGAGCGCCCTGTCTTACTTGCTCCGCTTGTTTCTCTGGGTCCTTACCATGTGGGCGTCCCCGTTCGGTTGTTTTCTAGTTGGCTCTGACCACGCCGGTCGAAAAAGAGCTATAAGCAGAGGCTCGGTGTACCCCCGGTCGGAGAAGTGGGTCGGAGTCGGAAGCGAGCGTCGTCCCTCCTTGGATAGGCCTTCCAATCGGAGAAGCGGGCCAGAGTCAGAAGCGAGCGTCGTCCTCTTCTTGGCCAGGCCTTCCGGTCGGAGAGACGGGCCGGAGTCGGAAGCGAGCGTCGTCCTCTCTTTGGCCAGGCCTTCCGATCGGAGAGGCGGGCCAGAGTCGAAAGCGCGGACGGGATCGGATTCCATTCGAACATCCCCGTTAGCGAGCTCATCAAGCACGTCACTCAAGTCATCGAGGCAAGTGACGCCGCCTCAACCCCTCCAGTTGCGGAAACCGCGGACGGGGCGACAGTCATAAAATGAGCTGGCCCTTGACCGAATCCCCGCCACGCGCGGAGGCTCGGGGAAGGCGGACATTCGATACGCACGGTCACGGAACGATCGTTAAAATCCTAAGTAAGGGGTATGCACGAATACAAGAGTAAATTTGCTACCCTCGCTTCGGTCTCCAGTAACATCCGGCCCCAGCGACCATAAGGGGTCGGATCTCACTCGAGGGCTGATAAAGGTACGAATACCTCCTTTTTCGAAACAGTCGTTGCGTCAGACCTCTTCCTCGCGTTAAGGTTGACGGCAAGGTTTGTGGGAACAAATAAACGCGCATGCATGGTAAGACTGCAAAAAACCCATGCCCCGACGGCTATGGTAACTTTGCTCACCAGCATAATCGAAACTTCCCCCTTATACACCTCGGGTCCTATGGTCTTAACGAACGAAAGGGTCAGATCGCATAAACCTTTTTTCTCGAATGCAAAAGGGAATAAAGTAAGATCAAACAAATGAAACAAAATTACGAAACTGTTTTCGGACACAAAAGTACCGACACTTGTCCACAGATTACATGTAAATGTTTATCCGACTCATTCGACGAACTACTTCCTCGGGGGAAGAACCATGTCTTTCAGCTTGTTCGTCAGGTTCCGCGCAATAGGAGTCACCGCCTTCTCAATCTCATCCAGCTCGGAGTTTTCGTAGCCAGGCGTGAAGCCAAGGCTCATTGCCTCCAAGTTGATTTCCTGATCATAATGAGAGCGGGCAACAACAAAGGCTTGGGTGATCTCGGCGTGAAAGGCGTTCTCCTCAAGCTGGTGCACCCGCACCGTGATATCTACGGCACGGGCCGCAAGTGAGCCAGTTTCCTCCGGCCACGCCAACCCTAGGTCATAAAAAACAACCCCAACTGCGGCGCGCAGGAGATCGTGCTCATCACTTTCAGCCTGAAGAATCCTCCGCACCTCGGCGAGCTCCGTGCCTAGCCCGGCAGAGACGCTCTTGGCCTCTAGCCTTCGGGCCACCATGGCTCCAAGATCCGCCCGGAGGGAGCGGACCCCTGACGCGCCTTGTCGTGCTCTCGGACGGCCTGGTCGCGCTCCTCGCGGGCCGTGCCGCGCTCCGAGCGGAGCCTTTTTGTGGTCTAGCGTAGCTCGTCTCGCTCCCTACGTAGCCAGACAATCACCTCGGCATCCAGATTCGCCCTCTGCTGTAATGCCGCGGACCTTTCCTCGGCTTCTAGCTTGAGGTCCCGATCCCTCTCCTGCTCTTCCAGGAGCTCGACGGCCCACTAGCTAGCCTCGGCGTCCTTCTAGAGCAGCTCGTCCCACTCCTTCCGGACCCTGGCGGCCGCCTCCTCGTCCTGCTGCACCCTCGCCGACAGATCCTGGAACATCCCTTGGATCTCCTCCGCGTCCCAATGCGCCCCGGCTTCCCATTGTTGGGCGGTAGCAAGCTGGGCGTTCACATCTCCACGCGGCCGGGCCTCCTCGGCGAGGCGGTCCCATTCCACCTTCTGCTCATGGAGGAACTGGGATTTCTCCCAACAACGAGCAATGAGGGACTGAAAAGAAGACCAGTATCAAAAATACACGAAGAAAGAAGAAAGCGAGAGGGAAGATCAAGCGGATACCCGGCCAGTGGGAACGATGATGTCACATAGGACGCCCCTAGTCTGGCTCAAGGCATCCATCATAGCCGAGAACCCAACTTTGAGACTCTCCCGCTCTATGCACTCGGTAGCATCATCGAGCGAGAAGAGAGTCAACGTTGGGTCTTGAGGAGCCATCCACTGGAGCGGCGGCTCACCTCGCACGGGCGAGCGGCTACCCCCCGACATCAAGGCCGAGGGTGACCCCCTGCTGATCCTATCCACCACTGCCATGATGCCCGGGGACCATCCGGTCGTATCCCTCTCCATCCGGCCCGCCTCGGGCGCCGTCGACTGAGCCGCCAGTCGCACGGATTGCGCTGCTCCTTCGGACACCACCGTGGCTGCGTCTAGCGGCGCCTGGCTTGTCACAGTCGCGGCCACCTCCGCTTGCGAAGCCAGGTCCTCAGCTTGTGGCATCGCGCCCACCACGGAAGGCGCCACATGCGCGAGCGGCAGCTCCGTCCGCTCCGACGTAGGTGGCAGAATCACCTCCGCCGCCGTGTGCTCGGTGACCCCCGAGGATGCTTCTTCAGTCTTGGTACCTGATTGACCCACCGAGGGCACGGACGCCACCGCAGGCGGCGTCTGATCGGCCGACGAGGCCGCAACATCGGCTTCGCTCTTGCCCGAAATAGGAGTGACGTCGGGCGACGGCACCCGTCCCGCATAAAGAGCAACGCTCTTCTTGGGCGCCAGCGCCAAAGAGTGGCCCCGTCTCAAGATTCTACAAAAGTTAAAATACATAGGTCACACTAAAAAACAGAAAAACAGGAAAAACAGAGGAATTGGTAACTTACGCTGGCGCTGTTGGGCGGCAGGAATGTTTTGGGGACGAACCCCCAGATTCCTGCTCCAACTTGTCTGGGTGGGACCTTTTCTAGCCTGCCCCTCGCTCCCAGGCAGAGGGGCTCGTCTCCCTTGCCTCTGAGGGCACGGCAGTGGAGCCACCCCTCTCTATCGGTGCCTCGGGCGTGGCGGCAGATCCGCCCGCCCCTATCAGCTCATGAGGTACGGCAGTGGAGCCGCCCCCTCCATCGGCACCCCCGGCGCGGCGGCCGATCCACCGGCTCCCACCGGTCCTGAGGACGGGCCGATGGTTTGGCCTGTCTCCGCCAGCCTCACGGACTCACTTCCCTCCGCATGGAACGGGAAGGGTCCCTACGTGGACAAGTGGGTACCTATCAACGTATCCTCGCCCTCCAGGACATCCCACTACACATCGGCAACTACCTCGTCAAACTCCTCCTTCTCCTCCTCGTCACTGTCTGTCTCCTCTCCTCGCTCCCATGCTTGCTGCTTCTATAGCATCTTCTTTCTCTTGAGCTCCTTCGTCTTCCTATCCCACTCAGCCACGGTGCGATTCGCCGTCGCCACGAGCCGATCCTTCGGCAGCGGAGCCGGGCTATCCGCAAAGACGAGTCTCTTTGGCTGGTCCCGCTATCCCGAAGTCAGCATCAAGGGGTCAGAAATTCAAGTGAAAAGGAGGCACGGGAAAAGAGAACTTACAAAATCGATGAACCCTGGTTCCGGCCGCATTGGGGGATGCCCCGCCACCGGATACACGAAATCAAGGACAACACCAGCATTGTCCTTCAAAGGCTCAATTG